>JAKELP010000011.1:8502500-9702500 GCA_029929735.1 Mimosa pudica | reverse complement strand
CTCTCTTTCATGGCTTCTCAATTCCTCACTACCAGACAAAACTTACCCTTTTAGTAAGTTATTAGTTTTATAATTCACACCGTCCATGATATCATCCAATTTCTAATCAAATTTATTTTAGCAAAAAAATCTCAAAAATAACACGCCAAGACAAAGTTTAAGAAATGGGTACTAATCATAACTTAGAAATGGTAAGATACACACTGTACACTAATGTTACAGTTAAGTATTAAAAAGACAGTCTGTACACTAATGTTACAGTAAAGTATTAAAAAGACAGTTTTTTAAGGAAAAAAAACACTCTGATAAAGAAAAAGGAAAAAAATACACAGTTTTATATGTAGATCGAAGTTTAATAGTTTCTTTTACATTTTCAGCTTGAACATCATAAAATCAACTTTAAAAAGTTAATCTGAATAATATTATCTGTTATATCAGAAGAAATATGCAGTGACAAATTGAAGTTCAGCTCTACTTGGCTCCTCATTTTTAATTGATTAATATATGATTATCACTGTATTGGTAATTGATTATTCATTTTTCCTTTACAAATGCAAGAGGTAATTTTGGATTGAACTCAATGAATAATAGTATAAACATAAGATGTTAAACATATAATTAAGTATGATTTAAAGTTTAAATTTTTCAACAAAATGACATTCAGATTTTAAAGAAGACAATCAATAATACTAGATAAGTCTCCATAATTTGATTTTTTTCAATCTCTATGATTTGTCAATAATAATTTGAAAATATTTTTAAAAAGGGAAAATTATATTATAGATAAGTCATTAAAATTCTTTTGATATCAATTTTCACTTTTAGAATTAATTGAATGTAATCATTCTCTTAAGTTTTGTCTTTTTTATAAAACTATATCTTAAGGAAAACTCTAGAATTTCCTTCGAATATTGTACCAGGATCGGCTTTTATTTTTAATCTGTGAGGATCGGAATCGAATTGCATGATTAAGAAAGGAGATGATAATGTTATTTGAGAAAGCATTGATTTCCTAAAATGGTACTATCAACAGCAGCTCATTATTGAGAGGTTCAATGAATATAATTATAACTCTCGTTCTGACTGAGCATCAGATGGTGGAATGCCAGAACCGACTTTGTAATAATTAAATTTATCTCTTCCGTATAGAACATGCTTTTTATCATCCCCATCCAGCACTGACATCATGTACGACGTCATCATCCATTCTATTTTGAGAAACTTATTCTAAAGCTTTGACTCTAATCAACATTATATTATAATAGTATATACTCCTACTTCCTCATGCTACTTCTTTTTTATTTCTTGCCCCCTCCAGCTCATTCTAATTTAATGATAAATTAATTGTTTTAATAATGAATCTTAATTCTTAATGATATGTGACTTAATTAAAGGGTTTACAATTTCTAATATATGACTTGTTCTTAATTATTTCTTCTAAATTATTTATATTGATTCGCAACCTCACCTACATTTATTGTCAACCCCAAAATATAGGCTAAGAATGATCATTGTGTTAGGCCCTCGATAGTTAACGTAAAACCCTAACAATGAATGTTATTAAACAATTTATATGTAGCTGATCCAACGAATGATATTAAACAATTTATTATATGTAGCTGATCCCACTCAATGAGATTGTTTTTGTTATTGTTGTACCTACATTGATTTTTCAAGCCTATGATAATAAAGAAAAAAGTTGAAAGAAATTAAAGAGGATAATTATGATAAATTAAAACAAATATGTTATATCACCTAATTTGACTTTAACTGTTAGCATAATCAAATTAGATAACAACATAAATCCTAAATTTAGGACTAAAGGGAGTGTATATTTTTTTTTTTGAAAAGTGAAAAAATTTAAAGCTAAAACAATAAGTTCAAGAAAAAAGGCTACTGTTAATTTTACCATTTACTGCTTTCTTGATCAGCTGGTCAAGACATTGATAAGCAGATCTCAAGTTTGAATTTTGTGTGATAGGGTTGCTTGCTAAAAAAACCCACCCTCATGAATTTGGATTAATCATGGTCTATTGAATTCCCCATGAATAAAGGCTAACATGAAATACCGCTAGATGAGAAAAACAAAATAAATTATTGTTTCGCATCAATCTCTATGTTAAGTAGGAGGATTAATAATAAATTTGTAAGATAGGGTGTTAGGACCAAACAGCCAGGAAGGCCATTGTCATCGTAACTTGTCTGATTGAGAATGATGAAAATGAAGGGGCAAAAATATAAGGATTGGAAGCAAAGGAATAGGAGAGAAGGAGATATGTTAAAATAAGAAGAGAGGGAAATGTTTATATACTCTATAGAAAATGCAGGTGGACGAAATTAGGGTTAGAAGAATCTTGGAAGCGAATCAAAAGAGGAAGCGTGGTTAAACCACCTGGGCGGTGTGAGCTTATGTGGCACCCCCAAACTACTTCCCTACTTCTTTATTACATCCAATCAGCCAACGCCTTTGAGGGCAACATTGTCCAAACATTTAATTATTGTCATTCTCATTTGTTTAAAAAATGTTGACTTTTATTTTATGTATAAATGATCACATAGTCATCCAAAAGGAGGGGTGGCAAAGTATCCAGTGAGTCTCCACACTGACTCTTAAAAAAGGGAAATCACTGTGTTTTTCAAAAAAAAAAAAAAAGTTAAAGTTTCTATAACATAGAATTATTGAAAAAATTGATTTATATACATAGACTTAATTATGCCTTTTCTACTGAATCAATCACAAGATTTATGAAGCAAATATGTTTTTTCTGTTTTGGAGATAATTACATCTAGATCCAAAAGATTTGTATATTATTTTAGTGATTACAAAGGACCTATATCAAGATGTGATCAGATGTCTTCCCTAGGATTTGGCTATAATTCTATTTCAAAACAAACGCTTCCTTTTAAAAAAAAAATCAGTTCTACCCTACTTCAACAACTTTGTTGTCTCATACATCTACATAAGTTTTTATTATTGTCTTTTAATTTGTAATCATAGTCTTAGAGTGCCTTTAAATTAATAATTAAGCAGAAAAGAAAAAAAAACACGAACTTAATGAGTAATTTCCCTGTTTGGTTGAGAGAGGATGTTAATAAATTTCTACATATATATGTGTGTGTGTGTGTGTGTGTAGCCTATCTACCTTTTCTACCACAAGATGACTTCTTGTCGACTTTACTACACCTATTCTTGAAATAGTAACTGATGAAATAACATAAATGAGATAAATAGAAAATGTAATGAACGCATGTCATTATCATAGCATATATTGAACACATCATTTAGCATTTTTATTGACTAATGGATATAGATATTTATGCAATATCAAATGCCTAATTAAAAATATTACTCAGCCTTTAATTTCAAATGTTAATTATGATACCTTCATCTACTTTATCTTTTGAATTTATATTTTTCCTTTGAAGTGGGTATTTTCATTTGTTGGTAGCTTTCGTATAAATGATTGGAGGATATATTTTATGAAAATTAACAAATTTAGTTGCAAACAATTGGTTCAAATATTTTTTATTTCTTTGAATTAGCTATTTTATTAGCTTTTAACTTAGTTATTTAACTAAGAGTATCGCTTAAATTTCTAGAGCTAATTATCTTATTATCTTTAAAACATTTTTAAAGAGTAGTGCTCTTTTTTATAAGTTTTTAAAGAGTGTTCTTGATTCTGTTAGAAAATTAATTATACATGCATTTTAATCATTATATATCATAGTAACTCATTCTTTCAAACACTCAACAAAAATAAGGATTTTCCCACAGACGTTCACATTATTTTTTCCCCTTAATCATCTTGCATTGTCCTTTATCAGTTCTCAAGAGTCAGGATATATTGACCAATAAAAATCTCAAAAAGAGGTTTTATTTTCCTTTTCGTACTGAGTATTCTAATAGATTTTATATCTCTCAACTTTCAAATCATCTTTAGTGCTAGTGGATAGACAATGCATTATTGTCCAATGCCTTTGTTCTTTTTACATTTAATTTGTTTGGTTTTATCAATGTCGATACAGATAGCGCCAATGCCAAAAGATATAATCATATAATTGTTATTCATCGATTGATTTTTTAAACCTGATCGAATGAAAGAACATTAATTAATATAATTTTAACATGCGTTATAATGATCTGCTGTAAAATAAGAAACAATTTGCATTATATCAATCATTCTGAAATCAGCAGATATTAACTTTTAAACGAATGTAAATTTTTAGGTTTAGTTTTATCAGCTTCAATTCTTTGACGATCATATACTCCGATCAAATCTATATTAGTAAGTTATTCTCACAAAATAAATCATTAAATTATTAATGATAGTTAAATTATTTATTTAAATTGCGTGTCTTAACTTGATAAATTTTTCAAATTCATCCCTTCAAAATTCCATTCCTCTATTCACATTTTTAAGTCATTCTTTACAACAATTCTTTTCTCTTTTTTGTCTGAAATATAATCCTTTCAATCTAATTGAAATTGAACCATGATAAAAAAAAATTAGAAAAGTTCATCAATTCTTTTTTCAGTTAAACATTATTCGTTAATTCAGTCCCTGTTCACAACTGAATAATTTGTATTTGGATTCAATAGGTAAGAGTGTTGTCAATATAGTTAAGGTTGTCCGTCCTCCAAATTATAGCACTTTTCAAGATTTGAACATATATTATTGAGTGGTATCAATATTTGATACTAGGCGAAACTAAAATAAGATACATAGAGATAATAATTTTTTAAGTGCTTAAATTTGATATTAGAACCGAATTAAAATGAGACTCATAGCTGGCCAAAAGAACATAAATACAATAAATAAATTATTTATATGTAGTTACTATATCTTGTAAGATAAATAATATGACTCTCTCAAAGGAGAAGAAAGAAAATGGTCCACAATGAGCAGGTCATTCTCCAATGTTGTAGCATTACTTCACTTTAATTTCTGTTCTTAGTGGCTTCCATATGTTGAACATGACACCCATTATTCATACCTTAATTTTCTTCTATCTTGGAATTATAACTACACGTTTATTCATACACCTTTAATTTTCATATCACCTATATGTCATTTGTGACCCTATTGTTATGATCTTATCCTTCTTCTGTTATCCCCTGCCACGACTTTGATGAGAAAATATATATGATGAAATCTTTTTATCTCTCTAAAGTTAACGTTTTTATATTTAATTCTTTTTATATTATAAAGGGAAATTGCTTAAATTTAAGAGCAGAAGAGTTGATATTGTAATTGACTATTATTTCAGCTTGTGTGTGTATGTAAATTACTGCTTTGAGGTGTAAAATTAATTTGAACCAGTGCAAATATGATAAAATCGGTGACGCTAGCTAATGAGCGTCAAACCAACACTACAAAAGAAGCGGTGATTAGCCGCGCACGCGTCCCGGCGGAACGCCAAAAACAAGGCCCCGCGAAAACGCGTTCCGGCGGTCTAAGCCATCCGAGGGCGAGTTGCGAGGGAAACTTTTTTTTTGTTTGTGGTGCATTCGTTGCGGCGGTCACAAAAATAATACCCGCCCCAATGCAGCATAAAAAAATACTTAAAAAAAAATTTCATTGGCGCGGTCACGTCGGGGCGGTCGACCGCCCCAACGCGAATAAAAAAAATTTAAAAAAAAATAAAATCACGTTGGGGCGGTCACAAGCCCCCACGGCGCACAGAGATTTGTGCGCATTTAATGTCGCGTGGGGGCGGTTGACCGCCCCAACGCGAATAAAAAAAATTTAAAAAAAAAATAAAATCACGTTGGGGCGGTCACTCGCCCCCACTGCGCACAGAGATTTGTGCGCATTTCATGTCGCGTGGGGGCGGTCGACGGCCCAAACCGAATAAAAAGAATTTTAAAAAAAATAAAATCACGTTGGGGCGGGCAACCGCCCCTAAGGCGCACAGAGTTTTGTGTGCATTTACTGTCGCGTGGGGGCGGTCGACCGCCCTCACATTGCTATCTCTCCCTATAAATAACCTCCCCCCCATTTCTACCACGCGCACAATCTCTTCTTTCTCATTTTCTCCCTTTTGTGTTTCTTGCTGTTTTCATTGTTGGTGCACACATGATGTCTAAAAGTTTGTCTTGCTTTTGGTATAGGTATTGTTTATTTTTTCTTTTTTTTTATTATATCTGATTGTTTTTATTTCTTATTATTTTGTTTTCGTAATATATCTTATTTATTTTTCAGAGATTTTCTCTTATTCTTTGTTTCGTTAGAATTTATCTTATGGATTTTGGACATGATCTTTTTGTGCTTGATGGTTTAGTATATATTTATTTCATATATATTACAATAAAATTAACTTTTGCTGCATTTGTTTTGTTTTTTTTCTTGTTTTTATTCCTTTTTCGGTTTTCAATTTAAGTCATTATCATTAAATTGTTCTCATGAAGCAATTTTTTTTAGTAAATATAACAGCATGTCGGCGGTTTGATACGCCGACACTATTTTTTTTTTTAAACAAAAAATCACATGGCGGCGGTCGTAACCGCCCCCATGCCTTTTTTTTTAAAAAAATAAAAAACTTTGGCGGCGGGTAGGTCCGCCCCTACGTCCGCTCCAACGCGTAGCGGCGGTTCCAAGGGAGCTACAGCGTAAATCGTTTCGCCCCAACGCAGCGTTCCCTTGTGAAAATCGCCGGCGGTAAATTTGACCGCCGGAGCGCCATGGGGGCGGTCGGAACCGCCCCTACGGTCGGAGCGCCATGGGGGCGATCGGAACTGCCCCTTTTTTTGAAGTGCAATGTTACTAGTTTTACCATATGTGCATCAGTTCTGATAGTTGATTATCATTTCTAAACCAAGTGAAATTATCAACTACTGAATCAGTTCTCTTACCCTACAAAACAACTTAGTTTGGACCAAGCCCGTCGGCCAGCACATTAAATCCTAACCAGAGGAGGGCATACTTAGATTTTGGGGTCAAAATCGTGATTGGCCATAAACAGGCCAACTTCTAACTCTCTTCGTTCACTTCTCAACACCGACCACATACACTATGTCACACTCACTTTGGGTTTTTGTTGTTGGTGGGTCTAAATTGACCCGAGGCAGGTCGACCCTGAAGGCCCAACCTTTTAGGGTCATGCTTTGTAAAAGAAAAATTGATCTTTTTAAAAGATATTAAAAAATTTTATTTTTGACCTCAAAATCAAATCTCAACCCTCCTCTAGATAGGGCTTAAATGGGTGGGCGCTTGACCAAAGTCCCAGCTCTAAGTGTTTTATGGGGACAAAGAATTGATTTAGCACTTAACAATTTCACTGGTGCACAAATGATAACTAACTATTAGACGGTGCATTTATGGTAAAATCGGTGATGTTGCGGCCTTAATGGTCGTTAGCTTACGTCACCAGTTTTATCAAATAGTTGGCTATATTTTTGCACTGTGAAACGGTTTTTTATCAAATATGTCCAAAGTGAAATAGTCAATTACTATATCATTGCTTTTGCCCTAAATTTTAAATGAGTGATATTCTAATTACATTAGCAGCTCCTAATTCCAATTTTACTATTTGATAAAATATAAATATATAAATTTAAAACTATACTATATATAAAAGATCTGTAACAGGAAATTCTTATTATAATGCAATTGCTTTTATAATTTTCACTTCAGAACTATGATTAAATTATACTCCCTCCGGTCCTTATTATAAATCACGAAATATCTACAATTTTTTGTCCTTAATATGAGACACTAATCGCTGCATTAAATATTTTTCCCACTTTACCCTGATATTAATAGAAATTAAAAATTGAAAATATGAACACATCATTTTAATGAAGGGTAAAGTTAAAAAAAGTAGCAAATTTAACATGAATTTTAAGACCCACTATCATTTCTTAACATATGAGAAATGAGTGATTGATGACTTATAATAGGGATTGGACGGAGTATATCGTAACATAACTGAAAGATTAATAAGTATGAGTTACTTGTAATAATGTTGTTAATTAAACTATTTAAGAATATATTACTTTTCATTTAAGTTTTCAATGATTCGATAATGATATGCAATCGTTTTCTGATACAAACATATAAATACACACACATATTGTATAAATGGAGTGAGTTTAGTGCATGTTAGTCACTATATATAGAAAAGTATATATATTTAAGATAGTCGGTAATAAGTAAGTTATCTATTAGCTCATTAATCAAATTAAATAAACCAGACTCCACTTAGCTTAATTAGTTTTTATCCATGTTGTGTCTAAAAGCTCAATTAATTTGATTTTAGTTTCCTTATTCATGGGTGTATTATTTTCCTTAGGTAGAAAGAAAATACAAGCTTCTCATTAGATTTCTAAGCTACGGTATGTATTCTTCATTTGTAATGTTTAGAAAAACAAACACACATACACTCATTCTTCGATCTTCTCTCCTTCTGTTGCTTTTTTAATTTCTTTTTGTTTTGAGATATTTGATACTCCCTCCGGTCCTAAATATAAGACCTAATTGATTTTTTTGAAAAATCCTAAAAAAGAGCAAAAGAAGTTAATTATAAAATGATTTACCTAATTTTTTCCCTTAAACACACATGATTTAATAGACTCTTTTGCAACCTTAACCTCTCAAAAAAAAAGTTATCTAGGTCCTATATTTAGGACCGGAGGTAGTAATCTACATGACTAATAAACTATAACATTGGGTTTGGTGCTATGATCTCCATCATTTCATTCATATGTCTAAGCGCGCAAAAGCATTTTGGACTTAATTTAAAGGTTGGTAAGTGCCCATATATAATTATATATACAAAGAAAATTGTCCCTTTCTTATTGTGTTGGGGATGAGCATTATGGGCATAGATTGTGGGTGCACATCAAGTTGATGTTGGCTCATTCCTAATATGATATATATAATTTTTTTTCTCACCCTAGTGCTTTATTGATTTGATCCAAAGTGGCAGAGCTTGATTGCACACAACTACATCGATGCTTATTAAACTTTAAATATTAACCTATTTAAGTAGGTAAATTTATTCCTAAATATAAATTATTTTCTAATTATACTCAATTTTTCTTCAAATTATCTTTATCAATATTCCTCAATATATGTTAAACAAGTAAGAGAGATGGTGAAAATAAAGACACGTGGTTATAGTGTTTTAGTAATATCATGTGAGTTTAACGAACTTCGATACTTCAATATGATCAAATTAGGTAGTTATATCTTATACTTAGGAGAAGAGAAATTAGTACAATTTCAGTTACTAAAAATCCTTGTTACAAATTCGGACATATACATTCATTTCCAATAAAAAGTGAGAAATTAACCAAATAAGTAAGTTCGTTCATTTTCCTTGGACCTACAAGGTTTGTGTTCCTAAAATGGAGAATATTGTGTTTCTAGAACCATGTGAGAATATAATAGATAGTTTAATATTATTTTGGCCAACAAACAATAATGTAAGTATCAACTTATACAACTAAGAATAGTAGATATTGTTGGCCAAAAAAAAGAATAGTAGATATCAACTTTGCCTAAAAAAATATCTTGTTGGCCAAGACTATCAATTTACCTCTAACAATGTTTGTAACTTGCCACTAGAATAATGTTAGAGGCAAAATGATGGTCTTGACATTGGCCAAAAAAAATGATGGTCTTGACCAATAAAATGTTGTTTTATTGTTTTTAGGCATTGTTGATACTTTTCATTGTTCATTGTACAAGTTAATAGTTGCACAATTATTTGTTTATAAAAATGGTAATTTATCACAATATAATATAATTTTGGGTCAATGATAAAGTTCCCTTGTTGGTGTTTGACTTTCTGAAAATAAATACTCCTCTCATCCCAAATTTGGGATACTTTCCCAAAAACAAAAGTAATTGGTCAATAATACAAGTCCCTTGTTATTAGTAGGAAAAATTGCAATCACCTCTTAAAAAATATAATGACTATCAAATATGTCTCAAGTACCCCTTTTCATTTGCCATGGATAATGACAGGTTATGATAACCTGTATGATATCAATTGTCAATCTTAAGTCCTAACTGCAATTCCCTCTTCTCAATTATTTTTCTAAAAAAAATTAACCATATTTCCTAATTCAAATAAATCATTTAAACACTTAAACCGTGGTTTCATGATTATTTATCTACTCCAATTAAATTAAGGTTGTTAATTAATTTAATTAATACTACATTTTAATTCTTCAAAAGTCTCTAATCATCTGTGTTAAAATAACATCATAATCTTTCTTTTTTTCGATTCTCACCCTTTATGAATCGATTGTATTCAATGGATTGTTAATAAGATTAACTTGAAGAAAATTGACAAATTAAAATATGTTATATATTTTGAAGAAGAAGAGGGAATGTGTTGAGAGATGGAGTACCCTATAATTCTCTTCAAGATCTTGATTCTTTTCTGGACAAACAAAACATACCTCATCCTTTTTACAGTTCCAAGGGGGGAAGGATATCACATCATTCATTTTCCAGAAGTGGTAAAATGAAAGATAGAATATCAGGCTTGATAATTTTGTTTCCCGATACCAAAAAAAAATCTAGTACTCCAATAATTTCTTAGAAAGAATAATGTAGTAAGAAAAAGAAGGAAAGAAGAGTCTCATCCCATGTGGGTTTCGCGGCATGCCAACTTCAACTTGTCGCCTCTTCTCATAAAACGGCCCGTCAATGCATCGAAATGAATCTTTCTCCATGGGTCCCACATAGGCTTGCAGCCACCCCATTGAAGTTCATCTCCATTGGACGTCTATTGGGATAAAATCACGAAGTTCTATTGGGATAAATTTTTCTTAAATCTTTTGTTCAAGGGCTATTTTACTTTGAAAGTTTTCAAGTTCTAAATTGTTTGGAGTTTCCTAATTATAACAATTTTCCATATACCACTAAATATTATCAGTAAACATCATTTTTTCACAATCAAAGTTGATAATTTAATGAAATAGTAGTAAAACTGTTACCTCTTAAAACTTACTAATCAATTTTGAAAAATAATTCTGAAACAATATAGCTTCTGGTCAAAAACTCCCGAAATAGATTTGGTCTAATTAAAACTCTTTAAAAGTCTATGTAGGATAATTATTTTACCTCTAAAACCTAAAATGTTAAGAAATTCCTTATCTTAAGTGAACATTATATTTATTTAAGAGAAAATTAATTAGAGGTCCCATGGAAGGAATATAATTAAAAATGAGGTTCCACGAGTTGTAATGTAAGGTCAATAATTTGTAATTTACAACTCCCTCTTCTTAAATATAAAACCAGTTTTGGGATTCAATTTATCTTTTCTCAAAATAATTTGACTGGATTTGAACTTACAACCACTTAGTTATGAGCCCTTTACCAACTAGATTTACATTTGTTGGTGACTTAACTACTCCTCTTAATCTCTCTAAATTGGATAAAGTGGTGCTATAATTAGTAAAACGAGTATAATGATACATTTTCACCTTAATGGACATCAATAGAGAGACTGACCCGTCCCACGCGTGGGGCCCCATTGTTCAAATGACAACTATTAAACCCTCAACACAGGGGATTCATAAATCATACTCCTCTCCCATATACTAGTATATATCTTGTTGTTTCCCCTGTATGTGGCTCACATCCCCCCACGTGTCTCCTCCTCATTCGTCTCCACCAAGATTTCCTCTCTCCCCCACCCCCTAGAAAAAGCCTCGCCCCCACCCTCCCCTCCCCTCTACATTTCAACCCTCCCCCTCCAAAAATAAACCATCCAAACACATATTCATCCTTGAAAGAGTTCACATATGGTGGGAATGGAAAAACAAAGCCTCCACAGAGGCGGCTTTAGAGCCTTTAAACCATGTGACTCATGCAAATCCTCAGCCGCCGCAATCTTCTGCCGAGCTGACTCAGCCTTCCTATGCATGCTTTGTGACAGCAAAATCCACTCGGCTAACAAACTAGCATCTAGACACGAACGTGTTTGGATGTGTGAGGTTTGTGAGCAAGCCCCTGCCACTGTCACGTGCAAGGCCGACGCCGCCGTCCTCTGCCTCAAGTGCGACGCCGACATCCACTCCGCCAACCCCCTCGCCAACCGCCACGACCGCGTCCCGGTCGAGCCGTTCTTCGACTCGGCCGAGTCCGTCGCCATGTCATCGGCTTTGACTTTCACTAACCTCTTGGTTCCAAATGGACCTGATGGATTTGGTCACGAGGAACCTAGTGAATGGTTGCTTTCGAGTAATCCTAAGGTTTTGGATGTTATTTCGAGTAATCCTAAGGTTCTGGATGTTCCTGATGTGAAATCTGGTGACATGTTTTTTAATGAATTGGAGTATCCTTTCTTGGATTTCGATTACTCCAATTCTTTTGATCAGAATGAGAGTAACAAATTTGGTGGTTGTTCTAACAACAACAACAACGCTGATAGTGTTGTACCTGTTCAAGCTAGTGTTCCTGTTATAAGTCACACGACGGAGAATTGCTTCAATATTGACTTTTGTAGATCGAAGCTCTCTTCAATTAGCTATCCAACACAGTCCTTTAGTCGCCAAAGCGTAAGTATAATAGATAAAACACCTTATATACTCTTAGTTCACCCCTAACACTTTCGATGTGGGACTTCTTGTGCAAGTAAGTTTAAGCTTTGTTGATGTTTGTGATTTAATTGTACAGATTTCGTCGTCTTCGATTGATGTGGGAGTTGTGCCGGATGGAAGGAACATGGTATCGGAGATCTCGTTTCCGTTGGCTGGAAATATGAGTAACGGTTCGGAGTCGACCGGGATTGTATCGGGCGGTTTAAGTTCGGGGATCCAACCGGGGAGTGACTCGATGGGGGGTCTGAACCGGGAGGCTCGGGTTTTGAGGTACAGGGAGAAGAGGAAGAACCGGAAGTTTGAGAAGACTATTAGATATGCTTCAAGGAAGGCTTATGCGGAAACCCGGCCCAGGATTAAAGGCCGGTTCGCAAAACGGACCGAGATGGAGTCGGACTTCGACCGGCTTTTTAGCTTGGTCGACCCCACAACGGATCTATTGCTTGATACTCAGTACGGCGTCGTTCCCTCGTTTTAAACATGGGGAAGGAAATGGTCAATAGTGAATTAATCTAGTTTGTTTTTGTAGAGATGCCCAATGTGTAGTGTAGCCTTGATCTGAGCCGTTGATTATGAGGTGGACGGTGGGATATGGGCGAAGCAGGGCCGTTGATGAAGTGGACCACAAAGTGGAGCTTTATTAAAAAGCCAACTTACTTTGGAAAAATTGCATTGAGGCCTTTATCTAAGGATTAAAATCTTACAAGTTTTGATGAGTTGTTAATAGAATGTTTTCATTTGGTATGTTATTATTAACAGCTCGTTGATGTTTGTATAATATTAGTTCCCTTCTCAAAGCAAGTGTTGCATTTACTTGGTTTATGCTGTAAAAGTAAAACTTTGGTGAATGGCTTATTCAGTATCTAGTAAAAAGTTTCTTTTTCGTATGATGGTGTGTATCTTTTCCTGCAATCCTATTGATCCATTATCATTTATTGTTATTGTTTCTTTTGGTACGGGTTTCTTTGAGATGACGGAATCTATGAATATTAAATTTAAGATAAATGAAAGATAGAGATAGGCTCTAACTTGCAGGCCGTTAAAGAGATCTTCTGAAAGTATGCAGAGGCAGATTAGGTTGGAAATTGGAGCAAATGCTAGAAACTTCGGATCTCATGAAAGTTTGGGAGGCGTGATATGGTAGAGATAAGAAGGAAAAAGCCATCAATCCTTATCAATGTGATATTCATTGCCACAGAAACAAACAATGATTTATTCCTCAATTTCATTCTTAATCAAATCTAATTTAATTGATATCACTTTGACTTATGATTAAAAGCATCTAATTTAATTTTTTTAAAATCATGAGAAATCTATGTAAAAAAAATGTATGAATAAGAATTATCTAAATTTGTAATAAAAAAAGAATTATCTAAATTTAGTGAATAAAAAAAAAAGAATTATCTAAATTTGATACCAAATATAAAATCGTATAAAGTACTATCTTTTTGTTGCATGAAAATATATCAAATCCTTTTCTCGATAAGAAATATGGCTATAATTATTCCTTTTCTCGATAAGAAACATGTTCATCTGTTTTAATATACAAAATGTAAAGTATAGAAAAAAATATTTAATAATAATGAACAATTTTATAAAATACAATTGGATATTTTAAAATAATAATTAAAATACAGTAGCACAAGTTTTTAAAGTGCCTTCATATAATAATACTAATCATTGTTTGATAAATTAGTATCTTTGGAATGAGATCATTAATAAATTACTTTTTAAAAGACATCTTAGTCTACGAAATATGGTATTCATTTTGGGAAAAGATTACATACGAAAACTTTTTAAAATATGCTTTTATTTTCTCGCAATTTTTATTTTATTTTTTCCTTTTCTCTTAATTAAATCCTTTAATTTGATTGTGTTTGTTAGAAATATTAGGATCATATTAAATGGGTTGTATCTTGTAAGTGGTTAGTGGCTCTATTGTCTATATAAAGGGTCCTAACCTAAACATTTTAGTGTGTGAGATTTATGAGAGTCTACACCAAGAGGGAGAGTTAACTTGGTCTCTCTCCTCATTACCCTAGTGTTAGGGATTTGTTTTGTAAATCCATTTCCTCAATGAGGAGTGGTCATCACCTCTATGAGGGATGTTTTGATCTAGTTCAAGTGGATTAGAATATTGTTTTTGTTTTTGTATTCTTCTTCATCATCTATCAATATAAAGATTTGTTTAATTCTTCATCTTGTTCTCTTTTCCTACCGATTTGTCAACATGGTATCAGAGCAAATCTGGGTTATTCAGTCATCTTCATCATCTTCTTTAGTTGATATTGAGTTTTAATGTTTATCGTCCAAGAAGTCATCAAATCTTCATCAAGAATTCAGGTTTTGCATCATTATTAAGCAATATTGAGTCTTTGCTATTTGGGATGGTGATATGTCGTGAAATCAAGATTTGAGGTGCACATTCCAAGAAGCAAATCCAAGTCCAATACATTTATTCAAGATCCTCCTACCCACATTCATCCACCGCGTTGTGTTTCACTACATAACTCAAATCATCATATCTGACTTTAAAGATTTTCGTATGAAGTATCTTGAAGACAAAAGCCCGATTCTTCTTCTTTTTATGCAATTCAACCATTCCTTCAAATCAAAGTCAATAAACAAAGATTGTTCAAGAAGTGCTCCCAATCCAAAGAATTCATCCTTACTTTGAAGATCTCTCCTACCGGCCACTTTCTTTATTTGCTGTTGCAATTCCGATTCAAAGAAATCATTGTTTCACATTCTCTTCAGAGATATGAATGGGATAGATGAGGTCTTTGTCGTTGTCTTTCCATATTAAACTTTCTAACAATGACTTCTTTTATTTGGAATGTGACATTAATTTAAGAGATTCATAGTGGTGAAGCAAGAAGTTCAAAGATTGATGTTTTCTGTTTTGAAATTCGTGTTGTGGAGTGTTGAAATTTTTGGTTATATAAAGAATGAAGTGTGCTTAGAGGACGAGTTTGAAGTGCCTATGAACTCATATGTGGTGAATATGTTTATTCAGCAGGTACGTGATGGAAATTGGGATGAAAGTATAACCACATTATATTGCATATTGGTTTAATGGATGAAACAATTATAAGAGTCCAGTGCAAGAAGTTTGATGAGACAAGTTACCATTATTAGTTTGTGATAGATACAATTGATATTTGCATGGTACAACAATTCGAACGTTGGTTGCTAGAATGCAAGATTGTAAGTGAAGCATCGGTCATGTAAACGGTGATGTAAAGATCGATGTCTTGTTAATACTTGTGTTATGGCCTTGTAAGAAGTGTTTCATGGGTTTTGCTGCGGAATATCATAATATTGAAGACTAAGATGAAGAACAATGTATTGAAGATTAACTTGAAGAAAATGATGGAGAGAAAGATTAAAAGAATGTCTTTTTGAAGACAAAAGGAGGAAGTCTTCCATTTTTTTTTTGTACAAGATCAAAAGAACTCGATCTAATTAATTCACTAAACCCTATTGATTGTATTGACAAGTTGACACTTTCATAAGTTTAAGTAGTGTCAACTTGAGGGGGAGTGTTAGAAATATTAGGATCATATTAAATGGGTTGTATCTTGTAAGTGGTTAGTGGCTCTATTGCCTATATAAAGGGTCCTAACCTAAACATTTTAGTGTGTGAGATTTATGAGAGTCTACACCAAGAGGGAGAGTTAACTTGGTCTCTCTCCTCATTACCCTAGTGTTAGGGATTTGTTTTGTAAATCCATTTCCTCAATGAGGAGTGGTCATCACCTCTATGAGGGATGTTTTGATCTAGTTCAAGTGGATTAGAATATTGTTTTTGTTTTTGTATTCTTCTTCATCATCTATCAATATAAAGATTTGTTTAATTCTTCATCTTGTTCTCTTTTCCTACCGATTTGTCAACAGTGTTTATATTATTTGTCTCTATAACTTTGTTCTATATCGACCTATGTATGAGCGAAAAATTCTGCAATGACGAAATAATTTAGCTAAAAAAACAAACAACGTGCGTGCGTATCAAATTAACTATTTTTCGTGTCTTGGCTACACCCAAGAGTGAGTGGGCTCGTAGCTGTCCTCAGTGGTAGGGTCCCGTGACTCCGTGAGTCTGCGACTCAACGCCCAACCATGCTGCCTCAGTTTTCATGAACTATGGTATTTATTTCATTTGATACTTAAATTTTGTTTCTTTTCCTTTTCGAATATGCTACCAAACACTAGTAACAAGAACAAGACTCTTTCAAACCTGCATCACACAGAATTTTGAAGTTGCATCATCATTGAACAATAAATAAAATATTTAATCATTTTACTTTCATAACTTATATTCAACGTATCATATATTGTCATACCATAAGAGTTAGTTGACTAATTTATGGAAATTTAAAAGAAAACTAAATAAATAATTGTATATAGCATATGTTACATTATCGATATAAAATTGGAACACACTTAGATTATACATCGATTTCTAAGGAGGGGGTATTAAATTAGAGGAGAACAATAAAGATAATAGACAATGAAATTGAAAAGTCTTAATTTTATTTAGAACTGAAGATCGTATGTAACTTTTTTATAGAAAAACTTATGAAACATCATCAAAAAAAAACTTTCTCACTACTACAAAATTGTTTAATGTCGCTTTTTTAGGACCTAAGATGTCGCTTTAGAAGCTACATGGAAAGTCCACTTTTTATGTCGCTTAAAAAAGTGACCTGGAAAGTCTATTTTTTATGTCACGTATTTAGTAAAACGCGATGTAGTTTTCTTTCTAAAGTGTTGTTTTTATCAAATGCAATCATATTACACATCGATTTTTTATACTAATTTAATAAGCGACATGGGAACAGTCATTAATTTAGTCAAATAGGAAATTACCAATCCAAGTACAAATCAGACACACAAGACCAAATTACACAAAATGAAATAGTATAGTCATTAATTTGAAGTTTTAAACCCTAATTCCCTTAAATTAACCTCAAATTTAACCCTCAATCGACCTCTCTCTAAAATAGATAAAAGGGCAAAATAGGGAGAGGAAAATAACCTGAACGTGATATTAGTTGTGGTCGGCCTCCTCCGCCGTGAAATGCCGATGAAAACGTTGAAAGAAAACTTGAATTATCGAAGCAACTATAAGGAACGTTGACAACAAACAACTTTTCAACAACAGAGAGAATGATCTAGGGTTTTGAACGGTGGAGAGAAGAGGGAATGGAAGAGAGGTCTTCAAAGAGAGGGTAAGAGAGAGAGCCAGGGTGAGAAGAGTAAAGGTTTCAGAATAGTGAGCTTGTGTGAGAAATGATTAATTATGCGAAATCAAAAAATTTTGTAGAATTTTTTCATGTCGCATTTTTAATTGAAACCGAGGATGAAAGTTTATATTTCCACATCGTTTATCGACATTGAAAGTTTCTACGCCACTGAAACTAGAAATGCAACGTTGATAGCTGCATTTTTAACGTTGTGAGTTTTTAAGACCATAATAAGTTCAATTTAATTACAAAATTGTTACGACCTATTTTTCATCGTCGCTCACTCAAAAAACCGACGTTAATTAGTGAAGTCAAAAGCATTTTATGTAGCAGTGTCAAGTTCAATTCAGGCGAAATCTTTCTACATATAATACCAATGTTGTGTGGATGAATGTTTTATGCCATCAGACATTTACTCGGACGTCATAACCCTGTTTTAGGATGTCTAAATAATCAAATAACGAGAGAATGAAACCTCTTCCATTGTGATGAGAGGTTATCATTTCGTATCAACTACACTTGAGGCAAATACATTACTACAGATGAACTCATATACCAGCGCACCTTTACATGCGCTCTTAGAAATACGTTGGTAAATGAAGCGCATGTAAAGTGTTCAAATCTATACATGCGCTCTAAGTGCATGTATATAGTAGCGCATGTATAGTGTTCAAATCATAGAGCGCATGTATAGTGTTTTAACTAAAATTAGAATTTTTTTAACAATATATTTATGCTTAGGATAAATTCTAAATATATTAAAATTTGTCTCATACTCATATAAGTTAAATCATTATAAACATATATTAATGATTTAACCTATACATGCGCATAAAACGCGTGTATATCCTATACATGATTGTTGAACAAAATAAGTTTCTAGATTGTTTAAAACTTGTTTCAACGCAAATAACCGATGCTAAAGTATGTGTTGACTCAACACTTACATTTGATTTGTGTAATCATTTCTTTGATCTAATAATTTTTGTAAGGCATGCGTATAGTATGACTTTTTGTATATCCTTGTAACATCAAGATGATGGCCAATACTACACCATATATTTAATAAGTCCAGTAGTATGATAGATTAAATATAAAAATGAAATCATGAAATGGATAAATTGAATGACAAAAGTCATCAAATTATTTCAATCATGAACGCAATATTTTATTTTAACAAAACTAAGAGATGTACTAGTGGGCCAAGGATGTTCAAAAATGAAGAACCGTCTACATCGGCCATCGATGTGTACAAAGATGTTTTGTAGGGACTTATATGGCACACTGTGTTCATTACCCCTATCTCATTCAATCCACTAGCTCATATATCTTCTAAGTCGGGCCCACCTTCTGATTTTCCCTTCCCCTTTATTCGTATCATTATCAATTATATGATTTTCAAAACGTAACATAGGTTTAAGCTCAAATAATCTAGGTTTTAAAATCATTGTAGACAATCACTATTAGCTTTTTCAGAATAGTTTTTTAGTTAAAACTTAGGTTTCATTTAAATCAGACAATCACTTACAGCTTTTTCAGAATAACTCTTTTTTAATTGAAAACCTGGTTTAGAGCAGAAAACCTAAGCTTTGTCAAAAACCATTTTTTCAACCTTTTTTATAAGTTTTTATTTCGAATCTATTTTTCAAAAACGAGTTTTTTCAAAATTTTTCTCAGAAACCTCTCCAAAAGCTAATCTAAGCAGACCAAGGACTACAAGAAAATAATCCTGTAGTCACGCCTTGATGTCTAGAATACCGTGACAAAAACACTTTTTTTTATTTTTTTAATAAAAAATGGATGTCGAGGAAACTGGCGCAACATCCATTTTGTATTTTATTGAAATAGAAAACAGGATGTCGCACCTCAAGTCGTGACATCCTGTTTAATTTTTTTTTATCAAAATAGATGTTGCGCCTAGAGGTGCAACATCTACACTCCTTCCAGTTCTAAATATAAGAATTAATTGATTTTTTAAGAATCTAATAAAGCAAAATGAACCACTTAATCATAACATATTTTATATATTATTAGATCATATGTTAGCATATAAGTAAAATAAAGGGAAAAACTTATCTCCAGTACTTGACCTTCATTCCCTCCAGTGTACCAATGAAAAGTTGACACATATACAACAAGCCACATCAGCCCTACATCTCATCATTCCCAAATAAAAAAAATCACCCTCTCTCCTCCCCACTTCATCTTCTTCCCCAACCTTCTTCATACCCCTCCACCACCCACCTCCACCGGCGTCTGCCACAACCGCCGCCGCCACCTCCACCGCCGCCTCCCGCCGCCGCCGGCGGTGGGGAGACGGCGACGGTGGAGGAGACGGCGTCGGCGGTGCAGGCGCCGGTGGAGGAGACGACGGAGGTGGGGAGGCGCCGGTGGGGGCTGCGGCGGCGGCGAAGACGGCGACAGTGGGATGCGCCAGTGGAGGGGACGACGCCGGCGGAGGCGGCGAGATGCGCCTGTGGAGGGGGCGACGCCGGTGGGAGGCGGCGGCGGCGGATGCTCCGGTGGAGGCGGCGGGATGCACCGGTGGAGGAGACGACGCCGGTGGGAGCGGCGGCGGCGGCGGTGGGAGGCGCCGGTGGGTGGTGGAGGGGTATGAAGAAGGTTGGGGAAGATGATGAAGTGGGGAGGAGGGAGAATGATTTGTTTTTATTTGGGAATGATGAGATGTAGGGCTGATGTGGCATATTGTATATGTGTCAACTTTTAATTGGTACACTGGAGGTAATGAAGGTCAAGTACTGGAGGTAAGTCTTCTCCTAAAATAAACTAGTTTAGAGAAAATTTAGGAAAATCAATTTTTAATTACCTTATTTATCTTTCTTAGAATTCTACAAGAAAATCAACTAGGTTTTAAATTTAGGACTGGAGAAAGTATTTTCTATTTTTTAAAATGGAAAACAGGACGTGACGACATTCTGCATATTTTATTTTTTACATATTAAAATTGATGTCGCGCGTATTTTTTCTAAATAAAAAACAAGATGTCACATCGTGAGGTGCGATATTATGCTTAGATTATTTTTTTTTTGTTAAAATGGTTGTCGCGCCTTGAGGCACGACATATTCAACAAAGTTTGTCGCACAAAACTTTCCTTGCCGATACGAGTCTTGTATTCATTTATATGAACCATACATTTCTTCTCATATCTCCTCTTTCACTTTTCCTTCTTCTCCCCTCTTTCATTTTTCCTACTTCTCTTATACTCAAACTATTTTTTTCATTTTCCACCACATGCAACTATTTCTTCATTATTCTTATACTTAGCTAACTCCTTTTTCTTAGTTTTGCGGGTTATTAATTTGAATACTATAATTTCTTTCCCCTACCATTTATTTATTCTACCAGGTATTTAAATTATGATACCTATTTGTTTAAATATTTGTTTCTACTAAGTATATTATTTAATCATCTAAAATTTTTTCTTTATTATTTTATCCACTACTCTTTCTCATTCAATTGCCCTATACCATTTCTGCATTATAACCAATAATAATATTTGTCTCAAATAAGTAATAACATTTATTTGGAAAAAAAATTCTCACCTTATGTCACACTAGCTATTGAGATATAAGCCGTGAGATTTTTTTGAACAAAAGACTATGTCGCGGTTTTAGGGTGTGATTATAATTTTTTAAATTATTCATTGTATGTCTAGGTTTAAAAGCTTAGTGTCGCAGTTTTTGTAAACCACGGCAAGTAGCTTTGTTTTGCACATTTTATGGTGCGCGTAAAACCGCGACACACATAATTTGTTGTTGTTAAACCGCATCGGGCCGGGCCTAAACGGGCTAGGCCCACTTAGGCCCGCTCCCCCTTTTACTCCCCTATTTGCGAAGCCCGGCCCTCATGCCATCGGGCCCGGGCCTAGCACTACGGGCCTGGCCCACTTTTATTTTTTTTTTAAAAAAATCCTTTTGCTGGGGGGAGGTGAAAAGGGTCTTAATGGGCTCATTTGCAGGGCCAGAGTCTCCCAAGCCATGGAGCCAAAGAACGAAGCTTCGAGCCATGGGGCGACCAGATTGTGGAAAAGAAGATGGGTTTTTTGGGAACAAGAGAAGAATGAGAATTGAGATGGTTAGTGTTGTTGTGAAGAGCACAATCGGCTTTACCATACAAAGCATCGGTTTTTCATCTGGGGTTGTCCATCCAGATGAAACAATTTATAAACCAAAAGCATTAAACAATTAAACATCGGATCTGTGACTAACCAGTAACCAGATGAGATATTGAGATTCACGCGAAACAGAGAGTGGCCGCCGTCGTTGAGAGCTGCGCCGGCATCGTTGAGAGCTGCCGTCGAGAGTGGCCGCTGAGACGGTGAGAGACAGAGAGTGGCCGCCGTGAGAGTGGATGACAATTTTTTTATGTTAGGACTTAGGGTTTCAGTCAGTGAGAGTGAGAAGCTGAGAGTGTGCGCGAGAGACTGAGAGAGTTGAAGTTAAATGAAACAAAATTTTTTTTTTAAATAAAACTGGATGCGGGCCTAAAATGCGGGCCGGCCCATCGGGCTAGGCCCATATTACCGGCTCTAGCCACGACAAAACACCATTTTGGGGAGTGACAAGCGGATATTTTTCTTGTAGTGAAAAATAGTAAATTTACTTGAATAACTCATGTTCTCATTAGCAAATAATTTATAAATATTTGTATATAAGATTGAGTCCTTCCGTTATCTTGTATATCCAAAAAAAAAAAACCGAACTAACTTAAAGACTCATTCTATTAATTTGAGTGAACTTATCATGAAATATTGGCATCATATTAACTTTAAATGACTTCCAATATGTTTTACATAAACTAAATAAATTAAAATTTCATTACTCATTTTACTAAAACTTGGCAACTTTTTGATTTTAACCACACTTAACTAAAGAATAAATAAATGGTAAAATTGCACATTCACAAAGAAAAATTTGGTATCATAACTTATACTGTAAATAAATTAAAATCGAAATTTATATTATCTCACTAATGAATAAATATGATAAAAAAAACAAGTCAAGTTATTGCCAACACATCAACTGTCGAAGCATAGATTTGGTCAAAAATAACTTGCACACATACCATAAAGTTTTTAGGCAAACAAGGCACAATTGGAAATAAAATAATTAAGCAGTACTTCATGTACTCATGTGATTCATGCCTAATTTTTATGTTGGACAATTTTTAATGAGAGCATTAATAATTAAAATATCTTTAATCCCTTTGATAGATATTATCATCAACAGTTGTGGGTGGCAAAATTTTGTTCACAGCTTGAACTTTGATTAAAGATTATCTCACATAGCATGTTTCTCGATTACATGACACAATACACGATTATGATTAAATGTCACTAACCTAACTAATGCGGCTGATTTTGTCATTTTAATTATCAGGCTGTTTTGCTAACTATCCAAATTAGAAAGACATAAATATTGGATTGTGAGATTCAATAACTATGTCCCTTTGTCACTTTCTGTTTTTAGGAGGAAAAAGAAGGTGTGGGGCATGATGTGGCACGTGAGGCACAATCAACATATTGGTGGGTCCAATCCCATCCAGTTCACGTGTGCCAACGGCCCAGACCATTGGGCTGTGGGCTCAGCTGTCTGGTTGGCAGCATAGGTCGCTATCCCGATTAAGCTATGATATGAACAGTAATAAGAAAAATCAACAAGCAAAGAGACCCTTTCTAACATCTCTAATCTCTATACACCCGACAACATGGTACCGATAATTATCCAATTGGTTCAGTCATTTTTCAAGATTTTTAACCAAGAAAAAAATGGCATTATTTCCTTTTTCTTTTTTGAAAAAAAATTCATATTGATTTCCTCTAATTGAAATATCTAAATCACTGTGTTGCAAAATAATGTGGGTAGGTGTGTAAAGAAAGAGAGTAAGAGACTCCCATTTCTTAAGATTTTGGGATTTCCAAGTGTATAAATAATACTTCTCCTAATCCTGAATTTGATTAGATTGAAAATATTAGTTAAGTTGATCAATATTAAGAAATGGAGGAAGCAAGTAGTTTTGGGTTAACAAGTGGACAAAAGGAGAAATAAACTCACAAGATATAAGCCACTAAAGGTAGATTAATAATATCATGTGCTAATAATTAATTTAATTAACATCCTTAATCTAATCAAATTAGGAAAAATTATCTTATAGTATTTAAGAACAGAAAGAGTATGTAGAAAGATTAGTTTTCGAGCATATACTTCCAAAACTGCAGTTGGCATGAAAGTTCAATGTGGATCAAATAGAAGGCTAAATTACAACAAGTATGGTACATAGATACGGTCATATCTCCTGTATTATTGGTCCCAATCCTAGTACCACGAGTTAATCACTTTGTTTAAGTTTTCTCTCTCAACTTAAATATTTATTTGATATTATAAAATTATTAATTAATTATTTTCCAATTAAAATATCTATTTCTTTCTTTTTTTGTTAAACACAACCTGGTAATTTGGCGCCTCTTGGCAACAGACCAATTCGGACATGAAGGGTAATATAGTGTTGTCCACATAAGTAGAGTTATCATCTCTCCCAATAAAAGCATTTTCCATGATTTGAACTTACATTCTCATTCTTACGACATGAACTCACTTATCAGTTCAACCAACTATTTAATAGTAAAACATCCATCTCTTCTTCTTTCACTTTTCTTTTGATAAAATTCTTTCACCTTTTAAATTAATTTTCATTGTAAGTTTGTCTCACTCAGTTATTTAGTAACCAAAGAAATAGATATGGTTCATTTTTTTTAATGGTCAGTGGGTTTGTGTCCAAGAAAATTGGGCCTTCCTCACCCCGGTCGCAGCGGCATCACTACATTCTTGGTGTATATGACCATGACACAGATGACACTTCGACTTTCTTCTAGTAATGGGACTTGGGGTATGGGTGTCCTGGTTTCGTTCTTGTTACATTCATATTGCTAGCTGAATGTGATAGTGGTCACAAAGCAACAGAAAGTGGAGCATTATATTGGAACATAAAGCACCTCAAAAAGTGAGAGTTTTCATGTGGTTAGTGTGCCACAACGGTCTAGCCACTAAGGAAACTCAAAAGATAGTTTTGTGCGGGTCATACATACTAAAAAAGAACCTCATCAAAAACTATGCCAACAATGGTTAAATAAGGAGACAAACCTCCCTCTAACATGTATTGTGACGGCCATGATTGAGCAATATGAAATAACAAACCTTTAATCTATTCTAATCGTTAGAGATGTATGGATAACCTGAAAGTCAACCATCTAAACAATTTAATCTGCCGTTTGGAAGAATGGGTCAGGGAAAGACTGGATTTCATAAGACTAGCTATTAGGGCAGGAGATGGAAGATTGTGAGCTATTCATATGAATTCTAAGCCTGGAAAGAGAAAAAGTACTCCCTTCAATCCTCAATATAAGATCCCTTTGACCTTTTTATAGTCAAAGTTACCACTAAATAATAATATATGACACATGTAATTAAATTATAGATTAGTTTATAATTGAAATAAATTAGTTTTGAGGGCAAATTATAAACATTTTAATCAAGACTAGAGGGAGTATGTGTATAAAAAAACCAAGTACAAAGCAGAGAATCACACACATAATATGATAAGTATGTTGGTCTTCAAAATATTTGATGAAGTAAATTTGGTTTCAAAGTAAATTGATGAAAACTCAATTCTCAAAAAATGAGAGAGAAATTTATATTGAAACACATTGTATTAGAGACAATAAATGTACAAAATTTAGGAGGGGGCGGGCAGCAATCTGTTCATGTAACAGATTGCTCCACCCAATCTGTTCATGTAACAGTGAAAGTCACATAAAATATTGTATTTCATACCCATTGTCCATTGGTTTAGCTAACGGAAAACGTTTTATCATCTTAGCAAGTGTTTGATTCCTGAAGAGTACCACTTAATTGTGGTTCCAATCACGGCGCTTGGGTAGACTTCTCTACAATTAAGTGAATCTGACTGAAACTTACTTGTGAGGATAGAAATTTGGCTTGTTTGCCATGCTTTAAAGCCCACAGGAGCATGCCGTAGTTGATTATGAATTAAGGGCCCTACCCTTGAATTGTATGTGAGCTAAACCTCTTTTCTAAAATTTTGTTAAAAAAAATTGTATCTCATTATGTAATACGCATTGTTTTATATAATGAAATGTGCGTACCAAATAGATTAGACAACCAAGATTAGGATGCGGTTTCCAAACCTTCCTATTTGGTATAAACTAAATTTCCCTCCTCTGGCAACTGGTTGTTAAACAAGCCGTCCATACGAGACTGACCCATCCATTTTATCACAACAAGAATTTTACCCCGTGCTATGCACGAAGTATTTTTATTTTCAATGAAATATATGTGGTAATATAGGAAGTATTTTTATTTTCAATGAAATATATTTAGTAATATAGGAACTGAAATCGTGTTTGATACCATTTAAAGATTTTCGCTTAACAATTTGCATTTCATTTATAATGTTTGATATGATTTCTAACGTTTGATATCAGAGTGTGTGAATTTAAATTTCATTTACATCAAATTACATATGACCCCACCTTCTAGCTATTATTCTGTTTCTCATTTTAATGAGGATAATTTATTTTCATTTTTATATAGTAATTCATATTTATTTAAATGGTTCATGTTTTAATTTGATTAACTATAACGTTTTTAAATTTTTTATTTTATTGTAAACAAAATCAAAATTAAGTTTAATTTGATAACTAGAAATTTTTTTAAGAAATAAATTTGTCATTAAAAAGTAGTGAATTCAAAATTTTTAAATACAAACAATGGGTATAAAATTATTTGTTATAAAATTTGAAGAATCTCAAAATAAAAAATATTGACTATCATAAATATAAAATACTCCTACTTGAAATCTGAATAATTTAAGCCTTTCTTTTATAAATGTTTATATATAATTTGTCTCCCTCTCTTATTTGTCTCTTAAAAGGTGGAAAATAGGTCATATATGAGAGTAAATTGAGACATATTTAATGAAATAATTGACACTTACCTTTCAAGGTATTTTATTTAAAAAATGTTACATATTAAGTTAAGACCTTACCTAGGTCAAGTTCATTCATCCAGTTCTCAATTTCTCCAATTACTGGCAGTTAGATTGAATGGATGATTATTATAAAAGGACACGTGTCACTCATATATTAAAAGAACTTTTTTTTTGGCCTTTTATATTAAAAGAACTCGAGAACCTAGAGAAAGTAACTTTATGTAAATTTTTCCATTAAGTTATTGTTTTTAATAAATTAAAAAGATAATAAAAATAGAAGAATTAAATTATTGACAATCCCCCTTTTAGTCTTATGCCCCCTCTCACTCAACAAAAAAAAGGAACCAAATTCCCCCACCAAAAAAATTAGTATGAAGGTATATTGATAAAATTATTTGAGCAATGAGGATATTTTAAAAGATAAAATTAAAGAGAATCTAAACTATAAATATTTAAAGTACTATTGTTACTACCAATGAATTGTTTTTGAAAATATAAATTTAGATTACTTTTAATATTTTCAACTTAACCGAGAATTAAATTCACTTGAATATAAAACAAAAGAAGAGTCAAACTCCGCCCACAACCTCCCCATCCAAAGTTCCAAACCCCCACCCCCACAAAAAAAGTTTCCCTTAGAAACCTCCTCCATACGAAAGTAAGTTCACTATGATTAAATTTTTATTATAGTTTAACTTTCCAAATAATTTCAATTCATATTACATGTTATATTTTTAATTTGAGTTAAAATCAAAGTTTCTTGGTTACATCCACATTCAAAAGTTCACTCACCTGATAGCATCCATTAATCACTTGACGGAGAATCAAACTCGCCCATTTATAATACCAGTAGAAGAGTTAAATTTCATCCCAACAACGATATATCCAAAACCCCCTCCAAAAAATAAACCAAATTTCTCCCCAAGCACAGACTTCAACTAAAAGTTCACTTGGTCTAAATTTGTTGATAGCCAATCTTTTCAAATAATTTCAATTAACTTGGTCTAAATTTTTTAATTGAGTAAGTGAAAACTAATTATATATGATTGATATTAGGAGTGATTTTGGTAATTATTTTTTTTAGATTATGGAAACGTTCAAATAGCCGAATTGTGCTGCGAATTAATGATGTTTAAATTCAAATGGGTCATGTGATGGTTATTTTATTTAAAACTTAAGATATGATTCACTGTTATTATAATCATGGTTATTTTATTTATAATCATGTGATGTAAACGTTTAAAACAGTCGAATTGTGTTGCGAATTAATGAGGTTTAAATTCAAATTGGTCATGTGATGGTTAATCATGTGATGGTTATTTTATTTATTATAATAATCAATGAGATTCCATTAATACAATTTCCTAAATAAGTTACAATTGAAATAGGTTCTAGTGTGAACACGAAGGGGGTTAAAACCCACTTTTTAAGATATATATTAATTCATTCTAAAAGCTATAAATCATAAGTTCAGCCTTCAACTTAATCAGATTTGGCCCATTTTCCTAGCTCTATCTAAAAGAATTTAAGTGATCATGACATCAAGATCACTCTACCACCTACATTATAAGTCATGTATATAGATCATCTGGAAATAAGTTTGATCACAGTAAAACAAGAAACATAAAACAAAACTTGAAATCTGATCTATAGGAAATTTATAACTTACAGCATTTCAGAGCAAATCTAGTTGCACGAAAAATGAAAATCCCGCAAAATTTTGATCAAGCATTAAGCTGACCGTCAGACTCTGCTCTCTAAACTTCAAGGCATTATCTAATTAACTATTTCTGCACTGAAAGCGTTTAAATATAAACACCATATACTTTTCTCTAAAGACTTTCTTGTTGAGTTGTCATACGGCTTAAATAGGCACATAGAATATGGTATCTCCTATGAGTGCATGGAATTCAGCAACTTCAGAGCCAAAGCTTCTTGCTCCTCCAAAGTAACATTCTTACTAATACCCTCGTTTCCTCCAGTGACTTCAGTTCCTTTAGTCTCATTATCACTGTCACTATCAAAGTATATCTTACTCTTTTTATGCCTTCGGCCACCAACCTCATCTGCATCTCCTTCTGACCCAGAATTGTTGTCACCATCATCGTCTTCAGCAATTCTTTCCTTCAAATTCATCTTTTTCTTGATTCTCTTCTCTCTCCGACGCTGTTGTTGCACAAGTTTGTCTTCCTTGTCAGCCATCTTCAACTCTTCACGCATCTTTCTATAGTATTCAGCCTTTTTTTCTGCAGGGAGATGAGAATTCAATTAAATAAGCAAGATAGTTGTTCAACATGCCTGAGAACACATAAAACTTGTCCATTATACAAAGTGAAATCGAGAGGCATGTTACTACATTAAACTATAGGAGGTTTCGGTACCATCAGGTTTCTGGGAACAAAACAGTTTAGAAATCATATTTCGTATATGTGGCATCACAACCAATTATTAACAGATACTCCCTCCAATCCTAACTATAATCTAATTACATCTGATATATGTTATCAATTAATGGTAGATTAATTTAGTTCCTTAACTTCCATAAAACATAAGTCAAAGGGATCTTACTTTTAGGATTGGAGGAAGTATTATAATTACAATTATCTCAGTAAGAGGGAAAGCTACTCGTACTACTACAGAGATTTATTATCGTGCATCTAAATCTAGTCTAACTTTTTCCCCGGTTCACTTTTAAGCCCAATGTTAATAAATATGTTCATGCAAAAGGAAGGGAAAGAGCTCATATTAACTCAATGATCTAGGCCTATCTTCCAGCACTCAAATTTCCTAGGTTACATAAAACTTCATACAACCAAAAATTCAAAACCAATACTAGATAAATAACCATCAGTAAATAGAATTGAGATACCTGATAAATGACAACCCTCTGCGAATATGACAGATATATAAACCATGCAGCATTATATTTATTCCTAGGCTTTAATTTGCACTTGAAGAGAAAGGGTATATACCTAGATCAAGCAGCAATGTTTCGTTCCCAGTTTGTGTATCAGCAATTCTTGCCAGTGGAGGCAGAGCATTACCTTCATCATCAAATACAACCCTAGTCCCTATAGGTCGATGGATGTTGATCTTGAGCTTCTTTTTCTTTGAGATACGGATTGGGGGTCTGCAAAGGAAAAACCGCATCAAATTGATTTTACAGACCAAAAGACATTATACTGAGATGGAAAACCCGTGCACAAAATATGTGCAACCAAGATCTAATAGTTCATTCCATCCCAAATAAAGAGTATTGTCAAACAAATATCAATTGCACATATAACATAAAGCAGAAACATAAAAACGAATATAAACTCTCTTTTTCTGTAATAGCAGATTATGAGATGGCACATACATGACATCTACAATTTCAGATGCTTTCTCTTCCTTTTCATCAGAGGAATCATCCGGCAAAAGAAGACCCTTTTCCTCCTCTTCATGCAAAAGAAGACCCTTTTCCTCTTCTTCATCTTCTTCAGAACCACTAACATCCAGATTCTCACTTGGAATTTTTAATGCAACTTCTCTAGGGGATTCGTCTGGTTCGGCTAAACTAGGTTTTGTTGGGACAGTGTTAGATTTATTTTTTTGGCTAATAAAACGTGTTTTTGGGGTGATGGGCAAGCCTAATGATGCTGAATATTCATCAATTGGCAATTTCGTAAGATCAAAGATTTCTTTATCCTTCTGGATATTAATGGATTTCAAATATGTTATGAAGGCCTTTTTTGCCCATTGCTGGAGATCTGGATACTTGACCAGTAATGCTGCTAACAAACCAGATACTGGCTGCAGTCGTTCCTTCCTAGGCTAAAAAATCAGCAATTAAAAAGGAATGTGTTAGCACACATGAAATGTGGTGTCAATGGTGCACAAAAAATACAAAAAATATAAAATGCATTGAAAATGACACCTATGCAATTTCTTAAGGTCTTATGGCAATATCTGCAATTGGAGATTATTTAAAGAAAAGGGATTAAACCATCAATTATGACTAAATTCAGCAACATTCTTTACTACTTATTCTTTCACTGCTTTAAGCATGTGATTTTCAGTTTTTTTCTATGACCTCCAGCCTTCACAATTGGTCTCGCAAGCAATAAAAAATCTGTATGTTTATGTCACCCTCACTCCCCATCTTTGTCTCCATTTCCCTCTATTTCTGTACCATGTCTCACTTCTACTTGTCCTAAGAATAATATCACAGCCAACTCTGAGTCTCACTATCATCACCCGAAAATCTCCAGCAGTTTTGGCCTTACCTATGATCACAGAACCAAAAATGGCTTTTTTTTCAAATATAAGTTTTCAGCTCTATTTGCAAGTGAATTAGCGTGAATTCAACACCTCCGACTACTTCAACTACACATGAAACACAAATAACATGGTGTGACAGTATGAAATGCCATCGCTTCTGGCAACCAAACATATTAAACTAGACGTCCAATACCCAATACAGGATATTAGAAAAAGGAGTGGCAACTCCTCATGGTCCTTAGGTTGATTAAACAGCAAATAATTTTGACAGGCCATCTGACTGCATGTTCTATTAGAGCATTATTAGTACTCAGTTATTTAGCGTGTGCTGCATATGAGCCAAAATACTTTACATACATATTCTAGAAACCTAAAGCTAACATCATTATATGATGTTGCAGATGAGAATTAAACATTGTGGCAGTATTCTTCTAAGATGTTCTGTACTCTTTTTTCTGTTATCTACTCTCGTCTAATCAATACACTGTTCCTCTCCCATTCTCCCCTGTTCCCATTATTCCTCCCCCCCCCCAAAAAAAAAAAAACTGCTGATGTCAGAATTCAGAATTATGGCCAAATAGTGACTTACAAAGCAAGAATGGCATACCTTATTAAGATGTACAGGAACCTTAGCTGCCTCTAATTTTTCAACCATTTTCATCTCTGAAGGCATCAAAAATAAAACTGATCTACCCCCAGACTTGTAGCGAGCAGTTCTCCCAACTCTATGTATGTAAGATGCTACATTTTCAGGACAATCGACCTACAGATGAAAGATGCAAGTGTCAACATCCAACTATAACACAAACTTCTTCACTCTTCAACAAACTCCTTTCCTACCGACCTAAGACAAAGAAAAAAGGTCCAGCTACAAGAGACTTACCTGAACAACCCAGTCAACTGCCTTATTAAAATCAAGCCCCCTTGCAGCCACATCAGTTGAGAAGAGTACTGATCGCTTCTCACAAAACTCGGAATATATTGCCATTCTTCTTTCCTGCTTCATCCTCCCATGAAGGCATTTCAAGGGTATGCCAGGGCGAAGTTTCTTAAATGTTTCAAAAACAAATTTTACCTAAAAACCAGCAGATGATTGTGATGAAAGAAGTTGAAAAGAAAAAAATTGTCCAAAAAACACGGATGATAAAAAATACGACACAAAACAATCAGATTCAAGCAAACTACCTGTTTACAGCTAGAGAGAAAGACAAGCATTTTCGAGTTAAGATGAGACTTGATGAAACTCCACAACATATCTAACTTTTGGTCCAGAGGAACAATCATCACAAGTTGTCTCAAGAGAGTGGGGGTGGCAGTCACAGATTCTTGATGGACACTTAGATACTCCGGATCCTTTAAACTCAGTCTTGCAAGAATTTCAACAGACTTCGTTTGAGTTGCTGAGAAGAGTAGGGTTTGTCTGCGCCTTGGAAGCTGTGATATTATCGCATTTAATTCCTTCTTAAATCCAGTGTCAAGAATCCGATCTGCCTCATCTAAAACCAACATCTGTATACCAACAAACATTATCAACCCAAACATTATCCACATTGAACAGAATTTGGTAATACATTTCTTTGAGCAAATGATACGACCAGGGGCACTAATTTCTCAACTTTGAACTGAATAGATAATGAGCAAAGCAACACTATTAATCGACAAAGTTTTAGAAGCTTTCAAACAGAAATCAAATTATCAAGATACAGAAGGTGCTAGCACTAAGAATGACATATGCCACTAACGCTTGAGATAATAAATTAACACCAACATAATTTTCATTTTCTTATTTGATTCCCCCATTGCCTCAAGAATCCAAATTATATATTCCATGAATAAAAGTGCAATAATTACCTGAATCTGTGAACAATCAAAGTTTGGAGTTTCATCCATGTGCTGTAGGAGGCGACCGGGCGTGCAGATTAAAATGTTTAGGTCATTTACATGTTCCTTCTCAAAATTAACTTCCTTGCGACCCCCAATCAGCAGGCCAGCACTGAAATTATGGTGCTTACCTACGCTTTTTAAAACATCAAACAGTTGACCCGCTAATTCTCTAGTAGGGGATATGATTATGCTGCCTACCCCATCTTCAGGCCCCCATCTCTCTCTATATAACTTTTCTAGGACCTGCCAATAACAATAAAGTGCATACCTGAAGAAAGGATGAACAAAATCCTTTTCTAGTTCTATCTAGGGAATTCAGTGAAAGATGAATAGCTTCTTTTCAATAAAATACTTTTACTCGATAAGCATGACCCTAAAATCATTCAGAGAAGCAAAAGAAAAACCCAAAATAATTGGTAAAAATACAATAGCATTGGTGGGATAATACTTGCACAATATTTCAACCGTCAATAATATTGAAATTGTAACTAGTTCCGCAACATGGATGAAGATTCATTCCAGATTCTGATACTAGAGTTTATGGTTCACAAATAACTTAACTAAATTAACCATGAACCAGAAGTTGTCACTAAAAGTACTAAAACAATTTAAAAACACCAAACAATTTTGTCCACCATTGTCTTCTTATGCTACTTTCCTGCTATAGTCATACCCAGCAAAAATCACGTATCATGTCATCTAAAACAATCCGGTTTATATGACTACTACTGAATATGACAAGTCACATTGAGAACAAGAAACTAAAGCAAAAAGAAACTTCCTGATTTCTTCAAGCATAAAACACTTAAGATTCTTATTTTGTAAAGTGAATAGTGATACAAACATGCTAATTAACTAATAAAAAATGATTTTCTCCAACAACTCATTCCATTAGACAAAACAAGCTGCCCAATCTTGCATCAAGTAAGGTTGATCAAATAATTATATAAAAATGAATACTGTTTCCTTTGAAAAGAAGCATTTTTCTACCCAATCCATAGGAAGCAAAAGAAAACCTCTTACACTTACTTAAAATGATAAACTTTGAGTTTAAGCTACACTTACAGGAATGATGAAAGCCAAGGTTTTTCCTGAGCCAGTCTTGGAGGCACCCAAAATATCTCGTCCACAAAGAGCATGGGGCAAAGAAGCCCTCTGTATGTCAGTCATCTTAACAAATTTAGCTTGTGACAAGCCATCCTGGGTTTTCTTGGAAATTGGCAACTGATCGAAACTAGTGACACCCGCATATCGTGAAAATGTATTGCCATCAATCCGACCTACAGGGTCTTTGGAGGACAAAGGGGGAAATGACATGGGGTTGGATCCAGAGTCTGGTTTCTGGGATTCAATCCATGACTCCAAAAGCCCAATCTCATCTTCCTCTGCAAGCCGTCGCTGCTTGTGGAAGTCTCTTGGTTTCGATTTTCCCATTGCTAGGAACCTGTTCAGAAAGCAGCACATTTAGTTCAGAAGAGAACTCATTTAAACAACAAATAGAAGGAAAGGTATGAAAACAGGATGATAGAAACACAATTGATCAATACAACTTCAAAAACATAAATTTTCAGTCAGCTAAACCAGAGAGCAATTGGACAAAGTTGAGAGATCAGAACCACCAATCAAAGTTCAAGGACCAATAGTAATATTAACCTAAATACAATCAAATGTAGCTAAGCTAACCACCTCAAATATGGGTTCATTATTTAGTAACTGACCTCAAAATCAATAATAAAATTCAAATTTAATATCTCAAGACATCCAAATCACTTAGTTTCATTAATAATTTATATTTCCAAACAGACATCAATTGCTCCATCTAACACATTATATCCTATGACTACCTCAACTTGTACACATCCTATGGTACACTTCAACTACCTTGGGTGGCCTACATGCTCCTAACGAACCAAAGAGGCAAACTTCTGCGTTCACATTCTTTTGAAACTGAATTAGTAATATACATAATTCAATAATCCAGAAATAAAACACAGTAAAATCCTGAAATAAATCAATGATTAATGAATCAAGTGGTAAAGATTACAGCATACCTATTTAGTCACTTAAAGCCAAGAGTGGTGGTCGCCTCCTTCCTTGTGAAATCAAAGGAGAATCAGAAGAAGCGGCGGCCAGCCCTTGCGAAATAATAATAATAATATAATAATACTCCCTTCGTTCCTAAATATAAGAGCACTTTGACTTTTTTGGAGAATGCAACATAGGGTAATTAAAAATTGATTTTCCCAAATTTTTTTCACTAAACTAGTTTATTTGACGTATGAACTTACATATGATCTAATAATATTTAAAATATGTTATGATTAAATTGTTCATTTTGCTTTATTAGGATTCTCCAAAAAAGTCAAAGTGCTCTTATATTTAGGAACGGAGGGAGTAATAATAATAGATAAAGTTATATAATGATGAGGGAAAATCCCAAATAAGTCCCTACGAATATCCAAAAGGACAAGTGAGGAACCTAAACTTCCAAAACAACCATGAAGGAACCAGCACCTATGTGTCATTTTTAAAATTTTGCGAAAAGACAAAATTGCCCCATCCTAAAAACTCAAATTACGAGTAGAGGGTGGGTCTATCCAAACATTTCCTAAGTGATGCACGTGTATTAATATTGAAGTTGAAGAATTTGGGCAAGAAGAAGAATAAACAAAAGGAAGTAGTTTGATGAAAGGCAGAGGCAGGATTAAAAGAACATAAATTTTGTGAAGCCACGCAGTAAGATCAAAGGCATCAAGCATACACATACCGAATCAGAAATTCAGATTACCCCTCTACTCCTCAATGAAGCAGCGAAAAAAGAAATTAATGCAATTCCAACACCTCTCTTGGGTCCAAATCGCAAAGAAAAGAAAAGGAATAATTTGAAGACGTGCTACTGAACGGTGGAGGCGGCGTGCGAGCTACTGAAATAAGAAGAGGAGAAAAGATGGAACACTGTGAGGCTGTGAGGAGGTTAGGTTTGTGGGTTGGCCGACTTACTATTTTACCCTTCTATGTCATCCAAATTGAATTGTGGGGTCTACTTAACTTTTTTATAGATTAAGGAAGTATATTATAATAGGTTATTTGATTGTGATATACTCGTTTTTAGATTACTTATTACTTTATAGATTAAATGAACTAGTTTAAGGGGAAAATATTAAGTAAGTCTATTTACAAGTGTCTTATTTTTTTGTTTCCCAAGGGTATCCTCACCCGCGTGTCAAGTGGAACTAATCTCTCGTTGTTCTTAAGTCTCATATAGGGGGTAGAGAGCTTGCTTGTGAATTTGCTCCATTTGTAAGAGTTGCGGATCAAACCCCCAACCACATGCTTAAGACGAGGGTGGGTACCTATCACTCACGCCAACCTGCCAGGTTATAAGTGTTTTATTTTACTTTCTTAGGTTTTTCTAAGAAAATCAATCAGGTCTTATATTTAAGATTAGAGGATAATATTTAAGATCGGAGGATACTACGAATCAAAATCAATAATTAGTGTTTGATGAGTGATGATGAATATGTGGCATTTAAGGGTGAAAACAAGTCAGTCCTTAATAGGGGTCTTAGGCTTGGCCTGTTACACGTCTGTCCACACCTCAACCTAAACTTTTTTTAAAGCCTCTTTTGCTAAAAATGCCCGCCTCAACCCATCGTCCGTGGGTTTAGTGACGAAGGGATTGAACAATGAGCGTCGGTTGACCACCACGTCGCGAGTTCGATCCTGGGGAGTGACACTTTGTTGTGTCTCCATCGCGGCGCTTGGGGAGGCATCTCCGTAGCTAATTGAAGTTGGGAGTAACCTACCTGTGTGGACAGACATAAAGGGCTTGCTGGTCATGCTCCAGAGCCCACAGGGACAGGTCCGAGTGGATCATGAGTTAGGTGTTCTGCCCTTAGATTGTGTTGAGCTCAAACCCCTTCCTAAAATTTAATTATAAAAAAAATGCCCGCCTCAAACGTTTTAGAAAAGCCTATTAGGACAAGATCTATTATATATTAAAATAAATATATGTTTTTAGTTTTAGTAATATTATACTTATATCCTATGTTAAAACTCAAATTGCGAGCAGAGCGTGGGTGTTAGGGTAAGTTTAAGGTGGGGTAAGAATTTGTGTTTTAGGATGAGGGCAATTTTGTCTTTTCGCAAAATTTTAAAATGACAGATAAGTGTTGGTTCCTTCATGGTCCTTTTGGAAGTTTAAGTTCCTCACTTGTCCTTTTTGGTATTCGGAGGGATTTATTTGGGATTCCCTGATGATAATGTTAAGATATAATATTTGATATAAAAAAGATAATGTTAAGATATAATAGTTACTTTACAATTATGCTATTTTAAAAAAGGAGTTAAAGATCATATTTGGACTTAAATATACACAGAAAATTATATCTGTTCTTAGATTATTTTTTGGCCCAAATTTAGCTCGAAAGTGCGCATAAAGGATCATATCTACACTTAAAGTATATATGAAGGGTCATATGTGCCCCAAAACCTGCATGAAGGATTATATTTGCCCTAAAGTATGCACGAAAAATCATATTTGACCGTCAATATTTTAACTTTAAAGGGCAAATATGATCCTCCTGCATACTTTAAGGGTAGATATGAGTCAAAAAATACTTCAGAGCATATTTGGTCCTCTGTGCATAATTCAGGGGTAAATATGAACATTAACCCTTTAAAAAGTAAATACTTAATTTTCCTTTATTTACATTTACCATTTTGATTAATTAATTCCTTAATTTTTCCTTTTATTCTTTGTTTCCTGTTTTTCCCTTACTATATACATTATTTAGATTACCTTTATTTTCTAGTTAATCAATTACTCCTATTATTACTCTTCACTTTGATTTGCCATTAATTAATAAATTTAATTTATTTTTGAAAATCATTCCTTTAAAAATTTTCCCTCTATTTTCAAGCTATAATTAAAATATTTTTTTATTTACCAATCAAACTTGTATCCATGTTATTCTCTCTCATGCATTGATGATATTGTTATTAAAATTATTTACCCATTTTAATTTTAATTATTTATCCAAAACAAATAATATCTTTTTACTATATTCTTTTTTGTCGGTAACTTTTTACTATACTTTTTTTAACAGAAACTTTTTACTACATTCAAGTCTCTAAATTTTACACTTTTGTTATTTTATTTTTTTAAGCGATGGTTGTATGTTAGTATTTTTTAATCAAAAATTGTTGTATATTATTATTACTTTCTCTGTTCAAAGTATAGTGTAAATCAAATACTCTATCAAAGATATGTGAAATATTTTATTTACATTAAATATATAATTATCATTAACTATAATGATTTTAATTTATTTTTGAATAACTCATTTTATTGCTCGTGACCTTGATTTCAAGTATGTATGCATTTTTCACAAAAGAGCACTCAATACCAATTATCTTTCTCAAAAATAGGCACAAATTTTTATAATAGGTTGAAAATACTCCCTCCGTTTCTAAATATAAGATCACTTTGGGGAAGTGGATAAGTTCCTAAATACAAGATCACTTCCTATTTTATCTCAAGTTTTGCCCAAACTACCTTTATCCTCCATCTTTTCATTGAAAATCCCTCCTCCTTTTAAAGTTAAGTAATTGAGGGGATTTTGGGAAGATCATGTAATTTTATTGTCTTCCTTAATCTCCCCAAATTAACCAAAGTGATCTTATATATTTAGAAACGGAGGGAGTACACAAATTTCATATTGGGTTATGAAACTTATTTGTATTTTCGGTCCAAAAAAATATTTAGTGAAGATACTTTTATAAAAAAAACATGTATATTTTTTACCTTAACCCTTGATTAATTTGATTGAATATCATTAATTTAATTTCTTCTTTTCCACAACTTCTTTTTATCTATTCTCACATTAATTTGCCATCAAATATTTTGATAAACAATAATTATTTAAATCATTATTTGATTGATTGTATTTCAGTTCTTTGGTTTATTCTTTTCCTCCTTCAAATGTTCCCCTCTTACCTGTTTTGACAATTGATGAATCCCACAGTTTAGTAGTTTTCCTGACATATTTTAATATAATATACCACCCATTATATTATATTTCCATTGTCATGCCTTCTTCTTTTCCTTTTTCACTATGACGAGTTTTACAATCACTACTCTACTTATATATCTTATATAAGATATGGCTTGAACGCTGCATATATGTTTTCTACTGTTTGGGATGCGCTATTTTGCTTTTATTTCTAAAAGTTTTGGATATTTGGCTCCTATTATTAGTAACTCAGATTTTTAGTGATAGAGTTTAAGGGAAGTTGGTTTATGGATATTTGAAGCTCTAATTCTTGTTTTTTTATGGCTTATGAATTAGAGGAGAGGAAATTTAGATGCACTTTGTATATTCTTTTTTTGTAAAAGGATTGAAAAAGAATGATATAATGTGTTAGATTTACTGTTATGCTTTACCTATGGGTATTTTAATCATTGAGTAACTCTTTTTGAATGAAAGATAGTATCTTGAAGTTTATTTTGTTGGGGAAATGGGATATCAATGATTTCTAGGAGATAAGTTTTTGTTTTGAAGAGGATTCAGATTAATTCGCATGTGTTTGTGGTATTAAGTTTTGTAAGTTTTGATATAATGATGAAGGAAGAGTTTAGATACCCTGGAAATATGATATGATTATACAATTGGAGGTCCTTTGAGTGTGAATTCTAGACACCATTTGGTTTGTACTGTTCTGCTCCTGAGTATAAGAGCTAAGCAGAAGAAGGAAGATATAGAATCTGTTAATAGGTGGAGGAAGCAAAGGCAGCAGAGTGGTTTTGCTGGTAGTGGCAATGATGTTGATCTGGATTTGAACTTTGAGGATGGGAAAGTATTGGGTTAAGAAGCAATTTACCCCCGGAAGTTTTGTGAGTGGAGCAATTTAAACCTGGAAGTTTTTTCAGGGGCAATTTACCCCCTGAAGTTTGTTTCCGGAGCAATTTAGCCCCTGCTAAACGGTAACGGTCCGTTGACCGTTAATTATGCTTACATGACTTTTTATTGTTGACTTGGCCTACTTTATGTTTTTTAAAAAAATCATTTTTGCCAACTAAAAAGAATGTTTCAGAGTTAAGAAGGAAAGATGGAAATATCGGAGAAATTCTTAGGTGAACCTAGTGCACCACCTCATTTGTGGTGTGACCAATTAAAACTTGACACATCAATTAAAATTAGTACAAATCATCTTGCTGATGTGGCTTCATATTAAATTAAAAATTTCTCTTAAATACATTTATAATTTCCCCATCTTCTCCATCTTCATCCCTTTTCATCTGAACAAATTAAACTGAATCCCTAATTCTGAACTGTTCAGAATTAATTCTCAATTTTAATTTCTGTGAAAGACCAAAACATTCTGAAATTTCTGTGGAGGCCGTAGGTCCTTGGGTGAAATAAAATGTATTTTTGAAAAGGCTAAAAAGCCCTCAAATTTGGTCTTTATATGAAATTAAATGGAATAACATGGGATGATCACAAAAACGCAAGCTCCTTCCATTCCTCTTTTTCAAAGAACTCATTCCATTCTTCTTTTTCAGAGAACTCATTTCTCATTTGATCTTCTTCTTCTCACAAGAGGCAAACCCATTTCGAAATCCCCAACCTCAGCCACCGATCTCCGCCGACTTCATCTTTCTCCCTTGGCCATCACCTGTATCCTCCCCCCAAAACAGAACTCTAACCCCACCACTCCTTCACCGTCGACTCTTCCTTACTCAGGCCAATGATGCTTTCAATTTCTGTGCTTTTCACCAATTCCTGACTTGTCTTGTTTAATATAACTCCTCGGGTATGCTATATCTCTGTGCTTTTCACCTGTTTTGGTTTATACTCGTGTTACGATGTTTAGGACTTGGAATTCTCTCCAAATTGTCCTCCTTCTAGGTTTTAGGCTTTTAGCCCTTATGAGTATAAAATGAGGAATTTTGGATTTTTATGTGGTTTGTGCAAAAATTTATACACTTGTGAAGGCAACAATTGTTGAAAAACTTAAATCTGAACAATATGTTATATAAGGAGAATGTTATGTTTCAGTTTGCTTTTTGTTAGTCTATCACTATTAATTGAACTTTCATTATATAAGTCCCTTTGAAGTTATTATGCCAATTTTTTGCGCAATTTCTTTCAGGGATTAAGGTTATTGTGATAGCTAGCTAATGACATTTTAGAAGTTAGATATCCTAATATTTTGCTTCATCTTGTCTTGCAGGAGAAAGGGATATTGACTTTGTGCAACAAAAATTCTGATTGTTGAAACTGAAATTATTGCTTGATTAATTAAATTGTTCTAACTATCTGCTTCTAACTTTGTCGTGACTGAAGTTAAGCCATTGCAACATCAAATTGAACTGGTTTCAGTTTTTACCTTGTCTTTGGAATGATATTGGGCTACAAAAGGAAGTCTTGTGAAGACATATTGGTCAAAAGCTCCATTCACTGCTTCATATAAGAACTTCAATGTAGAAGCATGTATTTGTTTGTTGATGTAGCAATGTAGGCTTGAATTCTTTCATTCTTTATCATTTTTGTTGACTGAATTAACAGTCATTCTTTATGATGTAAATGTAATATACACCCACTTTCGTATTCTAATAAAATATCATCTGATTTGTGGTGAAATGAACATATAGTTAGTTGTAATTTCGAAGTGCTTTGTTTCTTTTTCGTTATGTTTTTGAACACATTTGTTTCTTTTTGGTTATGGCACAAACTAATATGCTATTTGAACATTCAAAATGTAATTCATTCCATTCATAAGGTTTTTCAAAAGCAAGAAGATTTACCTTAGGAGTGCAAGGGACAAAAGAAACCCACATTTAAACAATTAAAATGACTATTTGAACAAATAATGGTTAGTGTCATAGACATGTTTTGCATCAAACCTTGAATAAGTGCAATGCCTTTTTCAACAACAAAAACCCATATTTGAACAAGTAAAATGACTATTTGAACAAGTAATGGTTAGTGTCATAGACATGTTTTGCATCAGACCTTGAACAAGTGCAATGTCTTTTTCAACAACAAAAACCCATGTTTGAACAAGTAAAATGACTATTTGAACAAGTAATGGTTAGTGTCATGAACATGTTTTGCATCAAACCTTGAACAAGTGTAATGCCTTTTTCAACAACAAAAACCCATGTTTTAACAAGTAAAATGACTATTTGAACAAGTAATGGTTAGTGTCATAGACATGCTTTGCATCAGACCTTGAACAAGTGTAATGTCTTTTTCAACAACAAAAACTCATGTTTTAACAAGTAAAATGACTATTTAAACAGGTAATGGTTAGTGTCATAGACATGCTTTGCATCAGACCTTGAACAAGTGTAATGCCTTTTTCAACAACAAAAACTCATGTTTTAACAAGTAAAATGACTATTTAAACAGGTAATGGATAGTGTCATGGACATGTTTTGCATCAGACCTTGAACAAGTGAAATGTCCTTTTCAACTGGTAAAACCTAATTCTGGACATATGGAATGGGCATTTGAATGAGTAATGGTTAATGTCATGGGCATGTTTTGTATCATATCTTCAACAAGTGAAATGCATGTTTTTCCATGCCATGACCATTTTACATGTTCAAATGTCCATTTTACATGTTCAGAAGCGGGTTTCTATTGTTCAAAACGACTTTTCACTTGTTCAATGTGAAATGCATGTTTTTCCATGTCATGGTCATTTCACTTGTTCAAATGTCTCTTTCACCTGTTCAAAAGTGGCATTTTGCTGTTTAAAATGTCATTTTACTTGTTCATCATCTTACACATGTTTGTATTTCACATTGATAGTCAATTGTTCAAATACATGTTTTACCTATTCAAATGTGTGTTTTACGGTATATGCTCTTGTTCAAAATCTGAACATTTGTATTTCACATTAATTGACACTTGTTCAAATGACATTTTTACCCGTTCAAAAGTAGGTTTTACTTGTTTAAATGGTCATTTCCCTTGTTTAAGGTATGACATTTTTGTGTTTCACATTAATTGTCATCTGTTTATCTGTCTTTCAAATTTGTTAACAACCAAATTACATGGTATTCGAAACACAAAGTGCTGCCCAAATAAAAATTCCTACTAATGGCTTATAAATTTAAATAATAATCCGTCTATACATAATTGTCATTGACTCACTTGAACACGAATGATGTCAATTATACAACATAAACCAAGAAATCCATTCAATCCATTTAGACCTAAATCTTTCCACTACTCTTTAATCCTTCCAACTCTTCAATCATGATTTTGCGATCTTTGCTGCATACTTATCATGGTTCACAAGCCACCATGCCAAATCCTTTCTCATTCCCTTCATCGATTTCTGTACCACAACAAGAGGTCACATGGTCAGGTAAAGCATTCAATTCATTAAGGATCTTGATTCTATTTTTTAGGCACTCAAACAACATAGAACTATTGTCATTCCATCTTGTCAGAAGCTCACTTTAAGTGAACTGCACATGATTCTTAATATGATATGGAATAAATATTTCATAGAACAAATAAATACCAGAAATAGCTTTTCATTGGCAACAATAGTTTTCTATTTACTAAAAGAAGAAACTAAAAAGTCAAGACAATCAGTAACAATTTACTGTGCAATATCAACCAAAGTATATAATCATCAGATTCAATTTCACTTTCTCTTTATCACACAACTACTACATTTGAATAATTTGGCCTTAACTTGAACTTTATCATTTAGATGTTTCACAGGGAGAAAATTTCAGACAGCTTTTTGAATACCACCCACATGACCCTTTTGTTTCAACAGCTTTAATAAATTGGCTAGCTAGTGGGAGGGGAAATTAACACAGATTTGAAATTTATAGTATTCCCGTAAAACAGTAAAAGGAGAAACAAGATGATCAAATGTGTTGTAATCCCCTAAAATGAAAACAGCTCCAATGCAATGGCTGGAAGGAAGAGGTTTCAAATTTCAATTGATAAATAGATATAGATTTCAATTATCCCATCTTGAGAACTACCATCACAAAAGAAAAAAGTTAAATTCAGCTTTGAAGTTTGCCATTTTGGCCAATCTCACTTTAAACTACTTTGCAAGTAATCAAAAAGAAGAAAACCAAAGGCCCAAGAGTTGCAAGTTGTACATAAAGAGAAAAAAATATTGGACAAATTATAACACTGACCATTAAGATGAGGTAAAACAGACACAAATTTCTCGACCTATCTAGCCAAACAAATACCCCCCAAAAACATCTCAAAATAATGAAGTTGTTGCTGCTTATTTATTGATATCCTTCTATTTACCAATACGGGAAAGGTATAGTGCTAAGAACATATTTTTCGAACCTCAAAATTTTAAGAAAAAAATTATGTACTTCCACCAGTCTTAAAGCATTACATTTTCTCTATAAGGAGCAAGTCTACCACACATGTTAAAAACAACAGAAGTCCATACTTTCACCAGAAACATAAAGTGATACTGTCTTGTCCAACCAGAAGCTACCAACCTAAATTACAATGCGGAAAGCAGAAAAAACACAATGTCATCTACATGAATGAAAAAGTTAAACCCTTATACGTAGATCCTTTTTTCAACTAACATATAAAAGAGACCAACTACAGAAACATAACATGAGTAACTGAAGGTAAACATACTTCTTACATTGTCTAATATAGAAACTTTTCCTCCTGGAAGCAGTATAATGGAGTCAACAAGCATCTCAATCCAATAGCTCTCAGCACATAATTAAATACCACAGAATGTAACGCCTTTCAAAGCACTAATCAACAAATCTAACTAACATATATGTTCCTAACAACCATTGAATACACCAAAAAACTATAGGGCCAAAAACTAAAAACATCCATATGCATTAAATTTCACAACAAATCAAAATATGACAAAAACCCTTTAAATAAAAAACCAGGAAAAGATTTACCTTTTGGTTTGGGTTGAGCATCGGAAAACTCACCAAACCCAAATTGTCTCATCTTCTTCTTTTTCCTCCTATAGAAAAAAGCACAAATCCTCGTCTTCTCGTCTGACGAGCTGCAGCTAGCTCGATTCTTCAGCTCTGAAAATAGCCAGATTCGACAAAATTAAGGAGAAGTAGGTTAAAATTCAGTTCAATCTAAACCTGAAATCAAGATGAAACGAATCAATTTCAGAGAAAGAGAACGAAATTGAGAGTAGCGACACAATTCTTGGCAAGGAGACCGTGCATTTTTCTAGTTCGCATTTACTCGTCGGATTGAAGGAGATGAATACCTGAAATTTCCCTCTAGTTTCCCTTTCATTTCTCTTGTTCAAGCAGATGGATTTAAGTTCTATAAGAGAACAAATAATGGATTTAGTGCTATGAATTTTCTCTTCCTTCCCTCTATTTATTGAGAAGGAAGCTTGAGTGATGGTTTCGATTTGAGATGGAAGCTTAGCTTGCTTTTCCGCTGAAGAGTGAGGCTGAGGAATTGGTGACTGAAGGACATAAGGGTACTTTAGTCTTTAGTCTTCCTGATTTAATTTCAGTTTGCCCGCAAGGTCCTCAACTGATGTTTCAGTTTTATTTGGTCCTACTTTTTAATTAATTCTCAAATTTGGTCCTTAGGTGAAATTCTCCCAAACCTAAACCTCCCTAAAAATCAGATTCATTCTCGTGAGAAGAACGGCTGAGAACGACGAAGAACACCGAAAAATCTGAGGTATGCATCTTACAATATCGGCGCTCATGTATTACTCTCAATACCTTTCTTTCATATGTATTTAACATCTTGAAATTCCTTCCCAAATTCTTCTCGGCCTTGCACATTAATATACTTTGAGATTGATTCTAGTGGGGCTGCAGGTGGTTTTTGTCTTAATTTACTGCCAATATAGTATTAGAATTAATAATTTGCTGCTTCTTTGTTTGTTTTCATGTAGCCTGGACTGCCATCTAACCATGTGCTATATGAGGGGCCCAAGATGAAGAAAGTGAAGTTGATGAAACTCAAGAAACTCGATTTCCAGTGCCAAATGAGACGGCAATGAGAACAACAAAGAGCAAGACTTGTAGACAGGGCAAGACTCGAGTTGTGCAGTACCAAGGGAATGGATCCACTGTTGGAACGCCTACAGACCTCCCTTTTTCACCTCCGGGACTTATGTGGAGAGGGCGTCCCGCCATTACTACCTCTCAACTTCTTTCACAGAGAGATGAACTTATTGCTTCAAGAAGCAATAACAAGGCACCTGTTAGGAGAGGGAGAGGAAAGGGGCACTAGGGGGTGGTAGAGTAAATAGCTAGTGTCAATTATATTTTGGTGTAATATGACCAACCCAGAAGCTTATGATATTTTGCTGGGTTTAAGTCATTAAGGCTGGGGGTAAATGATATTTTGTACATGTCATTTATGTTACTGTGAACCCATATTTTGCTGGAAGTTTGCATACTAGCATATATGTATGTATCAGGAGAATCCCATATATGTGTATGCAAGTTTGCATACTAGCATATTTGTACTGAACATGGAATATATGGAAGTTTGCCTGAATTTTATAGGTCAATTATATTTTTTTTGGCAATGATCAATCAGCAGATTCTGTCCAGCCTTATCAGTTCAGATTCTGTCAAGAATTTGTCTATTACTAATTTGTCCATCACAAATGACTTAGTTCAGATGCTTGTAATGCCTAAACCAGCTGCTTGTAATGCCTAAACCAGATGCTTGTAATGCCTTAATCAGATGCTTGTAATGCCTAAATCAGATGCTTGTAATGTACTAATTTGTCCATCACTAGTTTTTAATTTAAATTTTGAGTTGGAGTGTCTGTGATTCTGTTGGGTTTTGTGGCTAATGGACCAAGATTGTTGAAACTATGCAGAATCTCGGGGATGAAGTATCTCTTAATCCCATGCTCCAAACACGTGTGCTTCTGATTATGTAATGCTGTGAATTAGCAGTAAAGGCTATTACCATTTATACACCAGTTTTTTTAATTGAAAGTAACTTGCTTTTACCATTTATCTTGCGCCACCTTGTTGAATGCTAATGCATTGTTGGAGGAGTTGCAGACATAAAGACGGAAAAATGCTAGCTGCTGGTTTCTTGTTAAAATATGTTTCTTGTTTCAAATATTAGCTAGCTGCTGGTTTCTTGTTAAAATATGTTTCTTGTTTCAAATATTAGCTAGCTGCTGGTTTCTGTGTTTTATGTAAGCAGTACATGCAGTGGAAAGTAACTGCAAGAGATCCAAAAGCTTATCAGATGCTTGTAAGCCAAAATCTGTGCAGTATTATCAGCCAAAATTACTCAACAAAGAATTATTAAATCCCAACCTTATCAGATGCTTGTAAGCTGATTTACAATCTGTACAGTACTAATCTAAATCCCAAGCTGATTTATAAGAAGAATCAATAAATAAATCAGCTGGTTTATTTATTAATATGCCAACATATGTTTACAAGCCTGATTCAAGAGGCCAGCTGATTTTCTTGCGTTGACAGTTTCAAGACCACTGATTTTTTTCAACTACTATCATGAGCTTCTTCTCTGTAGTTATAGCATTATTCAAGATAAAAGCTCTTAACCTAATAAATTACACTGTTACAGCATCACAGGGAAAACTACAATTATATAGCAATATAGCATTGTAATAATATAAAACTACAATTCAGTGATTAAATAAAGATACATCCATTACACCAAAATACATCCACAATAGTAGAATCCCAAGCTAACACCAATTAGTGAATCAAGAACATTTATTACACCAAAATACATCCACATTAAGCATCTATCCACTTCATACATCCATATGAAGAACCCACATGATTAACATATGAAGAACCCATAGATGCCGTCGAATCCCCCATGATTAACACCACCCCCAGCACTTTGCCGTAAAAACCCTAGCTTTTTTTTTAACTGAGTCGAACCCTAGCTTGCTTGTTGAACAAAATGAACGACCCCTATGAGATTGAAGGCTTTTTTTTTGAACTGAGTCAACCCAGAATCTGATTTTTGGGGCATCACAGGTTTAGGTTTTGTGTTCATCGTGACGTTTGGGTTTTGTCAATCTTTGCTTCTTTCCTTCTCAACTCTGAAACATTCATTTTAGTTGGCAAAAATGATTTTTTTAAAAATTAAACTATGCCAAGTCAGCAAAGACCGTTTAGTAGAGGCTAAATTGCTCCTGAAAAAAACTTCAAGGGGTAAATTGCCCCTGAAAAAACTTCCAGGGTTAAATTGCTCCACTCACAAAACTTCCGGGAGTAAATTGATACTTAACCCGGAAAGTATTCCAAAGGTGTAACAAGAAAAGGCCTGCTGTCTCTCCAGGTGACCGGTCTGGAGGTAAGCGTAAGAAATCTTTTGGACAAGGAAAGAAGGAGTTTAGGAACTCTAAATTTGGATTTGGAGGCAGGAAGGGAATGAAAAAGCAGAATGCTGCTGATACCACCAATGATTTTAAAGGATTCAACAAGATTTCTGCCCAAGAAACAAGAAAAGAAAGATGTGACACCATGTTGATTAGTTTTCTCACGAGGGAAAATTACCAGGTCATTAATTGGAAATTTTGTTTACTGTATCCTGTAACTCGATTTTAGAGGATGACTTTAATCTTAACATGTTAGGCTATATTGTTGATTCTAAATTAGTTTTGCAAAATTTTGAATTCACTCTTATGTTTTGTTCTGAATTAGTTCTAGCAGTGTAAGATCTAAGAGTAATATTCTCTCTCAACTACATGCATATCTCAGTGAGGATTTTATTTTATCAGAATACAGTGAGGATTCAAAGACGGCTTAATACAAACTCCATCATATCCTAAACATATGATATACTACTTCCGGTCCTAAATATAAGACCTAGTTGACTTTTTTGGATAATACTAAAAAGAAAAATAAGTTAATTATAAATTGATTTACCTAATTTTTTTCACTTAGACTAGTTTATTTTACATATAAACTAATGGATAGTCTAAAAATATATCAAGTATGTCGTAATTTAATAACATATTTCGCAACCTTAATCTCTCCAAAAATTGTCAACTAGGTCTTATTATATTTAGGATTGGAGGTAGTACTATTTAACTTGGTTACATTAATAATTTGACTCAAAACATTAATTTTTCTTGATTCTCTTTGTTCTGATTTCGGTTTCTGTTGACTGGCCATTAATATGGGTGATTTGGGAAAAGTTGATCAAAATTAGAAAAAAGTCTCATATCTAAGGTCAAGATAAACGCATATAGATAGGTCAAATATTAACTATTAAGCACTGGGGAGTATAACATTGGGCCTCCATGCGATAGGCTCACTCCCTCACGATTTTAATTTTCAATTTCCCTTTTGTTTGTCAATTCACTTCATGCCGTAATTCATTCTTCTTTTATTTTACCCAGAAACGTTTCACGTCAAAGTGCATGACAATTCTCTTTTTTCATTCCTTTTATTAGGGAAAAGTTAGAAACAGTACAATGCGTGTAGACAACAAAACATATACAAATTCCATCAGCCTGATCTTTAGCTCACCGATCTCATCACATGTGGCTAGGGAATCAAAAACAGGGTTAAATTGTAAATCTACTCTGAAAGTACTATAAAAAATCTCATATTTGTCTCAGAAGTATTTTGTGACTATAGCAAAATTTCCTCTATTAATTGACCACTCAAGGATATAATAAGCTACGTTTGAATACTCCTACAGTTATATTATTACGTTTACGTAATTTCAATGTTACATTGAGCAAAAAATACTAAGAGGCAAATGCGAGATTTTTTTGACACTTCTGAAGTATATTTAACACTTAAGTTATAATCACCAACGACTTTAAATGATATAAGGGAGAATAAAAGCTCTTGAATGAATAGCCGGTCATATATGGGCTAATCTTAAGATGTTTGTGTTTCCTTCTGAATTCAAAATAAAAAAAAATTAAAACTCTATCATAACTTTCCATACACTCACTAATTTGCTCAAGTGAGACACTCTGACACTGTTTGCGCGTTTATATCAGTGCTGCTTCTATATATGCTTGATAACCATTCCGATTACAACCCATTTGCCTCGTGTTGGGTGGGTCTTCTGACTTCTTTTGATTTAATTTGTACAAAAAGATCAACTAAGTTAATGGCTCTCTTATACCTGGGTCCGGCCCATTCAATTAGGACTCTGTTGGTCTTACAGGGTAGCTTCTTCTGGGCTTTAATTTCTTCACAATGCTTTAGAGCCTATCTAAGAAACCCCAAAAGGACTTAAAAAGTGTTTTTCTTTAAATAGAGACAAAACTATTCTCACATACTTAACTTGTATATAGCCTACATTCACTTTTAAAAAGATAATCCAAACAGGCACTTAGTCATGTGACTTAGCTTTCTCATGTAGGAGGATTAACTTACAATAAAGATTCCAACTATGCATTCAAAAATTAATGAACCACAAGGAGAGGTATATGCCCACACAAGTGTCCAGCAATACTCCAATAGAATCATCTCTAATTTCAGGATATGCTCCTACCTAGTGTGTGTGTGTGTGTGTGTGTGTGTTATTGGCCACTGGTGCAAGGACTTTCAAGAAATTTGTTTGTGTATTATGCAAGTATTCTCTTTTGATCGGATGTGTGTAAAACTGAAACTTTGCTTATTTTCGCCTAGAGAATAGTAAAGAAAGGGATGGTTTAATGATGATTATAGCCATAGGTATTTTATTTGTTTGGTATGCTTTCAAGCAATTATGTAAAGGAATTTATACGTTGTCTAGAAAAAATATATAAAAAATGTGAACGAGAACTCTTCCTTTAGATAAGTTAATATGCTTTTAAATTACTATAACAAATGATTTCCTTTAGATAATTATTTATATGTGTATTGTAGAGGTGAATTAATGTGGATTTGGAAGAGGGCAGAGAGAAAGAAGGGAATGCAATGAATTGTGAGTCAACAATTTACCAATGAGTTAATTAGCCTCTTGAATTCATACAAAGCCATGCTAATTTTATCGTTAATATATATTGACTGGACCAATCGATCACTGGCTGGACAAAAAAGTACAAATAAGAAAAAACGAAAAAGACAGGACATGATTAAACTGAAGGGTTTAAATTAATAAGGGATGATCAATACTGGTCCTACCTTAATTTTTCATCATTTGCGTCCAGAAAAATATTCCACAACAATCGATCGTTGTCCTACTAAAGAATAATCTCAATTTCAAAGCACTTGCTAGGAGCTACTTGTTTAATCTCTTCAATTATTTAACCTGTTTAAACTATCCATAGGTCAAATCAAATAAAATCGTTGTTAGAACCATGATATTAGCGTATTAATAGGAATATATTTTTTTAGTAGTTCCATTGGGGTGGGGCGAGAGTTTTACGTTTTTATCAAGGGCGTGACTCTTAAAGATCGAACTAGCCTTTTATATTCAAATAAAATACATAATAGCTAACTAATTTTTTTTTACAATGCATATAAAAAGGGACCAGCATCTATCCGAGTGGAAAGACTTTAATCTGTTAAGTATAAAGCATCGAGTTTGAATTCATATAGTGTATGAAACATTTTTAAGAAGGCTCGCTTTCACATTAAAATGAGGATCCTTGAATGAAACTAAAAAAAAAATTATTTAATAAAAAGACCTAGAATTGGTCGTTGACACAAAAGAGAGGATTATTGTACTAGGATAGAGATATTTATACTATTTACTATTTAGACTGGGAAGTGATATTTACTATTTAGACTGTTCCAGGCAAGGGTTTTAAAGCCGGACCGAGCCGGACGGTCCGACCGGTCGGACCGTCGGCCGGTGGCTAAAACGGCCCAATCACCTCGATTGGGCCGGTTTACTGTACAGCCCGGGTTGACCCGGGGTTGACCCGGGTCGACCGCTGTTGACCCGGGGTTGACCCGGGGTTGACCCGAGTTGACCCGCTTTTGACCCGGCCAGAAATTGACAACTGCAGAAAAAAATATATCAACAGAAAAAAAATGAACTTGATTAAAAAAATATCTTCATTCTAATTATATTAAGTTATTAAGTATTAACAATATTTATATATTTAATTTTCATTAAATTATTACGTCACCGGTTCGACCGAACGGTCCAACCGTTTCAACCGTTTCAACCATGACCCGCTCAGTTTTCCGGCTCGACGTCCGGCTCGGGTTTTAAAACCTTGGTTCCAGGTTTGTGCTGCTAACAGTATAATTTCTCTGGTGCTATAATTGTCATGTTTGGACCCATCCCCGGTTTCGATCATCTAATATTTTTGCTTGGAAGCGATAAGGCTCCAATCCAGCACTGTTGGTAGACCCTATTTAAAGGAAAATGTAGCTTTCTGAGTATAATTGATGTGACCCATGTAGCTGAACATTTAATTTATTTAGCCAAATTGTGATAATTGTAATATAATCTTGTTAATACGACATAGAAAACATATCAGTTATATGGTGTATTGTTTCCAATTTCCTTTAACTTAGCCAGACTATTTATTATTAATGTTGAATACTATAGTGCGTAAAAATTGATAACAAGCTTGGGGGGGAGTAGTACTAGAATGGGTGAACTCCTGGGAAGTCCTCGTGTTGCATTTATATAATTACTTAATTAGTGTGCATATTAAGAAAATCAGTCTTTTTGCAGATTATATAATAAGAATTGCTGAGCTCCTGCATTTATCAAGTTCTAAGTTAATACTTAAGAAATTTTTATAGTATCTATTAATTATTAATATTAATTAAATGAAGAACAAATAAAAAATCTTGAGCATAAATTCATAATTCTATAATCATCTGCTTTGTGTTGTTTCCATTATTGCGAAACATAATAACATCTACAGGCCAGATTATATATTTTCACATCAGAAACACCCTGAAAGCGCGCCTACAAATTGACTTAATTAAATCTCTAACAACAAACACATTTTGTGGGTGTGAGAAAGCGTGTGTCGAGTGGAAAATTTTCTTTCATAAAATATTTTTTACAATAAAAAGAAAGAAAATTATTATAGATTTGTGCTAAAGGAAGGAAGAAGATAAAAAGTCAAGGACAGATATATAAATTAACAGGATGTGGCAGCTGGACATTTCTAATTTGGATAGCTCTATCCAATCAATAACCATTGATTCTGCAAATTTCAAGAGATCGATCAGTTTCGTGTTTTCTCAAATTCCCTTTTTCTCACAGTCAATCTGAAGTTGACACTTCTCCTAACATTTCACCAAACTTTCTAATTCCTTAATTCCTCTTGTACTTTAGATTAATTATTTCCTGCACATTCTTCACTTCATCATGTACTTGTTCGTAATACCATGTTTTGTCCAGAGACAGAGGACAACATCAACTTGTACTCTTATCTTCTCTCAATTACGTAAGAGAAGCCTTGTGTTTTTTCTACGGAGGAAGTGATAAGTTTCCAAGTTATTCCACAAATTTTATAGGTACAAATGTTGAAATTATATTTCAGTTATTCTCAGGAATAAATTTTTAACATGAAATTTTTCCTTAATTATCCCTGTATATAATACTGAAGAATTCACACTATTGTTTTAATTTATAAATAATATTGTTTTAAAAACATACTCTATTTTATGAATTAGATGCTGATAGTATGCTATTTTCTGCTTTTAGGCACTCATTGTTTTCTTTTCACTTTTCTACAAATGTATTATACATACAGAGGACTATATTCCATGACGGTATTTTGAAAAAAATTAAAATGGTTGGAGATAAGTTTGTGTGAAATCAATTTAAAATGCTTAAATGAAACAAACGAAAGTAGAACATGCTATGATGCTAAGGCACCTTCTTGATTGGAAAAACTAATGTTTGCAAGGCAGATAATTATTCTTAATATCACAGTGACGCGTTACGTCAATCATCGTCTCACGAAGAAAAGAATCAGAAACTTCCTACTTCAAATTCTGACAAGTTTACGGGAAAATTTTATTCTTGGCTGTTATACTTTAATCAAACTCTTATTTTTGTCCCTATAATTTATAATTTCGAATAGGTTGTATTAATTCTTGTTGCATTGGAATTTACCATAAAACTTATTATAAATATATAGATATAGACTAGTTAATAACTTGATCAAAATCTTACAATAACATAATTAAAACCAAATATATTAGGCATTTGGGGAGACATTTTCAAAGCTAAATGAAATTGTGCAAAACTAAACCTATTAGTGTTGACAAAAAATATTTTCTTATCATATTCTAGAGCCCATATAAACAAATTTTAGTAATTAATAAATCATAAATCCTATCTTTTTCATACTCTAGACATTTGTGTACTGGCATTTCCATTGAATTTCGAATAAACCCAATCTTTTTTTCAGAACTTTTGTTGTAAGAAATTTACAAATTTAAAATTAATGGAATCAAAACCAAAATTAAATTATCAGGGAGTAACCACAAAATTAACGAATAATTGAGATTACAAATTCTATAACCAGTGGCTCTCTTTCAATTTCATTCTTTTTGAACTAGAACAGTAGCACTTTTAATTGAATTATATTCTCTATTAATTATTTGATGAGTTTAATTTTACATACTACTCCCTCCGTTCCTAAATATAAGATCACTTTAAAGAAGTGGATTAGTTTCTAAATATAAGATCAATTTCCATTTTGTGTCATCTTTTGTCCAAATTACCCCTATACTTCTAAGCTCCACACTTCTCTCTCAAATCAACAAGATATGACCCATAACATCAAATCTCCACCGCCTTACTTCCCAAATCTGCTGCTTTCCCTCTCTCTCCTTCTTTTCCAGATCCTCAGCCTCCTCTGCCATCGCCACCTTCTCCATCATCTTCTTCTTACAATGTTTCCCATACAATCTGAATCTAACAAATCAAATCTCACAAAACTCACTTCCTTCATGGAAATTCTGTTATAAAATATTGTTGGAGCGAGCCTCTATTACAACCTTCATCATTCTTGTGATTTTCCTTGATTTTTTACATTTGTTGTAGATGCTTTCGTCTCCATCAGTTCAGATTTTCATTGCCCAAACCAATTGCTTCCAATTATATCAAAATAATACTCGTATAATTCCATGAAATCTTCTCGGCTATGTTTTTCTCAAAAGAGAAATGGCTTGTTATGTAGGTGAAAGGAAGAAGGATTTGATGGACGATCAACAATAATTACCTTCAAATCACTGCAACCAAATTGTCATCCCAATTTGATGGACAACGACAGTTAGTATGTGTTTATGGCGGATCGGATGAGTGTGTGATTTCAACTTTCAATGTTGAGTAGTGTGTTGGGGATTTTGTTGTTGGTTGATGGACATGGACTTATTTGTCTTTTAAATTTAATTAAGGGGTATTTCAGGAATATCATGTAATTTATTTGTCTTCCTTAATCTCCCTAAATTAGGCAAAATGATCTTATATTTAGGAACGAATGTAGTATTAGATTATATGTTAATGTATAAGTAAAAAAGAACTAGTTTAGAGAAAAATCTAGGGAAATAGATTTATTAGTAACTTTTATAGTTTTTTTTATGTTTCCAAAAAATTCAATTTGGTCATTCTCAAAATATCACCTAAACATTTTTTTTTCACTTCCATTCTTCTATTTATGTATATATTTAATATTCAATTGTTGATGTGATATGTTTTTTATCAAGTGCTGTTATTCGTCATTTGTTTTTTTTATCAAAATGTTATTCTTCATTTGTTATTTACAATTAATATTACGATTTTCACACACACACAAAATAATATTATTAAGCCAATGTTAATTATTTACAACTAAGTAAAGTTGGACGAAATATATGTGAATGAAAGAAAGAGTTTGCTTGTTATGTTATATAATAGAAAGGGAATTATCTTAGTGGTTCATGAATTAAAATCCTTGTCATTTAACTGTGAATGATCCAAATCCATTTATTATTAGAGTAAGGACAATTAGAAATATTCATGGCCATAGATAGAATCGAACTTTAAAATGTAAAATTAATAGCTTTTTATATTTGAAATTCCACTTGTTCATCTTGTATAAAAAATGTGAAAACAAAACTGTATTACTTACGTATAAGTTATAACCTATAAATAACTCACTTTTTAAATTTTTTGTGCTATATTAAATGTATATAAAATATCTAGATATGCATCTTTAATAACGCAATATCATCCTTATAAAAAAAACGGTATCATCTAATATATGTGAGATGAGTTGTCTCAGTTATAAGAAATTAGTTCTGAGCCAAAATATAATGTGAATTTTTTTAATTCACTTTTCCATACCCATTTTGATTCACAATATTATGTGAATTTAGTTATGAAGAAAAATCCCAACAAACATTTAAATGACCAGAATTCCTGCATATAATTTATTACATTCGCCCTAATTTTACAAAAAGTTTAAACAAAGGCTTATAGTATAAATATAATTTTCTTCCCCCTCTCAAATATTACTACTGGTTGTCTCAAATATAAAATTAATTAAAAAAATATCTGACAAAAAAGTTAAAAAATAAAATATTTCCGAAATATAAAACTTTTTAAATTTATTTTTCATATTTTTTCTTATCTAATTTGTGTGGCATATAAATTAATATACCCCATCCACCAATCCTAAAATATAATATGTTTGGGTAGTTGCTCTTGGTGCTAAATAAAAACCTAAATCTAATTTTTGCCAACTTCTTTTCAAACTCTTCTTCTAATAACAATCGATTAGAGATGGTGAGGGAAAAAGGAAAAATGAATGGGATGTTTCTTTTTTTGATAATTAAATTTTAGGAAGGGGTTTGGGCTCAACCCAATCCAAGGGCAGGACACCTAACTCATGATCCACTGAGGCCTGTCCCTGTGGGCTCTGGAGCATGATAAGCAAGCCCTTTATGTCTGTCCACACAGGTAGGTTACTCTTAGCTTTACCTAGCTACGGAGATGTGTCCCCAAGCGCCGCGATGGAAACACAACAAAGTGTCACTCCCCAGGATCGAACTCGCGACGTGGTGGTCAACCCGACGCTCATTGTTCAATCCCTTCGCCATTGAACCCACGGACGATGGGTAAATGAATGAGATGTTTCAAAGTAACACATCATACTAACTAATATTTTCACTTTAATTAAATTAATGAAATATTCGTATATTTAGAATAACGCACCAACACACAAATAGATTTGAAAGAGATCATGTGACATGTTTCCAATAAAAAGATTTTAAAGAGATCATGTGACACATAACTCTAATTAATTCTATCGTTCATATCAGAAATCAGATAGGGCAAATTTATTCAACTTCTTGGTATACGTGGTACATACTGTGGTAGTCCTAAATTAGGGAGCCTCATAAGTCCTAGCTATAGCTTGTGGCTCACCATGGTGCATCATGACACTGATAAAAAGCCAGTGAATAAATTGTCGTTTTATCATCATTCTGGGGACACTCCTGGGACATGCAATAAAGTTTAAAGCTTCTGTTCCCTCCCCTTCCCTCTCAGGCACTCACCATTCACCATTATTATTATTGCTCTAACTATCTCTTCAAATTGATTCAATAAACAAGCTTCTTCTAATGTTCTAGCACACTCTAGTGGCAACTCAATCAATTTCATCCAACACATAGGTTCACATTTAATTCTAGCTAGCCCTAAAAATCATCAACAACTTAACTGCAATTATAAAAAATCTATCTACTCCCTGGTCCCTAATATAAGAGCCCAAAATTTGACTGGTTTTGGTCCCTAATGTAAGAGCTCATCCCATATTCTCTCCTCATTTAATGCATTTTTTCCAACTTTACCCCTAACTCTCTTTCATATTTATTAATGCTTATATATTTCTCTCTCTTAAAAGTACCATAATAAATATGGACAATTTTGGAAAAGAAGCATTAACTCCAGACACCCAACTAACATTCACATGCTTTCTTAAGAAGTGTTTTTTTGACGGTTAGCTCTTACATTAGGGACCGGAGGGAGTATAACTCTGTCACCAGAGTCAAGATTATCAACAAAACCATTGATTTCCAAACATTTTAAAAACCGAGAAACCAAGAAAATGCAAGATCAAATATTAATAATTTTTTTTTAAAAAAAAACTTTGCCTTTTCACCGCATCAGTTATAGATTTACACGTACCCTCCACGCATGATTGATTACTCACATCGCCCCCAGATTAACACACAGAAAAACAGAGGTCAAATTTCGGCTTTATCTTTAACTGATAACTCTTCTGTTTCCTGTCTGTCACTGAAAATCATCAAATCTAATCTTAATTGATTGAAAGTTACTAAAAAAGAAATAATAAACTAACATATTTTTTTTCCATTTTCACCTCAAATGAATTTACACTCTCCGAATCCACTAATGATAACTATACACAATTAAGTAGATTTGGATGCACATGGATACTAAATTACACATCTTTCTCATACTCATCAGCATCTCAAACTCAATCACTTAGCATCCAAAGTTTGTTCATATTCTCATCATCACAATGACCAAAAACTAATTGGTCAGAACAAAAAAAAAACAAGAAAATCATCTCATCACTAGCAACTTCCAATTTTCAACGGTTTTGATCATTTGAAGTTTCTGGGATTTCCCTATTCTGATCCTGGCCGTTGATTCTTTCTTCTTTCATATCCACCGTTTCAGATTTATCATTCTTCTCATCACATGAACAAAAAGTATCCTTATTTTCTCCAAAATAACCCGACCGGTTCGACCACATAGGAGTAGCTAAAAATGTCGGTTTTTCTTGTCCAGCCATGATCACAAGTATCTTCTCTTCATAAGGGATTTGAGCTTTCTTGGTTTGTTCATTGGAATTGGCATCTCCGGCCTCGAGGTCCCGCCGGCTGCGGTGGCCGGAGTTATTGTCACCGTCGACTTCAAGGTAGCCGGAAAGTTTCCAGTAAGAGCAAGCAAGAATCAAAAGAGCAAAAGCTATTAGACCCAACATGGCCGCTAAGCCGCCGAATAAGTACGGCACCGGCGAATGCCACGGCGACCGGAGTTGCTCCGCCGGCGAAGTAGGAGATTGTGATGATTGCCTACTCTCAGACATAGGCACTCTATAAGCATTTGCCATTGATATGATGAAAGAGAGAAAATCAAAGAAGAAGAAGAAGAAAGTGTTGAGAATTGATGGAATTTGAGGAGGTGGATGATGAGGAGGAAAGGTATATATAGAATGAGTAGAAAGAGTGGATTGAGACGACGCAGGCTTTGCACCTACAAGGACATATTTGAATATCACTATTAAATTATTGGGGTGTATTTTTTAGGTGGGATCTTAATTATTATAATATACGTGTGCGTCTATTTTTGTGTAAAGTATGATGTATACTGTTTGTACAGTTATAGTATAATTTTTAATTTTAATCATATATGTATAAAGTTTAGGTGAGATAAGTGTGTATATATGAACTAAAATATGAAATTAGTAAAATCCACTAACTAAATAGATAGTTGTTAGTATTTGAGTGAAGTTGATATTTCTCTTAGAGATGTGGTAAAGTTTTTAAACTCGATGGATGGTACATTGGTTATTTTACTTACATTTATGAAAGGACATATAAGTGCATGTTATACCATGTCATTTCATTTTGTGTGTTTAAACTTCGCATGACCTTCATGTTTTTGGTATATTTTGGGTGTGTGTTATCTGACTTTTTCCTACACTTTATTATTAATAAGAAAAAGTGAGGATAAGCTTTACATTAAAATTTGCGTCCAAACTCCGATCCAAAGTTTGCAGATAGTGTGATCTTTTTTATGTGTATAAAATTTTAATACTCCTATATTTTAAAACATAAAAAAAGTATCATATTATTCTCACCACTCAAAAAGTATCATAAAAAAGTATCATGTGTGTGTGTGATTGATTATATTTTTAAGAAATATTATATATGCTGTGTGAGTACTAGCACAAATTTTTAAAAAATGGGTTAAGGTATAAAAATACTCATGTACTTATTATTAAGATGTAAAAATATTCATGTGGTCTTTATAGAACAACAACAACCATGACATTTCAAAACATAGCAAAAGTGTCCATCACCAAGTGTCACTTGTTTATAAAGGTTACTTCCAAGAACTAACATTAATCTCATCAAGTGCTTCAATATGTGTTAATTAATCAATATTTGATTAAAGGGGCTTTGCTAGAGGTAAAGTATCATATTTGGTTTGGTTTCTAAATTGTGGGGATGATGCATCTACAGGGAGAAAAATTTGAGAGTAGGCACGCAAATAAATTGATTTTTATTTTTGACCAAGTTGGAAAATAAATCATCTCTTCTCAGGTGAGCCTGCATACCAACAAAAAAGATAGCATGGTTCATCAGGTATCATCTCAAATGTTTGGACGGGTTCATTTGGCCGAAAAGAAATGTTTGGAAGGGTTCCTCTAGAGAGAGCAGAATAAGCAGATCTCTGATCTAGAGAGAAAATCTCACCATTACAAATACATTTCATTTGCCTGGAATCAATTGGAAACCCTAAACCTTAAACCCTAAACCTGATTAAAAGTTTTGTTCTTCTCCCTCTGCATTCTTTTAGGAAAATGGCGCCAAAATCTTCCATCTCCAAGAAAAAAACGACCAAGACCAGCAGGGTGGACAAATGAACTATCAGAAGATGGGGAAGAAATCAAAGAAGATATATCATAGGAGATTACAAAACAATGTCAAGAATGTTTTCAGCACTTTAGAACAAATTGATATAACACCATAAGAAAAAGGGTCAATAGTTACACCCAAACAATATATATTGTCACACTTTTAACCTTCACTAGGGTCATGTGTCACGCCTTTACAAGGCGCGACATAATTATGCGACGTAAGCATAATGTATGTCGCGCTCCAGGTGCGAGAAGAATAACAAAATAAAAAAATAATATATGTTTGTTGCGCCCTATCGATCCTCCTTAAAGAGAGGTTGGATTGAGGATAGGGACATCGAAGCTATAAGGCGAGAATCATCTCTGCACATTGATGGATAGACCAAGGAAAGTTGTTTCTTGCTTTCTTGGTTTAAAAATCCAGAAGAGATTTTAGTTTGGGGTATACTTACAGGGCATGAAGATCTTATATATGTCTTCAAAAATTGGTTCAGCCTTTTCAACTTGGTTCTCAATTAATATTTGGAGGTCTTATATATGGATAGCATGCAAATAACTCGACTGAGACTTCTAGTAGATATTAATCATTTTTGTAAGTTATGTATAGGTTCAATAACTTTTTTGGGGGGAGGGTGGGCAGGGTTCTTGAAGTTATAATAATAACTGCTTGTAACTTATTATTATTATTATTATTTAGGTTTTAGTTATGTGCATTATTTTTATGTTCTACTATTTTTAGAATCTGAATTCCAATATAAAATCATGATCAAATTTTATATTTAATGAAATTGCTGAGTTATGTAATTGTCGCTATATAGACTTTATGGAACTCCCAATATAGCATTGGATTTAAGTAATTTCTTTCAAATCTATGTTGGGTATATGCTTGCTTTCCTTTTTTGAGAGTGAAGCTATTGTCATAATCTTAATCAACTTTATGCCGATGACTTTATTAATATGTAACATTATAGGACAATGATTTTCTATTGAATGTACTACTTGTTTATGCTCTTACATTGGAATTTGTAGTTTATGCTTATGTTGAGTGTTTTTGTTAACAAGTATAGTTTCTATCTCTAAATTAGTTGAAGTTAGGCACCACGAGTGTGTTGTTAGTTTCCTATAAATATAATTGTTTTAATGTAACTTTTTTATTATTTGATATAATTGACGTTTTTATTAAAAAAAAGCAGTATATAATATTTCAATGAATAGAATACAGAATGATAGGAACAATATAATTTAATAAATAAAATGTATGGTTCATCATTTATTTTGTTTCTCTGTCAAAATGCTTAAGCGAACAGTCATAGCACAACTAATTCGAATGTTTTAACGAAAAATATTCTGTGAAATTTTCAATAAAATCGCGTGTGAATTAGGATGATTTTGGATGAGAATGGAATGGGGCCCGAAAGGGAAGAGAAAGGTAGAGTTAGGCAGAGCACCCTTATATTTCCAAAAGTGAGAATGACACAAGTTATAGGACAATTAGGTACCAATTTTTCAAAGGGCGAAAGCCCAAAAATGATACATAACTATTGTCTAAAGAACAAAAATAGTATATAACTATTCCAAGGTACAAAAATGATACCCAACTTTTACCATGTGATCAAAAATGATATTTTCACTAATATGAAAATAATATTAGACATGAAAAGTCCAAAATGCTCTTATAAATTAATCGCCGCCCGGTAAAAGTTTATTTAATTATAAGGGCATTTTGGACATTTCATGTCTAATATTATTGTCATATTAGTGAAAATATCATTTTTGATCACATGGTAAAAGTTGGTATCATTTTTGTACTTTGGAATAGTTATGTACTATTTTTGTTCCTTGGCCAATAGCTAGTTATGTATCATTCCTTTTTCAAAAATAAATTTAAATATTATAATTATATATAAAATATTGAAGTGTATGATAGTACAATACAGTTTCCATCTATAAATTGATTTTTTTCCTGCTGAGTCAAAAGGCAAAGTTGTGTTGTTGCGTGCGTTGTGGGATGAAATTAACTTGTTTGGATACTCAATAAAGGATTCATGAATGCAGTGTTAAAGTGAAGGTGAAGCGCACCCAGGGGCATTTTGGTCATATCAAATCCCATCGGACGAGTTTGCCAAGAAAGAAAAAAAAACCAAAAAAGACGAATTGTAATATTAAATTAAATTAAATTATTAATGATGAAATTCTCACCTGGCTAGGTATGACTTGGGTTTATTATGGGGAGAATTTCAATTTAGGACCAAATTTGGGATTTAATTTCTGTGAAGGACCAAAACATTCTGAAAATTCTTGGGAGGACCTAGGTCCTTAAGTGAAGTAGAATGCATGTGTGAAAAGACTGAAAAAGCCCTCCTTGGTCCCAAAATGAAATGAAAAGCAAAAGCATTGGGATAATAAATCATGAACCCGCCAACACACCATGTCACTTCTTCTTCACTCTTCTTTTTCATGAATGGAACCATTGCTTATTTTTCTTCTTCTCCTTCTCACGTGGAACCATTGATCATAAACCATTTCATGGACCCATGAAGAAAAAACAATGAATCTTTGATAACCAAACACACACAAACAACTTCTTCAGCTTTCGTCTTTGTCATGCAACCCATTTCTCATTTCTTCTTCTTGTTGATCAAACGAGGCATACCCATTTAGCATTGATGATACTCAAACCCCCTTAACCAAACACATTTCTCATTTCATTTCGTGGAAGTTCAATCGGCTTTAAAAGGAGTGATTATTGAAGTTTTGGTGAGGTATGTATGCTTATGGGAATATATGATTGTTTGTGTATATTTGGTTTAGTTTCTCTGTATGTCGTGTGTATTTGGTGTGTTTGACTGTGTGTATTTGGTATCTGATGTGGTGTGCTTTTTATGTCCAATTATTCAGTGTTGTTGAAACGAGCTTCTTTGTTGTTCAGACGAGTTCTTTTCTTGTTGACAAGGGCCATCAGTGTGGATATGAAATTAATTTTGTAACTGATCATATATAATGTTTGTGTTGAGACATGCGTTTGTTTTTGTAAATCCACCACTAATTATTGAAAGCTTTGGCTTCCTTGTCCATATGAAATTAGGCTTGTTGAAAGACACAAGCTTTGTGTTGAGACACATAGAATGTTAGGTGTTGGAAGTTACTCAGTGTTGTTTAAATAAGGTTTTTATTTGTTCAGACGAGGCTTTATATTGTTGACAGGGGCAATTAACTTGTTCAGGGTCTGACACATGTGTGGATATGAAATTAAACCCGTAGCTGATCATTTAAGCTATTTTGTTTTGACCTGTGCATTATAATGTCTGTGGTAAAGTATGTGCCTGTTCTTGTAAATTCACCACTAATTGTTGAAAGCTTAGTTTTCCTTGTCCATATGCAAATTTTCTAGTTGAAAGACATGTCTTGTTTCTGTTTGGCAGAATGTTTGGTGGTGGAAATTATTTTGAACTCATTTTGTTACCCATTACAGAATACTTCATACATGGCCAACAGCTGCACAGAAAATTTCTTTTGCATATTTCATGTCGGGGGTGAATGTGTCGTAACTGGTGATGATAAAATGAAGTATGTCGGTGGAATTGTTAGTGGAAGACTAATTGCAAAGGAAACGACATATGAAGAAATCATGAGACTAGTAGAAGAAGAGCTATGGAATAAAGAAGAAGGGTTTAAAATGAAGTATAAAGTCAATTATGCAGAGGACATATTACTAGATCTTGTGGATGACATTGGTGTTGCACAGTTGATTAATTATAATAACACCAATGGTCATGTGTACATCTGCAAGATTGAGAAAGAGGCTGATCCAGTAGCACAACACTTCAACCGCCAAGAGTAAGGCGTGGATTCTGTTTCTCACCATACTTTAGAATGTAGATTATTGACTTGTGGTGGATACTAATGACAAATGTTAATATTGATGCAGGGAACACCAGTTAGGAAGTTTGTACAGTGAAAGGTCCATATCTCCTCCTATATGGGACTTGGAAAATGAATTTTTAGACACACCCTCGCCAATACAGAGTGGGCCATCATCCAACATAGATGTCAATGGACAAAGAGCAACCACTTTGGGAAGGTTAGCTGTGGAGAGTTTGCCAACACCAGTGCCATTGGTGAATGCCTCAAAATGGAAGGAATTATTCATGGGTGCTGGTCAAACATTTACCAATGCAGATGAATTTAGAGGGGCAGTATACAAATACAGCAATGCACATAACTTTCCTTATTATTATGTGAAGAATGATAAGAGAAAAATGATCGTGGGATGTCAAGTTCCTGGGTGTGAGTGGAAACTAACAGCGTACAGTGTTGATAAAAGGAACTCATTTCTGGTTGTTAGAACATTTAAGAATGAGCACAAGCACTTTGCACAAGACAACCTTGTTGTTCCCAACAAAAAGAGGTGCAGTCTCACTTCTACAATTGTGATTGACGAGTTGAGGTGCAGCGTGGATAAATCAGCGCATGAAATCCGGCAGGACTTGCAAAGAGAGTATGGGTTGTGTTTGGACTACCAACAGGCCTATAGGGCCAAGAGGAAAGCATTGCAACGGATGCATGGTCTGCCTAAGGATAGCTACGCACTAATCCCATGGATCTGTAACAGATTGAAAGAAACTGACAATGGCACGGTTGCAAAATGGGTCGATGCAGCAGGCGATAAGTTTGAAAAGTTGTTCATCGCGTATGGATGTTGCATCAAAGGATTTTTGGAAGGAGGACGACCTATTATATTTATAGATGGATGTCATCTTAGTGGACCATATAAAGGGACATTATTAGGTGCACAGACTTATGTTGCAGACAATGAGTTATTTCCCCTTGCATATGCCATTGTAGCGGGAGAGACTCTTGATGATTGGTCGTGGTTTTTGCAGAATATCAAGGACATGGTAGTGTCACTGGAACTGACAATAGTCTCTGACAGGCATAAATCAATAATTGAGGCTGTTGAAGCCATTTTTGGCTCAGAGAGGCATGCCTACTGCTACCGCCACCTCAAGGAGAACTTTAGCTCAGAGTTTTTGAAAATTACAAGAGGACAAAGAAAGGGACGTGGGCAAACAAAGGAAGCTGCTAAGAATTATCTAGATTCCATCGCAAATTCAAGACTTGAAGGTGAGTTCAATGAAGCAATGCAAAATATGATGCGCTTCAACCCGGGGTTGGTGCAGTGGCTTGTAACAAAGGGTGACATAGAGCGCTGGGCATTAAGCAAGTTCCCTCACAAGAGGTGGGACAAAATAACAACAAACCTTGCCGAGTCATTCAATGCATGGATTGTGCCTCAAAGAAAGCAGAACATTGCTGCTTTAATAAACGAGCACAGGGAAAAATTAGCTCAAAAGATGTTGAACAGCAAGTTGGCATCAAGTAATTGGGCAAATGGTGTGGGGCCAAATATTGAGCAGAAACTGGTGGAGAATGTGGCACTTTGTAGGAGATTTAGAGTGATACCTCACGGAATGAATTATTTCAGGGTAGGCACAATGAATGGTGATGTGAGGGTTAATTTGGTGTTGCGTGAATGCACTTGCAGGGCTTGGCAAATGTCTGGCTTGCCATGTCCTCACGCATGTGCTGCTATTAAGAGCATACATGGGAATGTATATGCATATGTTGAGGAATGCTTCTTAAAAGCGGCACAGGAAAAAATGTATGCGTACCCAATGATTCCAGTAGAGACCCATGACATGCCAACACCTGACACTGTTCAAGATCTTCTTCCCAACTACACAAAACTGAATGCTCCAACAACTAGTCGCGCGCCAGGAAGGCCCAGAGTTCGGAGAATTGAGTCTCAATTTCAGGATAAAAGGGTGTATCATTGTTCAAGTTGTGGACAAGCAGGCCATACCTTAAAGACTTGCGAAAATCCCAATCCTTATTAATATATGTAATTATGTATGCACTTAGTATGTTGCTGCTGAACTAGCTTCTTTTGTATATTACTACACCCCAACCTTTGCTTATTTTTGTTGTTGGGAGGGGAGCTAGATGTAAATATAGCACCCATTATATATCTTTTTGGAATGGGTTGCATCTTAGGTATTTGGCAGTTAGGAGGTTGGGAGGGAAGGTTTGATCATGTACATATAGCACCCATTATATATTTTTTTGGCATGGGTTGCATCAATGTAGGTTGTTATGAAGTTGTAATGTAATTTCAGGATGGTACTTGGTGGAACCATGTGTCAAGTACCAAGTTGAAATTTATGATGAATGCAATGATCAATTGATATAAGCTATTGAATGCGAATGATATCTTAGTTTATTGGTTTGCATCCGACAACTATTAATGTTATTGTCTTGACAAACAAGCATCAGTCCTTGAACAGGTAAATTGAGCTATTCAACAACAGAACGCCACGTGTGAATAGGTGAAATGTCAAATTGAACAAGAACACACGGTTCATGTCATAGATAAATAAGAATCAGATTTTGAACAGGGAAAAACATGTTCTGCCCTTTACTATGGTGCATCAGACCCTCAACCAAGTTTTGAAATCATAATATGACATTTTAAACAAGTAAGGATTTCATGTATTAAAAACCTGGTGTCAGTTGTTGAAAACCAAATTTGTGTTGTCGAAACACTGGTCCGGGTTGTTGAAACCCTGGATTGGGTTGTTGAAACCCCCATTTCAGTTGTTGAAGGGTTGGTTCAAGCATGTTAGGCACGTTAACATGCACTTGTGGAAATCCTGGTTTGGGTTGTGGAGAACCTGGATTGGGTTTGTTGAAAACCTGGTCCGGGTTGTTGAAACCCTGGATTGGGTTGTTGAAACCCCCATTTCAGTTGTTGAAGGGTTGGTTCAAGCATGTTAGGCACGTTAACATGCACTCAATGAAATCCTGGTTTGGGTTGTTGAAAACCTGGTTCGGGTTGTTGAAACCCTGGATTGGGTTGTTGAAACCCCCATTTCAGTTGTTGAAGGGTTGGTTCAAGCATGTTAGGCACGTTAACATGCACTCAATGAAATCCTGGTTTGGGTTGTTGAAAACCTGGTCCGGGTTGTTGAAACCCTGGATTGGGTTGTTGAAACCCCCATTTCAGTTGTTGAAGGGTTGGTTCAAGCATGTTAGGCACGTTAACATGCACTCAATGAAATCCTGGTTTGGGTTGTTGAAAACCTGGTCCGGGTTGTTGAAACCCTGGATTGGGTTGTTGAAACCCCCATTTCAGTTGTTGAAGGGTTGGTTCAAGCATGTTAGGCACGTTAACATGCACTTGTGGAAAACCTGGTCCGGGTTGTTGAAACCCTGGATTGGGTTGTTGAAACCTTATTTTAGGCACGTTAACAAGCACTTGTTGAAATGGGCATTTCCCTTGTTGAAGACCTGGTTTCAGTTGTTGAAAACACAGTTTTTCTTGTTGAACTTTAGATACAAGTATTTTAGGCATACGAAACACATTGAAAACACATAAAATACCATATTACCATAACATTACAAATGTATACAATGAACACATTTTCAGTGTCAGCAATGTCAAGTATCCACAAAAAAAGGACATTCTACAAATTTTCACTTCTTCATACGCTTCTTCAATTCTTCTAACTCCGATAATATTGTGACTTTTGCAGAATTCTTTTCATGCATGAACAGCCACCACAACAAGTCCTGCCTTGTCTCCATTTTCTGCACAACAAGAGGTTACAAGGTCATGTAAAGTAGCTTCTTCATGTAATCAAGAATTCTACACCCAGAACATTACTTACACTTTTGCTGTCTACATGTGGCCAGTTCTTGATGTAATGGATTACATGCAACCCACAATCATAACTACACCCATTGAAATGTAAACATGTCAATATTAATATCATTACAACAATGCACAATTAAGTGTCAAACCAATTAAATTTTTCACATTACGTGTTCGTTTGGATAGGCACATTGGGATAGACAATTGTAGTCTCTCTCACGTCTGCTTCGCTCAGCGCACCAGACGGGTGCACCTCATCCAATATCTGTTTCAAATTGTCCCTCTAACCACACAAAATTGGACAGACAACAAAAATTCAACTACTTTATTACTTGAAGTCTAATAAAACAAGCATTTAAGCAACTACTTTATACCACTTACAATGTTATGCGCCAAGTTTTTAATCTCTTCATCAGCCTCTCTCCCACCTTTCAAAGAGTCTAGCCAGAAGAACTTATGTGTTCGTGGCTCCATAACAGCACAATACCAATGGTCTTTTCTTACAACCGGACCAAATATGTACTCAGAGTTTGCCAACTTGTGCCTCTCATCACTAGAAATTAAGTGTTTCAAGCTCTCCACCTCCTTTCCCAGGGTCTCCTACAATAAAGACAACAAAAGTGTCCAACAAATCACATACAGGTCAAATAAAAGTGAAAACATGTTATTTTGCCATTTCTAGTTATTTAATCAGAATCTTACCACAACATCTGGATCTATTACATGCCTTTTTTGGACTGCAGTAGGGTCCTCCAATTGGTCCCCATTTATAGTCCGCGCAACCATCACCATTACCTGGGAATGACCAAAGTCAAAAGTTTGTTAACACGTTGCCACATATAAGACATTAAATTACATAAAAGACGCCATAGTTGCACATACTGCACTGCTAATCCATTTTCTTGGTCCAAGTGCAATTAAATTGGCGCGGGTTAAATAGTAGTCATACATTTGGACCACTAGCCTGCAGCATAAACAATAGCAATAAGATTTGGATCCCCTCAACCACATAACAAATAGTGTCCATACTTTTCAACTAAGCTAACATTACTCTGCTGATCAGACATTACTCAATGCAATTGCTTATTTTTCCTCTGCATTTTTCGAACACTTGTCTGTCATATGCATATAGATCTGCTGCTGAGGACTGCACTTCCCCCTTTTGGCATAGGTTGCCACAAATGGTGATTTGACTGCCGCTGTTTTCTCTCGCATCGACCTTCTTACGGGCAATTCAACTTCAGTTCTTTGCATTTTTGGGGAGGGCTTATCTCCTCTTTCTGCCTCTTCACTGACTGCCTTTCTTTTGGGGGTAAGATGTGGATTGTTCCTCGGAGGCCTCTGTGCCACATGCTTTATCCTTTGACTGTTGAATGTGGGCATTCCAACTTCATTAACATTTTCCACATCTTGTACATGCTCTTCAATGTCCTCCATTTGAGGCGTACCTTCAGGTGGTTGCATATCATCGGGCTCAGATTTCTCATCTTCAGCATCCTCCCGTTGTGTATCCTCTTCAACCACTTTCTCCTTTGTTTGACTCTTCTTCTTTCCCATCTTCTTGGCTCCCTGTTCGTCAGCATCCATTGTCGTAGCCCTTTTTTGTTGGAGAAGAATCAGTTCTTTAGCCACAGATAGTTCCAAATGATCTATCTTGGCTCTTAATTCTTGTGTTTGGCCAGTGATCCTCTTAAATATATCAATATATTCCTGCAACAAACATACAAACTGTCAACGAAACAAGTTTCCATAATCTTAAGTGTCAACAACAGGGTTTTAGTTATGAAACAAACAATTTTGTATAATCTTAGGACTATAACATGCTACTCACTGGGTCATGTAATGTTGATGATACTGGTGGTTCTTTAGACGGGTTCTTGCTGTCCTTCCCGGTTGAGTACAGAATGCCATATCGGCTTGTCTTTTCTTTCTCCTTTTTTTTTCCTATTTTGTCATCAGTCCAATACTTCATGGCATCTTCTGGCTCCGGGAGATAGTCATTTAAAGGGAAATGTTGCAAAAAGAAGAGCTGAAATAAAGATTCTAGCATATCAACAACAATATCTACAAACCCAAGCATAGATATTACTAGAATTGAATAATGCAAAAACACATCATTACCAGTAGAAAATAAATGCATCCTCCTAAGCTTTTGCTTTCAGAACCTGTCCCTGCTTCTTTTTCCTGTTGGAATTTGAGTACATTAGAAGACAAATCTTCTAGCACATATGTTGCCCAATCATATCTTTCCCATTTCTTGTCAGTGGATGCCATCAACTTTAACAGACTTTCACTAACTATACCGCTCCCTGTGGGGCATAAAAACGCACCTAATATGTACAACATAAAATATAGTTCAAAATCACTATCTTTCATCTTAATCTTGTCCAAAATATCCCCGTGTGCCAATAACCCAACTTTTTTCCTCATTTTGTCAACCTTCTCTTTACTAACATCTAAGTCGACTTTCACGCCGCCACTTCTTACCCCCAACAAGCTTTCTACATTGTCAGGGGTTATTTGGATGATCTTTCTCCTCAACTCCAGTTGGTTAGATGGACCATCATATCCCTTCACAATTTCATAAACGAGGTCTTTTGGAAACTTTGTGCATCCTATATTTAGTAATTTTTCAAATCCTAAATTTTCAACTCTTTTCTTGAGACTCTTATCCTTATTGATAAACTCACCCAAGTCCTTCATCCCTTGGAGTGAGCATCTTGTGTTGAAGGGAGCAGGGTTTCTTTTTGCCATTTTCAATTCCTGAAATTAAACACCTCACTGTATCAGGATCTCAAATTAAGTTTCAGATAATGTACAACATTATTTTACAGAGGGAGCTGCAACTAATTATAAAACAGGCAGAAATGAGTTAATGATCATGGAAGTGAAATCAAACTTTCAGAATACATTATAAGGTCAAACAGTAATTAAAAGAGCCTTTTAATTACTGTTTGATTGGCATGCTCCATCATGTTTCATTGGCATGCTCTTTATGAGAACTTTCAACAAACATGTTATGTGCAAACTTGAAGAGTGTGATACTAAGGAGTAACAGTATCCTCCCCCTTAGTATTATCATTAGACTCTAAACCATTACAAACACCAGAATCAGCATTCAAAAGAGCCTCTTGAAGAGTGTGATCTTCACTCTCATGTTTCACAAAAAACACCACATAACAAAAGAACACACCCACAAACAATGAGACCCCATCAGAAACTAAATACTGAAGTGGAAACCAAACATGTTGAAGATGAAGAACAACTTCCACTATAAAACAATAACAAGAAATAAGAAAATAGAAAGCACCAAGCTCTAAAGAAGAAAGGGAATCTCCTTTCACCAGAACTGAACAATCCTGTCCTCAAGTAAGCACAAACAACACCCCAACCAACTGTTTTAACGGCCAAATCCAAAAGGGTAACCAACTTATCATCAGACCAACCATTTTTATACCAAAAGAAGTAACACACTACACACATGACAAGATTAAACGTGCAAGCACCCAAAGAACAAAACAGAGTTCGAAATATAATTGAGAACATTATTTTCCCCAAAAGAACATTATTTGCGTAAATGGGGACACTTGTAGAGTCGGAAACATAGAAAAGAAACTTCAAAAAAACCCAATCCGAAAATAAGAGAGGAAGGTTCTGAAATGGAATACCTAAAAATAATAAGAGGAAACGAATGAAGTTAGGGGTCTTGTGCTTGCGTGTCTTCAGGCAGAGGAATGAGGATGACAACGTCGATTTTCCGCCTATGGTTCTATATTGCAATGAAGTTAGGTTGAGGAAGAAGAAAGGGAATTAGCTAAGAAGAGGAAAGAGATCACGGCAAAATGGTTTTGTATCATTCACACTCACATAAAGGGTAATTGGGTCTTTACACTTCCTGATTTAATTTCAGTTTGCCCCCTAGGTCCTTAACTGATGTTTCAGAATGTTTTGGTCCTGCTTTTTAATTAAATCCCAAATTTAGTCCTAAATTGAAATTCTCCCTTTATTATGCTTTATGAAGCAAACGTTTTTAAATGGAGGTATTAGCTTTCTCACTTTCTTACCGTGCAACTGTGGTACAGCCTCAAACACCCTCTCGAATCATGTCCCTACCCCCAAACTCTCTTCCCCCGATAAAATACTTTATCCGATTTTTAGCATAAAACTCATTTCACACACACACACACTAACTATGAGAAAAGTGTGTAGTTCTGGTTAGGAAGGGCTTGTAGTGGCCGGTTTAAGCACCACATCAAAGCACATGTATTGTGGAAATTTAGCAACGCAAAATATAAATGTGCAAGACGAAGTAATATGTCTCGGTTTCGGAAAACCGTGACATTGAAAAAAAGTAATGACTCACCATATAGTGGTATGATATCTTTCATTTTTTTAAAAAAAATCTCTTAACTTATGTCGCACCAGCTTATGCGACATAAGCTGCAAGAATTTTTTCAAATAAATATTATTATTTATTCAAGATACAAATATTATTGTTGGTTATAATGAGGTTGTTGAATGAAAAAGAGTATAGAGATACAATAATGAAAAAACAAATATTAGATGAGAAAATATTTTATAGTAAAAGTTGTTTTTCAGCTTTGATGTCACTATTATGTACTATAACCATGAAATAAATGTGTGTGTATATATATCGCTGTTTGTTTTTCTGTGATATCTGTTGTGTGACTACAAGCTTTATTTCTTGTAGTGCATGAGGAAATTAACCATATGAATGAGGTAAAAAAATTACTTAAAAAAATTTATATTCGTCATTTTCTTAACTTATATATGTACCTGTATTATATTATTTTTTTGACTGAATATGTGCGCGCATGTGTGCGCATTATAAACTGATATGTAGTATAATTTAAATGTTATATAGAAGTTTTATGTTAAGACTGATATGTAGCTATGATAATTTTTTAAAGTTAGCGAAATTCCTGCTATTGTTGTATCATAGTACGCGGATTTTTTCAGTTGAGATAATTCAGGATTGCTGCTGGGTGAAGCAGCCTTTGGTTGACACGAACGGCCAAGTTTGGACTTGAAAGCGACAAATATATTCATGCAACATAACACCATAATTTGGTAGGTGGTTTCTTTTGTGTGTGTGTGTAAAGCCAAACTGACCAACAAATTTTTCTACTTCTAATTTTGTTTTTCTGTTCTCCTTTATTTAATTTCCACTATCTCTTTCACTTTTCCTTGCACCATTACACACACACACAGTGTATTAATTATATTGTGGATTAATAAGTCTAAGTAGTACATGGCTTTAAGGTACTTAACCATTGAGTTAGTTGGATAATACTATAATAGTAAATATCAGTGACCAGTGTTAATTGTTATTTTTAAGCATAGAAAATATTAGCTGTCTTTAACCAAGATTTCTAAAATAAGAAAAAAAAAGCTTTACAACATTATATTGTTTAAGTTTCTTTCATGAATCTTTGTAGCCGGACCTGTGCTCTCGTAATCTCATTCGAGTCCTGTTTATGGACAATTAATAATAAATAATCTGATAATTATCATTAACTCTCTTTCAATTATGCTTTTTCGGGATCTTATTAGGTACTCCCTCCGTTCCTAAATATAAGACCTAGATAACTTTTTTTTTTGAAAGATTAAGGTTGCGAAATAGGTTATTAAATGATGACATATTTGATATTTTTTTAGATTATCCATTAGCTTATAGGTAAAATAAACTAGTTTAAGAGAAAAAATTAGGTAAATCAATTTATAATTAACTTATTTTTTGCTTTTTTTAGGATTTTTCAAAAAAGTCATCTAGGTCCTATATTTAGGAACGGAGGGAGTATTTAATTTAAACAACTGGCTATTCAAATTTTGGTGTCTCCTCTTTTTTTTTTGTCAATCACCGCCCGGTTTAATCCGAACTCAAGGGGTAAGAGTGTTGCCCACATAGGTAAAGTTGTCCCCTCTCCCAATGGGAGCGCTTCCTCGGATTCGAACACGTGTTCTCATCCTTACGGGTTTGTGGCCTACTTACACTACAAGAAATGGAGGGGATAATCGCGCCGAAAATGTCACACACAGAGAAAGTGAGACAAAAAAAATTGTTGTCACGCCTTTTTGTCGCGGTTTGTAATGTGACAAGCAGTTTTACTGTGTTTGAATCAGTGATGACGTTGTCGCGCAAGGATATGGTCACACTGTCGCTGGGGGTAGGAATAGCCCAGGCCGGCTATTAGGGGCCTATGACTTGGACCGTTAAGGCCTTAGACCAACCTCCTTATATCCAGGCCAGACCTAGGCCCAAGCTTTTTCTTTTGGACTGTTTTGCTGAACAGGTCAGTCTCAGGTTTGAGAAAAAAGCCTATTAGCCTATCAGGCTGGCCTATTAAGAATTTAAATAATATTTATTTAAATAAAAAATTATGTTACTATATTAATTGATGTTATTTTTATTAATTTTTAATATAAAATTACAATTATATCATATTCTAGTGTATTTATTGTCGCACATTTTCTACGCATTCATTCAAATGATGTTACCCACCATTCATATTTCTAAACCTCTTATTGAGTATGTTTAATTAATCAGGCCTCCTAACAGGCTAATAGTCAGGCCAGTCCAGGCCACAGGCCAGACTCAGGCTTAAAAAAATTGTCTGTAATAGGCCACAGGACAGGCTCAAGTCGATCAATTATACCACATGCCAGGCCATTTTGTGACCAGGCCAGGCCAGGCCTGGACCATACCCACCCCTAACTGTCGCATGTGGAAGGCGCGACAGAATTATGTTATTTTTTTTAAGGTTCATCAAGACAGAAATATATACATAAAATCACCTTGATCCTCAGTGTGTTTCTGTGAGATCCATAATTGACATCAATATGAGATTAATATTCCCTCTGGTCCTAAATATAAGACCTAATTGATTCTTTGAAAATCCTAAAAAAGCAAAATAAGTTAATTATAAATTGATTTACCTAATTTTTTCCCTTTGACTAATTTATTTTACTTATAAACAAATGGATAATCTAAAAATATATCAAATGTATTATGATTTAATAACCTATTTCGCAACTTAAACTCTCCAAAAAAAGTCAATTAGGTCTTATATTAGGACTAGAGGTAGTATAAGGCAAGCAAAAACCTCAACAAAATAAGTTTCTCATTATAAAGGTATCCCCGTTCGCTGTAATGTATAGGGAACACGCGACACGATTCCTAGTAGAATGAAGAAGGTTGTCGCATGTAACAACACGCGACATGAAGCCTGTCGCGTGTTATAGCGCGCGACAACACTTGCTCCAAGTGTTGTTGCGTGCTTCAACACGCAACAACACTTTCTCCTTGAATGAGAAAGTGTTGTCACGTGCTCCAACACGTGACATCAATTTCTCATTCAAGAGAAAGTGTGTCGTGTGTTTCAACACGTGACAAACCCCTTACCTTTACTATATAAGGTACCAGTCTTCATTGTGAGTCTCTCTCTCGCACATGGACTCCTGCGCATCTTCCCAGTTTTACAATTTCTTCTTCAACTTCATATCTCACTTCATCTCAATCTAATTATTTAATTTAATTATTTTTTTGGTTTTTTCATTTGCTCAATGTAATTCTAAGTTGTTATTTCGACTATTATCTCTTAGTCAATTTCGCAAGAGTAAAAATACATTCTCTAGACTAGAAAAACATGCATAAAATTCAAAATTATTATCTTAAAGAACACTCATCCCTATAATGTATTACACCAATAAAATTCTCATCCTCTAAGTGGCGTGGATCAAAGCCAAATACTCATATGAAGTGAATAAAAAAAACAAATGCTCAAATGGGCTGTCACGTAGAAAAAAAGTGACACATGTTTTAATAAATTTTTTATCACTTGTGTCACGTTTGATAGGCGCGACATGTTTTTAATTTATTTTATTGTCATGTCGCGTGTCCATTGCCGCGACAAGGTTTCTGACAGAAAGGGATATAGTTTTGTCACGCCATTTTCACTCTAGTCGCGTAGGTGTTGCAGCGACATTGTTCTAGTTACGAATCATTTGATCGCGTTTGCACATACCATGACTCACCACCCTTGTCTCTGCTTTAAACGCGACTAGGACCTCATTTTGGCCGTGACTATCCCCTCCATTTTTTGTGGTGTTACCAGTTCAACCCTCTTCTTCTAATCAATAGAAATATCTCATCTTCTTAACTTGATCGAGCACCCAAAGGATTTAGTAGGCCTTACACTGCTAGATCAACTACGTCTTGACAAGTAATCCTCTCTCTGTATGCATTTTTAATTTTAATTTTAAATGTTACTCGTACAATATTATTATTCATACCACATAATGAATTTTTGACTTTATCATATTGCTGCCATTCACCCGTTCAATACGTAAGATGGCATCAATCTGGGCGCCTATAGTTAAGTATATTATCATGTTGTACCAAAAGCCTCACTTTTAGTGCCTTATATTATCTTATATATGAAATTGCATGATGGATATCATCATGACACTAAGATTTATATAGTCATATATGAAATTATATTAAAATAAATAAAATGATTTCTTTGAGTTAACTTTATTTTAATTTTAAAAATAAATTCAAATTCTGATTCTTATGCCCTGTATATTTATAAATATTCATAGAGATTCCAACAAGTGATCCTCCTTAGCCTTGATTTGCTCCTTTACAAAGAAGCATTGCACTCTAGGAATATATTGTTCTCAATAGTGGATTTCTACATCATAGATGCTTGGCGTGTGTCACTATGTCTTATCCCTAAAATTTTTAAACATTTTAAATTTTATTTTTCTTTGAAAAGGAAAAACGGGCAAAGGGGCACTCCTACGAGCTGGGGGCGCCCTGTATCCGTACGCCTAGCATGAAGAATATGACCTCATGACGCAATGCTTTATAAAGTTGTAGGACATTCATTATTTATATGTAAATGTAAGGCCAATTTGTTTGAAGGAAAGTCTCAGAAATCGAAATGAAATCGAGTATAATTATAAGGGTGAAGATGAAAAGTAAAAATAAATTAAAGCCCGTGTGGTTGCCCATAATTAAGAAATGGAAATGAAACAAGTAAATGGAAATGGTAATTTTCATATATCTCGGGGTCACATAAGTTTTCTCTCTCTATCTCACACTTTTCCAGACCCATAAACTTTACTTTCTCATCATTACATAATTTACTCATATTTTTCATCTTTATCCACTTACATTCATTTTCATTTCCATTTCTATCCTCTCAATTCCTGCCAACCGAATTGGCCATTAGATTATAATGAGAAAGTAAAGTTTGTAGGACCCGGGAAAAGCGTGAGATGAAGAGAGAAAATTTGTTGGCCCGAGATATATTTAAATTACCATTTTCAATTCCTAGTTGCATTTCCATTTCTTAATTCCAAGCAACCAAACGAGCGGCTCAGTTTCGAGATAAAGTTTAGAGAGAAATTCTGAGATGCCGTGTTGAGTTCAGATTAAATTCCTCCGCGTGGGACTCGTGTGTAAATTCAATCAAATAGAATTTTAATAGTGATCCCTATACTACTGAGTACTAAATATACAATATAGCGGATTTTCTTAAAACAATAAGAATATAAAATAAATCACTCAAAATTATTTATATTCATATTTTGTTCAAAATTAATTTATTTTTCCTCTAAACTAATATATAATCTAATAATATAGCATATATATGTTGGAATTGGATGGTTTATTTAGCTTCCTTAATATTAAAAAGTGTCAATTTTATTTTATATTTAAGAATGGATGAGGTATTATTAAAGAAGAGTAGATGGTTAATTTAATGCCATATAATTCCTATATTTTGATGTGATAGTAAGAATAGTGGAGTAGATGGTAAGGGAGACGTATATAAGAAATAGAGGGAGACCAAAGAGAACTCTTGATGAAGTTATTCAAAAAGATATGTTAGTGAAAGGTTTATCTGAAGGAAAGAATAGAGACATAGCAATATGGCGTCGTGTGATCCATGTATAGCCGACCCCACTTTGAGTGAGATAAGGTTTACGTTGATGATGATGATGAATGGATGAGGTATTATTATTATAATTATAATTCTGATTGTATGTGTATACCAAACAAAATGTGTTCGCTCTTTACAACTTGATGAATCAAGGGTTTCACTTTTGTGGGGGAAAGATGCTACTTATAGCGTTGCTAACTGTGTCTCTCGAAAATTATTTATATTTAATTAGAAAAGATATCTATAATCTCTAATTATAAAAAATCATTCCGCGTATAGCCATAGGTATCTTTTTCTAATTAAATATAAATATTAAATAATATAATAAGGGAATAATTTCTCAATGTTCCCAATACATATTTTAACCATGCTAAAGTAGGGTGGCTCAATTGTTAATACCAAAACTATACTCTATATGTTTTAGTTTTGTTAAATTTTACATTGATGATCTAAATTATTTGATTTTTTCATTTTAATTTTAAAATTAAAATATAAATTTATGACTTAACAAATCAAAATATAGGAATTATATGGCATTAAATTAATCAGCATGGAAAATCATTCTTGCTAATTCTGGATGAAGATGAAGAAAATTGATTCAACGTGTATATTCATCACGTATGAAACACACAACACAAGGCACAACATCTATGTTTTAAATCTAACTGTGCATGAGAGATTTCCGGAGAAAATAATAAGAGAAATGAAAATGAGAAAAGCCCATAAAAAATACCAGTGAACTTTAAAAGTTTAAGTAAAATTGGCACAACCGTGAAACACTGCTTTTGGTCGTGTCATCGATCTATACTCTAATTTTAAAAAAGGCTATCTTTTTGCAAAATTTTTAAATAGTATGAAATTCTGATTAAGGAATAGAGATGGGGAGTATCTTCAAATTATCAAGTTGGGAGTCCATATATGTACATTAAATTTTGCGTACCACACATAAGCAATGATTTGTCAGGGTCTTTTAGACTTATGATACCGAAATCTTATCCAACTCATTCTTAAGCATCCCAAGTCCCAACTCATTCTTAAGCGTCCGGACTTGATTTCGCATTCTCACTGAATATAGAAGTTACGTGTTTTATGGCAACAATACATAAAATACTTAAAGTTTACAACTTTTTTTTAGGTAAAAAGTAAAGTTTACAACCTTTAGGGATAGTTGAAGTTTTAAAACTAATAAGGAAGAGAGAATGAAGAAAATGCTTATCTTGTAACGTGCGTAATGGGAGGTCTCTTCAATGTGATACTACCACTATGTCTTAATCAAATCGTAGAACTTAATTAATTCACAAAAATATATCTAAATAACGCTTTCGGTTAAAAAAATAACGTTTTTTTAACGTTTTCAAAAATGGAAAAAACAAAGAGATAAATGGTATTCTGAGAAAAAAAGAGATAAATGGTATTTCCTGCTTTTATTAATTATTTAAAATAACACTATATACTAGTTTTTAGTACAACTCACTCTTACAAAAACTAAAGTTTTTTTTATCAGTATAAAAACTAAGTTAATATAAGGATTGGAGGTATTATTGTCTAAAGTAAACATAAAAATCCAAATTATAATTAATTTGACAATGAAAAATATATTCCAAATTTCAAATTAGTCATTTTGAGTTGTTAATGTTTGTTAAGAGCTGTAATAAAGTTGGTAATACTTATAGTGAAGTTATACTTATACTTATTACCTATATAACGAAATTGCTAATACCTACATAAATGATTATTGAGATTTTGAGATTGGAAGGTATTTTTTGTCTTTTTCCCTAATTTGGACTTAACCTATATAATCTACTAAATTGATATATGTGTTCATGTGTTATATATATATATATATATATATATATATATATATATATATATATATTATAAATATTGTATAGAATGCTTTCATTAAATGATGGGTTTGGTTTTGTGGAGACAATGTGGGTAGCCTTTCGAAGTACGTCTTTAACGAGTGACTTGATTCCAGCTAATAATAGCCACACCTTCCCCTATAGTTTCAAACTAACTACTTTTGTGTTCATAAACATTATAATTTTAAAGAGGGTTAAGGGTCAAATCTAACATTCTACTATTGACAAAAGTTCACCCAATATAAACAAAAATTTTGGATATTAAATGTACAACATACATCATTACAAAATGAGTCAAATCTAGCAAATCCGTCAATGTTGACGGATTTGACCGTCAAGTTTGACCCGATTAGGTCACGTCACCTAATTAGGCCATATCACTCATCATGTCATTCAATTAGACCACTTCACCTGCCATGTCACTACCACATCATCACCACATATATGAAAAGATTTAAAGTTTTCAAATCTAGCACTCAATTATTAGTAAAGTTCACCCAATATAAAATAACAATTTTGTGTCTCAAATCTAACACCTATCAGTTACAAAATGGTTCAAATATAACAGTTATGTTAATTTTTATGAGTTTGACTGTTAATTTTGACCTGATTAAGTCATTGTACTTCCTACATTACCCTATTAAGTCATGTTACGCCCATTTCACAATAATATACTCGTAGTAGCTAAGGATAGGATAAACATAATAACTTTAATTTCTTCCATTTTTCAATTACCCTAATATAGATACAATTTTCAACTTTCCTGATTGTTTCCGCTATTAATACACAACCGAAATATGAATAACTAATACAATCTGCAACAAACCTCCTGTACTAGTTTGCTTGGTCCTTTTTCTCATAGTTTGCGTGTCATTCTGTTTTTCCTTTGGGTCGTGAAAGATTTTTTTTATCAGCAGTGCAGGATATTTTTTACATGACTTGGATGTACAAATGAAAATATTAATATGCGTTTTACTAATTATGTGCACAACATTATTAATATTCAAAGAAATGGTATTAATTTGAAGAAAGAAGCGTAATTAATTCATATCGATTATTTTTAGGGCAATGACCCTATTTTATACCCAAAGTAACCACCATGGACCATCCACCACCATAAACTAACAGGTGGTACAATATTATACCCAAAGTAACCTAAGTGGTCCAAAAATACCCTCAACTGACGGTCTCTAACGGTCAAACGTTGAAGACCGTCGGTTGAGGGTAATTTTAGACCAGTTTGATTACTTTAGGTGTAATATTGTACCACGTGTTAGTTTATGATGGTGGGTTGGCCCAGAGTGGTTACTTTAGGTGTAAAATAGGGCTATTGCCCGTGATTAGGGGTGGAAGTAGCCCAGACCAGCCTATTAAGGTCTATGGCCTAACCTACTAAAAGTCTAGGCTGTTTAGTATTCTAATAGGCCAGGCCAGTCATAGACTTTTTTCTTGGCCTATTTTGTTTAATAGGTCAGGCCTATGTTTAAAAAAAGGCCTATAAAGTCTAGTAGGCCGGTCTATTAAATATAAATACAGGGCTAATATTCATTGGACTAGTATTCATTGTAACATCCCAAAAATTTAATACAGGATTAGAAAGTGTTTTGTGAAATAATAAATGGAAAAATTATAAATTTTTGGAATTTTTATAATTTTTGGAGATTTTTAGGATATTTTGGGAGGTTTTGGTGTAATAAGTGTCTAAATAATTAATTAAACAATTGAAGGAATAGAAATATGAGGGAATGATGGAATCTAAAATATTTTGAAAGTTAAAAAGATTGGAGGGTTGATTTAGTGGATTTTAATCAAAAGAGGACATTATGGTAATTCCCGGTATAAGTTACACAGTCCATTACAATAAAGCACCAAATCAAACATGGTCTTAGCTTTTTCTCCTTCACAAAACCGTCACCCACCCCCCATTTCTCAAAACTCATTCTCGGCCTCTCACTTCACCTCTTCTCCTTCACCATTTTTCTTCATTAATCCACCTCCATCCTTCCATAAAACGTTCCAAAATCAAGTGGGGGAAGTTTGGTGTTGCTTTTGTTTAGCAGATCTGCTTCACTCCAACTACCTTTCCCTTCGTTTTCGTTGCATTTTTCCGGCGGCCTGGGCGATCGGCGACGGCGGACGGCGGCGGTGCAAGGTGGGTTTGGTTGTTCTTGTTGTTTTTCGAAGTAAACTCCTTCCCAACTTCATTTTCTCATTTCTTTGCTTCTCTTTGGATGTAAGCTCGGCCAGCCACCATTAGAAACGGTTTCCGGCGAGCCGAACGGCGGCCAGCAGTGGTGGTGCACCCCTCTTCGCATAGAAGTTTCCGTAAGCATTTTTACTTGGTTTTGATTTAGTTTCTTGAATTTGTGTTGTTGGTAAAGTTAGGGTTTTGGTTAAAGTTTAGACTTTTGGAGCTTTAAAACTATAATAACAAGTGTCAAGTATTTAATTTGAAGTTTCTTTGAAGCAATTGAGTTTTGGTGAAGTTTTCTATTTATTTTGGAATTTCTAGGTTTTAGGGTTTCTTGAAACTAGGTGTTTTGATGATGTGTGAGATATTGGTGAAAACTGAAAGTTAATATATACTTACTAAGGTTGACTAATGATATTGAAATGGTGGAATTAATTGAATTGAGGTTTAGGCAAAAGGTTGGTGAATAAAGTGTTGAATAACGAGAAATTGGTTATATGATTAGGTGACATATGATTTAATGGACTCATTGGTGGTTAGTAAAGGATTAATAAGGTTTAATAATGATATTGGAATGGTGAAAGTGATTGGATTGGTGTTGGAAGGAAATTTAGTAGTTAAAGTGTTGATTAATAGAGAATTTGATTATGTAAAGGTGTGTTTGGATTGTGGTGTAGTGTTGAGGAGTTAGGAATATCACTTTGAATGCCAAATTAATATTAATGAGGTGGTTTTGGTGAGTTTTACATGATTGGTAAATTTGCATATCTAGTGCATTTTCTTTGTAACTTGCATTGGATTCTTATTTGGCTGGACATTTTAGGCTGTTTTGGTGGTAATTTGGCTGCTCTAGTTGGCCAAAATCATTTTTGAAAGGTCCTTGAAAGTTGCTGGAAAAATTGTGAAGTGCACATTTTACTTAGGGCTCTAGATTCTAATCTTGTGAATTGAGTACTTTGAATTTTGAAAAACTGTTTCTGTGTGTTGTAGTGTTCATATTGATTATTTTGGAACTGTTTTTACCCTGCTTAAACTGCTTGAACATTTTCTGGAATAAATTGTTGAAGTTGGAGAAATTCTGTGAAGTTCACTGCTGGAACAGTTTGCTTGTCTTCATCACTGTGGTACCCTTTAGACGTCCTTACTACCGCACATCTCACTGTTATAGTGAGTTAAGCGGTGATTACTGGGACAATTTTGTCTCATCCCACGATTATTCACATTTTTGCAGGTGATCATGCACAGGCACGAGAAACAGGAAGGGAATTAAATTTCAAAGGTTATTTAGACTATGAAAACATGTGTATTGCCAAAAATGTATAGGTCTGCATTCGCTTCCGCATATTTTTATTTTTAGTGATATTATTGGTTAATCGGGAAATGTACTAGGTTGCTCCTTTTTCTAACCATGTTAGGTGATCCTTTTCTAACATGGTTAGCTATTAATTATCCATGATAGTATTCAGGTTATATTAGATAATTCTTTTCTGTCATGGATAATGATTATTAGTAGGAAATTCTTTTTCTAACTATGATAGATTTATTGATATTATGAAAATCATTTTTCTATCATAGTTAGTGAAGGTATTATTGAATTAATCAAGGAATTAGTAACAATATGTAACAACTTGGTTATCAGTATTTGGTATACGATAACCCTGGACTGTGTTGCATTGCATTTAGATTGGCAATATACATTCTCTGAATTCCCTTTTCTGTTGTGCATGATCACCGGCTATCCGCGAGGTTATGGTAAATCCCTTGGTGGGGAGAGTGGTAGAATCATAACAAGAACACTTAGATGATATTGGTAAATGGATTAGGATTGTATAAGAGTGAACCATGGAATTGAATTATTGGACGAGATTATTGGTTGGATTGTGGTTTCCTTATGTATTTTGGAGTTTAGAGATTTGAGAGGTTGCATTAATTGTGGTTTATGATCTGAAGTATTGTGGATTATTGAGGAGTTCTATAGGTTATTGTGGTGATATAGCGATAGTGATTTAGTTGGAGTAGGTTTAATTTCCCTTGGAAGGGTTTTTGATGACTAAAGTTTGGAATAAATTGGAATTTAATGAAGTAGTCTTAAGATTTTGAGTATGGGAGGTGAATAAATATATTAAGGTTTGTTCTTAAGAATAAGTGGAATAGTGGCTATTCTGGTTAAATTTAAGAGAAATGACATGGATTTAGGAATTTATCGCAGTAAATTGATTTTCAATTATGGAAAAGAAGTCAAATCTTGTGATGATTGAGTTAATTAGTGCATATTAGTTTATGACATTACTTAATGATGAAATGGTGTAAAGTGGGAGTATCATGGAATGTGATTTCTTCATCAAATGTTTATATGTTAGTATTAGAATTTAGTTGGTTTGAGTGTAGTGATTATGTATGATTTATTGGAAAGAGTGAGACAAAGTAGAAATAGCTATAGGAATGAAATATAACTTAGGGAAAAGGTCATAACAGAGGTTGGAGGACTCATAGTGTCTTAAATAGACTATTGTTAAATTTTATTGATATTGGATTTTGAGAATTAAGTAGTGTTATGGAATAGAGCGTATGAATTGACTATCTATGTGGTGATTGAAGAATTTAGTTTGGTTGGAATGACTATCTAGAATTTATGAAGGAATTTTGATACAATTTCAAGTCGTAAAGGTTGTAATTGCACTTTTAGATGGGAATTTAAGAGTTTAGAGAGTTCTTTCTTTAGATTTATGGAGGGTATAAGAATGATTAATTGAGTTAAATTGTGAAAGTAAAGTTGATTGGTTTGAATGGAGTGGAATTAATTGAGAATTTGGGGATTTGGACTATACATGGACAGACGAATGAGGTTTGATGATATAACGAACATCGAAATGAAATTTATGATTTGAGGGAGTAAGTTGATTGATGGAGACCTATTTGGTGTAGATGGTGAGATTATAGGATATGGTTCCAATAACTATATAAGATCAAGGCTTAACTTTCGATTCCAGTATTGAGTGAAGATTTCCCAACTTTCTATATATAAGTTTCTCTGACATTCGGTGAGGAAATCGAGAACGTCGGGTAATGAGATTACGGGCATTATTAGAACTTTAATAAGTCAATTGATAAATTGACTTATTTGAGATATTATTTGACTTTGTGTGATGGATTCTTTCTTGGATTGGGTAGGGTTAATTGGATGTTTATTGTAGGCGTATGTATGAAATTGAAATGACTTCGTTTGATCAGGTGCTTGAATTGATGTTTTCCTAAAGTTCTCTTGTTTGTTATGGCTGAATAAGTTGCTTATGTGTGTGTGAAATTTATCTTGTGATTTGGGATGCTAAATGAAGATGATTGTTGAGCTTTGTATATAGCAAATTTTCTTTATTTCTTTTCTTTTGCTGTTTGTCCAAATTGCTGCTTGGAACATATTGTTAAGTTGATATGTGTGTGTATCTTCTGTATGTTCAGTTTTTGTTGGAAAATTGGGTGGATTTCTGTTTTGGTTTGTGATCTTCCCTTTTTGCCTATGATTCTATTAGGTTATGGTACAATCGTATTGATATTAAATTTCTGAAATGCGGGGTTATTGATTTATGGATTGTCATTGATTTGGTTGACTCCTTTGTTGATTTTGAGACTTCGGCGTGGTTAAAGTAAATTTGCTGCACGATGAATGAAATTGAATGAAGAAGTAAAACAGAAATTTAAACAGTAAACAATTATAATCAAATAGAGATATAATTTAATCAAGTATAATAGGAATTAGACATTGAGAAATAAATAGGAGTTTTAGGAGGAAATTGACGGAATGAGGATTCTTCATTTGGGGTCTCGGATATAATTATGAACCTAGGCATAATCATAGTCGAGACATCATTGAAGACCTTATGAGTCATGGGAAATAAAGAAAAATTGGAAATAATTAGAGGTAATTAATATATGTTGAAGTAGGAAACACTTAAATTTACTTGGGGAGGATTAAGAAGGATGATTTGTTGAATTCAAAGTTCTTAACGTGGTTTAATAGTTAATAGATTGATACTTTCAAAGGTTCCTAGACTTGCTCCCATATTATTTGAAATTGGTGTAAGAATTAGGGAAGGTATGATTTATTGGGGTGAAATGTTTTGGTAGCTGATTAAAGAATGACTCTCGTTGTCCTATAGATTAGGGAAATTGGACAGTTAAAGTGTAGCAAAGTTTGATTATCACTTGAGAATTTGGAAGCACGAGAGAAAATGTATCTTATTTTCACTAAAATTTGACACTTTTCTTTCTTAATTCAAATTCTGAGGAATATATTGAGTGGTTAGCTTTGTATTGTCCTTAGAGGGGTTTAACATAGTGAATTTTGAGGGCAAAATTCCTAAAAGGTGGGAAGAATTGTAACATCCCAAAAATTTAATACAGGATTAGAAAGTGTTTTGTGAAATAATAAATGAAAAATTATAAATTTTTGGAATTTTTATAATTTTTGGAGATTTTTAGGATATTTTGGGAGGTTTTGGTGTAATAAGTGTCTAAATAATTAATTAAACAATTGAAGGAATAGAAATATGAGGGAATGGTGGAATCTAAAATATTTTGAAAGTTAAGAAGATTGGAGGGTTGATTTAGTGGATTTTAATCAAAAGAGGACATTATGGTAATTCCCGGTATAAGTTACACAATCCATTACAATAAAGCACCAAACCAAACATGGCCTTAGCTTTTTCTCCTTCACAAAACCGTCACCCACCCCCCATTTCTCAAAACTCATTCTCGGCCTCTCACTTCACCTCTTCTCCTTCACCATTTTTCTTCATTAATCCACCTCCATCCTTCCATAAAACGTTCCAAAATCAAGTGGGGGAAGTTTGGTGTTGCTTTTGTTTAGCAGATCTGCTTCACTCCAACTACCTTTCCCTTCGTTTTCGTTGCATTTTTCCGGCGGCCTGGGCGATCGGCGACGGCGGACGGCGGCGGTGCAAGGTGGGTTTGGTTGTTCTTGTTGTTTTTCGAAGTAAACTCCTTCCCAACTTCATTTTCTCATTTCTTTGCTTCTCTTTGGATGTAAGCTCGGCCAGCCACCATTAGAAACGGTTTCCGGCGAGCCGAACGGCGGCCAGCAGTGGTGGTGCACCCCTCTTCGCATAGAAGTTTCCGTAAGCATTTTTACTTGGTTTTGATTTAGTTTCTTGAATTTGTGTTGTTGGTAAAGTTAGGGTTTTGGTTAAAGTTTAGACTTTTGGAGCTTTAAAACTATAATAACAAGTGTCAAGTATTTAATTTGAAGTTTCTTTGAAGCAATTGAGTTTTGGTGAAGTTTTCTATTTATTTTGGAATTTCTAGGTTTTAGGGTTTCTTGAAACTAGGTGTTTTGATGATGTGTGAGATATTGGTGAAAACTGAAAGTTAATATATACTTACTAAGGTTGTCTAATGATATTGAAATGGTGGAATTAATTGAATTGAGGTTTAGGCAAAAGGTTGGTGAATAAAGTGTTGAATAACGAGAAATTGGTTATATGATTAGGTGACATATGATTTAATGGACTCATTGGTGGTTAGTAAAGGATTAATAAGGTTTAATAATGATATTGGAATGGTGAAAGTGATTGGATTGGTGTTGGAAGGAAATTTAGTAGTTAAAGTGTTGATTAATAGAGAATTTGATTATGTAAAGGTGTGTTTGGATTGTGGTGTAGTGTTGAGGAGTTAGGAATATCACTTTGAATGCCAAATTAGTATTAATGAGGTGGTTTTGGTGAGTTTTACATGATTGGTAAATTTGCATATCTAGTGCATTTTCTTTGTAACTTGCATTGGATTCTTATTTGGCTGGACATTTTAGGCTGTTTTGGTGGTAATTTGGCTGCTCTAGTTGGCCAAAATCATTTTTGAAAGGTCCTTGAAAGTTGCTGGAAAAATTGTGAAGTGCACATTTTACTTAGGGCTCTAGATTCTAATCTTGTGAATTGAGTACTTTGAATTTTGAAAAACTGTTTCTGTGTGTTGTAGTGTTCATATTGATTATTTTGGAACTGTTTTTACCCTGCTTAAACTGCTTGAACATTTTCTGGAATAAATTGTTGAAGTTGGAGAAATTCTGTGAAGTTCACTGCTGGAACAGTTTGCTTGTCTTCATCACTGTGGTACCCTTTAGACGTCCTTACTACCGCACATCTCACTGTTATAGTGAGTTAAGCGGTGATTACTGGGACAATTTTGTCTCATCCCACGATTATTCACATTTTTGCAGGTGATCATGCACAGGCACGAGAAACAGGAAGGGAATTAAATTTCAAAGGTTATTTAGACTATGAAAACATGTGTATTGCCAAAAATGTATAGGTCTGCATTCGCTTCCGCATATTTTTATTTTTAGTGATATTATTGGTTAATCGGGAAATGTACTAGGTTGCTCCTTTTTCTAACCATGTTAGGTGATCCTTTTCTAACATGGTTAGCTATTAATTATCCATGATAGTATTCAGGTTATATTAGATAATTCTTTTCTATCATGGATAATGATTATTAGTAGGAAATTCTTTTTCTAACTATGATAGATTTATTGATATTATGAAAATCATTTTTCTATCATAGTTAGTGAAGGTATTATTGAATTAATCAAGGAATTAGTAACAATATGTAACATTCATTGAGCCCAATTCTCCCTAATTTTACACCTAAAGTAACCACCCTGGGCCACCCACCACCATAAACTAACAGGTGGTACAATATTACACCCAAAGTAACCAAAATGGTCCAAAAATACCCTCAACCGACGGTCTTCAACGTTTGACCGTTAGAGACCGTCGGATGAGGGTATTTTTGGACCACTTTAGTTACTTTGGGTATAATATTGTACCACCTATTAGTTTATGGTGGTGGATGGTCCAAGGTGGTTACTTTGGGTATAAAATAGGGTCATTGCCCTTATTTTTATTACTATCTCAACATATATAAAGTAGAGTTAAAGATGGAAAAATAAAGTTCGTGAGCCCTAGAAAAAGTGTGAGATGAAGAGAGAAAGTTTGTAGGCATCGAGATATATGTAGATAGATTACCAAAAAGACTTTGAATTCTTTATTTTCTTTTCAACATCCAAACAAGAGTGTTTAAGAAACATACAATTGAGTTGGCTCTATCATCTCTCCCCCTCCTCTCAAACTTTTTAGGTGGTGGTGGGATCTCTTCTCTCGTCGTCGTACGAGTTTTTTCATCGGCGTCTCCTTCCCCGGTTCATGCCGGGGAAGAATATGTCTGTCACTTTCATTGGTCTACTGTTATGTTTATTTTATTTTCAAATAAATTGGTTTAGAAGTTTCGACAACAAGAGGAATTTCTTCTGCTCAATCTTCATCTTATGTATTAGTTTTGTGGGTATGTTTGTTACTATCTGCTCATGGAGCTTCTTTGAAAACCAATTTGATTGGTTTATTGTCGATAAGAGGTGTGGATCCTTTGGGATGATTCTCTGAACAACCACTACTCAATGGCTTTTCTACCAGTGACAGTTCTTTTCTACCCACAAATTCTCATTAAGGAAAGATGAAGAAGATGGTAAGGTTTTTGTGACGGCATCAGCTTACTCCTATCCATGTTTACCATTTTAGGTTTTCTATGTATTATCATTTTAATCTTTTTTGCAGACCTATTTTGTATTCTAATTCTCTGCTTTAATAAAATCATTTATGCTTCTTGATTAAAAAACATACAATTCATTTCTTCACCAAAAAAACTTCTTTTTGGACTTTTCATGTCAAATATTATTATCATATTAGTGAAAATATCATTTTTGATCACATGGTAAAAGTTGGGTATCATTTTTGTACCTTGAAATAGTTATGTACTATTTTTGTTTCTTGACCAATAATTATGTATCATTTTTGGGCTTTCACCCTAGTTAATAACACATGATATTACCAATATACACTAACCATATACCTTTATTATACCAACTCTCCATTTCTTACTTGATTATTATAGATATAGATAAACATTATTAGAGTTCATTTAAACAAAAAATTGAATTAGAAAGTGTATTATATTTAGAAATAAATTGAAATTTTAAAGTATTCTTTTATTTATATATATATATATATATATATATATATTTAGAAACGAAGTGAGTATTTTATTACATAAATTGACGAAAAATAACATCAAACGTTGTTTTTAACTGAAACATCAAATGAAGTTGAAATATATTTAACGGAGAAAATAATATCAGTTTTTTTGGGTCAAATAAGAAAAATTAGTTATTAGCCAAAAATCAAGAAAGACATGATAAATCCTTTAAAAATGTGCAGACTACCCCAATATACAAAATATGAAATAACTAAACTTAGGAAAAAATCAAAAATGAATTCCGATCCCTTACAACGTACGTAATAATGGGTCCCATGAAGGAGGAAGGATGCATGTTCCAATCAATGCGGATTATTTTCAACATTTTTAATATTTCAAGATCATCGATAAGTGCTGAATTATTTAACATATAATTATATATTTAGATGTATTAACAATACCTATTTCAAATGAATTATTTAATGTTTTTTATATCACTGCCCTTTCTTCTCAAAGTGTACAACGGTGGTTATATTTGCCATAAAAATGGTGGTTATATATAACTTTATATATATTCATATCAATTTCCTTCCACTTATATTCTGTGGGCCCTCTTTAGGAACGCACTAGACCTCGTCAGCTTCCACTACCAAAAATATTATGCTATGTATATAATTATTTATGGAATAAAAATAAAAATTTATTTGTTTTATAATTTTACTTGATTTTTATCATGGCACCATAATGAACAAAATTATTATTTTTTATCTCATGCTTTTTGTTTTACATAATTTTTATAAAGCTTAATTTAGTTTCAAGTGATTTATGAAAATAACAAAAATACATATGCTATTTAGAGGTTAAGTACAACTAATGGACATGCTGAAAAAAAAAAACTACTCCATCTGATCCATAATATAAGAGCCAAAATGTGAATGATTTTAGTTCAAAATATAAGAGTTCATATTATATTCTCTTTTCATTTAATGTGTTTTTTCTTACTTTGTCCTTTACTTTCTTTCATATTTATTAATGCTTCTATATTCCTCACTCTTAATAGTATCATAATAAATATGAGCAATATTAAGAGATAAAAACATTAACTTTAGACACCAACTAACTTTTATATATTTTCTTAAGAAATGTGTTTTGACGGATGAACTCTTATATTACAGACTAGAAGGAGTAGTTACAAGGATAGAATTGGTTAAAAATGTATAGCACAACTCCTGGTTCTAAATACTCCATATGACCTAGTTAAATTTTTTGTTAAATCTCAAGAAAGCAAAATGAACCAATTTTTTTTTATCGAAAAAAATGAACCACTTAATCATAACATAATTTGTATATTAATAGATCATATGTTAGTTTATAAGTCAAATAAACTAGTTTAGAAGAAGTATTTAGGAAAATCAATTTTAATTATCTTATTTAGCTTTCTTAGGATTCTTAAAAAAATTCAACTAGGTCTTATATTTAAGACTAAGGAAAGTAGATTAAAAAGGGACTTGCAGATTAATATCTCTTCGTATAATTGTAACATACCGTGACTTTTCGTGTAAGCTTAACGTCAAGGCTTCAATATTTATAATCTACGCACTCACATGCATTATCTTATCTCACTACGTTAGGATAAGAAATGTAACAATGAATTAGACGTATACAAATCTAAATCAAATCTCAGTTTGTTTCTTCTATAATAAATGGTGATTGTATTATAATTTATAAGTGAACTATACGTTTGTCTCTCTCTCTCTCTCTTTCTTTCCTGTAATGGCATGTCTTTTCCATTACACAAATTTTGTAATCGTCATCAATATTTATTTATATATGCCATCCACTTTTATCGATTATCTGATTGTGTCATTCATGATATGAATTATTATATATAATTCAAAAGTTCTAGTAGCCCTTAAGAGGAAAGTTGTCCAATTAAATGATTGGTAGCTCCATAATCCACTACATTAATTAAGTATGCATCTCAACTCAGCTTCCACTAATTAGTGGAATAATTATTCAATTCATTTGTATGGAAAATTAATATAATTTACAATTAATATGGTATATAAACATTCTTTGTAACTTCAAAACTCACCATCACCCTAAAGTATATGTTTGCATTTCAACTCAACTTCTACAAAATGAGTGGAGATCTATATTATTAAATGCAAAAAGTAGATAATCTATTTAAGGTTTCATTATTTAACGAAAAACTTTTACCTGCTTTAATTTGATCCACTTTTTTCAAAGCCTCAATACCTGATAAATCGTTGATCACATGTACTTAGAAAAATTGGGTGAAAATTTTTATTTTGTATATGTGACTCAATAAGTTATAAAAAGGACACATTGGTAAGCAGTGTTGTATGAACCGGGAACCGGTCCAACTGTCGATCACTTCATATTTTGGCTCAACTATTATCAGTTATTCAACCGTGTTGCTAAGGCTTTCTCCATGATCTGAAGTCCTGTTTGGTTCGCCTTTCAATCCGGCTTTTACAACACTGCTGCTAAGACTTACTCCCTCCGGTCTTTATTATAAGTCACCAACTACTTACAATTTTTAACTCTTAATATAAGGCACCAACCGGCACATCAAATACTTTTTCCCTCTTTACCCATATTATTAATGGAGATTTAAAATTGAAAAATGTGAAACGCATCATTTAATGAATGGTGAACTTGGAAAAGTAGCAAATTTAACAAGAATTTTAAGACTTAACTATCATTATTTGGTATGCGAGAAATGAGTAGTTGGTGACTTATAATAAGAATTAGAGGAAGTATAAGATAGTGTAATGTAACTTTAATTAGCGTTATAATTTTGAATTGGATTGGAAATAAAATTTGAAGACATGAAATTTGACGTAATATAATAATATATATCACGCGTGCAAAGGTTGTGATGTGAACTTGTGAAGTTATATTGACAAAGGAAAGTAAACTAGTTTGTCAAATGGAATGGACTAATGCCCAATAATGACATGATCTGGCAAAGCTTTATGTCGAAAGATAGAGGAGAGTAAAAAATCAATCGAAATACATGTATAACAAAAGAAAAATTAAAAAAATGACCAATATATATATATATATATATATATATATATATATATATATATATATATATATATATATAATGCTAAGTCCCAAGGATGGGCATATACTTGAGGTCCTTATTCCATTACATTCACACGCGCGCCTATTTTTATAGCATTAAGCTTAAAACTCAAAACGATCCCTCTCGGGATGATGCTCTAATTAACATATAATCCCTTTGATATATATGTAATCCATATTCCACACGTGATTCATGTGAAAGTGGGAATTTGAGTCACACCATATATGCACAATCATATTAATACTTCCTCTAATTATAATTGTAGGAGCAAACTAACTAATGAGAAGAGATTTAAATATTGTTTAAATTAGTTATTTGTAAAAAAAATGTATGTTGATTTGATAAAACATCCATTTTAATCATAAATTTGTATTGGAAACTATTTAAATTTCTTAATCAAAAGATTCCTTAAGCTTAATACATTAATAACATGCACTGATTTTAGTGAAATGTGCTTTGGTTGTCTGAGTAAGAAAGCTCAACTTGGAGCTCATGTGAATATACATAACTATTTTTGGACGAGCTGCATGCTCCTAATTGATTACAATAACAATTTTTGAATTTGACTTAATTAGGTAGCTATACAAAAGACTTCTAAATACATATAATCAATAGAGAGTTCAAAAAATAATTATACAAACACTACAAAAAATGGGGATGCTAGTCACGCATGAAAATGGGCAAAATATTGAAGTATGTGGCGTATGAAAGAATTTTGTGGCGTTGAAATCCATACGCCACAAATCGAGGCGTAACAAACTTGTGTAGCGCATGAGTTATGCGCTACATAATTTTGATGCAACAAAATCATGTAGCGCATAACTCATGCGCCACATAAGGTGAAGTGAAAATAAAAAAAAACTGCAGCTTGCCGAGGAAGCTTCTTCCTCGGCAAGCTGCAGTTTTAAAAAAATAAAAAAATAGGAGATAATAATTAGGAAGAAGGAAAGAGAGTGTTTGAAGTAGAGGGAGTAGAGGGAAAAATAATTAAAAGCTAGTATTATAATGAAATAAAAGAATTTGAATTATAATGAATGAGAAAAAAAACAAAGTATTAACGAATGATAAAGTGTATACTTTAGATTGTGAAAGATTTTAAACAATGAGCCTGCAAAAAAAATTAAGGATAATTAGTTAAATGAGAAATTAAATACGAAGAATGGAAGTGAAGAGGAGGAAAATAATGGAGTAGAGAAAGAGGAGAAAAGAAAGTGGGGAGAGAGTAGGAAAAAATAGAGAGTGGGGAGGAGAAAATGTGAGAGAAGTGAAGTTTATATAGGGAGAAAGTGGGGGAGAGTGGCGGGAAAAAATTTAAATTTTTTACAGAAAGTGGAGGGTATGTGTGGCGCATGAATCCATACGCCACAAACATGTGTGGCGTATGGATCCATGCGCCACACATGTTTGTGGCGTATGGAGCCATACGCCACAAACATGTGTGGCGTATGGATCCATGCGCCACACATGTTTGTGGCGTATGGAGCCATACGCCACAAACATGTGTGGCGCATGGATCCATACGCCACAAACATGTGTGGCGTATGGATCCATACGCCACAAAGAAAGCCCATGCGCCACAAAAAATTTAAATTTAAGTTTGTGTGTCACGTTTGTGTCAAGTTTGTGACGCACAAACATGTCCATGCGCCACAAAGAAAGTCGATTTTGTCACTCTTGCCCCATGCGCCACATACCTCACGTGAATAGCCTCCTATTTTCTTGTAGTGAAATCTGGGGGAAAAAAATAACAAAAAACTTATATTTAGTTCTAAAATACTTCCCTTTCTATTATGTGCTATTATTATATTTAGGGGGGAGGTATATATGTGGATAATTAATGAGATAATTCCTCAGAAAAAAATGAGAGAATTAATTAGAGGTCTCATGGAAGAAAGATAATTAAGATGAGGTCCAAAGAGTTGTAAATTACAACTTCAGACTAATAATAACAACTTATTGGTCTCACATAACAACTCACAGGGCCTCATTTTAATTATGTTTCTTCCATGAGACCTGTAAATAATTCTCCCATAATTAATTGATGAAGACGCTCTAATCTCTTTGAGGAGAAAAGCTATTGCTTTTAAAGATTGATCAATCATGATGGTACAGATAAAAGACGTGAGCCCATAATTTAGGAAATCAAAGGGATCGGACTGGACCATGAAGTAAGGTTAATCGATAGTAATTTGTTCAGTTAATTAGCAGTAGTTTTTAAATTCTGATACATTTATAATATAATACTCCCTCCGGTTCTAAATATGATCTAGTTGATTTTTTTTTGGAAAATCCTAAAAAAGCAAAATAAGTTAATTATAAATTGATTTACCTAATTTTTTTCTTTAAACTAATTTATTTAACCTATAAACTAATGATTAATCTAAAAATATATCAAATATGTCATAATTTAATAACATATTTTGTAATCTTAACATCTCCAAAAAAAGTCAACTAGATCTTATATTTAGGATCAGAGGGATTATATACACAAGATAAGGCCTTTGAGTTTATGGAGTGCGCTTGTGTACATGTGCGTGTGTGAAGGACAGGAATTATATTATATTATATTATATATATATATATGTGTGTGTGTGTGTGTGTGTATATATATATATGTATATAATTAAAGCAGCAAGCAAGCACAATTTGATATTACAAGTGTGGTAGAACCAACAATCTCTCACTCACTTAGAGAGGAAATATCATACTCCTATATCATTGAATTACAAAGCATTTGATGAAGGCTATAAAATTATATCGGCACTTATAGAGGCTATAATAAAATAATGGCAAGAACCTAACTATAAAGCAGGGTCACCCGCCTTCTGAAATGACTACTGAAGAAATTGTCGGAATCTCATATCACCAAACAACAGAAGTGTAAGGACAGAGTGACTTCATAATTTGTTTCCTTTTTCTTTTGAAGGAAAGATTGGTTCAAGTGGGCGTTGATATGTTCTGAATTATTTCTTTCTTTTCTTTTTTGTTTTATATTTCTATCTTTTGAAATTTAACCAGCAAATTTGTGTATATGAAATTATATCCTCATTTTATTGTTCCCACAAATTAATCAAACCACACATGCATGCATGCAATGCAGTATTAATAATTTCATTACGATAAAGGGAATTCATACTAATAATCACATAGATTTAAGAAAAGTGTTTATTAATAATTTTGTTGTTGTTAATCATGAGCTTACCTTACCAATTGGCTGGACTAACCTTTACTAGAAGGCTTAGATAATTTATAAGTAACCCACAAGATTAAGAATATTAACTCAAGCCAATCACATTTTCATTAGAATTTTCGCTCTTCAAAATATACCCTGGAAGTAAGGGATAAGGGGCAAAAATACCCCTTATGTCCATGGTATATTTGCTCTTCATAATCATATTTCAATATTTTTAATGGAAGGGTATATTTGCTCCCTTTTTCTTACTTTCAGGCATATTTGCCCCCTTAAAAACTTCCAGACACCCAGTGCCCCCAGGTGTATACTTCTGGAGTATTTTTGCCCTTTATTCCTAATATATATATATATATATATATATATATGCACAATGAGACAAACGGAGAGAACGCATATAAGATGGAGTAGCTAATAAAATGACAACATCGCTTTAGAGAAAGGATAATAATTGTGAGCAAAGGGGGGCCTTCCTTCCTTCCTTTTTTTTTTCTTTAATGAAAGAAATTAAAAGTTGATTTGGTCGATTTCGTCATTGCAGGTTTGGCTTCTTTCTAAGAGCAGCATATAAACAACTATAACACCACGAATGAATAATTAGCTACACACACAGCCTCGGGGGATCAAGGAAGTTAGGCTGTAACTAATTCTGATCCACCCACTCGCAAAATATTGCTGATACTAAAATCCTCTCTCTCACTCTCTCTCTAACACACACACACACCCTTAACGATAATAATAATTGTTATTTGATCAAGCTAAACGATAATAATATAACGCACTTTAATTAATAAAATCGTGTATTATTAATTAGACAGTGATGGTGACTCATGGTAAAAATGGAGATGGTGAGCATGCTGTATCCGGCACTGTCCCTATCATTACTACTAGAAGTCGTCAATACTTTCGAAAACGATATACAGTAGACTACGACCATAAAAGAAAAGGAATGCCACAATTAATCAAAAAGCATAAATGGCTTTCTCATTCATCATTTTCAGTTCTTGGCAAAATAAGCATTATCTAGCTATAGTGCTATATATTATCAACTACACACTCATATTGGCATCCTTCACAAAGTAACTAGCAGAAATAACTCACGCACCCCTCATACCTATGGATGGTTTAACTCGCGACCTCTTGTTTCAGCCAAAGTTTAAAGACGTGTTTGGTGTTAATTGAACAAAAGAACTTTATCGATAACATAAACATACATAAATATTTAGGGGCGAAGGTGCAAAAATTATACTAAACTTTATCAAAAATTGCATTTTTAATACTAAAGTTTTGCGATATGCAAAAATAGTACCCAACTTAGGGTCCAGGTGTAAATATAATATTTTCACTTGAGGGAAATAAAATTTAGATATGAAAAGACTTTTTTACCCCCCATTCCTCCCTCATTAAATAAAATTTAATGAGGGTCATAAGAGTCTTTTCATATCCAAATTTTTATTTCCCTCAAGTGAAATAATTATATTTGCAGCTGGACCCCAAGTTGAGTACTATTTCTGCTCCTCGCGAAACTTAAGTATTAGAAATGCAATTTTAGATAAAGATTAGTATCATTTTTGCACATTTGCCCAAATATTTATTATACATACGTATCGTTTAGAGAAGTTTGATTCTAAGTTTCTTTTCAACGAATTCTCAATACTAAATAAATTCGTTAATATGTTTCAAATCCATTTCGGGGCCAAACATTTCTTCAATAGGCCAGGGGGGCTAATCAGGACCATAATGGGGTGTGTAGGTGGGAGAGATATATTTAATTGGCTATGGGACCAATTTCATCAATCAGTCTACCCCATGACATGCAAAGTCGGCTCTATATATTGTGCTGATGTGTCCCAATTCCCTTAGTTTAAGCGATAGGTCCTTTATCTTGAACCAATCCCACACGATTTAGTGGGGTTTTCAAGTGAAAAAAGCTGATGGTGTTAATGTATGTGTAATTAATAATAGACACAAGGTTTGGATCGATATGTAGATATCAAAACAAATGTTCACATAGGCTAACTAATTAATGTAACATTTGTGTTTCTCGTAGCTTTATTCTTTGCAGGAAAGGAACTGATATATATCCCATAAAACTTTTTTGGTGAAGTGGTCCAAGCAAAGACTCCTTTTGAACATCATTGTTGTTCATTATTGTGGTTTGCCAGATCGAGAACGAACTGTTCTGTTCATTATCATCATTTGCGATAGCCAGATAAAAATCTTAATGTGGTCCAATAATTGAACATCGATCATTCATTGTTTTACTCCACGTGTGCTCTTGCCCTCGAATATAGAGAGATAAACACTTGAAAAAGAAATTCTTTATTTTCCATGAAAAAAATTAGATGAGCTAGTCTAACCAAGTACTCCCAATTTTGTTATACATGGGGAAGAAATATATTTACAGGTCAAAAGTGTAATGGTTTCTTGGGAAATTCTGCGAAAATCAAGCGAAATTTTGGTTTGAGTCATACCACAAAGACACTGCCCTTGAGAGTTATTGAGCAACCCTCTCTGTTCAAAGTATATTGCCTATGATGTGAACCAAATAAATTGTATATCCTCATACTCTTTCCACATCATCCCGCCAATTTAATAAATTTATTCAAAGCCATCCTGTTTGTAGCAAAAATCAGCAGGATTGACATGAAATAAATAAACAACTTTTTGGCATCTCTTAAGATTGTTGGGAAAATTCTATTAGAATCAAGAGAATTTGGTTCGAGTCGTGTCAAACGACACTGTCCTTTTAGAGTATTAGACAATCCCCTCAGATGAACAGATTGCTGCACTCTCCAAAATTAAACGAACTCATCTCTAATGATATAGGTTCCAGAACTGGCGGAAGATTTGTAACTCGATAAGATACACTGAGGATTTATGTTCTCCTTTCTCAAAATTTGTTTTTCACTTCTTTTGTCAATGTTAGGGGTATTAATGAAAAGCTGCTACCACAAAGTGATGTTGTTTGAACCACTATATTTTTTCATCTAACAATATAATCATGGTCATACAGTTGATTCATGAACCTTAATCAATAAGGATATGACTACTCAAATGTATCTCTTTCTTTGACACACCCAGGCCACACACAATTTACAACATTGTAAAAAAAGACCATGTAATTTTCATGGTTGTGGAATGACATCTTTGAATGCAGTTCCTTCATTTGATAGCCTCTAATGTAAAGTTAGTATTAATTCCTCTATCTCAATCAACAACCCTTGATGTGGTCCATGTAAGGCTCGCAAAATTGCTACCGCAAGTATACGAGTCAAGTTTGGTAGTAAAGTAGTGAGATGAGTGTTGTTCCACTAGCACTAGGTTTTAAGCAAATTCAGTAAGTTCATTATGTTCTAAATTAACAATGGGCAAAAACAAGTAGTGTAGTGAAAATACATGTCAAATTTATATAAAATTAGGGAGTTATCAGAAACTCTTATGCATTCTAATTTGATTGTGCATACCCCTTGTCCTCGGAACCCCATTCAATAGAATACCTCTTTAATCAGAAGATTTAATCAATGTTCAATAAATGTATGATATATTTCTATTGATAAATACAATGTTGTTTCACCTTTATTTCCTTTTTTTTCAATATTATTAGAACTAGCTATGTAATCCTCTTTTAGTTAATATCAATGTCTTTGATAAACTCCACAATTTCACCAAGTTACATCACATTTCCTTTTGATTGTACATAATTTTTGATGATATATGTATATGATGAATACATACAATGCAAATAGGAATGGACATAACATGAAAATGAAATACTTATGTGAAATGTGGAGCTAAATATGTTGTTTTGAAGTGTAAAAGCTCATCAGCCCTCTTTCTAACTTGTATAGGAATAGGTGCTCAAGTGAAGAAGAAAGAAAGAAAGCAAGAGAAATGGAGGAGCCCGCACGGTGCCCATCTCGCACCTACGGGCGCCACTTGGGCGCACTCGGTGCCCACCCCGTGCCCATGGGCACGCCTTGGGCGCGCTCGGCACCCATCCGGTGCTCATGGGCGCACTCCTGCAAGGTGATTTATACAGCTATGTGTTTTGACTGTTTTTCACATGGTATAAAAGCTTAAACTTAGAGCACTCAAAAGGGGACTTCGAAACATGAAAATACACACTTCTAAGGCACTTTTGGAAGTCTTGAAGAACTTAAAGAACCTTGGGAAAACTTGGGAATCAAGTGGGAAGCTTGGAGAAATTTAGGTTTTCCTCACCTGTGATTGTAAATCTTATTCTCTTTTCTTCATCTCTCTTCAATGAACTCCTCTATAGTTTTGGGTTTAGTTTTATTTACCTTTATATGTAACTAAAATCCTAATATAGGGTTGCTATGAACCAATTTATTGATTGAACCATCTACTCTCTCTTTTTGAAGTTATTAATGAAGTATATGTGTAGTTTTTATCTTGTTCTCTATTTTCTTCAAGTGCTTGATCAACGCTTGCTTTGTTAAATGAAATGTGACTTGAGAAAATATATTTTGTTTTACAACTTAGAATAAAGCATGTTGAACTTGAAGTTTATGGTTTTATTTGTTGATAACATAGAGATATAGTTATTGAACTAACATAGTCATAATTATGGTGGTTGAGGAAAAGGGCTTACATTTATTATGACAAGAGATTGTGTAAAAAATGTTAGCATATATTTGATCTTGTCTTGAGAAAGCTTTTTCAAATTCTTTGGATCCCTAGACTTGTATATGTCTTCATTTAATCACTTAAAAATGAGAGGAAAATGTGGTTTATGAAATGAATAGGGGATTAGCAACTGTAGGCCTTAATTATTTTTGTTAACTCGTGTTTGAAAACTCCAACTACTTTTATATTCATCTTTGAAATCTATTTCTTCATTAAAAATCAAATCCTTCAACATGTTTTTACTTAAAATAATTAATGATGCAATTATTGTTAATCTCATTGGTTACACCACAATCTTTGCGGAATGACAACATTTTCTATACTACTTGACAATCCGTACGCTTATGGAAACACTCTATTTATGTGTTAAGTCAGTCTCTTTATTAAAAAAAAAATACCCCAATGTCAGGTATGCTTATGAACTAAAGTAGCGATAACAAAGATATTCTTATGGGTGATTCATAAGTTAATAGTAGAGTTAAAGAGGGAGATGGATGAGACATGGTCGTAGGTATATGCCTACTAAGGAAGGAAACGCGATATTTTTGCACAATATAATAGTATGTTTAATTTGTTCTTGTTCTGACATGAAATAACAAACCTAAGAATCTTATAGGTTATTAGATGATTGAGATGAGAGTAAAAGATGCGATGGTACGTGACTAAGTTTATCATGACGAGCTGATTGTGAAAAACACTAACTTGTGTCATTAGTGCATGTGACACCCTGGTCCATTCCTTGATTGTTTGGGTTGACCCGAAATCACAATAATTAAGCACTTTCTTTGTCTAACGTCTGAAAATTGCAAGTATAATATGTGTGGGTTTGTGTATATATAGATGTAGTGCATGTGACGTAATGATTCAACTTGAATATACTAAAAGGTTATTTCACAAAGCCAATTATCCAAATCTAAAATGTGCGACGAGTGGTATTGGCTTGTTGCAGCACATAGAATATAGGACACCTTATTTTTATGACTTTGATGCAAACCAAAAATCTCCTGAACAAAGCACAGACATAAGATCATATAAATCCCAAACATAAGAGGCTTACCTATTCTATACTCTCTCAAACATTTCTCTAAGAAACCAATGTTGTGTTTAGTTGGGGAGAAAACTCGATAGAGGAGAAAAATATGATGAAAATAGAAAAAAATAATTTTTTTATCCATTTGGATTAGGGGAGATAATATTGGAGAAGAAAAGTGAAGGGGTGAAAAATCACGTGGGTCATATTTTTGTCAAGCAAGGATAAAATGAATTCTTTCCCTCCCTTTTCTTGTCTCCATTTTTTTCCTCCTCTAGTTTTCTCCTCAATCAATCACACTTGCAGGCATTAATCCTTTTAATAAGAATATACTTGGAGTAATAAGTTCAATGAATATTCAATCATTCAATGTGTATTTATCATTTATTTCTTTGATTAATTTAATTTTCTATCATTATTTTCTTCCCTTATAAATAAGGCTATATACTTGGAACTTGGAAGAATGTGATTTTTCATATTTATTTCATTTAACTAATTTAAGTTTTTTTTTTCCTAAAATAAAAAGGAGTGTAAATTTCTTTTTTGCCATCCGGTGGAACTGTGGAAGCATAATTCTCACTAGTTTATGATTTTTAAGAATAAATTAAATATTTTTATAGAATTAAGAACTCTGATATAAACTTGAGAGAATTCAATCATCTTATTCCAAAAGGTTATGGAGATAAGATTAAACTTGTTAGAAATCTAGCAAACATAAATCTACAAATCATCCATAAATAATTCAGATTTCCATCTTTCAAGCAAATGCTTAGACAAAGTCATAAATATATTGAACCCACATAAAGCCGAGAAGCTGTGTAGCAATTAATGCATCAGAGGATAAGAAATTATGGGAAGCCAGAAAAAGAAATTCATAACTTGTAGTAAGACGCTACGGACGCTACTCTATATATGCGAGAAACTAAGAATATAATTAATGGGGCCCTTAATTATGAGGCATCCTTTATGGGTGTGTTTGGCTCGATTTGTGAAAAAGTAACTCATTTTTAAGCTGATTTATTTTGAAGTCAGTTAGAAAATAAGCTCTAGGCTGGCTTATTTTTATGTTTGGATGAACTTTGAAAAAAATGACTTATTTTCACATTTGACTTATAAATATGTTTGGATGACTTTTGGTTAAAAGGGACTTATTTTTATGCTAGCTTATTTTAAGTCATGTAGAAAAATAAGCTGGCTTATTTTCTGAAATAAGCTACTTTGAGTGGTTTATAAATAAGTTGGCTTATTTCAAATAAGTTTGGTGAAAAATAAGTCCAGCCAAACATAGAAAAAAGCTACATACCCAGAATAAGCTGGTTTATTTCTCAAAAAAAAGTCAAGCTAAACACACTCTATAATGAGACTATGAGAGTAAGAGAGTCACTGTACTGTAACGTAACAATCATCACAACAAATGAACACCGAGGTCGCTTACAAATTCATATAAATCATTCCCACCACCCACTTGCAATATTGCCACTCGCTCCCACAACTATCTATTTGGCACTTCATATTTTTAGATAATAACAAAAGCATTCTATAATGTTCAAAATGTACCTAGGGTTTGTTGAATTTGCGAAAACTTGTCAATAGAGCACGATATTTGATTTATACCATAAATGCGAGAGACACAAATTTGGCAACTTGAAAATTGAAGGAGCTAGCTATTAGGAGCAATAAGAATAGAGGGTCAACATATTAGGAGCAATCTGAGTTAGAGGATCGAAGGGAACAAATTAAGCATAAGTTTTGTTGCATATTGATTGCATTACAGAGAGAGAAGAGGGGCTGGGTAAAAAAGAACAAAGAATGAACAGCGCATGATGTTTGGTAATGAGGAGACAGGAATTGGCCTACGTCTCACTAGCTTCCCATTTAATGTTGTTGCACTAAAGGGCCCTCTCCTCCGTCTCCACCTCTTTTACATTTGATTTTATTTATGTCAAATTGGATTCTTTTATGGCTTGTTTGGTTGTCATTGTAAAGTGGTAAAGAATTAGAAAGTATGGAAAGTAATGGGATTTGTGTAATTTACATATATCCCGAGACCCACAAGTTTTCTCTCTCCATCTCACATTTTTCCTAGCCCCACAAACTTTACTTTCTCATCATTACCTAATTTTACTCTACTTTCCATCTTCACCATTTCACTTTCCATTTCTCCACTTTCTTTCCCACAACCAAACGGACTATATCAATTAGTAATTACTAATGATCCGTCCAAATATATTGTATTTTTAGATACAATTTTATATTTCAGTATGAAATTCTGGATATATAATTGTTATCTTTTGATGTATAATTTTGTCACAATTTTCTTAAAAAATATTTCATACACATGAAGATAATAAGTGTGGCATCCCACAATTAATATCGTTATCATTAATATATTTTATCTTTTAAAATGAAGATAATTAAAATTCAATCATATTTTAATACTAGGGACAGTTACACTTAGGTTTTAAATAAGAGATTTAATTTTAGATATGTCCATTAATAACTCTTTCACTTGTTAACGGATGTCATTACAGTTGTTAATAATGGTCATTAATAACTCCTTGGAACCTCTTTGAAATTAAATCTCTTATTTGAAACTAGTGTGCAATTGTCCTATAATACTATAGCTGAAAATACTCATGGGGTGATATTTTTTTAGACTTATTTAAGGTTGCAATTTAGTAGGAAGTCTTTGTGGGCCAGGCTGAGTGAAATGTTAGCCCTAAATACTCATGGGCATCGCAGCTAGCAATATTTAGCAGAACGTCTTTTTTGGACCAGGTTGAGTGAAAGGTTACGGTAATATTAAGTCGGTTACCCAAAATAGTTTATCTTAAGTCTTTTTTGGACCAGGTTGAGTGAAAGGTTACCCCAAAATAGTCATGGGTTGATGTAACGTAGCAATATTAAGTTGGAAGTCTTCGTGGGCTAGGCTGAGTGAAAGGTTAGCCCAAAACACTGATTATAGAAGTGGGCTTGAAGCCTATACACATTATTTTGGACAACCATATATTCTATTTACAGGAAAATGATAAACACTTAATTCGTTGATAGAATATTTTTTTAAAATAAAAAATCATGTCGTTCTAATTTAATTTCTTTTAAAAGGAATATTTCCTGTTAAAATTTTTAGGCCTATTGCTCTAATCCAAGAATAAAGGGGCGAACGAACTTTGAAAATAAATAGCGTATTTTTAAGTCCGGCCTTAAGATCAAGCCCCTGTAAATCATAACCCGTAAAGGACTGGCCGAATAGGGCTGAGCCAACCTGATTTCTCAACTCTAAGTACACTCTACAATTAAGTTATTTTTAATATAAGATTACAAATGATAACTTCTTAGATAATGAATACGTGAATTATAATGAAAAAAGAAACCTAAAGTTAAAATTAGACATATGTTGTTAAAAAGGCTGACCAGCAAAACGGACTTTATACCAACTTCATCAAATGCCTGTCCAATTCAAATATTTTATCTTGACTTTATATTATTTTGATAAAACAAGTACTGATGAAACAAAAGTTGAATGTATATTTTGATAAAACATTTGTTGATTTTATTAGTTAGCACACCGCAGTTAAATTAGTTCTTCATGACGAAGCATCTTGGCTTTATAACTATTAGCACTAGTTAATGGAGTAGTTTTTTGTTAACTGAAATTAATGATCTTTCATTTATTTTTTAATATGCCATAATGTCAAAGTCAAAATAGTGTGTGACTGGGGAGGAATAATTTAATTGATTAACATGGTCAAAATTAACATCTAACCATGGCAGATTCCATGAAATTTCTAGGTTTCTTCCGTATTACCTTCATTCTGCATTATCATTCAGGGAAGACTTTTGTTTATAACATTAAAGTCTTTTATATTAAGCTAAAGTAATAACTTGGAATTGGTCGCTGGCTGTAAAGTCAAGGCTTCAAATCTCTATATTGACCTTGAATAATTGCAGCATTACAGAATATACCGTAACCTGTGTGATATATATAACAAAAATAGATAAAATAATATTCAAAACTTTTAGTTCATATACATATTTATAGTCTTTCTCTCCATTTCTGTGAATTTGGAAGTTTGCATATATGGAGTCAAGCAAGAGGCTTTTGCATTTCAATGATTCAAACTCCGGACAAGTCAATCTCATAATTAATCTCGCTAAAAAATATTGTTGACTCCAAACAACCAATACTAGCATAGGTTTGAAAGCTAACTCTCAAGTCCCAATATTCATGTAATCGATTATTTCCTTTTTATTTTTCTTAACCATGAGGACGATGGATTCGAATCCTTATGGTAATTACTCTGATAACCTCAACTTATGATCGATTTATCTAAGTTGAGGAGTTAAAAAACTGGATAAATTATTTATTTATAGCATGCTTATGCATATATGATGTAATCTATCTAAAATACTTTCGTGCAATGTTACTTTGTACTATCAATTTATGGGCGACAACGTAGTTTCAAGAAAATTGTGTGTGTATGTGTGTGTAAGAGCTCAAATGGAAAAAAAGATTCATACATCGAGAATCAAAATTCACTTTCAAACTAAGTATTTGGACAGGAAGGAGTATTAATAATAAATTAACATCCTTCTCATGAAATTCCAATGAAAATGTAATTGTCCATATGTTTTATATGAGGTATAACCTGCACACACAAGTCAATATCACGGGCGTTAAATGTATGCCATCAGTCTAGCAAATAGAAGTTAGAAAAAACGTCATCTTCGGAATAAGAACTTCCACGAAATTAAAGCGCTCTGGTTAATTCATTTAAGAAGCATATAAATAAATGTACGTATAGCTTTACAAACTAAGACTACATAATATATGTAGATAGCTAGCTTCTTAATTTCTACCTTTTGTTGCTCACATATGTTTTAAATGATGACCAACACAAATTATTATTACCATGGTCACCTTATGATATTCTTTTGTGTTGTGTTGTTAACAGTTCAGATCGGAGGAAGTGATGATGCAGGGTCACTCCTAGGTGGGAAGAAATTGATTATCGGTGTTCCTAAAAAAGTGAAATTCGTCCAATTTGTCGATACACAACTGAATCCCTTAAACAAGACTCAGCTCGTGAATGTTACTGGCTATTCTATTGACGTTTTCTTGGCTACAATAGCTTACCTACAACGTTCCAATTACAATATTTCTTACGAGTTTAGTGCTTTTGTAGACCAAAATGGAGTTACTATTGGGGGTTACGATGCACTCGTCCACCAGGTTAACCAAGGAAAGGTTAGACGATCTGCTATCTTGAATGTGCTGTGTTTTTTTGGTCAATTATATATGTATGTGTTAATCTATGTATAATGTATAGCACTGTTTTTTTCTTTTTTTGAGTGAACAAGGTCTCTCAAAGTGTTCTGATCCTGAAATGAACAAATTGAAGGGAAAGAGAGTTTCATTAGTATGGTCAAACAAGAGATCGGCTGTGTTAACTTGGAAGTTGAAATAATGGTGGTTTTATTTATCATAATTTGATTATGTGTTTGAGAAATTGACCCAGCAGATCTCAAAAGAAACTTGGAAGTTGAAATAATGGTGGATATTAGGATTTTTGTATAATAAGAATATCTATCACTATCATGGGAAAATTTAATTTATTAGTTGTCACTTATTTCTAAAGTTTTAGAATGTTTTGTAATCATCAATTCTCATTATTTAATTATGTTCTAAAATATTCTGACATTAATTACTTCTAATGTTAGATTAACATCTTAAAATAATACTCCCTCCGGTCCTAAATATAAGACCTAATTGACTTTTTTGAAAATCCTAAAAAATAGCAAAATAAGTTAATTATAAATTGATTTACCTAATTTTTTCACTTAAACTAGTTTATTTTACTTTTAAACTAATAGATAATCTAAAAATATATCAAATGTATCATGATTTAATAGACTATTTTACAATCTTAACCTCTAAAAAAAAAGGTTATCTAGGTCTTATATTTAGGACCGGAGGTAGTACTTGTTTTGCATGCCTGGCCTCATGAATTAAATAATAATTATCTATATTAAATTGAATTTCTTCCTCCTTCAAACTATTTTTTCTCATAAGTTTTCCTTTCCATATAGTTGTCTATCTCCTCTATTCTCTCTCTTGCCCCACACCAAATGGTTTCCCCTTCTTATTTCCTCCCACCTATTATGTTCATTTCTCTCACGTCACTTACACGACTTGATATGAATGAAGACACTGACTTGAGTAGTTTACTTCTTTTTATGTTTTTCTATGAACAGTATGATGCTGCAGTGGCAGATTTAACAATTGTGGCAAATAGGTCAAACTTCGTAGATTTCACGATGCCATATGCACAATCTGATGTGAGGATGCTTGTTAAAGTTGGACATGATCCACGCTTGAATATGTGGATTTTCGTACAACCATTTAGTTGGGACATGTGGTTGTGCATTGTCGCGGTCTGTATTTTTACCGGAGTAATCATGCTATTTATGGAACGCAATGTCACAAAAAATTCAACACTTCAAAAATCTCAGATTCGGAAACAACTTAGTGGAGTTTCTATCTTGTGGTTTCCCATAATGCAAGCAGTTTTTCCTGAAAGTAAAGTCTTTTAAACTTTAAACATACACATATGTCAATTTTATATGCAGATTTACATACTTTAATGGTTAGAAAGACATGGATTTGAGTATAATCATATCTATAACTATGTTCTGTGTAAAAAAAAATATTCGAACCTTTTAACAAATAAAATTTTCAAACTGGGCTCTTTTCAGCAATTTCTCCTATATAATTATTTCCCTTTCTTTCTATAGTCGTGACAATTCTTACTGATTCATCGCTACTTTCTCTCACGTGTTCTTATCTGGCTTTATTTAAAATTGTAGGAGAATCATTGGCCAAGAATTGCTCTAAGTTTGTATTAATGATGTGGTTGATCCTAGTATTTGTACTAATGCAAAGTTATACCGCATGCTTGTCATCAATCTTGACCGTACATCAGCTCCAATCTCGCTACCCTAGTGAACATGACATTATAACAGACCCCAACATATATGTTGGATTTCATTATGGCTCATTTATCGACGGCTTATTGGTTGATAACTTGAAGATTGATAGGTCAAGGTTGAAGGACTACGCAGGCATCGAACAATATAAGGAAGCATTAGACAAAGGAAGCCGTAGAGGTGGTGTTGATGCTATTTTTGATGAATTTCCTTACATTCAAGTCTTCCTTAAGGAGTATGGTTCCAATTATGCCATGGTAGGGCATCGGCACCGCACTGCTGGATTTGGCTTCGTAAGTTTCCATTTTATCTTGTTTCTAACTATAATCTACCTAATTTTTTTTATTGTTGTTAGAAAGTATTTTTTTAGTTCTAAATATAAGTCATATTACTTATATGTATCACTATATCTAGAAAATATTTATATCACTATATCTAGAAAATATTTAAAGTGTGTATAAAGAATGATTTAAAGTTAGTTTATGATGAGCATATGTGAAAAGGAACCTTTACTTAAAAAAAAGAAAGAAAGAAACTCTTTCACATTTACTTAGCTTAAATAGGAAATCTAAAGTTGTCAACACATTTTTTCCTTTAGATGTTATAGTTAAGTTAAATATGAATTAGTACAAATACTTAAAAAAAATGGCATGTGCCTTGTATATGTTGGTGTGGGTGGCGCTTGCGCCATACTGGGGGGTCCCTATGGGATCTCTTAGCCCCACATCGACCATGAATGCGTGTGTGAGTATATAAGTAGGACATTCGCACTTCAGCTTGCCAACCGTGTTAATTGGTTTTGCTGTTGTGTTTGATCTGAAAATGTGTTCAAAAAAAAAATTAGTGACAGAGAGCATTCATGTAATCTTTCTGTTTATTCCATAAACAAGTATTTAATGATATGAACATAACACATTTATGTATTATACAAATTTAATTTTGTAAATGTTTTATATTTGGGATATGAGCTGTAATATAATAGCAGGACATATACTATTAAATCGGTGCCTTATATGTATAACATTTTTTGGCTCTCTGTCTAATTAATCACATGGTATTAAATTCCAAAACTATCGACACACATGACTCTCTGATCAAACAAATGGTTAATTTTCAGGCATTTCCTAAGAATTCCACCTTAACGTCGCACTTTTCTCAAGCGATACTAAATATAAGTGAGAGTAAGGAAATGGACGAAATTGAGGAAAGATACTTTAAATATCATGAAGATGAAGGCATCTCAAATTCCTCGTTAGATGATGGTAATGGTAGCCTCACCACGTATAGCTTTGCAGGGTTGTTTATACTATTTGGAATTCTTTCGCTTTTAGCATTGTTAGTCTCTGAACATCGCATTTGGAGAAGACATATTATGCTTATGAAAATGTATAGCAAGAGAATTTTGAGCCGTCGGAGTTCTTTAGTAACTAATTTGACAGAGGAAGTTTCTATAACAAGAAGCAGTGTTGTTGTTTATAATGACCATGAAGAAGGTTCTATAAGCAGAAAAAATATTGGATCAGGACAACATGAAGAATATAACCACACAAGGATATTGGTGGCATCTCTTCCCTAAGTGGCTGTAAAAACATTACTTCTATTAGGCACTTAGTTAGTTAGCTTGATTGAGTTTCTAATTAGCTACACTTTCCAGGAATAATTTGCTAACATAAAAACTTGCATGGTGAATTCGCCATTGTATGCATAATTCCATGGTTAATTTGCTAATAACCCTATATTGAAACCATACTATTTCCTCTGGTTCAGTTCGTAATATATAAGAGCTCAGCTTCCAAAAGACGCTTCTTAAGAAAACATATGAAAGTTAGTTAAATGTTTTCTTTCTAATATTACTTATATCTATTATATAATACTATTAAGAGAAAGAAATGCATAAACATTAATAAATATAAAAAAGAGTTAGTGGAAATTAATAGGAAAAAATACATTAAATTAAATTAAGAGAGAATGTAAGGTGGACTATTATATTTTGAATTAAAATCTTTCAAATTTTGGACTTTTAGTCGGAGGAGTATACTTTTCCACCCTTTCGTTTGATATTCAAGTTTGCAACTTGAAAATTGATTCAGTCCAAAAAAGACTTGAAAAATTGATCATATTTACTAGAGTCAAGCAATCTGCAAAATTATAAAGTTCATTAAGCAATTAATGTTTTTGGTTAAAACGCTTGAATATAATGAACAACAAGTTTTATAAATTAAGAAATTCCAATAATTTGGAACATTATTGTTTCCCGTGATCATTAAAATGTTGGAAAACTAGATTCACTAGAATGATCAAGAAAGAAAAAACGAAGAAACTAGCCATCTCGCAAGATTTAGAAGCTTATTCGTGTGAAGTTCTTTCTTCCTAGTCTCTATTATATATGTTCCTCTCGAATTCTCATAGTTAGTTATATATTAGACAACCAAAACCTCATATGTCAAGGAAATTGATACGACAATCTATGTCAATTCCAACGAAATTTCAAAAAAACCAGACAAATTTATATTTATATATAGGTAATTAAAGTCAACCCCTGAGTATTGAAGGATTTATAATTTTATATAGAGTCAAATTTATTAAAGCCAGATAACAACTTATATAAGAAAATGCCTAGCATATTACAGGGAGATCCAAAGTTAGAAAAAACACAATTGAATATAAAAGAAAACACAATATATAATATAATGGAACTATTATTATTTGTTAGGAGGGGAAAGTAAACAGAAAAGCTGAACAATTTTTTTAAAAAGTGCTGGTTTATAAAAATAGATGTACAATATAACTTTTTAAAATAAAAGAATTAAGGTGACTGAGGAAAACTAACGGTCTTTATGAACTCCCTCATATAAGAGGGTACTTGCAACATGCAAGTTGCAACTAATGATCTGAACCTTTCAGTTTTTCTGTTTTGCCATCATATGGGCTGACATTCTGCCCAATAAGTAGATAAAGCCCAATTTTGTGAGCTGGGAGGGGCGGGTGGAGATGAAATATGGGCCCAATATTGAATACGTTCAATATTTGCCAGACTTCCCAAATTGTAATATAAACATTAATCAAAATAAGTCCAAGCCCAAATAAATTATTTTGGGCTTGAAGGCTATACACATTATTTTGAACAACCATTTATTCTGTTTACAAAAAAAATGATGGGTTAAAGGTCATTCTACCTGATGAACTATTTTCAAAGTATCAATTCAACAAGCGAACAATAAAAATGGTTCATTTTGGTCAATGAGCTAATGGAAAATACTAAAATACACTTGGCCAAAATGATAAAAATTGGTCCTTTGTTCATTGGCCCTTTACTTATCATTTATAAAAAATTGACTAAAATAAACCATTTTTATTATTCATAGGCCTAAATGAGCCCTTTGTTCGTTGCCCAAATTGACCATTCTAAAATAGTTTATCTGCCTGAATGATATATAACCCAAAAATATTTCTCGTTAAATTTTGTTAGGCCTATTATTCTAACCCAAGAATAAAGAGCCGTATTGGACTTTGGAAATAAATAGGGGTATTTTCTTAAGTGGGGCCTTGAGAGCAGGCCCATGTAAGTTATAACCCGTAAAGGAATGGCCATATAGGGCTGAGCCGAACTTTTTTCTCAACTGCCGAACTTTTTCTCAACTCTAAGTACATTCTACAATTAAGTTATTATTAAGTTATTTTTGAATATAAGATTACAAGTCATAACTCCTTAGATAATGACTACGTAAATTATAATGAAAAAAAGATACCTAAAGTAAAAATTAGATATGAGTTGGTAAAAAGGTTGACCAGCAAAATAGACTTTATACCAACTTCATCAAATGCCTGTGTAATTCAAGTATTTTATCTTGACTTTATATTATTTTTTTGATAAACAGGTACTGATGAAACAAAAGTTGAATGTATATTTTGATAAAACATGAGTTGATTGTATTAGTTTGCACACTGCAATTAAATTAGTTCTTCATCTCGAAGCATCTTGGTTATATAACTATTAGCACTAGTTAATACTCCCCCCGGTCCTATTTATAAGTCGTCAACCGCCCAAATTATACATACCAAGGAATAGAGGTTAATGGAAGTTGAGTTATTAAATTGGTCTTATCTTTTTTGTCTTTTCCATTTTTGCCCCTCTCACCTTTATTACTATGACCCACTACCTTTTTCATCTTTATAAGTATACATATGTCTTTTTCATCTTCTCTCTCTTCTCATCTTCCAATGTTCATTTTCCAATGCTAAGGGTATATTGGGAAAGTTTTAATAAATGAGTTAGTTAATGTTAGTTGGTGACTTATATTAAGGACTAAAATTTAGTGGCGGTTGGTGACTTATAAATAGGACTGGAGGGAGTAGTTTTTTTAACTGAAATTATGATCTTTCATTTATTTTTCAATATGCCATAATGTCAAGGTCAAAGGAGAGTGTGACTGGGGAGAAATAATTAATTAGTTGATTAATATGGTCAAAATTAACATCAAATCATGGCAAATTCCTTGAAATTTCTAGGTTTCTTCCTTATTACCTTCATTCTGCATTATCATTCAGGGAAGATTGTGGTTTAAAAATAAAAGTCTTTATAATAAGCTGAAGCAACAGCTTGGAATTGGTCAAAGATGGCTTTAAAGTCAAGGCTTCAAATTTCTATTGACTTGAATAATTGCAGCATTACAGAATATACCATAACTTGTGTGATATATAACAAAAAATGGGTTAAAGATCACATTTACCCTGAAAATTTTAGGTAATAATCAATTTTACCCTGAAAGTGTTTTTAGATTAATTTTACCCGTAAAGTATACAAAAGTATACAAAATAGATTAATTTTACCCCGCATCCTATATTTTAATGGTATGTGCTTATATATACCATTAAAATATCTCTATTCTTTTATACAATTCTGCTCTTCTCTATTATTCTTCCCATTCTTATAATACTTCTCCTTCTCCTCAATCTTCTCATTATTATACTCTTCCTCATTATCAAATTGTTCGGAGAATCTCATTAAGTTCATCAACATATCCATTTTCTTGTAATCACGGTTTATATCATCTAAGAGTTTCTGGTTTGAATTTTGATTTTATTTTAGTCAATTTAACTAAATTACTTAGTTATATTAAATATTTTGTTTTCATATACATAGTAACCTTTGAATATTATAATTTTTCACTAACCTTTGAATATTTTCACTAATTTACTTAGGAATATGTTGTTTTCTCTTATTCTTCTAAGTTATTATAATCTTTCTAAGTTATTATTCCTCCTCCTCCTCAAGCTTTCATTTTTACAATCATCCTCATTCTCAATCTTTAGTTGAATTTCTTTACGTCAATCATCATAACTACATTATTATAATCACGATTAACATCATCAAAAATCCCTGGTTTGAATTTATAAATCTTTTGTTTCTTATACATATCTTAATCTTTGAATATCGTTGTTGAGCATTTGTTTATTTGGTTTTTCAGAGGATATTTATTAATTTATTGTTTTATTTTATTGTTGAGTAGTGTGGTTGTTTTTGTTTTATTATATATTGTTATTTCATTTATTTATTTATATATTATTCTTATATTGTTTTAATATTTTATTGTATTGTGATTTGTTTTATCTCTTTATCTATTCTTATTATTTGTTGTAGTTTCATTTTTATTAGTGTTAGGATTAATTTGTATTAGTTTTATTATTTGTGCTATTTTTATGTGTTATTATTATTATTGTTGTGAGTAATACTCTGCCTATTTATTTAGCCGGTTCTAAGCCCGGATAAAAAGAGTAGGTTGTGTTAGGCTTCGGCAGCCAACGTAAAAATTTGTCTAATCTTAAAGCATGGACACACACAACCATTTTAGCAATATGTCATCGCCTGACAATGTACATAAGAAGGAATATATAAAGAAGAAAGTGAATGAGTGTAGGATTAGATTTAGTATGTGGAATATTGAAACCTTGAGAGGCAAAGCTTGGGAGGTAATAGGTGTGATGAGGGATAGAATGATAAATATTCTATGTCTACAAGAGACTAAATGGGTAGGTGAAAAAGCTAAGGATATTGATGGTTATAAACTTTGGTACACTGGTAAAGTGAATCATAGGAATGGTGTAGGTATAATTGTGGATGAAGTATGGAAGAAGAATGTGGTTGAAGTTTATAGAAGTGGAGATAGAGTATTATCGATAAAAATGATAGTTGAGGATGATACAATTAATATAAGGGTTAAGGGTCAAATCTAGCACTCTACTATTGCCAAAAGTTCACCCAACATAAACAAGAATTCGATGGCTCAAATGTAGCACACATCTTTTCAAAAATGGCTCAAATCTAGCATTTCCGTCAACTTTAACTGTTTTGACCGTTAAGTTTGACGTGACCATGACACGTCACCCGCCACGTCAACCAGTTTTGCCATGTGGCATGCCACGTGGCAAAACTGAGTGACGTGGCATGGTAAAGTCGAACTTAACGGTCAAACCCGTTAAAGTTGACGGAAATGCTAGATTTGAGTCATTTTTGAAAAGATGTGTGCTACATTTGAACCATCGAATACTTGTTTATGTTGGGTGAACTTTTGGCAATAGTAGAGTGCTAGATTTGACCCTTAACCCTTAATATAATCAGTGCATATGCCCCTCAGATAGGGGCAGAATTGTTCATAAAGGAACAATTTTCGGACAAATTGGAGAAGATGATTAAAAGAATTCCTAACACTGAAAAGATTTTTATTGGTGGTGATCTTAATGGACATGTTGGTAAAGATGCAGGACAATACACACAAGTTCATGATGGTTTGGGTTTTGGCACAATGACTAGTGAAGAACAATCTATTATTGAATTCTGTATGGCTAACAATCTCAAAATTGTGAACACTTGTTTTGAGAAACAGAAAGAACATTTGATTACATATAAGAGTGGAGTCAATAGATCACATATTGATTTCTTTTTAGTAAGAAATTCAGATAGAAGAATGTGTATAAACTGTAAGGTGATTCCAGGTGATGGTGTGACTACACAACATAGACCTTTAGTTTTAGACGTTCGTGTGAAGTTTAATCGAACGGAGAAGAGAGAAATGCTTCAACCAACAATTAGATGGTGACAATTGAGAGGGGAAAAATGAAAATTTTTAAGAATAGGTTGATGAATGAGTGTATATGGGATAAATAAGGATGTGCTAATGATTTAAGGATTTGCATATATGTGATAGTGAGGAAAATTGGGTCAAATATAGATTAGCAAAGAAAGAGGCGAAAAAAGTTGTTAGTATAACTCAAGTTAATTTCTTTGAGGAGTTTTATAAAGAATTAGGGACAAAAGATGGGAAACAAAAAATGTATAGAATAGCAAAGATAAAAGAGCAGAAATCAAGAGATTTAGATCAAGTAATGTGTGTTAAGGATGAAGAAGGTAATGTATTAGTTAAAGATGATACTATTAGGGATAGATGGAAGAATTATTTTTATAATTTGTTTAATGATAGAGTGGAAACTTTGAATTATGTTATAGATGATTTAGGGATTAGTGATAGGAATAGCAGTTTTACAGATAATATTAAGATTAGAATTAGTGAAGTTGAGGATGCTTTTAAGAAAATGACTAAGGGAAAAGCTGTTGGACCAGATGGTATTCCTATTGAAATATGAAAATGTTTAGGAGAAAATGGAGTGTGGTGGCTTACTAAACTATTTAATGAAATTCTAAGGTCTAATAAAATGTCAGATGATTGGTGGAAGAGTACATTAGTTCCTATTTATAAAAGGGTTAAGGTGCATTTCTAGTACTCCACAATATGGCAAAGTGCACTTACAATAATACACAATTTCGGGGTGCATTTGTGGTAAGCAAGAATAAATATCGTTGCCTCTATAATAACTCCGTTAAATAAGTCATCTTTGACCGTTAGGAGTAACATTTGACTGTTAAAAGGTGACATGGGGAGGAATTATTAATGACGTGGCAATGACTGGACGGACATGTGGCAATGCATGCTGACTGGATTAAGCTGTCAGGCCAAATTAAATTGAAAAAAAAAGAGAAAATTAATTTGAGGTCCCCCACAAGAGAGTTAATACTGGAAAAGTCCCAAAAGTGGAAATATTTGCCCCTAGCCTTAATAAAAAATACCTCACCCTACCCTCTTCTTCCTCCTCCTTCACCCCACCCCACCCCACCCCCACCCCCTTCTTCCTCTTCCCTCAGCGGCCCCACACCCCCCACCTCCTCCACCAGCGCCCCCACCCACACCCTCCTCCCCCCACACCCCCACCCTCCTCCCCCTACCTCCCTCCAGCTCGCCCCCCACCCCACCCTCCTCCCTCACTCGCGAGTCCGGCGTTGGCGGTTGTTGAAGAAGACGAGTCCGGCGTTGGCGATGCCCATGCCGCGGGTGCCGTCGATGAGGCGGAAGAGGAAGCGGGCGTGGAAGTGGAGGAGGCGGGCGATGCCGGAGTGGCCGTGGAGCTCACCGATGGCCTTGGGGAAGAGGGGGTGGCGAAGGGAGTGCTCCTGGAGGAGGCGGTGGGTGCGGGTGAAGCGGCAGGCGTAGCTGGCGGAGCCGCCGTGGAGGTGGAGGGCGTGGACCATGCTGTCGCCGTCGAAGAGGTGGTCACCGGCGAGGGGGCGAGCTGGAGGGAGGAGGGTGGGGTGGGGGGTGAGCTGGAGGGAGGTGGGGGGAGGAGGGTGGGTGTGGAGGGGGGAGGGATGACGAGGGGGAGGGGGCAGCGTGGGTGTGGAGGGGGGAGGGATGACGAGGGGGAGGGGGAGGGGGGCCAGTGTGGGGGATGAGGTGGGGGGAGGGGGAGGGTTGGTAGCAGTGGAGGGGGAGAAAGAGGAGAGGGGGGGCAGGTGGCGGTGGGGGAGGGGGAGGGGTGAGGGGTGGGTGACAGCTTAATCCAGTCAGCATGCATTGCCACATGTCCGTCCAGTCATTGCCACGTCATTAATAATTCCTCCCCATGTCACCTTTTAACAGTCAAATGTTACTCCTAAAGGTCAAAGATGACTTATTTAACGGAGTTATTATAGGGGCAACGATATTTATTCTTGCTTACCACAAATGCACCCGAAATTGTGTATTACTGTAAGTGCACTTTGCCATATTGTGGAGTACTAGAAATGCACCTTAACCCTTTATAAAAATAAAGAAGATATTCAAAATTGTGCAAATTATAGAGGAATAAAACTTATGAGTCATACAATGAAGTTGTGGGAATAAGTAATTGAGCGTAGGTTACGAAATGAGACTAGCATATCGAAAAATCAATTTGGTTTTATGCCGGGAAGGTCAACTACAGAAGCAAAAAAGACTTGCATATAATTTTTATTGATCTGGAAAAAGCATATGATAGGGTGCCAAGAGATTTACTTCGGAAAATTTTAGAAAAGAAAGAGGTACAAGTTGAGTATATTAGAGCTATTCGAGATATGTATGAAGGAGTAATGACTAGAGTCAGAACACCGGTAGGAGACAAACTACACTAGAATTTCAAGACAAGCTTGGATTCAACCTAGTTCTTTACCTAATTAATGCTCTCTCAAGCCACTAATTAGGCTAACAAACTATATGTTGGCCAATACTTAGAAATTTAGATCAAATTAAATGTTCCTTTCCTAATTAATGCTCTCTCAAGCCACTAATTAGGTTAACAAAACTAAATATTGGCCACCACCTATATATTAAACACAAATTGAATCCACAACATAATAGAAATTAAAATTAACAAAATGGAAAAGAGTTTAAGTATCAATTCATACAAGCTTCAAAATAGACTTACAAAATGAGTTTAGCTACACATACTAACAAGAGGAAATCCAAGTTTCAGCATCAAATTCATACCCAAAAATTCAGAATTGCAAGAGAATGAAAGGTAAAGAAATTACAAAGAACTCTTGAGAAGCTCTAAGCAAGTCCACCAATCCAAACCCCAAATCTAGCTCCCAAACACTCTCTTGCCACTGATTTTTGATTAGGAAGACATGAAGAAATCAAGCTTTCTTCTCAGATTTGCTCGGTCCTCTTTTGCTCCAACAATAACAAAGAAATTGATAGCTTTTCTTTTCTTCCTCTTGAGCTCAACGGCGCGCACTGCACATGAGAATGAAGGAAGGGTTTTTTCCCTTTTCCTTGCCAAACGCCGCTCTCCCCCCTCTGCAGAAAATGGGCCTCGGTTCAGCCGCTATTGTGTGTGTGTGTGGGGCCCCCTTTTGTTTTTCTTCTTTTGCTTGATTTAATACTCTCAAGAGCAGTACTCAATTGGTCTCCCAAAACTGCCCTTCAACTTGACAGAATATACCATTTTCCTTTTTAGCTTGATACATGAACTCTCTTGGCTTTATGATATTATGATATTGCCTTCACCCATGACCCAAACATCTTCTCTGCCACATAAGGTCTCTTCAATTCATTCAAAGTAGTGTGCCTAGTAAAAAAAAGAGAAATAATATTTAATAGAAGATGCTAGACCTATAAATGTCATGAAATGCAAATCAAGACACTTCTATATTTTTTTCTATTCTTTTTTTTAGACACTTGTTATCATTATTATTTTTTTTACTAAACCCAGATAATTATATTTCACATCACTACTATTTTATCAAAATCTCAAGACATCTCTTCTATTTTGCAACAATGACTCCCCATTATACCAAAATATATATCAAATATAGTAAAAAATGGTGAGTCATCACTAGAGCCGTCAATATGGGCCGAGCCCGTAGGGCCGGCCCGTTTTTGCTTAAGCCCTGTAGGGCCGGGCTTGGGATTTAGAGGGAAAAATAGGGGTGTGAGCCCTGAAGGGCCGGCCCTTAAGGGCTAGGGCTTTTGAGGGCCGGGCTGAAGGCCGACCCTGTTAGGCCCGACCCTTTTTCTTAAACTAGAAAAAATAAAAAAATAGAGATGTTCATTCTCAAAGTCCTTAGTCTCAATGTAAGTTTGTAATAGTGTAATAGGCCAAATGTGCCAAGTTGCATCAATCTAATTAATGTTCAAGTTTTTATTTGCACAAGAAATTAATTGCATGAATTTAAATATGATTGTGAGTTTTTTATCAAATATGCTTGAAGGACAATTAATTATTTGCTAATAGATTCAAATATGCTTGAAAGACAATTTATTATTAGCTACTTTTTTTTGCAAATGATGGAGGTGATAATGCTTATGGTGTAAAAAAGAAATGAAAAAACTTGATATTTTTGTCAGTGGAGAAGATGAAGAGGCAACTAATAGCCAAACACAATCAAATGTTGTAGAATGATATTTATTGTGATTTTTTTCTGAGTTGTAATTGTGTCTTGTGGATTATTAGAATTTGAATGTTTTTTTATTTCCTTATTAATGTTTTGGTTTATTTATATTAATACTTGAGTTTTATGTAGTATACTTGCGTATTAAAAGTTAAAACTTGTGTAGTATGTGATTGAAATTTTAAATTTTTTATATGGGCCAAAGCCCTGAGGGCCGACCCTGGTCCGATTGCTCTAGGGCCGGGCTTTAGAAAACAGAGGTTTTTTTGGAAAAAAGCCCTGATGGGCTTGGCCCGTTTAGCCCTGACCCTTAAGGGCTGGGCCGACCCGTTTTAACAGCTCTAGTCATCACCCTCCACCACCTCCTCTCCTTCCCTCCCTCTCCCTCCACCACCACCTCTACAATAAAACATGCTTCAATGTTCATATCTTAACTCGTGTTCTAGCTTGAAATCCCTCAACATGCATCAAAGTTTGATTTTTTATTCAATAGTGATGTCTCTGGCACCAATGTCCTACCTTGGATCTTATCCCCAAGTTGTGATAACTTACATGTTTTGTCTCTCAGAGGAAATAAAGTTGTCGGTGAAGTTAATTTCTCTATCTGCCATAAATTACACCATTTGGACATGTCTGCTAATAATATCTCTGCCCTCATGCCTTCATTTGGTGAATTTGTATTGTAGAGGAAGGAGTAGAGAAGATGGTGATGAGGTGGCCTAACCTTTTACATGGAAGATGATGTGACAATACATGTAGAATATGAGGATAAAATTAATACATTTTGTATACCTCAGGAGCGAAATTGATTCCAAAAAATTTTCAGGGCAAAATTGATCCTTACCCAAAACTTCTAGAGAAAAAATGACCTTTAACCCACAAAAAATATAAAAAATCATATTAAATAATTTTAGTTCGTATACATATTTATTTTTATAGTCTTTTTCTCCAATTCTGTGAATTTGGAAATTTGCATATATAGAGTCAAGCAAGATGGTTTTGCATTTCAATGATTCAAGAGAAGAGGAGGGATGATTGGAGCTTGCAGGTGTAATTGGTGGTTTTCCCTCTCTTAACTCCTCATTTCCTTCTTATTCTCTTGTGCTTCTCTTTCTTAGTTTCTGGATTTAGACATGTTTAAGATGTTAAGATTCGAATTTTCTTCCACTGTGTATTGTTAAATTTCAGCTTCAATGTATATTTTTAAGTACGTATGGATTGATACCTAAGCAATGTTAAATCCAATCTCGTTTGACAATTTTGATTTCAGTTTTGGAAATATGTTATTAGTGAGTTAGAGATAATTACTAACTAAGCTATGTGAAAATGAAGTGATTTGTTTATAAAGACTAATTGAAAATAGTATAGTGCAATTGATGAAGTATATTAATTTCAATTAACAGTTGAGTAAATTTGAGACAGCTATTTGAATGTATGAGACTTTAAACAAAAGTCTCATAGGAATTAATTATTATTAGAGAATGAAACTTTTAAGGTATCATCATGAAATACAATTGTAAAAATAGCTCTATGCTTGTCCAACTCAAAGTGCTCTATTTTCCAAATTGCCAACTTGATCTATTAAATTTACCAAATTGATGCATCGCTATTTTTCTTGATACATTTGAATTTCAAAATACAAAAATATTTCACTGGTCAAGGTAAAATAGAAATGGCGCAATTTTTTTGTTCGCACCGCAAGTGCACGAGTCGAGCCAAGTAATAAAGTGATAAGAAAAGTATCATTCCCACAAAGATTTGGTTCCAAAACCCGGTCAAGTAGAGATTATCGCACTCTCGCTCAATTTAAGTGATCCAAATGTTTAAGTGATATAAGGGTAACTAATTTAAACAAATAAGAAAACTATAAACAAGTGATTCTTAACTTCAAGGATAAAATGGGTCCTAAGATTATTTTCCCCCCTTGTATTTCATAAACTTAAAGAGCCTCCTCTCACAATTGTTTTAAATGACTATATATTTGCTAACCTAGGGTTTTAGAATACTTGTAAATGCTCCGTCGAGTCAAGAACAAGTGTTTAATTCTATTAGTCATGCAATCTCTTGTCACAATTAATAAAACCCAATTTCTAAGTTTCAACCCTAATGTGGCTATGTGAGGTCAATAAGTATATGTCTATCTTATCAACAAAACCATCCATTTGTCATGAAAACTTCAAGTTCTCACACTATTTTACTCAAGTTCTACACTCAACCAAGCCCTCTCAAGCATCAATCAAGTGAACACAACATCTAAATGGTGATCAAACACTTAGAAGCATTAAGAGAAGAGTAAAATAAACACATATATAACATTGATCACAAAATAAGAGGAGGAATTAAGATTTAATCCATACAAGGGTTCCAAATAATCCTAAAATCAAGGCTTTAGCTCCACATGTTCATGAGATCCAAAAGAATATAGACATATACTAGCACAATCATAGAAAAAGAGAGGGAAATGAGATGAAGGAGAGAAACCAAGGAATTGAAAGCTTCAAATCTCTTCAAAGGATCAATCCATTGACACCCACTCTTCCAAAAGGATAACCCTAGCTTCCAATATGCCCAAGAGGTCAAGAATGCCCTTTTGAGTGTGTTTTTAGTCTATTTATATCTGAATTTCGAGCTGATTTTCGCTGCCTTTCTTTTCACTGCGTTGGCTGTAGCCAAGAAACTCTGTTTGTTGTCTTGGCTGTAGCGAGGTCCATTCTGATATGTGTTGGCTGTAGCCAACCATTTTTGCCTGCAATGCTTGGCTGTAGCCAGGTGCATTTTCAGTTTCCTTTTGCTCCTTTTCCATTTTTATCCTTCTACCTCAAATCTCCTCCAAATGCAACTCAAATGTGGCCCACTTGTTTAGCATCAACAACCTACATAGCAATAAGATCTATACCAAGCCAAAGTTGACAAGTAGATGGTCAAATATTCACATGCAAATCAATAATTCCATGATTTTACCCCAATATCAACTTGACACATTTTCCTATTATATGTACTTCAAAACAAGTATGAGTTTATCCAAAATATGTAGGAAGTATAGGAAAATGTGCTACAATGGCATGAATTTCATGAGGTTAACACACCCCCAAACTTGAACTTTTACTCGTCCTCGAGTAAAACAAGTAAGAGTTATATTCCTTAATCATCTAATTAATGGTCAAGCATGATGACATGATGATTTCCTCATTGGTTGCTCAAAGTCATATATTCAAGAGGAAAGAAATGGAATAAATGTATATGTTTGTTTTGCAAATTCATTTTTTTAGAGTGTGTGTGTGAAGAGTTATAGAACAATCATCTTGCGATTGTTGTGATCTAATGCAACACTTCAACATGTATGAAACAACCTCAATATCAAAACTTCATAAGCTCAAAATCTCCTCTCTCTCTCCACCAAGGAATGATTCCACACATTTCCAAAATCAATGGGACTTTATAAGCTTGTAATGGGGCTATGGGTTTAAGTATTTAGCTATTTGAAAGAATGGGGAAAAAGAGTTCAAAATACCTTGAGATAAATGAAAACATTTCACTACATTCTCTCATGCCCAAAATTTTCTTCAAAGAGGCCAAACATTCCCCCAAACTTGTTTCATATTGATTCTTTGTACTCCAAGCCTTATTGTAATAATTTTTTTTCATACTTCTACTTTTTTCTTTTTCCACTTTTTTTTATTTTATATAATCATCATTTCATTTTTTTGACTTAGGAGTACAAACTTTTCTTTCACAGTCACTATTTCCCTTCCCACATTGTATTTACATTTACATACACCTTTGGTAACCATGCCAATCCTCACAATAGTGAAATGTCAATTTATCTCAAGATTAGGGTAGTTCATGGTTTTTCGGGCTAAAATGGTTAAGTCCAATGTGGGTTTCAAAAGAAAATTATCATGGTTTTTCATTATAAGGCTCAAAGAGGGTGCAAAGGATTAATATCATGGGTAGGCTTGAAAGGCTCAATCTCCTTGAAATGAAGGCCCAAATCATCTTTCAAAAATGTGTGAAAACTTCTAGTTGCTTCAAGAGATTCCAAGATGAGTTCTAAAGACTTTCAATTGAGAATGAGCATACATGCCAATTTGCTACACAATCTCCCAACAAAAACATTCATATTATTCCATAATCTCATTGTGCAACAAATTTTTTTAAAATAAAATTGGTAGGAATTGATATTTAAAATGCAAACCAATCATCCACAAATATCTACCACCATTTCCTAACAAATACATCACCGAGCAACCTTTCAATCATTGGATCATGGATAATACATTCACCATACCAGATAATTAATCAATATAATTCAACTCTAAACAATCAAAACAATCAATTGGTTCAAGTTTCAAAAGTGAATTCCATCTACATTAGCCCAAAAAATTCAAAAGTATCCACCCTCACCCTCAAACTTAAAATGGACAGTGTCCTCACTGTCACAAGGGAAAATAAGGGCCTTCTTTCATGTAAAATGGCATGAACGGCTCAAAAATCACCTATAGTGAATGGAGCATATATCCATCATATCCATGAGCAACAAAGTGAAAGGTAGCCTAACCATGTACAAAAATGAGCTAACTATACTAGCAGTTCACAATGTTAACAAGTCCACTCCAACCAAGTATCAACAAAATAAGGACATGGGAGTGCAAAAATGACAATTTGCTATAAGCATTACACCACAAGCCAAAACAGAATAAGGGACCACCAAAGCACAAAAGTCATTAATCAAAGGAAAGAGTGAGGGGGAAAAAAAGAAAAACGAAAAAAAAAAGAGACTCCTATAAAACTAAAAACAAAATTCTAACTTAAGAGCTATCCTAAAAGAAAACGAAAGAAATCCCCTAAACTCCATCAACATCTATCACTGAAAATCTTCTCTTCTTTTAACTCATTCCATCATTCAAGCTTTCCTTCTATCCAAATTTTGTCACAGTGACTAATTGAAATTTACTCTTCACGCTAACACAGTCACTCATCCTCAAGGCAATCATTCATCTAGAACTTAGGCACATTCCAAAATCAGCATCAACACTGCTCAGTCATGTTCAAACTGACTTAACTCGGATTTGTACGCTTCCGTAAGCATACGGGTCGTCAAAAAGTAGTATAGTAGAGGGTTGTCGTTCCACAGAGATTGTAGTTTAAACAACGTGATTAGCGCTAATTATATCATTAATAACTTTAAGTAACAACATATTGAGATTTTGTTGTTCAAGTAAGAAAAGAATTTTAAATATAAATGTAAAAAGAGTTGGAGTTTCAAACACAATTTAACAATGATAATTAAGGCCTAGGGTTGCTAATCCCCTATTTACTTCATGAACCAAGGTTTCCCTCTCCTTTTCAAGTGATCAAATGAAAATATGTGCAAGTCTAGGGTTCAAAATCATTTGAAAAAGCTTTCCCAAGTTAAGATCAAATTTATGCTAGCATTTATTGCACAATCTCTTGTCACAATAACTGCAAGCTCCTTTCCTCAACCACCCTAATTATGACTATGTTAGGTCAATAACTATATCTCTATGTTATCAACAAACCATCCATTTAAAACCATAAACTTCAAGTCCAACATGCTTTTACCCAAGTTCTAAAACAAAATACACTTTCCCAAATCATATTTCATTTAACTAAGTAAGTGGTGATCAAGCACTTAAACAAATAGAGAGCAAGATAAAAACTACGCATATACTTCATTAATTACTTAAACAAAGAGAGAGTAGATGGTTCAATCCATAAAAAGGTTCATAACAACCCTAGGTTAGAGTTTTAGTTACACATAAATGTAAATAAAACAAACCCTAAAACTATGAAGGAGTTCATTGAAGAGATATGAAGAAAAGGGAAGAAGATATACAACCACTACTGAAGGAAACTCAAATCTCTCCAAGCTTCCCACTTGAATCCCAAGCTTTCCCCAAGGTTCTTCAAGCTCTTCAAGACTCCCAAAAGTGCCCTAGAAGTGTGTATTTTCGTCTCTGAAAGTTTCCCATTGAATGCCCTAAGTTTCAGCTTTTATACTATGTGAAAATCAGTGAAAACGCGTAGCTGCATAATGTTCATCTCAGGAGCGCGCCCAGAGCGCGTCGTTTGGGCACCGAGCGCGCCCAAGGCGCGCCCATGGGCACGGTTTGGGCACCAGTCGCGCTTCTTCAATTCTCATGCTTCTTTTGCTCCCTTTATTCATCCTCTTGATTCTTTCTTCCTTCTATACTTGAGCACCTCATCCTACCCAAGATAGAAAGAGGGTTGATGAGCTTTTACACTCAAAAATGTACAATTCAACTCCAAATTTCACAAAAGCATTATTTCCATGTGTTGTTCATTTCACCTCAAATTGTGTATATTTTTATCTATGTATCCTAAAAAATCATGTATAATCCAAGGTAAATGTGAAGTGAAATATGTGTGTTAGAATCTTAAGTTTTGATGGTGACTAAGGTATGATATGGTCTAGTACTTAAGAGAACATAATCAACACTTAGGAGGGATTAGATGACATGGTTAGAATCCTGAGTTAGATCACTTGAGAATGCAAGATCACTTCCGGTTAGATTAGGACTTGCGCATGCGGATGAATGCTTTCATCCCCCAGCGTCAGCAAGTAAATCACTAGGGATTTAACTTAGTCCATGAGAATTAGGTACACAAAACCTTAAGACTAAGCTATGTTTCAATCGGAAGTGAGTTTGCTTCCTGTTAGAATTAGACTGGCGCAGAGCGACAGAATAGATATTACCCCAAGCGTCAGTAAGTCTACTTCCCCAAGTGAAAGCGCTTCCTGTTAGACTTAGACTGGCGCAGAGCAATAGAATAGTTAGTACCCCAAGCGTCAGTAAGTCTACTTCCCCAAGTGAAAGCGCTTCCTGTTAGACTTAGACTGGCGCAGAGCAATAGAATAGTTAGTACCCCAAGCGTCAGTAAGTCTACTTCGCCGAGTGAAAGCACTTCCTATTAGATTTAGACTGGCGCAGGTTGATAGACTAGATATAACCCCGAGCGTCAGCGGAAATGCAACATCAAGTGAAGTTGCTTCCTGTTGGATCTTGACTGGCGCAGACTGATAGAATAGATTTCACCCTAAGCGTCAGTGAGTTCACTACGTCAAGTAAAAGTGCTTCCGATAGCTTAGTGACTAGCGCTGAGTGTTGGGATGAAATACACTAAGTGAGAGTGAGTTATAGTGAACCAAGATCCTTCATCTAGTAGTTTTACTTCCGGATGTAAAAATGCTTCCGGATACATCATAGACCAGATCAGAACATAGTCTAAGTAAGACTACTTCCCATAGCAAACTTCCCACAACATGTATAGTTTTTACTATATCTGATTATATATATTGCTATGTTGGACTAACCAGTATGTGCAGAACTTAATCACACTTCCGGATGCAACTGAGCTTCCGGATGCAAAGACTCTTGGCATTGGATTTCAGAGATTAACACTTGCAGAGCAAGATTGCCACTTCCGGATGAACGATGATCATCCGTCAGCAAGAGTACAAGAGTAAATGTCACATACTCGGAAGTCAGAATGCTTTTAACAGAGCAGAGGTGTCAGGACTACTTTTCAGAGATAAAGCAAGTCAACCCTGCTGAAGCATTTAAGAAGATGTTCCTTCCAACGGTAACAAGAGAATAACAGACACATTCAAACAACATTGTTACCTACCAAGCATGAGGAGTATGAGAACATAATCTGAAGATTCACTCAAGGTGTCAAAGCTCATACTGCCCACAAAAGTCAGAGTCCATAAGAGAGCTTCTGATAGCAAGAGAGGATCCAATAGCAAAGCACTCTTATCATTCATGAACAAGTGCTTGGAAGACAAAGTTCCTCTATGTGATAGCAAGCAAAATGTTACAGTCCACGAGCTTCAGATAGCAAGAGAGCTTCCGATAGTGAGTCTCTTAACATCCTGGACTTATGCTTGAGGAACGAAGTCCTCTCTGACAGCAAGCAAGAGTCGGACCGTACAAAATGTTCAGATGTCAGAACGACTTTTGTCAGAATAGTATTGCCAGAACAGTGTTGACAGAACAGCTTGGTCAGAGCACCTTTTTAGATAAAGCAAAGTCAACCCTGCTGTGCACTAATGAGGACAACGTAAACAAGGCCCCAACGTCTATAATCAAACGGTCTTATTGCCTCTCCAACGGTTAGATATTCAGAGGCTGGTATAAAAGGGATGTTCTTCATTTCTGAAGAAGGGGGCTTGAAAAAGACAGAGAGAACGGAGCTTATTATCTGAAACACTATTCTACATTCCTCTCATCTTCTACTCTCGGACTTTGATATGTAATATTCTTAGAGAGTGATTCATTTGTACTTAAGTGAGTAACATCATCCACTCTTAGAGAGAGTTAGTTTTGAGCTTAAGTGTTTAGCACAATCAGTTCATAGAGTGAACATAGTGTAAACTTACAATTTGTAAGGGGGAGCATTTAGAGGTTGTCTAAATCTCCATAGGTTGCAAGTTAGCCCGTAAAACTTGCATTTGTAAGGTTTGCAGGTGAACCCGGTGTAAAACCTGTGGGTTGTTAGGTGAACCCGTGCTCGTAAAACCTAAAGTGTAAAGGCTTCTCTTGTGCCCGGTTTAAACAAGAATAGTGGATTGAAAATCTCAGGTGGAGCCTGGGGACTGGATGTAGGTCTGGGTGACCGAACCAGGATAAATTTATGTGTGCATAAATTTACATTCAAACATTCTATTTTGCATCACATAACATACTGACTTGTGCATATCACTACTTCGTAAATATTATCACCAAGCACAAGCAGTCTTTCGAAAAGAAGAATCAAAAGATTTAATTTATTCTCTCACCCAATTCACCCCCCCCTCTTGGGTGACAGCCACGTTTATCATTTGGTATCAGAGCAGGTCACTTGTTTAAAGGATCAAACGATCTCAAGTGCAAAGACCTTGGCTGATTTGGGTTAAAATGTTTTCCAAAGGCTTTGATCATACCATTCCACCTGTGTTAGAAAATATTGATTTTTGTTGGTGGAAAGCAAGAATGGAAAGCTTTATAAAATCCACTAGTTTGAAAATGTGGGATATTTTTGAAAATGATTTCGATTTCAAACCAAGAGGAAACTGGACTGAAAGGGAGAAAAATTTGTTTTCCTTAAACATTAGAGCAATGCAAATTTTATACAAAGGCTTAACTGAAAATGATTTCCAGAAAATCAAACATTGCTCTAATGCTAGAGATATTTGGAATACTCTTGATGTGATATATGCTTCTAACCCATCTCTTGAAAGCACAGCTGTCCAAAGCTCAACTCGTGCTCTTTGTGGATCATCTACTGATGAGCTTCTGGAAGCTGATATTGAGGAAGCAGACTTCAGTGAAGAGAGTATCCATCTCTGCCTAGAAGATTCAGAAAGTGAGGTATCTGGATCTGAAATTGAACTCTCTGATTTGCAAGATGCATACAATGAGTTATATACTGAATATTGTAAACTTGCAAAAGAACTTCTAGGCTTAAAAGAAAAAGATAGGAAACTTGAAAAACTAATTTCTTCTACATCTAAAGTTTCCGAGGGTTCTTTTAAAGAACTAGTGGTTCCGATAGCTAGCCCACTATCGGTAGGGAAAACTTCAACATGTCTTGAAAAGTGTTTTGATTGTGAACACGTGTTGAAGGAAAAAGAAAAGCTTTCAAAAGAAACTGAAATTTCAAAGGAACAAAAAGCTTTTCTAAAAGAAACTAATCATGATAATGATAGAAAATCTCATTTTGATTATCATTCCATTATCTGTCATTATTGTGGTAGATTAGGACATATTTCTCACACATGCAGTCTTAGAAGAAATTCAAATGTGAGAAATAAGTTTGTATGGATTCCTAAAGGACAAGTAAGGTCCAGTGCTAACCATGTAGGACCCAAGTACAAATGGGTACCAAAACATTCTCCTAGTGCCTTACTTGTGCAGGAAAAATCAAGAGTTCCTCTTATCCCAAAGAAGAGAACTCGTGGTGATGCAACTGCTGAAACCCACTGGTACAATCATAAGAAGCTGTCGGCCACCACAAGGGACAATGGTTCTGTCTCAAGGATGAGCTATCACAAAGTTCCAATCAATTATCCTGAGAAGAACAAGAGAGAGTGGATTCCTCGATCATCATTGAAAAGGCTCTTAAATCCTATCTCTCAGAAGAAAGTGCTTCGAACCAAGGATAAGTATAGAAGATCTCCTTGGGTAAGAAAGGGATCACTTAGCAACGAAGCATTTGATAGTAAAATCTCCTATGCTAATGTTAGATGGACCTATTGAGATTTTACATTAAGCATCCTAAGGTGTGAACATTATATTCATCATAGAAGAAAGCTTGAAGAAATAAGTAATGTTCATAATCTACATACTGTCCATGACTATCTTGATCAAAAACCTTGTATATCCTTGTGCATATAGTCATGAAAGATTCACCATGCCATACACATAGGACGTAATCTAAATGCATGTGAACTATATATAGCCTACAAACTGACCTTCAGATCCAGACTTGGATACAAAAGGAAGGAACTATCTGGTATTTTGTAGGAAGGGCAATCCGAAGGTTCAGAAAGACAAGGGTGAAGAAGACCCTTGCTAAAAGGAAGATCTCCTCCCCCACAGTGAGCCATCTGATTCATGTGCCCCCAACAATCTGCTAGCTCAGAGGCAAACTTGAGATAGCGCTGAGTGATCAACCTGCGGAGATACCTTCTGCTGAACCTGTGTCTCCCTCTGCGTCAGCACCCAATCTGAGTGAAGAGCTGTGTATGAAGTATGGGTTCAAGAGGCCAGAGATGCCAGTGGTAGTGATCACAAAGTAAATTCATCCCTCTGCACCAGCTCCAATCCATCCTATTAGCCTCAGCAAGACTCAGGACTGTACCTCATCTGAACAATTAGTCAAGTCTTGATAAGCATTCGTCACGCATAGATTTTGGTACTGCTCTAAATATAGATTCCATACATTGCCAACCAAAATCAAGCGAGCTACTGCTAGATGCGAATGGAGCTATGGTGATATCATTCTTACCTTCCTCTTTACTTGAATAATCACTTGGCTAGTAAATGCATGATGGGCTCAACAGCTTTTATTTCTCTGAAACTGATATGATTTCCCTTATCTGTGATGAACACTTATTTTCTGTAAGAACGACCCTATCATATCAAATTCATTTTCTGATATAATGCATACAGATTTTACAAATTCAAGAAGTCCGACACCTTGAAACTGAACCTTCTTCAAAACCTTCTGAATTTGTGCATGTTGAATCATTGTGTTCTAAGATTTCTGACATTGTTAAGATGATTCGGAACTAGTTTCAGAATTTTGACACTAAAACTAAAAATCTTCCTCAGAGTTTTTCATATGGTGTCTAAATCATTTTACTCATATATGGTTAGTGAATTCTTTTAAGGGCACCTCTCATGGAAGAGAATGGTTTATGCATTCACCTTGATTTTTGAGAGATCCTTATGAAATACAAACTTTCAAAACAGATTCTGATCCTCTTTAAACCTACATGACAACCGTACCTCATGATAGCACTCAAAAGCTATTTCTGATTTTCCATTTCATGTGGTATCTCTTGCATCAACTTTTTCAATGCATAAGCAGCTATGGTTTCGAGAACAATACATCCCTCTTAATTACATCTTTAAGTTCTCAATCTACTAATGATCTCAGTTCAAGTTTGTGGTTTAAGAATGTTGACACAGATTATTGAAGCTTGAACAATGAATATAACCAAGAGAGAATGGCAACGAAAATGTCTCTTATCAAGATGTGTGGAATGGCTATACCAAACCTGAGAAACTCTCGCCAATACACATGAGCATTTCTATCCCTTACATATTCTGTTGTGAAATTAAATGGATAGTCTCTCTCTTGTCTGACATGCATTAGAAATCTTAGGAAATGCCTTGAATTAAACTCTGCTAGATCTGTAAAACATGGCATAGTATCACAAGCATGCTATAATCTGTATTAATTTCAAGCTTGTTGATATCCTAAGAACAATGAGATCACATTGAGCATATCTAGAAGAACTCGAGCTAATATTTGGAAATTATTCTCGTAATCATATGCTGAAACTTGGTTGTTTTTGTAAAACGAATTCAATCCTAATCAAATTATTTTGTGAGGATGAAGATTCTCTTTTTCAAAATCTCATTATATTATTAATTCACATATCTTCATGATCCAACATGAACATCCTTGAGGCATATGTATTGAACTATACTTGCTTATGAAACTCTGAAAATATGCCACCTGTTTAATATTCTCTGCACTATCACATTGATATTTATCCATGAGAGTATAAATAGAGTTCATGTCTTGATAGTGAAACTATGTGAATGTATAGATAATTTCAAAATTAGTTTTCACATAATCATTGCTCATATTTCCTTAAACCAATTAGCAAGCATGATTTCTTAAAATTATTAGTTTGTGCTGACTAACACAGATTGACTTGAATGTCCTGAGGATGGTCTTCAATGTTAAATCTTAAGTTCTTTCACTGACCATCAGAAAGCATTTGTTTCCTCAAGCATATGCAGGATCAATCATCAAGTTTGAGCAAAGTTGCTTTCACAACAATCAGCGCCTTCGATAGCAGGCCAACTATTGAACCATGGGAAGAGTAGAGTGACTGCCCAGTCATGTCTGCTTGTGGTTGTAGCTCAGCTTGCCGAAGCGAATCATCAAAGCACTTGCGCTAGGGGTTTCCACTTGAGATAGCACACCTCTTGAAGATGTCAGGAAGCATGCTTATCTGCGTACGATTCAGATTCCTGAGTCTAATAGAGTATGAGTACCCCTCATCTGTGGTAACATCTACACCTTACCATCTCTTACATATGATGCATACATGGCATTGGTAAGGGTGTCAACTTAGGATGTTTCTCTCAATCTGCATTGACTTCAAAATCATTCACTGTCTTAGAAAATCATCCTAGCTCACACATCTGTATCCTCTAAATGACATGCCGGAAAGTAATTGATAACATACCTCTCTTATATGCTTCCTTTCTTGATTTAATGATGATTAATCTTAATATAGAAGAGAAGTAAGTGGACATTACTTGTTAATGATCCCTTGAAAATCGAGAGTCACATGCTGTCATCGATAATAAACTCTTAAGATGCTGTGATGCAATTTGTTTGGAAATTATTTTGGCACTTTTAAAAACACAAATTTCATTTGATTTGATTTCATTTCATATGGTATCACAAATTTCATTTGGCATTCAATCATTTCCTTTGATACCACAAGTTCAAACTCACAGATCTCATTTGATTTCATTAGGTATCAGATTTCATCTCATTTGAATTTTAAAATCACATATTTCATTTGATATCATAATCATCATTTTTAAACACATCAAAATTACTTTTGATATCATGTTAATCAATTCGAGAGGATCAAAATTACATTTGGAAAGAATTTTCACCTTCAAAAAGAAAACTGTTTTGTATGTTTTGATCCTAATTTAATTATGATTAGATTTGATGTATTAATATCTCCTTTGAAAAACATGTTTAACTATCCTACATAGTGTTTAGGGAAAATACAATCATTTAGGATCATGAGCCATTATTGCTGTTCCTTGTTAATTCTCGTACATTGTATTGAATAGTCTAGAACAAATCTTTATTAGCGATACATAGGGAGAAATATTAGGTAGAAAGCCCATTTCTAGGAGAACGATAAAAGTATCCCCATCCCTAAGGCTAGCTTGCACCTGTTGGATTTTGATGAAGCCAAAAGGGGGAGAGAGATGAGATGTCTAGAGATGAGATATAAGATGTCTAGCTAGAGATGAGATATGAGATGTCTAGCGAGAGATGAGACATGAGATGTCTAGAGCTGAGAGATAGATAGGATGCCTAGATTTTTGGGGAGAGAAATGGGGAAAGGAATATAGCTCTAGGATGAGTGATCTAAGTTTAATTATGTTCTCTAGTCATCTATGGGTTTGTCATCATCAAAAAGGGGGAGAATGTTAGAATCTTAAGTTTTGATGGTGACTAAGGTATGATATGGTCTAGTACTTAAGAGAACATAATCAACACTTAGGAGGGATTAGATGACATGGTTAGAATCCTGAGTTAGATCACTTGAGAATGCAAGATCACTTCCGGTTAGATTAGGACTTGCGCATGCGGATGAATGCTTTCATCCCCCAGCGTCAGCAAGTAAATCACTAGGGATTTAACTTAGTCCATGAGAATTAGGTACACAAAACCTTAAGACTAAGCTATGTTTCAATCGGAAGTGAGTTTGCTTCCTGTTAGAATTAGACTGGCGCAGAGCGACAGAATAGATATTACCCCAAGCGTCAGTAAGTCTACTTCCCCAAGTGAAAGCGCTTCCTGTTAGACTTAGACTGGCGCAGAGCAATAGAATAGTTAGTACCCCAAGCGTCAGTAAGTCTACTTCCCCAAGTGAAAGCGCTTCCTGTTAGACTTAGACTGGCGCAGAGCAATAGAATAGTTAGTACCCCAAGCGTCAGTAAGTCTACTTCGCCGAGTGAAAGCACTTCCTATTAGATTTAGACTGGCGCAGGTTGATAGACTAGATATAACCCCGAGCGTCAGCGGAAATGCAACATCAAGTGAAGTTGCTTCCTGTTGGATCTTGACTGGCGCAGACTGATAGAATAGATTTCACCCTAAGCGTCAGTGAGTTCACTACGTCAAGTAAAAGTGCTTCCGATAGCTTAGTGACTAGCGCTGAGTGTTGGGATGAAATACACTAAGTGAGAGTGAGTTATAGTGAACCAAGATCCTTCATCTAGTAGTTTTACTTCCGGATGTAAAAATGCTTCCGGATACATCATAGACCAGATCAGAACATAGTCTAAGTAAGACTACTTCCCATAGCAAACTTCCCACAACATGTATAGTTTTTACTATATCTGATTATATATATTGCTATGTTGGACTAACCAGTATGTGCAGAACTTAATCACACTTCCGGATGCAACTGAGCTTCCGGATGCAAAGACTCTTGGCATTGGATTTCAGAGATTAACACTTGCAGAGCAAGATTGCCACTTCCGGATGAACGATGATCATCCGTCAGCAAGAGTACAAGAGTAAATGTCACATACTCGGAAGTCAGAATGCTTTTAACAGAGCAGAGGTGTCAGGACTACTTTTCAGAGATAAAGCAAGTCAACCCTGCTGAAGCATTTAAGAAGATGTTCCTTCCAACGGTAACAAGAGAATAACAGACACATTCAAACAACATTGTTACCTACCAAGCATGAGGAGTATGAGAACATAATCTGAAGATTCACTCAAGGTGTCAAAGCTCATACTGCCCACAAAAGTCAGAGTCCATAAGAGAGCTTCTGATAGCAAGAGAGGATCCAATAGCAAAGCACTCTTATCATTCATGAACAAGTGCTTGGAAGACAAAGTTCCTCTATGTGATAGCAAGCAAAATGTTACAGTCCACGAGCTTCAGATAGCAAGAGAGCTTCCGATAGTGAGTCTCTTAACATCCTGGACTTATGCTTGAGGAACGAAGTCCTCTCTGACAGCAAGCAAGAGTCGGACCGTACAAAATGTTCAGATGTCAGAACGACTTTTGTCAGAATAGTATTGCCAGAACAGTGTTGACAGAACAGCTTGGTCAGAGCACCTTTTTAGATAAAGCAAAGTCAACCCTGCTGTGCACTAATGAGGACAACGTAAACAAGGCCCCAACGTCTATAATCAAACGGTCTTATTGCCTCTCCAACGGTTAGATATTCAGAGGCTGGTATAAAAGGGATGTTCTTCATTTCTGAAGAAGGGGGCTTGAAAAAGACAGAGAGAACGGAGCTTATTATCTGAAACACTATTCTACATTCCTCTCATCTTCTACTCTCGGACTTTGATATGTAATATTCTTAGAGAGTGATTCATTTGTACTTAAGTGAGTAACATCATCCACTCTTAGAGAGAGTTAGTTTTGAGCTTAAGTGTTTAGCACAATCAGTTCATAGAGTGAACATAGTGTAAACTTACAATTTGTAAGGGGGAGCATTTAGAGGTTGTCTAAATCTCCATAGGTTGCAAGTTAGCCCGTAAAACTTGCATTTGTAAGGTTTGCAGGTGAACCCGGTGTAAAACCTGTGGGTTGTTAGGTGAACCCGTGCTCGTAAAACCTAAAGTGTAAAGGCTTCTCTTGTGCCCGGTTTAAACAAGAATAGTGGATTGAAAATCTCAGGTGGAGCCTGGGGACTGGATGTAGGTCTGGGTGACCGAACCAGGATAAATTTATGTGTGCATAAATTTACATTCAAACATTCTATTTTGCATCACATAACATACTGACTTGTGCATATCACTACTTCGTAAATATTATCACCAAGCACAAGCAGTCTTTCGAAAAGAAGAATCAAAAGATTTAATTTATTCTCTCACCCAATTCACCCCCCCCTCTTGGGTGACAGCCACGTTTATCAATGTGAAATTATGGAGTTTATCACAAACCTATTTCTCATTCTTTCTTCTTAAAATCAGACTTAAAAACAAGCATTAATCTCAGCAAAATTGACTCCTAGCATCAGTCAAAAGAACAATACTCTCTAAGCACATGCAAATTTAGCCCCAGAGCAAACTAAACTCATAACGAACGACTTCTCTCCTCAACAGAAAACTTACTGCAATAGTGCACCCGAGCACCAACTGTTCGCTCCGCAAATGCACGGGCCGCGCCAAGTAATAAAGTGAAAGTAAAGATCGTTCCCACGAGGATTGGGATACAAATCCGGTCAAACAAGAGACATAATGATTAAATTAAGTTGAGCTAACAATAAAAGTGTTTTGATGAGTAAATGAGTAAAAACTAATTTCTAAAATTAAAATTGGACAATGATGACAAGTTGCTCTTTTCAAGGAATAATTGGCACCTAGGATTATTTATCCCCCTTGTATCTTGTAACCTTTAATCAACTCTTCTTCTACTTGCTTTAATGTTTATATACGTGTTAACCTAGGGTTCTAAAATACTTGTAAACGCTCCGTCGAGTCAAGAACAAGTGTTTAATTCCATTAATCATGCAATCTCTTGTCACAATTAATAAAACCCAATTTCTAAGTTTCAACCCTAATGTGGCTATGTGAGGCTAATAAGTATATGTCTATCTTATTAACAAAACCATTCATTTGTCATGCAAACTTCAAGTTCTCACACTATTTTACTCAGGTTCTACATTTAACCTAGCTCTCTCAAGTCATAAGTCAAATGAACATGTCAACTAAATGGTGATCAATCACTTAGAGGCATTAGGGCTAGAGTAAAATAAACACATATATATACATTAATCACAAAAGGATAAGAGTTTTAAAGAGTTACTTCATACAAGGGTTCAAAATAATCCTAGATAGATAGGTTTAGCTACTCATAATCAAATATAAACTACAACCCCAAAAGGAATACATAGTCATAAATGTTTACAAACAAGGAGAGATGAAGAAGGAACCAAGAAGAGGAAGATTTAAATGTCTTTAATTCTTCCAACAACCTCCCACATTCCAATCTTCAAGCCCAAGCTCACCCAATGCCAAGAAACCCAAGAGAAAGGTGTTTTTGTGCCCTAAGAAATGCCCTAATTCTGTCCCCAGTCGGCCTCCTCAATGTGGTTCAATTCCACCTTTTATCCTTCAGCTTTTTTTCAGTCCAAAACGCACAGTTTCAGTTTCTTCACAGGTTCGCTACACGTTCGCGAAATGCGAACCTCCAGCGAAGATTTTGGCCGAGAGGGTGTAATTCTGCATCCGTTCGTTGTCCGTTCGCTGAGTGCTAACGGCTAGCGAACCTCCTTTTTCACAGTTCGCTGTGCGTTCGCGAAATACGAACGTGTAGCGCAGATTTTGGCAGAGACGGTGTAATTTTGGATGCGTTCGCTGTCCGTTCGCTGAGAGCTAACGACTAGCGAACCTATTTTTTCCTTTTTCTCTTCTTCTTTTTCTTCCTTGCTTCCAATCTTTTGATGTTCCTATGCTTGCCCATTTATTCCTACTCACATTAACTCAAATAGGAAAGGTTAATTCCTCAACACATATATATATCAAAAATTAAGCAATTTCAACTCATAGTCTCAATCACATGTGTAACATCCTGAAAATTTAATACAGGATTAAAGAGTATTTTGGAAATGATAAATGGAGAAATTAGGAATTTTGGGAATTTTTGGGAATTTTTGGAGATTTTTGAGACTATTTTAGAAACATTAAAGTAATTAATATGTATATAATTAATTAAGAAATGAAGAGTTTGAAATATGAGGGAATGACAAAGTTAAAAATATTTTGAAAATTCAGAAGATTGGAGACTGGTTTGAGTGGTTTTAAGTTAAAAAGTGTACACTATGGCAAGATTGGGCTACAAATCATTAGAGAACCCTCTAATTTCAGCAAAACCAAACATGCCCCTCCCTTTTTATATATAAACCGCCGCCTCCCTCCTCTTTCCCGTCTTCTTCTCCTTCGACTTCAACCCGTTTCTTCTTCGTCTTCTCCCTCCGTCTCCGGTGAGTCTCGGCGGCGGCAAGTCTGCCGCCATACTTCACTCCTCCTTCCCATAAAACAAAACTCGTACACACACATATACTCATCACCATCATCAACGAACTCATCTTCCCCACCCTTCTTCTTCGATTTCTGCTCCTCTCCCCGGCGACGAACCACGGCGGAGCAGCAACGTGGTTTCCCTTCCCAAATATTAGCTTCTATCTCACTCCCTCGCGTTCACTCCCTCTGCCGCTCTCTTCGGTTTTTCCGGCGAGTACCAGAGATTTCCGGGCGAGAATAGGTAAAGTTCGGCCTTTTTAGTCTTTTTCGAGTTAGGCTTCCATTTTGAAGTTTATTCTCTCATATTTTCCTTCCCTTGTTCGGTTGCTGCTCGTCCTACCGCCGGTGGTGGCCGTTTTCCGGCGAGCAGTGTTGATTTTTGACGGTGAGGGAGCTTTATGCTAAACGTGCAAGACCTTTTTGAACCTTGGTGAGTCTCTTCCCTATATTTCCAGCCTTGATTTCTTTGATTAGTCACGGTTGAGGAGAGAGTCCGATTTAAGATTTGGATTTTTGGGTGTGATGGTGAACAATAACTAAGTTTAATCTTCATCTTTTGGTGTTTTGGTTGATGATTTGAGGATTGATTGAAGTTCTATGAAGTTTGTTCAAAACCCTAACTTTTGGGAGTTGTTGATTTGTCTTGTATTCCTCAATCTGTACGTGATTTGTGTGAGTGTGCAGTGTATAATCTGTGACTTAAGTAGAATAAATGTAAATGGACTGATTTGCCTTTTTACCTTGATTATGTTTTCTTGGGTGTTATGTTTATTTAAGGTTATGATCTTTTATTTGCATTTTTGAGATGCTTTGATCTGAATAAGTGATTAAAGTATGCATTGAAGATGGTTAGCGAGGTCATTTGCTTGATATCTGTAATTTGAAATAGTACCCCTCGATTCTCTTTCTATTTTGGCTACACTCTTGTTGATGTGTTTATGAGAGAGACTCATTGCTTTGAAATTAAGATAAGATTGAGTTGAGTTATTGATATACATTGAATATTTTGCTGACTATTGTGCATTACTAGTTGTTGAAATAGCACATAATTCTTGCTGATAATTTTATAGATGGGAAGTGTGCATTTCTTGTTTGGAAGACAATTGGATGTGCAATTTATTGAGTTATAATTCGTGTAAACTGTGAAGTTGGAAAGGAATTATAATGGTTGAAAGAAAATAGAAGTGTAAAGGAGAATTAATGAAGCATATGAGTAGGATTTGCACATTGATTTCTTGGAAAATGGAGTATAAAATAATTTATGAACATTCTTACCTCTGTAGGTTTAAGTCACTTGTTACATTATCTATTTTGGGTTAATCTTAGGGTACTAAACAGTGTATAAATGTTGTGTAGTGCTTAAGTAATTCATTTGATTTTCTACAAGTAACTCTACAGTGGTCTTAATATTGCTCTTGCACTGGCTGAACTAAATTGTGGTTGAGGGTGCTGATTGGATTGATGAGTATTGACATTTTTAAGATCTGATTGTATTTTGGGAGAATGTTAAACCAATGTTCTTTGTTTTGATGAATTGGTAATGCTGCAAATGTTTGGAAAATGATAAATTGAGCATAATTAAATAGTATATGGATGTATAAACGTTTAGTTGCTCAATAAATAACTTGTGATGGTTTTAGGAAAAGTAATATGTTTGAAGTTGAGGAAAGGTTTAGTCATAACAATTGGATTGTTCATTTTGTCAATGTCTTCACTAGCTTGTGTGTTAAATATAAGAGGAAGAGTAAATGTTGCTTTTGCTATTGAGGCTTAGTTGTATCATTGAGAAATCAAGTTGGAATGCGAAGTTTGGATCAACTAATATGAGCTTTCCGTTTTGTTATTGCCTTGAATAGAATCTGAATAGAGTTCGAACTTATAGTAATTGGATTATGATGAAGATAATGAGGTATATGATATTTTGGAAGATTTAGAGATGTTGTGTTCTGAAATATGAGGAAGCGCTAATATGTTTATTTCTTTTCTTGGCTGCTTGGGCACTTTATTTGAAAATGGCACTTCATTTGAAAATGAAAGATCCATGGTGAATCTTTATTTGGTTGATGTTTTGTACAAGCATAGGAGCAATTTAGACTTTGATGTCTTGATGCATTGTGATGAACTGACTATTCCAAATCAAGTTAGGGATTGGGTAGTAATACAGGAACGAGAGAGACGTTAGTTAATTTATGACTTAGAATAATTATTAACCTGCTATTATTACGTGATGTAATAATAGGGAAGGATATGATTTGCACCTACTTCGCAAGGTATGGCTGAGAAAACGGGGAAAAACAACAAGTGCTGAAGGGTGACAGGTAATCACTCTTAACCTTACTATAACATTGAGGGTGATGTTAGTTAGGGATTTTTGGTAAAATCCCTTCTCATCCTCTATATATATATATTATCTTTAAAAGGGTATTTTTATACAAAACAGGCTATCGGGTGCCTTTCAAACACGAATATCTTCGTATAAAAGACTTCGATACATTATATATTATTATCCTGGTTGGTGATGGTGCTGGTTTTAGAATGTAGTGACATATACGTAGGTGTAAGGTTTGACAGTGAGGTTCTATTGTTGTAATTGTGACTGAGATGTATGAGAACAGGAATTGGATGTGGACTGAGGTTATGGGAAGTTGTTTTGTTAGAAAATATAGAAGTTGTGATTTGAATATGGAAAGGTAGGGTGAGGATTGCATGACACTGAAATTGATGTACCATCGCGCGATGATAACTGTTCGATAGGCCAATCGACAATTATTTGTACTGGTGATCCTTTTTCGGTTTGATTGGATCGGGGTTGATAGGTCAACTTATTGAGAAAAGTGACCTACGGTTATGGGCATTGATTAGAGTCCAACCGCCCCTACGGTTATGGGCATTGATTAGAGTCCAACCGTTCCCATTCTGTAGTGGAAAACAGAATTGGGGTTCTCTCTCTGGAGATTGCCAGAGAGGGAAATTTGCTCCCTCATCAGAGAGGGGCACAGTGTCAAATCATATAGAGAAGATTAGATGCTTGAATGCCCCGGTATGGCACAATGCATCTACAGGTGAGTGTGAGAGTTGTGGGGTGGAGTAGTTGTAATGAAGGTAGAGGTGTTGAAGTGCATTAATTTGGGAAATGACAGAGAGACTGGTGTAATACATGGGAAGAAGGTTTGGTATATATATATATGTGTGTATTATTGATTTTATAACTGAGGTACCCGTTAGACGCCCTCGCTACCGCACATCTCACTGTTATAGTGAGTTAAGCGGTGATTACTGGGACAATTTTGTCTCATCCCACGATTACTCACATTTTTGCAGGTATTCATGCACAGACGCAAGCAACAGGAAAGGGATTTAGGTAGTAGAGATTTTATAATTTATTTAGAGTTGTATATTGCCAATTTGTATAGGCCTGCATACGTTTCCGCATATATTTATATATATTTGATATTATTGAACATTAGGTTGTCTATTTTTCTAACCATGTTAGGTGATTCTTTTCTAACATGGTTAGCTATTAATTATCCATGATAGTATTCAGGTTGTATTAGTTTATTCTTTCCTATCATGGATAAATTATAAAAGGTTTAGAATAATCTTTTCTAACTATGATAGAGATATTAATATTATGGAAATTCCTTTTTCTATCATAGTTAGATTAGAGCTTAATGAATTGTAATAAATATTATTGGTTAATTAGGTAATTAGTAACACAATGTTACAACATGTATTTTATATCCTTTTCTCTACAATATGAGTATTACTCTATTCCTATCTATTTGTTTACCAAAAACATGTGATAAATCAGAAAATTTAGATGAAATGTGTGTGCAATTATGGAGCTTATCACTCCCCCAAACTTGAGTCCTTGCTTGTCCTCAAGCAATTTAGAAATCTTTATGATTTGACCATATGCTTTCCCTAGTTTGACTTAATTACTTGTCCTCATATGTTGTTCTTCCTAATTGATATATAGAATATCTGAACTATATGCAGAGGTGAATGACTCATGATGTTAAAAACAAGCTCTCAATAATCTTTGAACTAGTGTGTGTGTGATGGAGTTAAACAAAATTTTCAAGATTTTTCTCCGGTCCTTTGTAAAACTTCAATGCATGTATAGACTCTCACTCTTCAAATTTCTCCACTCTTTTCTTCTCTCCCCACTTTCAACTTGTAGCACATAAGTTTAAAATCAAGAGGGCTTTTAAAGCTTGTAATGGGGCCAGGGGTTTAAGTGTTTGGTTGATTGAAAGAATGGGATAAAGGAGTTCAAATATCTTGAGATAAATGAAAGCATTTCATCATAGTCACTCTTTCACAAAATTCTCTTTCAAGAAACATAAAACTCCCCCAAACTCATCTCAATTTTGATTATTTGTACTCCTAGTCTTATGGCCACTTTTTTTTTCTTCTTTCTTTTCTTCTTTTTCACTCCTTTTTCATTCTTTTTGTTTTTTTTTTCAACTTAGGAGTACAAACTTTTCCTTTTCATAGCCACCATTTCCCTTCTCACACATTTTTTTTTGCATTTGCACACACTTTTATCAACCATACCAATCCTGACTACTAATGAAATGTCAATTATCTCAAGATTCAGGTAGTTCATGGTTTTCTAGGCTGTAAGGCATAGGTCCTTTGTGGGTTGCAAAAGAAAATTATCATGGTTTTTCATTAAAAGGCTCAAAGAGGGTGCAAATGGGATAAAACTTTTCCTTTTCATAGACACCATTTCCCTTCTCACACATTTTTTTTTGCATTTGCACACACTTTTATCAACCATACTAATCCTGACTACTAATGAAATGTCAATTATCTCAAGATTCAGGTAGTTCATGGTTTTCCGGGCTGTAAGGCTTAGGTCCTTTGTGGGTTGCAAAAGAAAATTATCATGGTTTTTCATTAAAAGGCTCAAAGAGGGTGCAAATGGGATAAAAATTGTTAAGGATGGCTTGAAAGGCTCAATCGCATTTAATGATGGCCTCAATCATTTTTCAAACTTATGTGCAACCTGTCAAAAATGTGAATTTTCCAAAAAGAATTTTGAAATTATCAAGTGAGAGAAAACACATACATCAGTTTATTACATTTTTCCTTCACAAAATCCATCATCCAATTACTCTAACTCCATTTGTGCTTAAGTTGTTGATGCTACCAAAATTTTGATAAAAATTCCGCAAGTGTACGGATCGTATTTTAGTAAAGTGGTAGTTCAAGGTCGATCCCACAGAGACTCAGACAATTAATAACTAGGCATTAGATCTCCTATTTTCATTCAAGTTGAGTAAATAAAAGAAAATTGATTTTAATTACCTAATGTCTAAGAAAATAAAATAAAACAAATATTCACACAGATGAAATTTACGAGTCAAAAGAACAACCTAGAGCCACTAATCCCTTATCTGCTTCCTAGATTTTATTCCCACTAAGTTAATTATGAATTAATTCAACTAGCTAATCTAGAGTACTAGTGTCTATAAATGCCTTCCGGTCCACTTACATCCTTGCCTAGCTTAATTACACAATGTCTTGCACTAATTTACTAGGCTAATTTATCTCGGTACCGCTCTAATGTGACTATGTAGGGCTTCTAGGTATATTCCTATCCTAGTCGCAAATCAGATTAAAATCCAATCCTACACTATTTAATCCCATGGTCTATTTAAAATTCCCTCTTCCGAGTCCAATTCTAAATCCTCTAAACATGTCTAATGGTGATCAAGCACTAAACAAGTTAATCACTAAAAGCAAGATTAAATAAACTAAATCAAGTTAACCATGACTAAATAGTGGGAAATAAAATACTAAGTTACAAACAAGTTCATAGTACTCTAGGTTGTAAAAGAAATTAGCCACACATAGGGTTCAACATAAGAATTAGGTGAAAATCCAAAAACATACTACAAGTTCACAAAGGAGTAAGAATTGGACAAGATTAAGGAGCTGCTTCCTTCCTTTTGTGTGTTGATGTCAATACATATGTGTGTGTGCCTTTGTAGTACGGCCCTTGTAACACTCTGTTACTAATTTCTTAATTTAAACCATAATATTCATTTTAGACTAATAGCCTCTTTACTAACTATGATAGAAAAAGGGATTTCCATAATATCAATGTCCTATCATAGTTAGAAAAGGAATTTCCTAGTGATTAACTATTATTATCCATGATAGAAAAGAATAAACTAATACAATACAGCTGCTATCATGGATAATTTATTGCTAACCATGTTAGAAAAGAATCACCTAACATGGTTAGAAAAATAAGCAACCTAATGTTCAATAATATCAAATACATATAAATATATGCGGAAACGTATGCAGGCCTATACAAATTGGCAATATACAACTCTAAATAAATTATATAACCTCTACTACCTAATTCCCTTTCCTGTTGCTTGCGCCTGTGCATGAATACCTGCAAAAATGTCAGTAATCGTGGGATGAGACAATTTGTCCCAGTAATCACCGCTTAACTCACTATAACAGTGAGATGTGCGGTAGTGAGGGCGTCTAAAGGGTACCACAGTTTTAAAATGAATCTATATATATATACAAGAACTAAGTCTTCTACCATTTATCATTCTATAACCTCTGTCACGTCCAAAATAAATCAAATTCAACTTCTCAACTCTCATCCATGTACAACCTGATGCTCTACTCATGCCATCCTGGAGGCACTACGCTCGAGCCCTATATGGATTCCAAATGAGTTGACACTGTGCCCCTCTCAAATGTGAGGGGGCAATTTCCCTCTCTGGTAAACCCATGAGAGGGAAACCCCAATCTGTCTCCAATCAGAAAGGGAGCAGTCTCTGTCTCCAATCAGATGACTGCTGGTCACAGTCTCCAATCTGCTGACCATTGGCCACAGTCTCCAATCTGTTAACCAGTACAAATAACCGTTGATTGGCCTATCAACCGGTTATCATCGCGCGATGGTACCTATATCTCAGTGTCATGCAATAATCACAATACTTTACAATATACCAATCCCTTTCAATATTTCAATATCACATCAACGTCCAGCACTCTCACAATTTCCTTCAACATCTCAATGTCAACATTTAATCCTCTTATATCTACATAACCTTTCCAATACCACTATCAGAACACTCCACATGTGTAAATGTCACATCATTCCAGGATTTTTACCACAACTAAACAGGATACTACATATATGTGTCAAATTCTTTATACGAAAATAATCGTGTTTAAAAGGCACCCGATAGCCTATTTTGTATAAAAATAGCTTTTAAAGATTTTGAGGGCTAGAAAGGATTTTGAAAATCCCAACTAACATCACCCTCAATGTTATAGCAAGGTAAGAGTGATTACCTGTCGCCCTTTAGCACTGTGACGTTCGTCCTTACCATTCCTTTAGATTTCCTCCAAATATTTTCCTCTTAGTTCCTCCTATAATAATAGGACACAAAATTATAAATTAATATCATTTCACTTTATAACATTTTGACGTCTCTCTCTCGTATGATTTATATATTACTACCCAAACCCCCTTATGTTCATTTTTCTAATAAATCACTTCACTTTCATCCACATAAGTCACCTCAACAAATAAGCATAATCACAACAAGTAAAACTAACCAATTCTTAACTTTAACATATAATCAAAACAATGCCTCACCTTTTCCAAATTTTAACTTTATTCCATTAGCACAAATTTAGTCATTTCACCATGAACACAATTAAATCTCTAAATACAAACACTTCCAACGAACCACTCAATACATGAACAATTAACCATAGACATCTAATGTAATACAGATTTATATCATTTCACAATCTCAATAAATACCCAAATGGTATATAACCTCTATTCTATTCCAAAACAGATTCAACAATCATATGAGCAACTAAACCTTGACAACATCACCAGCAAAGAAAATATAAGCTGTATTATTTGTGCAGCCAGCATACCTCATCATAATAATTGATAAATACATCTCATCAAAGTTAACTCATTAATCTTTAACCAGAATTGAGGATATTTTCATGTCAAGAACTATTCGGCCAATTGCCAAAAAGGAAACAAAGAATTCAAAAGTCACAATACAAACATACAAGCTAATCCATTCTACTATGCAAAGTACTAACAAAACATAACATTCACTTTATTTTCCATAGCTTACAGCATTTGGCATAATAAACCCAAGCAACTCAATTAAACACAACTTCAATTTAAATCAAAACCACTTCACTTGGTCTTGGAACATAAATAATTAACTTTCCAAATCCTTTCACTTTCATCTCCAAAGTCACATACATCTATGACCTTGCTTATCCATAATCTATTTCAAGCATTTTCCCCAATGAAAACAGATTTACCAATCAGACTCCATTTGACCAGAAACAGGACAAATTTACATTTCACATTTTAACAAATCCAAAGCAATCACAATCAGCACATCCACTAAAATAGGATTTCACAACAACTAACTTTAAAGCATTTGCACTCTCATCCTACATCCTAATCGGGCTCTCACTCAAATATTTCTCCAAATCGCAGAAACTGTAAGGATAAGTAGAGAAAACTCACCAAAGCTCAAAACTTTGATTGAATGCTACCTATAGTGTTGTTGCCGCCTTAGTCCGCCGGAAATAGCCACTGGAGCCGAGGAAGGCGAAGAAGAATTCGGAGGAAAAGAAAAGAAGGGTTAGGGCTTGGAGTTGATGTGAGGAAATAGATAGGAATCTAAGAAAAGAGACTTACTTTAACTTGTTTTTGGCCTTGGGTGCCTCGTCTAGAGTTTCCCGCCGCCGGAAAAGCTTCGGCCGACGCCAAGCTCGCCGGAAAATGCAAAACCGAAGGGAAAAAGATGATGAGAATGGAGAACGCGAGGAAGGGAAAACAGGGAAGAGGCCACAGAGTTCGGCCAGCCTTGGCCGCCGTTGCAGCCGCCCTTCGTCGACGTGGAAAGGAGAAACGAAGAAGATGGAAGGGAGGAGAGAGACGACGGGTTTGAGAGTGAGAAAGGAGGAAGGGAGTCATGTGTGTGTCGTGAGGGGGAGGGGTCGGCGCCGCCACACCTTCGGCCGCCGGAATTCGCAAGGAGGGCGGAGGAGAGGAAGAAGAAGTCGGACGAAGAAGAAGAAGAAGAATGAAGAAGCAGATGGCGGAGGGAGAGGGAGTCTGATATTTAAAGTAAAGGGGAGGGCGCGTTTGGTCAGGGAGAAATAAGGGTAGATTTTGATAATTAAAGCCTAAACTTGCCATAGTGTACTCATTTTGATTTAAAACCACTTAAACCAGCCTCCAATCTTCTTAAACTTCAAAATATTTTTAGCTTTACCACTCCCTCATATTTCAAACTCTTCATTTCTTAATTAATTATATGCATATTAATTACTCAAAATTTCCAACAATATCCCAAAAATTCCTAAAAATTCCAAAATCTCCCAAAACACTCTCTAATCCTGAATTAAATTTTTCAGGATGTTACAGCCCTGGTGCCTCCTTCTTCTTTTCCTTGCGTCAATAACGTGTGATCTGCTTCTTCTCGTCTTCAATTTCTTCGTGAATCTCATGTAGGCTATAGGAATTGGAAGAATTATGACCAAGCCTCCTTTCTACTAAATTGCATGTGTATATTTATAATAAAATAGTCCAACACCATATTGCTTTTGTCTTGCATGTTAAGTTTCTTTTCTTTCCTTTTCTTGTATGATGAATGCACATATATCAACCTCTTTCTCTTTATTTCCTTTTTCATTAAATCTGCATTCATGAAGAGAAAGAAATAGAAAATAATCACAATGACTCAATCACATAATCTCATTAATAGAAAACTTCTCATCAAAATATTTCTTTTAATATATTAAGTTTCCTATTTCAATTAAATTTCAGATTTTCTAAAAGAATGACTTATATAACCATCAAACTACTTTTTTTCCAATTCACAACAAAATCATCTAATTACTTAATTAATGACTCCCCAAATACAATAAAATATTTCCTAAAACCATTCTTCAATTTCCAAATGACAGCAAAATCAAAATGACACAAGCAATGGAACATCAAAAATTCTGCATATCAAATACAAATGTAGCAATAACAGCATGCAGCCAAAAATGGGGTTGACAGTGACCCTAGGAAAGGCTTAAACAAAATGCTAGAAAAAAAATCCTACAAATCCTACAAAGGTTTTGAATAAAAGGTTTTCCCCCAAACTTGAACTATCCTAACCATTGAGCTTCACCTAGGCATCCAAATTGCAGCTCCTTGTCAAATCTCTCACTTACTCCCAAAGGATTAAATGATATGCACTTCAAACTTCCAAGTAAATCAGATGAGGCTAAGGGTGTGCTACAAGTCCATTTCTATGTCAATCATCACATCCTTTCTCATTAACTCTCAAGAAAAACACAAGGCAAGCAGTGACAATGAAAGTATTGTTAATCTAGAATTTGGGGCGTAAGCTAGTTTACAAGAGAACACAAGTAGTTAATGAGCAGCAAATATTCTTCATTGATTTCAAAAATCCAAAAGATGAAGCACAAATAATTTTATTAAATAGCTTTAAGCCTCTAAATTCATGAGTAACAAAACTCTATTGAAAAATGCAAGCATGTATCACAGGGAAGATCAAAACCAAAAAATGCAACCCATGTCAATCCTCTCAACAACTCAATCTCAAAGTATTGCTATGGATTTTGCATCTCTCCCATCTCTCAACAACTACAACTTTCATCTCTCATTCTTACTTCTTTCAAAATTTCTCAAAATCTTTGTATTCATCTATATTATTCTAAACTATCCCAAACTAACCTAAACTAAAATCAAAAGAATGAGTAAGAAAAGAACCATGGAAGTTACCAAGTTAGAGAGAGACTAGGCACGAAATTGAGGGCTGGAAGAGGGAATGACTGAGGCCGCCAGAGTGAAGAACGACGGCTACGGCGGGTTGATGGCCCCGGAGGGAGTAACAGCGAAGGAAGAGGAAAAAGAAGTGATTTTTCGCGTGGGGGGTGTAAGGATGAGTATGAGCAGAACAATGAGGAAGAATGGTGAGGAGAGAAAAGAGAAAAATGATTGTTGGAGTTGTTTATGGGGGGTGGGCGAACAGTGGACGAGGGAGAGCTGATGGTGAAGGTGAGGGAAGTGGTAGGAGAAAGTGGGACATGTCTAGGGTTTCTGTAATTTAAGTTTTTTTTTGGGTTAAGGTGCATTTTTAGTACTCTAAAATATAGCAAAGTGCACTTAACATAATACACAATATTGTGGCCCATTTGTGGTAACCAAGAATTATTTTCGTGGTTTATTTAATAATGACGTTAAATAAGTTAAGTTTGACCGTTATGTGTCAAATATTGACCGTGAAATTGTGGGGTAAAGGAGCATTTTCAGTACTCTAGTATATAGAAGGAGCACTGAACATAATATACAATATTTCGGTCCATTTGTAATAATTAAGAATTATTTTCATTGCTTATCTAGTAATTCGTTAGCTAAAACAAACTTTTATAAGATAAAATCTAATGTGACATAATGCTGTAATATATGTATATTGAAATGACAATGTAACGAACATTATTTTAAGTTCATAATTATGTAATCAGATATAGAAGTAACTCTTCTTCTATTACATCATAAGGTCATTAATTTGGGTCAAGCCAGTATGACCAACCCATTTTAATTTTTGTCGAGCCAGTATGATCAACCCGTTTAAACTCAGTAAGGCCAACCTGTTTAGTTTATGATTCTTTGCTTACACTTTTTATATATGTAAAATACTAATGACTTATTAGTTTATACATGCATGATACTAGGATAGTCTATGGATCTTTATAACTTTGAAGTGTTTAATTATTTGACACTTTGAATAATATTGTGACTAGTTATTTATGGTGTTCAAATATTATATATTATGTTTGATGATCCTTCTATATTCTAGAGTACTGAAAATGCTCCTTTACCACACAATTTAACGGTCAAAATTTGACACATAACAGTCAAATTTAACTTATTTAACGTCGTTACTAAATAAGCCACGAAAATAATTCTTGGTTACCACAAATAGACCACAATATTGTGTATTATGTTAAGTACACTTTGCTATATTCTAGAGTACTAAAAATGCACCTTAACCCGTTTTTTTTAAATTTTTTTTTGTGCATTCGCTGATGGTTAGCTGGCAGCGAAGTTACAGCGAACAGACATCAGAATTGCTAATTCTGCAGCAACTATGACAGACTTGCCAATGACAAATATTGTACCATTCAACATCAAAATCGTTCTCTTTTCTCACACAATTACTGCAGCAACATACCAAGACCATAAACACCTCATCCCCATTATCAAATTCCATTGAAACCCAAAATCCAGCTCAAATATATCAAACTCACACATATCACCAAGGGACTTGATAACCACAATCCCACAAAAACACATCAAATTCCTCACTAATCTTAACTCCCTCATTCAATACAATCCAGCACCAAAATTTTTCTAAATATCCACTCACAAAAGTTCAAGATCTGTTTACTAATCAGCATGCACCACTTTCATGACAATTCAACCCATGAAACTCAAATAGATCAACAGGCATACATTAATATCACAAATCAGTCCATTAGAACCATACATGCAATGCTTCAAAATAATGCCCAAAAATAAATCCAAGATGAGATTCAAAATGTACTTCCCCTTGTAGACCTCTTCTTTCCCTCCAAAACCGTAAGCTCCAGCACCCCCCATGAAAAATCATCCAAGTATCAGGAGAAACCTTTCTTCCTACAAAAAGAGAAAAACAAGTGCAAATCTACCAAAATAAACTAAATAACACAAAAATCAAAAACAAAAGAGAAAGGTTAAGAACTTGGGTTGCCTCCCAAGAAGCGCTTAATTTATAGTCTTTACGTAGACTCTTCTCTGCTTCAAGAGGGATCAGAAAGGGGTAGTGAGACTGATGCACGATCTATCTCACCACTCCAATAATGCTTAAGCTGCTGTCCATTAGCTTTGAATTTTCGTCCTTCATTGTTCTCAAGCTCTACAACACCACGATCAAGAACTTGGACCATAGTGAACGGTCCTGACCAACAGGACTTGAGCTTTCCCGGAAACAACTTCATTTTAGAGTTGAACAAGAGGACTTGTTGCCCAACCACAAACTCCTTAGCAATTATCTTCTTGTTATGCCACCTCTTAGTATTTTTCTTGTATAACCTTGCACTCTCACTAGCATTGAGACCACATTTTTCTAGTTTATCACATTGATGAGAAGATGATTTCAATTCCAAGATTGAAGGATCTTTGCTAGATGAATTCAAAGAAGTGTCTGTTGTATTGAGCACATCAAATGGATCAAAAGGCTTGAATCTTGCATGACCATAAGTATCCATAGCACACACTCTCATTAATTCTTTACCATGAACATCTTCAATACCTTTTTCTTCCTTCAACAATACTTCAGAGGGATTTTTAACCGATGAAGAATAAGACTTTTCTTGATGAGTAGAATCAAGCACATCCACAAAGGCACATTGAGGAGAATCATAGGAGAACTTCAATTGGTTCATGTTGAAACTCACTTTCTCATCATTGACCCTTAAAGTGATTTCACCTTTTTCCACATCTATAAGGGTTCTAGCAGTAGCAAGGAATGACCTCCCAAGTATGATTGGAATGTTCCAATCCACTTCGCAATCAACAACAATAAAGTCAGCCGGAAATATGAACTCATTTACTTTCACCAAGACATTTTCAATGACCCCTCTAGGATGAGATACACTCCTGTAAGCAAGAAGTAGTGTCACAGTAGTAGGCCTTTCCTCTCCTAAGCCTAATCGATTGAAAACAGCAGAGGGCATCAAGTTGACACTTGCCCCCAAATCACAAAGAGCTTTTCCTTTGAAGTTATTCCCAATGTTACATGGAATGTTGAAACTCCCAGGATCTTTCAACTTAGGAGGAAGCTTTCTTTGTAGAATAGCACTACAATCTTCAGTCAAAGCAACAGTTTCAAATTCACTAAACCTCCTCTTCTTGGACAACACATCTTTCAAGAATTTTGCATATTTAGGCATCTGCTCAAGTGCTTCGGCAAACGGAATGTTGATATGCAATTGTTTGAACATTTCTAAGAATTTCTTGAATTGTCCATCATTCTGGTACTTTTTGAGTCTTTGAGGAAAAGGAGGAGGAGGCACATATTTTGGCTTTGCCTCATATGGTTTCGCCTTGTCATCAACACCATCCTTATGTTGCACTTTGTCTTTGCTCTCAACAACATTTTTCTTCGCAGAAACATTTTCATCAACTAGAATATTTTCATTAATGTGACATTGTGTTACTAATTCCCTAATTAATTCAATAATACCCTGACTAACTATGATAGAAAAATGATTTCCATAATATTAATAAATCTATCATAGTTAGAAAAAGGATTTCCTAATAATGATCATTATCCATGATAGAAAAGAATAAACTAATACAACCTGAATACTATCATGGATAATTAATAGCTAACCATGTTAGAAAAGAATCACCTAACATGGTTAGAAAAATAAACAACCTAATGTTCAATAATATCAAATACATATAAATATATGCGGAAACGAATGCAGGCCTATATAAATTGGCAATATACAGTTCAAAATAGTCTATATAACTACTACTACCTAATTCCCTTTCCTGATGTTTGTGCCTGTGCATGAGTACCTGCAAAAATGTCAGTAATCGTGGGATGAGACAATTTGTCCCAGTAATCACCGCTTAACTCACTATAACAGTGAGATGTGCGGTAGCGAGGGCGTCTAAAGGGTACCACATTTAAAACCAATAATATATATATATATATATACATATATATACATATATATATATATATGTATATATATATGTATATACATATGTGTATATATATATGTATATACATATGTGTATATATATATATCTATATATATATATATATATATATATATATATATATATGTCAAGTCTTTCATTCATCATTCAAGTCCCTCCGTCTAATCAACTCAAATTCATCATCTCTACTTCCCACATATCACTCAAATCCCTTAGTCAGTTCCAAGTCAACTCAACAGATGAAAATAAACGTGATTGACACTGTGCCCAGTCTCAAATCTGAAAGCATGAAAAAGGGAGCACTTTATATAGTGAAAACGTCCCTGAGAAAGGGAGCACTATAAACAGTGTAAACATCCCTGGTTCCTTTACAATCCGAGGAACCTGTACAATTAACCTATCGATTTGCGCAAATCGATAGGTTACATTGGCCGACGGTACTAATAATCAGTGTCATGCAATACTCACAATCCCTATTCTATATTTCATCAACCTAGCTCTCAACAATCTCAACTCAACATGTAACTCTCTTTTCTATCCTCATCACCTCTTAAACCACTACCCAACACTATCCCTATATACATTTCACGTCATTCCAGATCAATGGCCACCAACAGGCAGGATAATAGGTATACAGAGTTTCAAATTTCTTTATATGAAAATAATCGTGTTTGAAAGGCACCCGATAGCCTATTTTGTATAAAAATACCTTTTAAAGATAATATATATATATATAGAGGGTGAGAAGGGATTTTACAAAATCCCTAACTAACGTCACCCTCAATGTTATAGCAAGGTTAAGTGTGATTACCTATCGCCCTTTAGCAATTCTAAGCGATTTCTCAACCTTTCTTCCTCGATGCCATGAAAGCCTACTGCATCCACTCCTATAATAATATACATCCAAATGATAAATTAATATCATTTCCCTTTTATCGTAGTTCGACGTCTCTCTCTCGTTCTTATATGTTACTACCCAGCCCATATGTAATTATTCTATTCCTTGAAGTCATTATAATTCTTAAAGTTTATTCATTAAACATTTAAAGGTTTCTTGCAAAGTTTCAAGAATCCTCAAATCATTCAACAAGCATTAATCAAGTAGCAACTCATGATCTAATTTTCAAATAGACTAAGAAGCCATCACAATTACGCCTTCACAATGTCATTCACAAAAGTCACAACATCAGTCCATCAGCAATAAAACAAGCATTAAGCAGAAAGCAATTAATTATTGTTCATATAATTCAATATTAAATATAGCAATCTTTTTTGATGTTTATTAGCCCCTCTTTAGGTCCACAATTTATTCAGCCACATGCAGCCCTTTTATCTACTTTCACCTTCACATGTTAATTTAGTACAGATCAGCACTTATGAACTTAATCATATAAGATCAATGATTTCACATAAGGTTATTGAACTAAGCTTCAATGACATGTATACAGACCCAAACATACACAAATCAATTGTTACTCTTTCTAGTTTTTATCTCAATTCATATCAACCAGTATAAAGTCAGATTTGGATCACAATAAAAGAACAACAAAAAGAAGGACAATGTGCCCATGCACTCCATTCACAAATCCAGCACAACACAGAACTATATAATGTCAAGAGAAAATTCGACTACTCATGCCAAGGAGATTAAGAATACTCTCCTAGTTACATACACTCAAAATCTTGCTTAAAACAGAACATGTGATGCTCCTAATAGTAAGAAAGCACCACAATTCAGTTAATTGTATTAGCATGGCAAAAACAGAAATTTTTAACACCTATATCCATCTACACAATTTGTTTTAGTCATTGTTGTACAATTATTAATATTCTCCCTACTTCCTTGAGTATACAACCATAACAAAATTCTCAACTATATATATACCAGCATCCATTTCAATAACAATCATTCTTTTTAAAACACAAATCTTACCAGTAATCTTTACCATTCACTTGACACAATCTAAACAGAATTTGTTCTTAAATTAATTCACTAGAATCAGCTTCATAACACCACAAAAATTCAGGTTTAACAAAACAATATTCAGCTAAATCAAACATTTTTCCTAGCTGCTCAAAACTGAATCGTTCATAACAGTTTTGAGCTGAAAACATTTCATATACTATGTTTGCATTACATTTCATATTTCCTTCTTTGTCTAGGTTTAAACAAAAATGAAACCCATAAAATAAGCATTAATACCGACACTTACCACTCAAGCTATAATTACCCACGAGTTACTTCATGCATTAGTTTTAATAAACTCGGATTTGCCAATCAGACCCATGTTCGGCCAAAAGCAAGAATAATTTCCAACATTCACATTGTAACAAAACTCAAACAATCAAACCAGCTCATACCGAACTAATACTTAATTAAGCTTTTACTGCAACTAAGGATAACTGGCAAAACATTCATGAATCAAACGAGCACTCATTATTCATAGCTTAATTAACTGAAAACTCAAAATACCTGAAGCCAGAACTTCCCTCAAGGACCACTTAACGCATGGACAACATTGACAACTTATGTGGCCTTTTTCACAAACACCATCCAATCAACAATATCTATAATTACATTCTCTCTTAACCATTAAAAATTCAAGCTTTTGCTTCATTGTTCTTCATTCCAACACTCAAAATCCAACATAAATTTTCAGGCAATAGAAAAAGAAAACAACAACAGAATTTACTTCAAACCAATTCAGTAGATCAAAGAAACAGTACAAGCAATCAACTTTATTATAATCTTATCAAAGTTAATTTGAAGATTAAACCCAAAATCCCAATCCAAACCCTCACTCTCAAACGGCTGAAATCACAAAAACTAAGGTAAGTAGAGTGTGAAAAATACTTACGGAGTTCAAGAATGAGAAAAGATGGTGTCATCGCCGCCGGCCGCCGCCGTAATCGCCGGAAATCATTCTCTCAAGGGGCTGGCCGAGCTGGGAGTAAAGGGAAGTGAGGGATGACGAAAATGGTGTTGGAAAGGAAAGGAATGACTTGAAAAAGCCAGAAGAAACCATAAACTAACCTCCCAGCCGCCGTCCGCCGTGAACACTCGCCGGAAAAACAAGAGCTTTCTCCGGAAAACATGGAGGAAGACGATGGCGAGCGAAGAAACAGCACGAAGATGAGGAGTGAAGGACGCGAGGGAGAGAGCACGGTGGTCTGTCCAGCCCTGGGCCGCCGTCATGGCCGCCCGTCGTCGCCGGAGAGAGAAGAAACGAAGAAGAAGAAGACGGAAAGGAGGAAGGAGGCGCGCGGTGAGAAGGAGGAGGGAGTCCGATGGTTTTTATATAAAAGGGGGAGGGGCGCGTTTGGTTTGCTGAAATTAGGGGGTTCTCTAATGATTTGTAGCGCAAAATTGCCATAGTGTACTCTTTTAATTCTAAAATCATTTAAACCAGCCTCCAATCTTTTTAAACTTCCAAAAATATCCCAAAAATTCCTAGAAATTCCAAAATTCCTAATTTCTCCATTTATTATTTCCCAAAACACTCCTTGATCCTGTATTAAATTTTTAGGATGTTACAATTCTCCTCCTCTAAAATAATTTCGTCCTCGAAATTAAGGGAATTTTCATTAGAAATAAGAAAAGAAACAGTTTCTTGGACTGATAATCCCATCTCAAGAAAAAGAAAAAGGAATTTGGTTATAAGTAAGGAAGACTAAACTCATTGGCAATGAGAATTCATTGCCATAAGTGTCATCCATATGACACCGCAGAGATGCTATCGATGATTTAGAAGAACTATGAACACTTTAACTAAGGTTGTTGTCGCAGTTTTCTGGTCAAATGTAGTCAAGTGCGAAGTAGGAAAGATGTTTCTTACGATAAAGGTGAGGTTAAGGATACTAGATCCCATTCTCAAGTTCATTAAAAGGTTTAAAAAAGGTGAAATCAAGTCAGATTGACTTGAATGTATATAACCTTTTGAACAAGGTTAGAAACACTACGTCAGAAAACTAAGGGTATAACTAAAATTCTATTCAAAACCACAATTAATTCTGCTATACTAGCAGATTAATGGACAAATTTGTCAAAATTCACAATAAACAAGTCATAATAATATTAATCTCACTGCATAAAACAGATAAACACTACCCTTTTTGCGTCCCCTTCCAAGCAAATTAATATATACTTAAGCCCTTTCACATCGACAACCAACTATCCTTGAAATCAATTCTTAACACTTAAACAAATTTTTGAATCCACCTTACCTAATTCTTAACAAACAAACTTCACAAGTTCAAACATATCTCCCAAATTCACATACAATTTCATAAATCTACTCTTAACACTTTACCAACATCACTTCCTCCTAAAAATAAATTTAGCCTTGATAAAGGAAACCGTAGAAAATATGCAAACACTCATTCATCGAGTTCTTCAACCAAATAGAATCCTAATGCAAAGAAACTCTGCATTCTTACTGATTCCAATCGGCTAAAACAAAATCTCCAAGGCTACCATGGTACAGATCTGATCATATGAATGCAATCAAATACAATTCTTAATCTAAAAATAGAATTCCATCAATTCTCCAAAACTTGTAATCTCAAATCTGAAAATTGACCTTCAAGTGCATAACTAATCAGCCCCTTGCATTCCTTAATACTTAAATCAAACCTTAAGGCATCAACACAATTTCAAAAATCAACCTTCCATTGGTGACCAAATTACAATCAAACAACTTTGATGACTACCAATACATGTGAACTATCACTCTCACTTCTTTAAGCACCACCTAAGTATTTATCAATCTTTAGACATAAAAGTGAATACAAATTAAACTCTAAACTACAAATTCTCCTAGTGATCATTAAAACTTGTTGTTTCAATACCATAAATAACAAAATTTCCTCATCATAACTATACTTAAAACCTAACATTTCTACAACTTTATACTATCTATATCTTAATGCTACTAGATCACACAACTCCATCAAACTTTATCTTCAATGAACTATTTAAAAATACCATTCGTCACGAAATCTTAAAGGTCATTCTTGGTCTTCCTTTTTATGCCAACATTATCGTTCTCCCTTTACAATTTATAACATGATTAAAGATTATCTGCACAACTACTCTTCTTACTAGTGCCTCTAGCAACCTTCTTTGCATATCTCCAAACCTCATCAATTAATTCTCTAGCATTTTCTTCATGGCAGGGCTCACAAACTTTTCTTGAATACAAAAATTTCAAATCCTATGGCCACATATTCAACGAGGTCCTAATTTTATTCTTTCCCTACCAAATAATACAATTCCATATTCAGTTCAAATCAACAACCATTTCATCTTAAAATTATATGCAAAACATAATATAAATATAAAACTGAAACTTCCTTATAATAATGACCATTCTATTTCAATCTCAACAATTTCAATTATCTACTTCATTATTTTAGCATCCTAAAGCATCCTTCCTTACCTTAAATCACCTTGATTTATAATCTAAAACTCCTAAACAGAGAACTAACCACAATTTCCTAAACTCTTTTTCTTCATTCCCTTTAGCCATACTTCCTATAATTAAACATGTAAAGCATAAACCTCATCAAAACTTCCTAATAATTGAAACATCACACCCAACCAAACACTAACATAAATTTCAAAATTTATCGTTAAGCACAACGATTTTCCAATTACACACCGAGCAGGAGGTTACCAAAACAACCAATTTCCAAAGAATTTTGAATAACAACAATAAAACAAAACCAATCAGTTCATCAATTAATCAAGCAATTCAATAAACAAGTAAAACAAACAAGAACAAAGTCAATTACATCACTACTCAAATAAAGTAACAATAAACTTTATTATAGTTTTAACATTAAAAGTATGATAACAAAAAGAAAATTCTGCTAATGAACTCACAAAATTCAATTTAATTCACTGTTAAAACAAATACATGAACAAAAATTTTAATTTTAACAACTTTATTTACTTTAACAAACAACAATATCTTTGTTATCAACTAACAAAAATTCACTCAAACTGAAGTCAATTCACATTTGTAACCACACTTCACAATGCAAAAGGATTTCAATTAAAAACAATCAAACAAAAACAAGTAGATTTCTCCATTTAGCAAACAATGTAGCAATTAATTTAAACAAACATGAAGCAAGGTCACCAATTCTTGCTTCACACCATATTCATTATTAATTCTTATCTTCAAATCTCCTTAATCCATTAACCCAATAAGGTATCTCATGATACCTCGACTATGATTATGACCGGCACATAACTATATTCGAGACCCCAGAGAAGCATCCTTATTTCGTCATTCTTCCTAAATTCTTATACATGTCAATATTATTTCATTATTCTTTCTATGTTCATCTCAATCTCTCCACAATACCTATTCAATTGCTCTTATCACTCTCTCCCCACCACGGGATGAGTGATATTCCTCTCAAAAGGCCAGATATTCATGCACAAAAGGAAGGGAATACTAAGAATGTATATTGCCAATCTACATGCAATGCAGCACAGTCCTAGGTTATCGTATACCAAATACTGATAACCAAGTTGTGACATTGTGTTACTAATTCCCTAATTAATTCAATAATACCCTGACTAACTATGATAGAAAAATGATTTCAATAATATTAATAAATCTATCATAGTTAGAAAAAGGATTTCCTAATAATGATCATTATCCATGATAGAAAAGAATAAACTAATACAACCTGAATACTATCATGGATAATTAATAGCTAACCATCCAAAAATATCCCAAAAATTCCTAGAAATTCCAAAATTCCTAATTTCTCCATTTATTATTTCCCAAAACACTCCTTGATCCTGTATTAAATTTTTAGGATGTTATAATTAACTTTGGCTTTTTCATCAAAAACAATATCACTTTGAGATTCCTTGTTAACTCCTTGAGGCTTAGGCTCATTATCAACTCGTTTCCCACTCCTTAAAGTGATCACCTTGCATTCTTCTTGGCCCTTGTTCCTTGGATTAGGAATTGTGTCACTAGGGAGACTTCCTTTTGATATGTGAGTTGCCATAACGTTCAATTGAGATGCGAGTTGCCCCATTTGTATCTCAAGATTCTTAATAGAGGCATCATGACCCGCGAGCCTAGCATCATTCTGAATTCTCGCAGCTTCTTGCCCTGCCAAGATTTGTGACAACATTTTCTCCATCCTATCCATTTTAGGGTCTTCTTCTTTTTGAGGTATCTGTCTGGTTTGACTTTGAAAACCTGGTGGATGAGAAGGGTTCACACCTGAAGAAGACGAAGGATTCACAGCTTGCCCTTGACTCCATTTAAAGTTTGGGTGATTCATCCACCCTGGTTATAAGTGTTGGAGTAAGGGTTGTTGTTAGGATTCTGAAACTTCCCCATATAGTTCCCAGACGCAGAAGCCATGTAAAGAGGGCAGTGGTCTGGGAGATGAACATCTTCACATTGATCGCACACAATTGGGGTCATATGCACAGAATGAACACCCTGAGATTTACTTCTCTGCACCTGCGATTCAAGCACATCAAAACATTTGTTTATGGCAGATAGAATAGTAGCCATTTATGAGGAAGAAGTGACATCTTCCTTTGGAGTAGTAAGAGGCTGTGAACGCCTGTCTGAACCGTGAGAATTATTAGCAGCCAACTGATCAAGCAATCGGAACATGTCATTAACAGGGACATGTCTGTATCCTCCATTTGTCATTGAGTCAAGCATAGCTTTGGATTGAGGATTAATGCGGTTACAGAAGATCTGAAGGATGACCCACTTGTCTACCCCATGATTAGGGCATTGTTTCATTAACATTCTGTACCTTTCCCAAGCAGCATAGAGATGCTCATCAGGATATTGCTTGAAACTCAGAAACTCATCTCTAGCTTCAACAGACTTATCTTCAGAAAAGAATCTTGCTCTGAACTTATTCTCAAGAGCATTCCAAGAATCGATGGACCCCTCTGGCAAATTATCAAACCATTCTCTAGCCTTCCCTTGCAGAGAGAAAGGAAACAGCCGGAGTCGAAGAACATCATCAGGAACTCCATTTTGCTTGAAAGAATTGCAAACTTCTAAGAAGTACATCAAGTGTTTGTTTACATCTTCATTGTAAAGCCCATGGAACATTCCATGCAACTGGAGCATAGTGATCATAACCGGCTTAATCTCAAAGTTGTGAGCTCGCATCTCTGGCATCCTGATACAAGACTGAACACCAGCCATGTTTCTGGTAGCAAAGTCATTCACAGTAGCCCGATCATACTCATCATCAGCCATGGTCTCAAATTCAGTGTCGGTCTCGTCAAAGAAATTTTCAAACTCCAGGACTACCTCCAGGTTGTCCGAATGCACTGGTTGCATAAACCTGTAGGACAACTAGAGAAAGAACAACACAAAGCAAGTATTGCACTAACAAAAGTATTAGTAAACAAAGAAAAGAATAATTAATTATATATATATTATGCTCAATCGAAATTTAATAACCAAGCCTAGGATTGACCAAGGGATTTGTTTCCAAATCCCCGGCAACGGCGCCAAAAACTTGTTCGCTCCGCAAGTGCACGGGCCGCGCCAAGTAATAAAGTGAAAGTAAAGATCGTTCCCACGAGGGATTGGGATACAAATCCGGTCAAACAAGAGACATAATGATTAAATTAAGTTGAGCTAACAATAAAAGTGATTTGATGAGTAAATGAGTAAAAACTAATTTCTAAAATTAAAATTGGACAATGATGACAAGTTGCTCTTTTCAAGGAATAATTGGCACCTAGGATTATTTATCCCCCTTGTATCTTGTAACCTTTAATCAACTCTTCTTCTACTTGCTTTAATGTTTATATACGTGTTAACCTAGGGTTCTAAAATACTTGTAAACGCTCCGTCGAGTCAAGAACAAGTGTTTAATTCCATTAATCATGCAATCTCTTGTCACAATTAATAAAACCCAATTTCTAAGTTTCAACCCTAATGTGGCTATGTGAGGCTAATAAGTATATGTCTATCTTATTAACAAAACCATTCATTTGTCATGCAAACTTCAAGTTCTCACACTATTTTACTCAGGTTCTACATTTAACCTAGCTCTCTCAAGTCATAAGTCAAATGAACATGTCAACTAAATGGTGATCAATCACTTAGAGGCATTAGGGCTAGAGTAAAATAAACACATATATATACAAAAATCACAAAAGGATAGGAGTTTCAAAGAGTTACTCCATACAAGGGTTCAAAATAATCCTAGATAGATAGGTTTAGCTACTCATAATCAAATATAAACTACAACCCCAAAAGGAATACATAGTCATAAATGCTTACAAACAAGGAGAGATGAAGAAGGAACCAGGAAGAGGAAGATTTAAATGTCTTTAATGCTACCAACAACCTCCCACATTCCAATCTTCAAGCCCTAGCTCACCCAATGCCAAGAAACCCAAGAGAAAGGTGTTTTTGTGCCCTAAGAAATGCCCTAATTCTTTCCCCAGTCGGCCTCCGCAATGTGGTTCAATTCCACCTTTTATCCTTCAGCTTTTTTTCAGTCCAAAACGCACAGTTTCAGTTTCTTCACAGGTTCGCTACACGTTCGCGAAATGCGAACCTCCAGCGAAGATTTTGGCCGAGAGGGTGTAATTCTGCATCCCTTCGCTGTCCGTTCGCTAAGTGCTAACGGCTAGCGAACCTCCTTTTTCACAGTTCGCTGTGCGTTCGCGAAATGCGAACATGTAGCGAAGATTTTGGCAGAGACGGTGTAATTTTGGATGCGTTCGCTGTCCGTTCGCTGAGTGCTAACGGCTAGCGAACCTATTTTTTCCTTTTTCTCTTCTTCTTTTTCTTCCTTGCTTCCAATCTTTTGATGTTCTTATGCTTGCCCATTTATTCCTACTCACATTAACTCAAATAGGAAAGTTTAATTCCTCAACACATATATATCAAAAATTAAACAATTTCAACTCATAGTCTCAATCGCATGTATTTTATATCCTTTTCTCTACAATATGAGTATTGCTCTATTCCTATCTATTTGTTTACCAAAAACATGTGATAAATCAGAAAATTTAGATGAAATGTGTGTGCAATTATGGAGCTTATCACCAACATACATCCAAAACTTCAAAAACAAAAATCACACAGCTACCCACTCAAAGAAAACCCCACAGCTACCTTTAAATTTTTATTTTGTCCTACATTTAACAACAAATTATAAGCAAATTCCAAGTCAGAGTTGTTAGGAATCTCACTTGCTGGGATAAGACAAAACCAATTTTTGGGAAGATCCTTAATGTTCTCATGCACAAAATCCATTGACCTGAAGGGAATGTCAGAGAAATGAGAGATAGAGCTTGAAGTTGAGCAACGTCGGAAAGTTACAGTGGCGGCGGAGAACCAGTGGAGAACGACGAAGTTGAACGGAGAGAGGGAGAATGTAGATGAGAGATGGCTTGATGAATGGAGAGATTGTTGTGTGTGGGTGAATGTGTTAGGGTTTGATGGTGCTGACAAAAAATGGCGAAGGAAGAAGGAGATGAAGTTGGGAATTTCATAACTTAAAGTGGCATTTTTGTGATTTTGTTATTCTGAACCTTTTTTCATTTTTTTTATTTATTCTTTTTACTTTTGGCTGTAGCCAACTTGTTTCATTGGTTTTGTTGGCTACAGCCAACTCCTCTCGCCCAGATTCAAATCATATCAGCCCAAAACAATGTCTACTCACAACTAATTGCATATTAAACCAGAACAATTTCCCTACTTTCAACCAACACAAAGTCAACTCCAAAACACCACAAACACCATTTAATACTCAATATAACTCCAAAACAACATTGAAATCCCACACCTAATTTGTTACCAAGAATCAATCATCCACATCTTGAATCCAATGCAACATAAGCAAAACTTTTATGACTCATGACAGCAAAAAACATTTATCAGTCCAAAATCCAAGTTGCTAGGTCATGACAGCAAAAGCAACCCCTCACTTAAACTTACACATCATTCCCAATATGATCAAAGCATTTGTCAAACACAATGCCTCTTAAAAAAATCAACCACATACTTTCATCAATTCCTTCCACCATGAAGTACCCTCAAAACTGATATGGTCACACACATTTAACAAATGACATCCCATTTCATTTCCCTCTCACAAATTTCCCTAAACAGAATATGACAACATGCCACAAAATTTTCAAGTATCTCATAACCAAGCACCCATGTCAAGATGAGTTCATAGCATCAATAAATTTCTTCTAATGTCATATCAATTATAATGATGACTAGAACTGCTTTATATCAGATAAAATCAATATATCTGCTCAGAATCCATCATCTGCAGAACATTTTAGTCCATCCTGAGTACATCTAATCAATTCCAGCAACATTTTCACAAGCAAATCACCCATCTCAAAACATGAACCTATTGTAACCTTATCATGAGATACAAAATCACTTAAAAACACATCATGAATGTCACTTCACAACAATTAAGCATACACCCTACATCATTGCAGCTCATGAGACTTAAACAGATTGTTGGGCATAAATAAACATCACAGATCCAGTGCAGCAGAACAATTCATGCAATTCACCATAATAATGCTCAAAACTGAATCCAAGATGAGATTTAAAATGTACTCCCTCTTGTAGACCTCTTCATGTCTTCCAAAACCGTAAGCTCCAACCACTCGATCTCATCCTCTAGCCATCCAAGTATCAGGGAAAATCTTTCTGCCTACAAAAGGAAAACAAAGGCAAATCTATCAAAAAAAATAAAAGAACATAAAACAAAGAAATGGTTTTAGAACTTGGGTTGCCTCCCAAGAAGCGCTAAATTTATAGTCTTCAACCAGACTTTCCACACCACTCACTAATCATAACTATCAAAAACTAGGATCACCTTGTCTTCATTTCTTTTCAAAAGACAAGTTTTCAGTGGCAATGGGAATTCATTCACAATACATGATCCCTCAATCAAAACTGACTTTAAAAAACATGTCACAATATGGCACATGGTAGGCTCTAATTCAATTGTATCAAAATTTTCAACACTAGCCTCCAAATATTTTGAAAACCCAATAAAATCAACTTGACTCACATCAGCAAGAGTCATGAAATCACTCTGAGAATTTTGAGTAAAGATTGTAGGGATTTCTACTTGTTCACAATAACAAGAATTAGGCTCCAAGCTTGAAACTTCAATTAGACACTCAACATTATCCTCTATCTCATCGAATTTCAACTCACAATCACCCACAAAAGCATCACAAACCATTGGTAACACATCATCACTTTCCATAATCAATTCTCTATTTGAAATCATATTTTCAACATAAAAGTCATTTGATGTTCTAAAGAAAGCAACTTTTTTGTTCAAAGACTCAATACTAGAAAGTGTTTCTTTTGCTTTAGATATAGAATTTTCCTGAGCTAATAGATCTTCATTTTGAATATCAAGAATACGCTGAAACATTTCCTCTATTCTTGACATCTTCTCATGATTGGAACTAGACTCATCTAAACTATTGGGTGATATTTGACATTGTGGTGCATATGAAGGGAAAGAATAATTTGGATACCTAGACAATGAATGTTCATGATTCCAACCAAGGTTAAAAGAACTATTATGCCAATTAGCTTGAACCTTAGCAATATCATCCCCTACATAATCCATGGTTGAGACATGGGGACATTAATCATCATAATGATTATTTCCACAATAATTGCAACAAATGTGCTCATATTGAGTTTAAAAAGCATTAGAGTCAAAACAAGATGTTGAATAACCATTATCATGTTCAAATCTATCATTTGCCCCATTAGCCCACCAAGGATAATCCATACACAAATTCAAAGAAAAACTAACAAACATAAAGACACACAAAAAGAACAAATATACACATGAACACAAAAAAAAATAGATACAAACAAAAAAACACACAAACAAATATATACAAACTCAAGCTTAAGCTACTAGTGCTCTAATCAAGATTGACCAAGGACGGTTTTGGGACACAAATCCCCGACAACGACGCCAAAAACTTGTTCGCACCGCAAGTGCACGAGTCGCGCCAAGTAATAAAGTGATAAGAAAAGTATCGTTCCCAAGAGGATTTGGTTCCAAAACCCGGTCAAGTAGAAATTATCGCACTCTCGCTCAATTTAAGTGATCCAAATGTCATGATATAAGGGTAACTAATTTAAACAAATAAGAAAAAATATAAACAAGTGATTCTTAACTTCAAGGATAAAATGAGTCCTAAGATTATTTTTCCCCCTTGTATTTCATAAACTTAAAGAGCTTCCTCTCACAATTGCTTTCAATGACTATATATTTGCTAACCTAGGGTTCTAGAATACTTGTAAACGCTCCGTCGAGTCAAGAACAAGAGTTTAATTCTATTAGTCATGCAATCTCTTGTCACAATTAGTAAAACCGAATTTCTAAGTTTCAACCCTAATGTGGCTATGTGAGGTCAATAAGTATATGTCTATCTTATCAACAAAACCATCCATTTGTCATGCAAACTTCAAGTTCTCACACTATTTTACTCAAGTTCTACACTCAACCAAGCCCTCTCAAGCATCAATCAAGTGAGCACAACATATAAATGGTGATCAAGCACTTAGAAGCATTAAGAGAAGAGTAAAATAAACACATATATAACATTAATCACAAAATAAGAGGAGGAATTAAGATTTAATCCATACAAGGGTTCCAAATAATCCTAAAATCAAGGCTTTAGCTCCACATGTTCATGAGATCCAAAAGAATATAGACATATACTAGCACAACAATAGAACAAGAGAGAGGGAAATGAGATGAAGGAGAGAAACCAAGGAATTGAAGCTTCAAATCTCTTCAAAGGATCAATCCATTGACACCCACTCTTCCAAAAGGATAATTCTTGGCTGTAGCTAGGTGTATTTTCAGTTTCCTTTTGCTCCTTTTCCATTTTTATCCTTCTACCTCAAATCTCCTCCAAATGCAACTCAAATGTGGCCCACTTGTTTAGCATCAACAACCTACATAGCAATAAGATCTATACCAAGCCAAAGTTGACAAGTAGATGGTCAAATATTCACATGCAAATCAATAATTCCATGATTTTACCCCAATATCAACTTGACACATTTTCCTATTATATGTACTTCAAAACAAGTATGAGTTTATCCAAAATATGTAGAAAGTATAGGAAAATGTGCTAAAATGACATGAATTTCATGAGGTTAACATTTTTCTTGATACAAATGCAGCGGGACCAGTTCAAGGTAAGATAGAGCTGACTCTCTGCTCAGTTTGACGTGTATGTGTTAAATGTCCCAATTTCGTGACGAAGAAATTCTCACAATTTCTTTCTGTTCAATGCTTACACATTTGTTCCAAGAATTGATTTAGTCAAATACTGAAAAATGATTTTGATAATATAACGGAATTGCTTAGAATTTATAAATTCATCAAATTTGAATTGAATATTGATAAATTTCAATATTTTATATTTGAAAGGTTAATACGTTTCTTGGTCATTGAACTTTCGTTCAATTTCGGTGTTAGCCCCTCAACTTTAAAATAGATAATTTTGATCGTAAAATGTTTGGTCAATTTTAACCTTAATTCTTGAACTTTAAAATCAATGGTTTTGATTCATGAATTTTCAGTCAATATTGATCTTAGTTCTTGAACTTTTAATTAATTTTGTTCTTTGATGGTCTATTCGCACCGCAAGTGCACGGGTCGAGTCAAGTAATAAAGTGATAAGTAAAGTATCGTTCCCACGAGGATTTGGTTCCAAAACCCGGTCAAGTAATGATTATCGCACTCTCGCTCAATTTGGGTGATTCAAAGGTTAAGATGTGAAGGGTAACTATAAAAATAAATAAGTAAAACTATAAACAAGTGATTCTTCAACTCCAGGATAAAATGGGTCCTAAGATTATTTTCCCCCCTTGTACTTCATAAACTTAAAGAGCCTCCTCTCACAATTGTTTTCAATGGCTATATATTTGCTAACCTAGGGTTCTATAATACTTGTAAACGCTCCGTCGAGTCAAGAACAAGTGTTTAATTTTATTAATCATGCAATCTCTTGTCACAATTAATAAAACCCAATTTTCTAAGTTTCAACCCTAATGTGGCTATGTGAGGTCAATAAGTATATGTCTATCTTATCAACAAAACCATCCAATTGTCATGCAAACTTCAAGTTCTCACACTATTTTACCCAAGTTCTACACTCAACCTAGCCCTCTCAAGCATCAATCAAGTGAACACAACATCTAAATGGTGATCAAGCACTTAGAAGCATTAGGTAAAGAGTAAAATAAACACATACATAACATTACTCACAAAATAAGAGGAGGAATCTAGAGTTAATCCATACAAGGGTTCCAAATAATCCTAGAATCAAAGCTTTAGCTCCACATGTTCATGAAATCCAAAAGAATATATACATATGATAGCATAATCATAGAACAAGAGAAAGGGAAAGGAAAATGGAGAAGAAAAACCAAGATTTGAAGTCAAAATCCCTTCTAGACTTCAATCCATTGACACCCACTCCTCCAAAAGCCAAGCCCTAGCTCCCAAAATGCCCAAGAAGTGAAGAATGAGTGTTTTCTGTCGAGCTCTCACTTTTATATCCAAGAAGTTTCGTTTTTTCGCGTCTGAAAACGCAGAGTTTTACTTTCCATTCGTTGTGCGTTCGTTGCGCGACGAACACACAACGAACAGATTGGAGGCAGAGAGGAAGCATCATTCGTTGTGTCTTAGATTTGCGACGAAAACTCAACGAATGTCAGGATGAATTTTTCTTTTTCCTCTTTTGTTCATTGCTTCACTCTTAAGCTTGTCCTATGTTTTTCTTGGAAACTCCATGTTTTCCTTAGCCTTTTGCACTTGTCCACCTCTTCCTATAAAAGAGAAAGAGGGTTGATGAACTTCAAAAATAACTTACAAACACATATTACTCCAAATTTCACACAAATGCATATTTTTCAATTTGTACTTTTTCCTATATGTATTTGTATCATTCTCAATCATTTGTCACCAAAAATCATGTACATTCAAAGGAAATTGAGATGAAATATGTGAAATTATGGAGTTTATTGCTCCCCCAAACTTAAGTCCTTGCTTGTCCTCAAGCAATTTAGAACTTTTTATACTTTGACCACATGTTATCCCTAATTTAATTGAATTACTTGTTCTCATATGTTGTTCTTCCTAATTGATATATAGAATACATGAATTATATGCAGAGATGAATGATTCATGGTGTTAAGAACAAGCTCTCCATAATCTTTGAACTAGTGTGTGTGATGGAGTTAAAGAAATTTTTCAAGATTTTTCTCCGGTCCTTTGTAAAACTCCAATGTATGTATAGACTCTCACTCTTCAAATTTTTCCACTCTTTTCTTCTCTCCCCACTTTCAACTTGTAGCACATAAGTTTAAAATCAAGAGGGCTTTTGTAGCTTGTAATGGGGCCAGGGGTTTAAGTATTTAGTTAATTGAAAGAATGGGATAAAGGAGTTCAAATATCTTGAGATAAATGAAAACATTTCATCATAGTCACTCTTTCACAAAATTCTTTTTCAAGAAAAATAAACTTCCCCCAAACTCATCTCAATTTTGATTATTTGTACTCCTAGTCTTATTGCAACTTTTTTGTATACTTCTTTCTTTTCTTCTTTTTCATTCTTTCTTTTTCAATTCACTTTCTTTCTTTTTTTTTACTTAGGAGTACAAACTTTTCCTTTTCAAAGCCACTATTTCCCTTCCCACACATGTTTTACATTTGCACACACTTTTATCAACTATATCAATCCTCACTACTAATGAAATGTCAATTATCTCAAGATTCAGGTAGTTCATGGTTTTTTTCAGGCTGTAAGGGTTAGGTTCAATGTGGGTTGCAAAAGAAAATTATTATGGTTTTTCAATAAAAGGCTCAAAGAGGGTGCAAATGGGATAAAGATTGTCAAGGGTGGCTTGAAAGTGTAACATAGTGTTACTAATTCCCTATTTAACTTGTGACATCTCTTTTAGTTCAATAATATCTTTACTAACTATGATAGAAAAAGGAATTGCAATAATATCAATATCTCTATCATAGTTAGAAAAAGAATATCCTAATGATTAATACTATCCATGATAGAAAAGAATAATCTAATACAGCTCAGCTGCTATCATGGATAATTTATTGCTAACCATGTTAGAAAGGATTTGCCTAACATGGTTATTAAACAGAACTAAGTATATTAACAATAAATAAATATATATATATATATATATATATGCGGAAACGAATGCATGCCTATACAAATTGGCAATATACAACTCTAAATGAATTATATAACCTCTACTACCTAATTCCCTTTCCTGTTGCTTGCGCCTGTGCATGAATACCTGCAAAAATGTCAGTAATCGTGGGATGAGACAATTTGTCCCAGTAATCACCGCTTAACTCACTATAACAGTGAGATGTGCGGTAGTAAGGGCGTCTAAAGGGTACCACAGTTCTAAAATCAATAATACATAATATATTTTTCATTTCCTTTCATCCATCACTTAAACCTTTCTGTCACATCTCAAACAACTCAAATTCTTCATCTCTATTTCCCATGTATCACTCAACATCCCTCACACTCACCTAAAGATGCATTGTGCCACCACGGTGCATTCAAGCATCTATTCTTCACTATATGATTTGACACTGTGTCCCTCTCCATAATGAGGGGACAATTTCCTTCTCTGGCAATCTCCAGAGAGGGAACCCCAATTCTGTTTTCCATTACAGAACGGGAACGGTTGGGCTCTCCACTGCCAAACAACCGTAGGGGCGGTTGGGCTCTTCAATGCCAAACAACCGTAGGTCACTTCTCTCAATAAGTCGACCTATGAACCCCGATCCAATCAATTCTAAAAAGGATCCTCAGTACAAATAACTGTCGATTGGCCTATCGACAGTTATCATCGCGCGATGGTACATCAATTTCAGTGTCATGCAATTCTCACCCTACCTTTCCATATTCAAATCACAACTTCTATATTTTCTAACAAAACAACTTCCCATAATCTCAGTCCACATCAAATTCCTGTTCTCATACATCTCAGTCACAATTACAACAATAGAACCTCACTGTCAAACCTTACACCTACGTATATGTCACTACATTCTAAAACCAGCACCATCACCAACCAGGATAATAATATATAATGTATCGAAATCTTTTATACGAAGATATTCGTGTTTGAAAGGCACCCGATAGCCTGTTTTGTATAAAAATACCCTTTTAAAGATAATATATATATATATATATATATATATATATATAGAGGGTGAAAAGGGATTTTACCAAAAATCCCTAACTAACATCACCCTCAATGTTATAGTAAGGTTAAGAGTGATTACCTGTCGCCCTTAGCACTCTGTTGCCTTTTCCCTTTACTTATCCATGCCTTGAGGAATATATAAAGCACTTCCTTTCCTATTATTACATCATGTAATAATAGTAGGTTAATAATCATTCTATGTCATGGATTAACTAACGTCTCTCTCGTTCGTATTACTACCCCATCCTTATCTTATATACTCATTTTAATTTCCAAGTTTACCTAATTCAGATTAGCAAATTTCTTTATAAAACTCAAGTATCCCTTCTAAAAAAAATTACATGTCATACAATTCATACACACAGATTAAATCAAAACAATCACCATTCATAACAATTGAATGTCATCTTTCACAGTCAACATAGTCAATGGCTAAGTAAACAACAATTCCAATATTTTCATCATTACTTCACCAGCATATTTAGAGCATCCAAATTATGTTCCAACTTCACACTACATTTATACTCATCATAATACTTATTTATATATCCTCCAAATGACATTCTCAACCATCTAGAAAGAAAGAATTTAACGTCTTCTTGTATTCAAAACACAATATCCTTCAATCCTTAAGGAATCCCTGATTTAAGTAAAAACATAGGACAAAACTCTTAAACACCAAATGCACAAGCATGACACCACATCCAAAGTATAAGATCCTATTCTCATTACATTTAAAGTTCCTGCATCATTAAAACCATACGCCACTTAACAAATACACCTTTAAGTAACAATCAATTTCTAGCATACTCATAACACCATTTCATTACTTAACCAACAGCCAGTTTGCATAACCATGCCTATTACATGCTAATATAAAATCCTAATCAAATAATTTATGACAAGGCTTTCTGTCACACCAAAAATATCCATTCACAAGTTAAACACCGAAGTATAATTACTCAGAACATCATTACTAATTGGCATCATCCATTCTAAAACCATAATACTTATTAACTCCATTATTCTTCAACATAACAATATACATTCAAGACAGTTTCTTTCTCTTTTCAAATCTGACTTTTAGAACACATTTAACTTATACCCATGCAATCATTATATTAAGCCAAAATCCAAATTTCGCATTACTATCTAATCCATTTATAGCTCTCAACTTTACAATTTCATGAAGAATCCATAATGATCACTTCAACAACATCCCTTCATTCCTCACAAATGCATCCACAACAGTTATAATCATTCATTCATACAAGCCATGTCAAAACAGAGAAAAGGAGGACTTCTGTTAAATCAGCACTTAACTTTCATTCATTCCACCAATCATAGCTAAAATAATACTACCCATAGCATAAGACAAAACTTCCACTCATTCCTTAGCACAAATCACTTTCAGCCACGGGGATTAAAGGAACAAAAGGAATTAAAACTCTGCCAAGTTATCCCTTTTTGTTCCCAGCAAGATTAACAACATCTATTCACACAATTCAGTAAAAATTTGACACAGAAAAGCCAAAAATCAATTCAGCCATAGTGAAAAGAAGCACAACCCTTTGAAAACTCACATGGACATACTTCTACTATATTCACCTATTTCAAAATGATAAAATATCCAGCTCACAAATCAAACATGCATAGGTTAAATTAGGCCCCAAATAAAGATTTTATGCAAGAACAACAATCCATCATACAACTCAAGTAAATGTTCCAAACCATGTAGCATTTAATGTTTACAAATTGAGTTCCTCATGTTTCCAAGCAATCATTTTGATGTGTATTAGTACTTCTTTAGGCAAGAGTCCATTCAGCAAAATACATGACCAACAATGACAACAAAGCAGAGAATAAAGCCTTGCATTCCCTTCAGTTTCAAATCAGAATTTTTGATCCCATTTTATTTATAAGTATCAGTTCTTCCTTCTCAACTAAGTATGAGGAGGACTATGCAAGCATATATCAAAACCCATCTGCACATCCAACAAGGGTGCTAAAACCAGTGTACCACACAATAGAGGCACACTACAATATAAAAAGAAAACACACACATAGCATAATAATTGGGAGAGAGTCTTGGAGAAACATTCAGTTATTTTAAAACAGATGCAGCAATAGCGGAATCTCAAACAAAGGAAATGAAATGAGATATTCTGCCAGAGGTAGAGAACAACCCATAGCAGCAGAATACAGTTCAAGCCATTATGAGTATATGCCATATGCCAGAAGGGATAAACATATCAACTTCATTATAATCTTATCTAAGTTAATTTGAAGATTAAACTCAAAATCCCAATCCAAACCCTCACTCTCAAACGGCTGAAATCACAAAAACTAAGGTAAGTAGAGTGTGAAAAATACTTACGGAGTTCAAGAATGAGAAAAGATGGTGTCACTGCCGCCGGCCGCCGCCGTAATCACCGGAAATCATTCTCTCAAGGGGCTGGCCGAGCTGGGAGTAAAGGAAAGTGAGGGATGACGAAAATGGTGTTGGAAAGGAAAGGAATGACCTGAAAAAGCCAGAAGAAACCATAAACTAACCTCCTAGCAGCCGTCCGCCGTGAACACTCGTCGGAGAACGAAGAAAAAATTGGGGGAGAGAAGACGCGAGGGAGTGAGGTTTTGGTGAGGAAGAAGAAGGAAGGAAGATGAAGAAGATGATGGGCTTGTGGGAGGGGTTGGCGCCGCCGCGCCTTGGCCGCCGCCCGTCGCCGGATTCCGAGGGAGAAGACGAAGAAGGAGAACGAAGAATGAAGAAGGATGGAGGGAGTTCGGATATTTAAAGAAAAGGGGAGGGGCGTGTTTGGTTTGCTGAAATAAGGGGCTCTCTGATGATTTGTAGCCCAAACTTGCCATAGTGTACTTATTTTGATTTAAATCCACTTAAACCAGTCTCCAATTTCCTTAATCTTCAAAATATTTTTAGCTTTACCACTCCCTCATATTTCAAACTCTTCATTTCTTAATTAATTTTATGCATATTAATTACTCAAAATTTCCATAAATATCCCAAAAATTCCTAAAAATTCCAAAATTTCCCAAAACACTCTCTAATCCTGAATTAAATTTTTCAGGATGTTACAATTCTCCTCACCTTTTAGAAATTTTGTCCCCAAAATTTACTAAACATATCACTTAACACAAAGAAAATATGCAATTCAACTTTATACTCTCCATATCAATTCTAATCATTTCACCATTCGTCCTTAGTCAATTCATCAGTACTTCACAAATTCTCATGCTACCTCACCTAACTAACCTTCATTTACTAACCACCAAAGCCTCAAATCACCTATATGACAGTCCAACTCCTTAAATAGCAACACACATCCAGCTATCTTTCCCTTATTTAATCGAATTATAACCTAGGATACGTAACAAACCTTTAACCACCTTACCACTTCAAATCGAAACTTCCTTTGATTTCTCAAAATTTCTCAATCCATATTCAATTAATCACTAATATTCTACACCTTTTTACTTCCTCTTCCCTTATTTTCATCCAAGATCACATTTTCAATCTTTACCATAGCTAAACCACCAGCAATTCACAAGGTAATATCCTGGTTTTCACAATATACACTACTAGAAAATAGGCCTTTCACGACCATAATTAACGACTAAAAAGCCAATGTTGGTCGTTGATAAAAAACGCGGTGGCATAACATGTAAATAACTGTCCAGGCGGAGATTTTTCACGACCACATTTGTATATGTGGTCGTGGAAGGGTCCCCTTCCACGTCCACACATTTGTATGTGTGGACGTGGAAGGGGAGACCCCTTTCACGTCCACACTCATAGTGAGTGTGGACGTGGAAGGGTCCCCTTCCACGTCCACATTATGTATAATGTGGACGTGGAAGGGGACCCTTCCACGTCCACACTCACTATGAGTGTGGACGTGAAAGGGGACCCTTCCACGACCACATATACAAATGTGGTCGTGAAAAATCTCCGCCTGGACAGTTATTTACATGTTATGCCAAAGTGGTAGTGAGTGAGTGCCAAAGTGGTAGTGAGTGCCAAATGTGTGGACGTGGAAGGGGACCCTTCCATGACCACATATACCCAAGTGTGGTCGTGAAAGGTGGGCAATTTTTTTCCCACTGGCGCCAAAGCCCTTTTTTATTTCCCTCCAACAATTTGGCACTCACTACCACTTTGGCACTCACTCTCTGCGCCTCCCTTTCTCTCTTCTTCTCTCACACTTTGGCACTCACTTATCTCCGCCGCCTCTCTCCTCCCTCTCTCCAACCACCGCCTCGCCCTCGCCGCCGCCCTCGCCTCTCGCCCTCTCTCAGGTAATATCCACTCCTCCGCCCTCGCCTCGCCCTCGCCTCCCTCTCTCCCTCCCTCGCCTCGCCCTCGCCTCCCTCCCTCCCTCGCCTCGCCTCTCTCGCCTTCGCTTTTTTCTCGCCTTCGCAGAAAAAAGCGAAGGCGAGAGAGGCGAGTTTTACTCCCCTCCTCCCCCTCCCCCTCCTCCTCCCTCCTCTTCAAGATAATACTCTCTGATTTTTTTTTACTTTTCGCAGGGCATTTTGGGGACAAATTAATTGGGTTTCTTTAAGTTTTTTCGCTACATCTTCAACATCAACTTCTGTTGCTGTTTCAGCGTCAACATCCTCCCAAGTAAGGTGAGTTTTTTTTTTATTTTTTTTTTATTTTTCTCTCATTGTATTTTCTTTGTTTTTTTATTTTTTGTATTTGCTTTTTAATATAGTTTGTGCCCACTGTAAGACATTTTAAGCATTGAAATATTGTTTGACTGATTTTATAAGCTCAATGGAATTACTGATTTTATTTGGTTTTGGTAATAGATTGTTAATTGTTATTTTGATTATTGTGATTATATTTGGTTCATTTGCTGGCTTAAATATTGCTTCTATTGTTGAATATCAAATTCTAGCTTTTGGTTTGTGCATTTGTGGTAAATTCTGATTTGCACTTAATTTGGTACACTGTTTGGTTGACTATTCTGGACATTTTAAGAGTGTTTTGGGCTGCTCTATTTAGCAATAATTGCTGGAAAAAGCTTGTTTTCTTTGCTGGAAGGGGTAGTAAAAATTGCATGCAAATAGGCTCTAGTTTCTTGGAGAGGTTGTTTTTGGTTGTTGATTAGGACTGTTTTAGGTTGCCATAGATAGTCCTCTGATTGGTTCAATTGTCTTCTATTCTTTTTAATGAAGACAAGTGTATATACATATTATACGCATTACTCCAATGGATCGTGCTTGGATGGATGCTTTGCGAACTAGTGAAGAATATCAAAACGGGGTGGAGAAGTTTATTGAATTTGCCAAAAGAAATGTGGCGAGTAAGAATGGAAAGTACCTGTGCCCTTGTGTGAAGTGTGTGAATGTTGATCGCAAGAGCCTTGACTCTATAAGGAATGACCTTATTTGTGAGGGGATCAATCGCCGATATAGGAAGTGGATTTGGCATGGGGAATTGGGAACTACCGTGGAACATGTAAAAGCAGCGGAGGTGGATGATAATGATGATGATGAATATGTTTGCGATGTTGGCATGGACAACATGATAAATGATATCGCAGCAGAGTCGTTTGTTGTGTCAGACGAGTACGACAAAGTGCGTGGTGATGCTGAGACACCTTTGTTTCCAGGGTGTAAGAAGTATAGCCGTCTGACCTTCATTCTAACAATACTAGAAATAAAGACGGAAAATGGGTGGGCAGACGCGGGTTTCTCGAAAATGCTCGCAGCTTTGAGCGATATGTTCCCGGATAACAATGCGGTTCCGAAGACAATGTATGAGGCCAAGAAAATGCTAAGTAAGATGGGTATGGAGTATCAGAAGATACATGCTTGTCCCAATGATTGTATTTTATATAGAAATGAATATGAAGGGTTACATGTGTGTCCAAGATGTCAGGAGCCAAGGTATAAACAGAGGAAGGGTGCTGATGATGACGACGACGACGAAGAGACAAACAAACCAAAAAAAGGTGAACCTTCGAAAGTAATGTGGTACCTTCCAATAGTTCCAAGGTTTAGACGATTGTTCGCGAATGCAACAGAAGCAGAGAATCTGAGGTGGTATTGTGATCAGAGATATTCTGATTCTAGATATCTTCGACATCCTGCTGACTCTCCTCAATGGAAAAAGGTTGATTCAATTTTTCCAGAGTTTGCTAGAGATCCTAGAAACCTCCGTCTCGGCCTTTGTACAGATGGATTTAACCCATTTGGGAGTGTCTCTAGCAAACATAGTGCTTGGCCAGTTTTGCTTGTCATTTACAACCTTCCACCTTGGTTGTGCACGAAACGGAAATATCTTATGATGTGTATGATGATTTCGGGACCGAAACAGCCTGGGAACGATATCGATGTTTATCTTGCTCCGTTGATCGAGGACTTGAAGATGTTGTGGAATGAAGGTGTTGATGTGTTTGATGCATACAAAAAGGAGACATTCAAGTTGCGAGCTTTGTTGTTTACCACAATCAATGACTTACCTGCATATGGCAATCTCTCAGGATATAGTGTCAAGGGACATAAGGCATGTCCAATTTGTGAGGATGACACTAATTTCGTCCAGCTCAAGTATGGAAGGAAGACTGTTTACCTCGGTCATAGGAGGTTTCTTGAGCGCCACCACCCATACCGTCGACTGAGGAAGCGATTTAATGGCTTTCCTGAGCATGCATCTGCTCCAATTCCGTTAACAGGTGAAGAAGTTTATCGTCGTGTTGCTCGTGTTACTATGGAATTTGGTAAAGGAAAGAAGAAGAAGAAATGGACTAACATTTGGAAGAAGAGGTCAATCTTCTTTGATCTCCCTTATTGGCGTTGTCTTGATGTGAGGCACAGTATTGATGTGATGCATGTGGAGAAAAATCTTGCAGAAAGTATTGTCGGAACGTTGTTACACATTCAAGGAAAAACCAAAGATGGGCTCAACGCTAGAAGAGATTTAGTTGAGATGGGCATAAGACAGCGGTTACATCCGACAATTAGTGAAGATGGAAAGAAAGCATATATGGAGCCTGCTGCTCATACACTTTCCAAACTTGAGAAAACACGATTGTGTGAGTGTTTACGTGGGATGAAAGTGCCACATGGATATTCCTCTAATATTAGCAAACTTGTGTCAATGGATGATTTGAAGTTGACAGGAATGAAGTCTCATGATTACCATGTGTTAATGCAACAACTTTTGCCGGTAGCTATAAGAGGAATTTTGGAGGATGATGCGCGGAAGACTTTAACAAGGTTATGTAAGTTTCTTAATGCCATTTGCAGTAAGGTAATTGACAATGAAATACTCGATGAGTTGGAAAAGGAAGGTTATGTTATTTTGTCGCAATTGGAGATGCATTTTCCTCCAGCGTTTTTTGATATATCAGTTCATTTGATTGTTCACTTGGTTCGAGAGATAAGACTTTGTGGTCCGGTTTCTCTAAGGTGGATGTACCCTTTTGAGCAATTCATGAAAGTTTTGAAGGGTTATTCAAAGAACCCATATCGCCCGGAGGCCTCAATTGTTAAAAGATATCTTGTTGAAGAGGCAATGGAATTTTGCAAACCATACCTAAGAAAACCTGACGACGAGGAAATCAACCTGGATGAAGATGAACTTTCTGGTAAAGGGGTGCGGGGCATGAAAGTAAAGGGTGTAGAGAGAGTGGAGTTGTTACAGGCACATCTATACATCTTGAATAACATGAAAGAAGTGCAACCTTATTTGGCTGAGCATAAAAGGCTTTTGAAAGAGAATAACCCAAAGAAGAGTGATATGCAGATTTCAAATGAACATAACAAGTCATTTATTGGTTGGTTCGAGGAGTATGCGCGAAAACAAAAGGATGTGTCTGACACAGTAAGGTTGCTAGCTGTGAAGCCTCAGTTTATTGTTTTTTCATGGGGTGGTTATGAAATAAATGGGTATTCTTTCTCTACTAGGGTCATTGATGGCAAGCGCACCACACAAAACAGCGGGGTGATGGTTGAAGCTGAGGCAACCCATTTTTCTAGCTCTAGAGACAAAAACCCAAAATTGGCTACAACTACATATTATGGGGTTATTGAAGAAATTTGGGAAATCATCTACGCACCGCATTTTAAGGTTCCCATATTTAAATGTAAGTGGGTACATAGTAATGCGGTTGTGATTGAGCGCCAAAGTGGCATGATATCTGTTGATCTTAATAGGGTCGGCTACAAGGATGAACCATTTATTCTAGCAAGTCATGCGAAACAAGTGTTTTATGTATCAGACCCTACAAATGTTAAGCTTTCCATTACCTTGCAAAATAGAAATCAAATGGATTGTGCTCTCACAGTAAATGATGGTGATGATGATGAGATACAATTATTAGGCAAAACAACAAGAAGTTTGTTAGATGATGATGATGATGATGACTTCTGTGCGGTCAGAAATGATCATACTGAGGGTATATGGGACATATGGGACGACAACACATAATGTTAGAAAATGTATTGATTATTGTTATTGTTTTTCATTTAATAATCTATCTAATATTATTAATTGTTCTGTGCTAATGTATGTAATTGTTCCTCTTTCACAGGTTATAATGGCAGAAAATGACTCCGATCGCGAGCAAGAGTATCATGAGGAGGCCCAACCACCCCCTGTGAAGAAGAAGCAAAGAGGGCCTACAAAACTTTCGAAAGTGATTGCTCTGACAGCTGAGCATAAGAAGAAAAATCACTTGGAACTAGATGCAAAAAATAGGCCTAAAGGGTCAACTGCAAAGCCATTTTCAAGTTATCTTGGAACAGTGGCGAGAAACAGAGTTGACATCACAATAAATGAGTGGAAACACGTTAATGACGATGTTAAGCAACAATGTTGGTTGGATGTATATGTATGTACATTCGTATTTTAACTCCATATTTGTGAGATATTGTGGTGACTAATCACTAATCATATTTGTTTGTTCATTGCAGCAATATTGGGATGTGCCGGATACCAAAGATTTCAAAGAGTTCGTTTGGCAAAAAATTGCAAAAAGGTTTAGTGAATTCAAATATAACCTTGCCAAGGACTACATATTTGGGGGGTCTAAAATGGGTGAGGATCCATGTTTAGCATATCCCAATATTGAACCAGAGAAATGGAATGAGTTTGTTAAATATCGGACGTCTGAAGCATTTAAGGTATATCTACTATACATGTATAGTTCATAACTTGGTTTTAATCTGTGTACCTGCATTATTAATATTTTATTATTGTGGTACATAGGAGATAAGCAAAAAACAAGCAGAGATTCGGGCTAAAAATGAGTATAATCATACCATGTCCCGTGGGGGGTATGATTGGATGACTGATTATGTGGAAGCCGAGCGGCAAAAAAAGTGGGAGGAGCAGCGGAAATCTATGGAAGCTGAGTCATCTTCCACTGTTTTAGAACCTTTACCTGACCTCCAACGCCATGAAACATGGGCAGCGGCCCGAAGGAAGAGACCAACTGGAAAATATACCAGTGACAAGGCTGAAGCGGTGGCAAACCGAATTGTAAGTGCTATATAAATTGTATTTAAACACTTACGTAGGATATTATTGTATATTAATCAATGTTTGTTCACTTTTGTAACAGAATGAACTAGAGGAGCAATCTTCTCAGGGGTCTTGGACACCGCAGGACCCCAGAATGGACATCCTAGCAACTTCGCTAGGGAGATTAGACAACCCTAGCCGAGTTGTAGGAGTTTCTGGGAGAGTTGGGGCAAAGGAATTTTTTGGGCCCAAAAAACGAGTGGTGTCTTGACCTAAAATGTCCACTGAGGAGCTTGATGCAATGGTGAATGCACGGGTGGACGAACGGATGGAAGAACGGGAGAGCCAATGACAAATGAGGTTTGAATATCTTGCATCACAGTTAGAGGCTCTTCAAGCTTCCCAAAGAACAACTTCAACAATGAATGAGCCAAGTGCACCTGATCCTCTTGATGACTACCACGAGGAGTGCTACTTGCATCTTGACGAGCCTTGCCTACACCCTGTTGCTAAGGCTCTCAAGTACCCATATCACACCACCATTCATAACAGGTCTATCCGGGATGATCAAGTAAAAGTGACAGTCATTTCCGTGATAAAGGGCCAAGAAATGACATGTGTTCCATTTCGTACTAAAGAGGTCACAACTTTAGGGCAAGCAATGAAGGGCTTTATTGTTTGGCCTAAAAGGCTTGTGTTCGATACTGCTCAAGAAGCTCAAGAAGCTCAACCACCAATTCTTCTCCCACAGGTACTCAAATTGTCTATGAATTGACCTTTATTAACAATGTTGTTGATATATGTGTGTACTGATGATGTGTTTCTTATTTTCAGAATTTTAACGGTGAGAAGTACCCATATCTGAATCTGCTGTGGACGATGCAACCTGGATTTGAGCGTAATCTTTCAATACCTGCTGGAGTCGTCAATCCACTAGTAGAGGAGAAGATTTGGTTGCAAGGTTCTCGAGACGTTAAGGAGTTCTTGATGATGGAGGAGCTTGAGCAAAGCTGGCTTGATTTGGCCGTCTGGTAAGTGTGTCATATTTTTACCAATATAGTTGAATATTGTAATGAGGCTTTAAGTTCTAATCCATTTCGCCATGTCTAATAGGTACTGTCACAGTTTATGTCAAAGAACCCCAAAGGAGAAGTTTTGCCGGTTTCTATGCCCTTCTAGACTGGCTTATAATGAAAACGCCTTGAAATTACTTAAAAAGAGTAAGAAGGATCATTTTTGGGAGATGCAATGTTACGTGGAGCTGCAGATGGGCCTTGATTGCGGCACTCTTTATTTCGCCCCCGTTTTGAATTGGTAATGAGTTATCTTTTACACAATATTAAATGTTATGTCTTAGGTTAATTAACATTTATTTTCACTTATATCTTTCAGTGGACATTGGACTCTGGCTATACTTTGCCCGAAAGAGTTCAGGATTTTTTGGTTTGACTCTTTAGAGGGATTTATTAGCAACGATCACAGAAAAGTCTTCCACAAGTAAGTTTCTCTTTTTTTTTTACTTTTATGGTTGATAATAATATATCTTTATACTATATATAACATTATTGTTATGATTTTGTCTCTTTTGAAGAGGAATATTAAAATGGCATGATGCTCAAGATACTGATTATTACACAGCTAGTCAGACTTCGATTAATGTTATAAACGTAAAGGTAAAAGCAATTTTTATATTCATTTTCATTTATATTGCTTTTAGTCATACCCGAACTACCATGATAATTGCTGATATTATCTGTGATTTATCAGTGTCCAAGACAGCGGGGCGCTGTAGAGTGCGGATACTATGTCTGCAAATACATGCTGGATATTGTATATCAAGATCAAATTAAGCAAGGGAGGAAATTCCAAAAGGTATGCACACTTCTAACATATATCTCCAAGAAAATAGTGATTTCTAATTGTAAGTGGTACTTTCCTTGTCTTTTTTAATATTGTTTAATTATGTTGCAGCTTTTGGAGGGACTTTATGGACTTAGTACTGACTCGTTTAAACAAGATGAAGATATTGACTTTGTACGAAACGCACTTGCAGAATTTTTAATCACTATGTGAGGCAGAAATTGTATAGGCTTAGATTGTTGTAGCTAAATTTTGAACTTATATTACTAGTAAGGCAAAGATATAAAACTTAGATTATGCCTTTTGTATTTTGTTGTCTAAGTAAGGTAATATTTATGGGATACGTTTTTGCAATTGCTCTGGTATTCTGTATTGTGCTGTAGTATGGTATTGACAGTGGTTTGTAAATGATCTGCAAGAATGCAGATGGCTATAAAATGCATTTACAAAAAGTAAAAAAAAAAAAAAACCCCCCTTTTACGTCCACACTTAGGAAGTGAGGACGTGATAGGGGGGACCTATCACGTCCACACCTTATAAGGTGTGGACGTGATAGGTCCCACCTACCACGTCCACACTTGATAAGTGTGGACGTGGTAGCCTCTTAGTAAGAGGCTACCACGTCCACACTTATTAAGTGTGGACGTGGTAGCCTCTTACTAAGAGGCTACCACGTCCACACTTATCCGAGTGTGGACGTGGTAGCCTCTTAGGAGGCACCAAATTTGGTGTCTCCTAAGAGGCTACCACGTCCATTTTTATCCAACTGTGGACGTGGTAGGTCCTATCTATCACGACCACAAACATGTGGTCGTGAAAAACACACTTTTTTACGACCCGGGATTCCACGACCACCTATTTGTGGTCGTGAAAAGCTCAATATTGTGGTCGTGAAAGACCTTATTTCCAGTAGATATACCAATCATCCTTCTGCAACTAACTTACAAAAACCGAAGGTCAATCACCATTACTTTCAGCAATCATTTCATTCCAGCAACATAATGATACCAACTCATTTCACAACTACTGATTATAAAACAAGACTATGAATTAAGAATTTATAGTGCATAAAATTGGTGACCAAAAGCACGTAGCCAAAACTGATTCAACAAGGAAACAATGAAAAATCACAGTGTTTTACTTCCTACAACCCGCTGTCCACATAGATTTAGAGCAATAACACGCAAAAATTTGTTCTAGGTTGTTTGACTTCATTAAACTAATCCTATTAAGCTTTATCAAACTTGAACTACAAGCATGTATCCATGTTTTAAAACCTTAAGAAAGCTTCTAATGCACTCTTAGAATAAATTACCGTATACATATCAGTGAATTGATGAAGTTTAATCACATTTATCTATGACCACATATCAATAACCACACAATAAACCATATAAATATGGCAAGTACAACATCCTCACTCAAAACAAAATTTTCATTACTAAAATTTCAAGTGAGTATACCAGAAAAAAATTTTCAAACATCATGCATACACAGAATAGCACCAAAAATCGTTATAGATTTAACTATGTCCTAAAAATAACACTCATAGGAAATGTAAAATACATACAAGTGAATTTTCATGTAACAAGCATCATGTAATCAACTTCATCCTTATGACTCCAATTCGTACTTCATTATTCACACAAATCGGGCCGCCAAGTTTCATGTAATATGTTCACATAATTATATAGTTCATTTATTCTATCCAAGCATTCATTTTATAACAAAATTCTACACTACCTCAACAGTTTCAACAATTTAGTTTTAGCCATGTGATTAATATCCAGAGATGCTTCTAAAACAATTTTCAAACTTCAAAACAGAACAAAAAGTGATAATTACCACTTCAATGAATAATAAAATTTTTTTTTAAGGCTCGCCAGCCGCGCGCCAGTTGGCGAGCGAGTGGCGAGTTTCCAGAGGCATGGCGCCTTTGCTCGCAGCTGCTCGCAAGCTGCGCGCCACTGGCGAGCAGACTGGCGAGAATTTATCAGCAGAAACAGTCTGTCTGCAGAATTTTTCTAACCTTTTCAACTTAATTTCTAAACATGACACCTTCCTTTAACGTGCTTCAATAACAACTTGAAGCATCACCAAACTAAGTATCGGTTCACTGTAAATCATCAATCAATATATCCACAATCCACAAACAAACAAACCCTCACATCATTCCAATTAACATCCCGTTAAACATCGTCAAATCCAACTCTAGGATTTATTTCTAAGAATTAGACCAAATCCTACAATTCACAATAAAGAGAATAGTCAAATCCTATCATAATTTTGCTACCCTTTCCAATATCATTTCCAAACTCATATGCCATCAAACATCAACCAATACCAAGCCTTATGTCCAATTCTTTATGCCGTCTTCTTCAATCAACCAACATTTGAACTAAATAAATGTATCTTCTACCAACTCAAATAATATAATCTCTACACTTAAAACCACATATTATGAACCATCTTTCAAGCTTCTATTGGAAGACATACTTATATCAAACCATTTACAAATCATTCCTTCCAAAATCTCCACAAATTTAAAGCTTATAACCTTACATACCATACCTCACATTATCACAAGATTTGATCTCTTTTTCTAAGTCAGTAATAAACCTATTACAATAAATCCTCAAATCTATAATCTAATGCAAAAGATGTGACCAAATAAAAACCTTGAACAGGATGATATATCCTTTCTACCGAAACAGTAAGCTTTTGACCAAGACATGGCTCACCAACAGAGGTCAAACAAGTATGAAAGTAAGCACACAATAAGCATGTATATAAAAAAAAACACACCATAGACTCAATGCTAAGAGCTGTTGGAGAAGGAATTAACCTTTAGTCAAACCATATTATTTTTCACTTGTGATAAAATATGAAGAAAGCAATGCTTTTTCAAACCTCTGGAAAGAAACATCAACCAAATTCACAAATTAGACAACTCAATAAAACACGTGTTTGGCTACAAGAGAAGCCACATTTCTAACACCTAACAACAAAAACATAAGTCAGACCACCAAAGTTGAAAAAGGGAAAACAGAAAAACTCAATCACTGAAAAATGAATAGAGAAGCAATTAGTACTATTACCCAATGGAAACCTAGTAAAGCAAAGCCATACTTCCTATAAATGAACATGTAAAGCATAGATCTCATCAACACTCCATAACAGTTGAAACATCAAACCATATCAAACACTAAATAATTTTCCAAAGAATTTCGAATGAAAACAATCAAACAAACCAATCAATTCATCAATTAATTCAGCAATTCAATAAACGAGTAAAACAAACAAGAACAAAGTCAATGATCCTTATTTCCATTTGTATAAATTACTGAATGTTATTTCAAATTATCTTGATCCCTTAAACCCAATAAGGGATCTCTTGATGCCTCGACTATGATTATGGCCGGCACATAACTATATTCGAGACCCCAGAGAAGCATCCTTATTTCGTCATTCTTCCTAAATTCTTATACATATCAATATTATTTTGTTATTCTTTCTATGTTCATCTCAATCTCTCCACAGTACCTAATCAATTTCTCTTATCACTCTCTCCCCACCACGGGATGAGCGATAATCCTCTCAAAAAGGCCAGATATTCATGCACAGAAGGAAGGGAATACTAAGAATGTATATTGCCAATCTACATGCAATGCAGCACAGTCCTAGGTTATCGTATACCAAATACTGATAACCAAGTTGTAACATAGTGTTACTAATTCCCTATTTAACTTGTGACATCTCTTTTAGTTCAATAATATCTTTACTAACTATGATAGAAAAATGAATTGCAATAATATCAATATCTCTATCATAGTTAGAAAAAGAATATCCTAATGATTAATACTATCCATGATAGAAAAGAATAATCTAATACAGCTCAGCTGCTATCATGGATAATTTATTGCTAACCATGTTAGAAAGGATTTGCCTAACATGGTTATTAAACAGAACTAAGTATATTAACAATAAATAAATATATATATATATATGCGGAAACGAATGCATGCCTATACAAATTGGCAATATACAACTCTAAATGAATTATATAACCTCTACTACCTAATTCCCTTTCCTGTTGCTTGCGCCTGTGCATGAATACCTGCAAAAATGTCAGTAATCGTGGGATGAGACAATTTGTCCCAGTAATCACCGCTTAACTCACTATAACAGTGAGATGTGCGGTAGTAAGGGCGTCTAAAGGGTACCACAGTTCTAAAATCAATAATACATAATATATTTTTCATTTCCTTTCATCCATCACTTAAACCTTTCTGTCACATCTCAAACAACTCAAATTCTTCATCTCTATTTCCCATGTATCACTCAACATCCCTCACACTCACCTAAAGATGCATTGTGCCACCACGGTGCATTCAAGCATCTATTCTTCACTATATGATTTGACACTGTGTCCCTCTCCATAATGAGGGGACAATTTCCTTCTCTGGCAATCTCCAGAGAGGGAACCCCAATTCTGTTTTCCATTACAGAACGGGAACGGTTGGGCTCTCCACTGCCAAACAACCGTAGGGGCGGTTGGGCTCTTCAATGCCAAACAACCGTAGGTCACTTCTCTCAATAAGTCGACCTATGAACCCCGATCCAATCAATTCTAAAAAGGATCCTCAGTACAAATAACTGTCGATTGGCCTATCGACAGTTATCATCGCGCGATGGTACATCAATTTCAGTGTCATGCAATTCTCACCCTACCTTTCCATATTCAAATCACAACTTCTATATTTTCTAACAAAACAACTTCCCATAATCTCAGTCCACATCCAATTCCTGTTCTCATACATCTCAGTCACAATTACAACAATAGAACCTCACTGTCAAACCTTACACCTACGTATATGTCACTACATTCTAAAACCAGCACCATCACCAACCAGGATAATAATATATAATGTATCGAAATCTTTTATACGAAGATATTCGTGTTTGAAAGGCACCCGATAGCCTGTTTTGTATAAAAATACCCTTTTAAAGATAATATATATATATATATATATATATATATATATATATATATATATATAGAGGGTGAAAAGGGATTTTACCAAAAATCCCTAACTAACATCACCCTCAATGTTATAGTAAGGTTAAGAGTGATTACCTGTCGCCCTTAGCACTCTGTTGCCTTTTCCCTTTACTTATCCATGCCTTGAGGAATATATAAAGCACTTTCTTTCCTATTATTACATCATGTAATAATAGTAGGTTAATAATCATTCTATGTCATGGATTAACTAACGTCTCTGTCGTTCGTATTACTACCTCATCCTTATCTTATATACTCATTTTAATTTCCAAGTTTACCTAATTCAGATTAGCAAATTTCTTTATAAAACTCAAGTATCCCTTCTAAAAAAAATTACATGTCATACAATTCATACACACAGATTAAATCAAAACAATCACCATTCATAACAATTGAATGTCATCTTTCACAGTCAACATAGTCAATGGCTAAGTAAACAACAATTCCAATATTTTCATCATTACTTCACCAGCATATTTAGAGCATCCAAATTATGTTCCAACTTCACACTACATTTATACTCATCATAATACTTATTTATATATCCTCCAAATGACATTCTCAACCATCTAGAAAGAAAGAATTTAACGTCTTCTTGTATTCAAAACACAATATCCTTCAATCCTTAAGGAATCCCTGATTTAAGTAAAAACATAGGACAAAACTCTTAAACACCAAATGCACAAGCATGACACCACATTCAAAGTATAAGATCCTATTCTCATTACATTTAAAGTTCCTGCATCATTAAAATCATACGCCACTTAACAAATACACCTTTAAGTAACAATCAATTTCTAGCATACTCATAACACCATTTCATTACTTAACCAACAGCCAGTTTGCATAACCATGCCTATTACATGCTAATATAAAATCCTAATCAAATAATTTATGACAAGGCTTTCTGTCACACCAAAAATATCCATTCACAAGTTAAACACCGAAGTATAATTACTCAGAACATCATTACTAATTGGCATCATCCATTCTAAAACCATAATACTTATTAACTCCATTATTCTTCAACATAACAATATACATTCAAGACAGTTTCTTTCTCTTTTCAAATCTGACTTTTAGAACACATTTAACTTATACCCATGCAATCATTATATTAAGCCAAAATCCAAATTTCGCATTACTATCTAATCCATTTATAGCTCTCAACTTTACAATTTCATGAAGAATCCATAATGATCACTTCAACAACATCCCTTCATTCCTCACAAATGCATGCACAACAGTTATAATCATTCATTCATACAAGTCATGTCAAAACAGAGAAAAGGAGGACTTCTGTTAAATCAGCACTTAACTTTCATTCATTCCACCAATCATAGCTAAAATAATACTACCCATAGCATAAGACAAAACTTCCACTCATTCCTTAGCACAAATCACTTTCAGCCACGGGGATTAAAGGAACAAAAGGAATTAAAACTCTGCCAAGTTATCCCTTTTTGTTCCCAGCAAGATTAACAACATCTATTCACACAATTCAGTAAAAATTTGACACAGAAAAGCCAAAAATCAATTCAGCCATAGTGAAAAGAAGCACAACCCTTTGAAAACTCACATGGACATACTTCTACTATATTCACCTATTTCAAAATGATAAAATATCCAGCTCACAAATCAAACATGAATAGGTTAAATTAGGCCCCAAATAAAGATTTTATGCAAGAACAACAATCCATCATACAACTCAAGTAAATGTTCCAAACCATGTAGCATTTAATGTTTACAAATTGAGTTCCTCATGTTTCCAAGCAATCATTTTGATGTGTATTAGTACTTCTTTAGGCAAGAGTCCATTCAGCAAAATACATGACCAACAATGACAACAAAGCAGAGAATAAAGCCTTGCATTCCCTTCAGTTTCAAATCAGAATTTTTGATCCCATTTTATTTATAAGTATCAGTTCTTCCTTCTCAACTAAGTATGAGGAGGACTATGCAAGCATATATCAAAACCCATCTGCACATCCAACAAGGGTGCTAAAACCAGTGTACCACACAATAGAGGCACACTACAATATAAAAAGAAAACACACACATAGCATAATAATTGGGAGAGAGTCTTGGAGAAACATTCAGTTATTTTAAAACAGATGCAGCAATAGCGGAATCTCAAACAAAGGAAATGAAATGAGATATTCTGTCAGAGGCAGAGAACAACCCATAGCAGCAGAATACAGTTCAAGCCATTATGAGTATATGCCATATGCCAGAAGGGATAAACATATCAACTTCATTATAATCTTATCTAAGTTAATTTGAAGATTAAACTCAAAATCCCAATCCAAACCCTCACTCTCAAACGGCTGAAATCACAAAAACTAAGGTAAGTAGAGTGTGAAAAATACTTACGGAGTTCAAGAATGAGAAAAGATGGTGTCACTGCCGCCGGCCGCCGCCGTAATCACCGGAAATCATTCTCTCAAGGGGCTGGCCGAGCTGGGAGTAAAGGAAAGTGAGGGATGACGAAAATGGTGTTGGAAAGGAAAGGAATGACCTAAAAAAGCCAGAAGAAACCATAAACTAACCTCCTAGCCGCCGTCCGCCGTGAACACTCGTCGGAGAACGAAGAAAAAATTGGGGGAGAGAAGACGCGAGGGAGTGAGGTTTTGGTGAGGAAGAAGAAGGAAGGAAGATGAAGAAGATGATGGGATTGTGGGAGGGGTTGGCGCCGCCGCGCCTTGGCCGCCGCCCGTCGCCGGATTCCGAGGGAGAAGACGAAGAAGGAGAACGAAGAATGAAGAAGGATGGAGGGAGTTCGGATATTTAAAGAAAAGGGGAGGGGCGTGTTTGGTTTGCTGAAATAAGGGGCTCTCTGATGATTTGTAGCCCAAACTTGCCATAGTGTACTTATTTTGATTTAAATCCACTTAAACCAGTCTCCAATTTCCTTAATCTTCAAAATATTTTTAGCTTTACCACTCCCTCATATTTCAAACTCTTCATTTCTTAATTAATTTTATGCATATTAATTACTCAAAATTTCCATAAATATCCCAAAAATTCCTAAAAATTCCAAAATTTCCCAAAACACTCTCTAATCCTGAATTAAATTTTTCAGGATGTTACAGAAAGGCTCAATCGCATTTATTGATGGCCTCAATCATTTTTCAAACTTATGTGCAACTTGTCAAAAATGTGAATTTTCCAAAAAGAATTTTGAAATTATCAAGTGAAAGTAAATACATAAATCAGTTTATTACAATTTTCCTTCACAAAATCCGTCATCCAATTACTCTAACTCCATTAGTGCTTAAATTGTTCAAGAGAATTAAGGAGAGATTTGCCCTAACACCACAATCCACTCAAGCAAAGCATATAATTTCACCTTCTATACACCCTTTAATCAAACAACGTATTCCTATCATTGGACTTTCTTACACCTTTTCAAGACAGCTCATGGTCAAATTTTCAAAAAAATTGCAACAACTTTAGTTTGGGACAAAATATCACACATTCATCATCATAACAAAGTCAAAAAATTCCCTTGTGCACTTATTATTGACAAGCAAACAAAACATTTATTCACAATTCTCAAAAAGTTTCACATGATCATCACCTCTTTACTCCCCCAAACTTAAAACAAACAGTGTCCTCACTGTGGAACAAAGGAGGGTAGGAACAAGCATGAAGTCAAACATGGACAAAACTTTGATATCACACCAACAAAACTAGAAACTATCCTAAGGAAGCATAAATGAAATCCTAAAACAAAGATTCTAAGAGAAAAGTTCCTAAAAGAAAAGTTCCCCCAAACTTGAACTATACTACACCTTAAACATCTCTTATGAGCTCAAACCGAAGTTTCATTCCTCACTGTCATTTTTCAAATGTGTTGCCTACTCACCAAATAATCAATGGTATGAATTGTCAAAATAATCATCATTAGCATTGAACTTGAGCATATGCCTTATTTCAAAGAGACTCAGTTTTATTTTCCAATGGCAAATGGATGAGTCTAAAGCAAAGTTTCAAAACTAGTTGTTCAAGTTCTATGAAAATGAGGATTACAATGATATAGTCACAACAAGTTCCTATGGGGAAATGCTCCTCTCAAATCAATGTGATGAAGGTGAAAAGTAAAAGTGTTTGGATAAAGAGGGTGTTCTTTGGTCATGCGTTCGCTGTGCAATGAAAGTGCAACAAAGATGCAAAGAGATAGGGAGAGTGTCTTCGTCGTGGCTTCGCTGTGCAACGAAGTCACGACCAACAGATTTGGTTCTGCAGAATTTCTGCAGAATTCTGCAGACATAAACCACAAATATATCTAGTCACATACATTGCCATCACAAACACCCAATACCTCCACTCAATTCATTATCATTCAACACCAAAACTCACCCTATCTTCCACTTACAAGACTCATTGAGCAAATTAATGCTTCAATCACACAATGCCTCAAAATCCATATATCAATGATAATGTGCCCAACAATCAAAATGTATCCATAGACAAACAAGCCAAATTTCACATTCCTTAGTTCTATGTCCAATTAAATGATACCAAAACCAATGACCATAGGCCATTTTCATATCACAAACAAGAATCACTCATATGAACATCATGAACTCAATATGCACATCAAGCTAACACCCAAAAAATCAATTGAGCACATCCTCAGTATGCAAATAAGATTCACCACACAATGAAGATCATTTCAATAAAATCAAACAAGTCTTGTCAATTCAGATCATGAAACTCAATTTGGTCAATCAGCATAAACTAACACCACAATTCCAGCCCAGCACCAATTTCCAGTCATCAACATCATCATTCATACTAGAAGAAGAAGAAAGGAGGGAAAAATGAATTTAGATGAAGATTGGAATAGTACTCCCCTTTGTAGACCTCTTCTTGCCTTCCAAAACGTAAGCTCCAGCCATCCTCATTAACTAGTCATCCAAGTGTGGGAAAAAACCTTTCTTCCTACAAAAAGTGAGACCAAGAAAAGGGAAAAAAGAAAAAAAAATCCACCAAACTAAACTAAAATAGTTAGGGAAATTAAAATCAAAAGATAATAGTTTAGAAAATTTGGGTTGCCTCCCAAGAAGCGCTAAATTTATAGTCTTCAGCCAGACTTTCCAACAAACTCACTAATCATAAGTATCAAAAACTAAGATCATCTTGTCTTCATTTCTTTTTAAAAGACAAGGTTTCAGCAAAAATGGGCATTCATATAAGAAACATGATTCAATATAATACTTGATAGGCTCTAATTCAAATACTTCAAAATTATCCTCAGTAGCCTCCAAATATTTTGAAAACCCAATAAAATCCATTGAACTCTCATAAGTAAGAGTCAAAAATTCACTAGGAGGATTTTGAACAACAATTGTTGGGATTTCCACTTGTTCACAACAACAAGAATTAGGCTCCAAGCTTGAAACCTCAATTGAACACTCAACATTGTTCTCTCCCTCTTCACTTTCTAACTCACTATCACCCTCACAATTGTCACAAACCGTTGATATCACATCATCACTTCCCATGATCAATTCTCCATTTGAGGTATTTTCTACACAAGAGTCATTTGATGCATCAATGAAAACACCTCTTTGCCTTAAAGACTCAAATTGAGAAGTTAGTTCACCTAGTTTGATTGTTAAATTTTCAAGAGCTAATGTTTGTTCCCTCCATTTTTCATCATCCCTAGCTCTATACTCATTTTCATTATCAATATAAAGTTGAAACATATCCATTATTCTTGACATTTTCTCTTGCCTGGAACTAGACTCATCTAAACTATTAGGTGATATTTGACATTGTGGTGCATATGAAGGGAAAGAATACTTTGGATCCCTAGACAATGAATATTCATGATTCCAACTAAGGTTAAAGGAATTATCATCTAAATTAGCTTGAACCTTAGCAAAATCATCCTCTACAAAATCCATGGTTGAAAAAAGGGGCATTGCTCATTAAAATGACTATCTCCACAATAATTACAACAAATGTACTCAAATTTAGTATGAAAAGCATTAGGATCATAATAAGAAGTTGGATAATCATTACCATGCTCAAATTCATCACTTGCCCCATTAGCCCACCAAGGATACTCCATACACAAAGTTCTAAGAAAAGAAAATTAACAAACACAAATACGCACAAAGAGAACAAATATACACATGAACACAAAAAGAAAAAAAATCTACAAAGAAGTACAAGATAAAATATATACAAACTCAAGCTTAAGCTACTAGTGCTATAATCAAGATTGACCAAGGACGGTTTTGGGACACAAATCCCCGGCAACGGCGCCAAAAACTTATTCGCACCGCAAGTGCACGGGTCGCATCAAGTAATAAAGTGATAAGTAAAGTATCGTTCCCACGAGGATTTGGTTCCAAAACCCGGTCAAGTAATGATTATCGCACTCTCGCTCAATTTGGGTAATTCAAAGGTTAAGATGTGAAGGGTAACTATAAAAATAAATAAGAAAAACTATAAACAAGTGATTCTTCAACTCCAGGATAAAATGGGTCCTAAGATTATTTTCCCCCCTTGTACTTCATAAACTTAAAGAACCTCCTCTCACAATTGTTTTCAATGGCTATATATTTGCTAACCTAGGGTTTTATAATACTTGTAAACGCTCTGTCGAGTCAAGAACAAGTGTTTAATTTTATTAATCATGCAATCTCTTGTCACAATTAATAAAACTCAATTTTCTAAGTTTCAACCCTAATGTGGCTATGTGAGGTCAACAAGTATATGTCTATCTTATCAACAAAACCATCCATTTGTCATGCAAACTTCAAGTTCTCACACTATTTTACCCAAGTTCTACACTCAACCTAGCCCTCTCAAGCATCAATCAAGTGAACACAACATCTAAATGGCGATCAAGCACTTAGAAGCATTAGGTAAAGAGTAAAATAAACACATACATAACATTACTCACAAAATAAGAGGAGGAATCTAGAGTTAATCCATACAAGGGTTCCAAATAATCCTAGAATCAAAGCTTTAGCTCCACATGTTCATGAAATCCAAAAGAATATATACATATGATAGCATAATCATAGAACAAGAGAAAGGGAAAGGAAAATGGAGAAGAAAAACCAATATTTGAAGTCAAAATCCCTTCTAGACTTCAATCCATTGACACCCACTCCTCCAAAAGCCAAGCCCTAGCTCCCAAAATGCCCAAGAAGTGAAGAATGAGTGTTTTCTGTCGAGCTCTCACTTTTATATCCAAGAAGTTTCGTTTTTTCGCGTCTGAAAACGCAGAGTTTTACTTTCCGTTCATTGTGCGTTCGTTGCGCGACGAACACACAACGAACCGATTGGAGGCAGAGAGGAAGCATCATTCGTCGTGTCTTAGTTGTGCGACGAAAACTCAACGAATGTCAGGAAGAATTTTTCTTTTTCCTCTTTTGTCCATTGCTTCACTCTTAAGCTTGTCCTATGTTTTTCTTGGAAACTCCATGTTTTCCTTAGCCTTTTGCACTTGTCCACCTCTTCCTATAAAAGAGAAAGAGGGTTGATGAACTTCAAAAATAACTTACAAACACATATTACTCCAAATTTCACACAAATGCATATTTTTCAATTTGTACTTTTTCCTATATGTATTTGTATCATTCTCAATCATTTGTCACCAAAAATCATGTACATTCAAAGGAAATTGAGATGAAATATGTGAAATTATGGAGTTTATCATGGTCCTTGAAATTTTTAAGAACGTTTATAAAATCAAGAATGAATGGCAATAAATGACTGAAATCACTAATCTAGAATTCAAATTTGATGAAAAAAAATCACTACTATTTGATTGACACAAAGTCCAGTCACCAAAATCACTAATCTGAAATTCAGGGACCAAGACGAAAATTGATTGAAAGTTGAAAAACACAAAAATAACTTATTCTAAAGTTTAGGAACCAAAACCAAAATTGAGTGAAATTTTAAGGACCAAAAAATGAATTAAAAATATTTTAAGTATAAATTGTTACCATTAATATTGTATTATAGCATACACACGTAAATTTAAAATTATATTATTATGTATTTATTGAATTTGAAAGATTGAAATTTCTTCAGATAATTTTAATATTTATAAATTATGAATAAATTAATGTATAATAAAATGAAATAATATTATAATATCATTCATTTTTTAAAAAGAAATAAATTTTTAATACTATTCAGTTTTATCTTCTAGGTCATACTTAATTTTGTCCTACATCATCCAGCCACGCACAATGTTGGAAGAGTAATAGAGTTTTAATCGGCCAGAGCTTGCTTAGGCGGCTTGAACATAACTATGAAGTCATATATATGGATTCAAACGTTTTCACTCTACTTTTTAATTATCTATCCTATACAATAAAAGATGCATGTTTGAAGTTAAGTCTGAAGTCGTATGGATACAAATTGAACCTCTCCTAATTTTTTTATGTTCACAGCTTACTCACTTCAGTTTATAAAAGAAAATAGAGGCAACTTCAGGCTTCGGAAATATACTAGCTAGTTTGCTTATTATTTTCATCAATTTCTTGCCACTTACAGAGCACTTTGTGATATGGCCAACTCAAATTACGTTGCCACGACGACTTTTTTGGCAGTACTGATATTAACAGCTCAGATTGGAGCAGGTGATGATGATGAAGATTCACTAGTCCTTGAAGGGAAAAAGAAGTTGATAGTCGGTGTTCCTAAGAAATGTAGCCCAACAGATTATTTCGTGGATTTAAAACTTGATCCTGCAAATAAGAGTCGGGTCGAGAAGGCTCAAGGCTATTCAATTGAGGTTTTCAGTGCTACAATTTCATATCTTCAGAATTTTTCTGTGGAGTATATGGCCTTCTCAAATGAAGATGGAAGTTGTGTTGAGAATTACGACGCACTCATCGAACAGCTCTACAAAAGAAAGGTTAGAGACCTTAGTACATTGTTATTGAATACGGTAATGTTGATGTAATGGATGGGGGGTCTCGGCTCCCCCCAGTTGTCCCTGTCCTATTGGAGGCTTCTCAATTTTTGTTTTTCTTTTTTAAGTACACTCTTATATGATATTCAAAGAGTGATATTTCTGTATATTATGCCAATATTTTCAAATTTTTATGATATTTCGATGATTAGGTACTCAAAAATAAGGCTGATTTTTCCATTAATAGTACATAATCTTTGAAAAAAATAAAAAGGCTAAAGTTTACTTTTGATTTCTTATATTTGCATCTTTGAAAAAAATAGGCTAAAGTATACTTTTGATTCCTTGTGTTTGCATTAAGTTTCAATTTAGTCCTTTATGTTTTGAAAGTACCATCAAGTTTCAATTGAGTCCTTTGTGTTTGGAAAGTACACTTTTAGTAATTTTTTGTTAACATTGTACGAGTTATTAGTTTCACTTAAATTTAAATGATTATTTAATAGTTAAATTGGGGCAAAAAATGATAAATTTTGAAACTATAAGAATAATTACACTAAAAAAATTTAATCTAAGCATTTTTAGTATTTAATAACCATTTAAAATTGTTAAATTAATATTTTTCGTTAAATGAAACTAATGGTGTTAATAGAAAAAGACTAAAAGTGTACTTTTAAAACATAAACGACTAAATTGAAACTTGATGCAAACACAAGGGACTAAAAGTGTACATTCCAAATATAAAGGACTAAATTGAAACTTGATGCAAACACAAGGGACTTAAGTGTACTTTTCAAACATAAAGGACTAAATTGAAATTTGATGCAAACATAAGGGACTAAAAGTATACTTTAGCCTAATAAAACATTGAAAATATAATTATTTTTTACCCATAAATATATCAAATGTCACTCTTAGAAGAGTATGAGAGTGTAAAAAAGCAACAATAAAATGAGAAGCCCCGAAAATTGGGGCGCAGCTCATCAAACCCCTCACGCATGTAGTTGTCATTATTCAAGTGAACAAATAGAGAGAAAAGGTTGACCTACTCCTATATATCCGCATGGGTTTAATTTATGGAGAGGTCGATCGAGTTCATTGCAAATCAAATGACATTGCTAATATTTGAATTTTAGATATACATGTATGTTGAGATTGTCCTTTTATCAAAATGATTTGCATAATTGATTGCTTTAAAGTGGGACATATTCTAACATTGATAATTCGAATATCTAATTCTTTTTTAAAATTTAATGGTCAGTATGGTGCTGTGGTGGGAGATGTGAGAATTTTGGCATATCGTTCCAACTATGTTGATTTTACTTTATCATATTTACAATCCGACGTAAAGATGCTTGTGAAGTTTCGACATGATCCACGGTTAGATATGTGGATTTTTGTACGTCCTTTTACTTGGGATCCGTGGTTGTCCATTGCCATCATATGTGTTTTTATTGGAGGTATGATACTATTCATGGAACGAAATGTTAAGCAAGACTCAACGAAACAACTTAACGGGGCTTCTATTCTATATGGCTTCCTATAATGCAAGTATTTCTCCCTGAAAGTGAGTTTGAAACCTTGTTACACGTCATAATTTTAATTTGTAGTATAAATTTCTTACCAAATTGTTAATACATATTTTTTATGTAGGGTTAGATATCATTCTGACCAATAAACTATTTTGAAAGGTTCAATTTGGCCAACGAACAATAAAAAGTCTCATTTTGACCAATGAACAATAAAAAGTGACTCATTTTGGCCAGCGAGCTACTGTAAAGTACTAAAATACCCTTTGAGACCTAATTAATATAATTTCTAAAGATATGAGTTCTACAATTAAAAATAAAAAATTTTCACTCCACCCTAGAGCAGGAAATCTCACTCCACAATTAATATAATTTTTGAAGATTTGAGTTCCACAAAACAAAGAGGAAATCTTTCGTTGAAACCTCAGAGTAGGATAGCCATTAATGAATACAGATAAGAGTAAATAGAAAGGAGAAAATACTTTCTTTGGATAAAAAGTTATACATGATGGTAAAACATTGCTATGGCTAGAACTTCTAAATAGTCGCAACAACTTCTGTATTCCAACAAACTTTCTTCTATCCTTGATGGGGAGGAAAAGGAGGAGGAGGGACGGCGGAGATGGGGAGGCTGAGGTGGCTGAGGGGGGAGGTGGGTGAGTTGGGGTGGGGAGAGAGAGACAGAGGAGTGTGGACGTTGGTGGGTGAATGAGGAAAGGAGGGAGGAGGGAGGGAGTGATAGGGTGGGGTGATTTTTTTTATTTTAAATTGTAGGACGACCGACAATTTTAGAAATTATATTAATTAAGTCCTAAAAGGTGTTTTAGTATTTTTCATTAGTTCATTGGCCAAAATGAGCCATTTTTATTGTTCATTGGCTATAATGAGGTCTTTTATTGTTCGTTGGCTAAATTGACAATTTCAAAATTGTTTATTAATCAGAATGATATTCAACCATTTTGTCGTATTGGCTAGAATTTAAATTTGTATATTATATGCAGAAGAATACTTGGCCAAGAATTGCTCTAAGTTTGTGCTTGTGTTTTGGTTGATATTAGCATTTGTGCTAATGCAAAGTTACACGGCATGTTTGTCATCAATATTGACCATACATCAGCTTCAACCTCGTTACCTTAGTGAGTATGATGTTATAAATGACCCCCAAATCAAAATTGGATACCATGGTGGCTTATTACTTAGAGGCCTATTGTTGGAGAAATTGAAAGTTGATGAGTCAAGGGTAATGAACTATTCGACCATTGAACAATATAAGGATGCCATAGATAAAGGAGGCAGCAAAGGTGGTGTAGATGCTATTTTTTATGAAATTCCCTACATCAAGGTTTTCCTCAAAAAATATGGTCCTAAATATGCCGTGATTGAAACTAAACACCGCACTGGTGGATTTGGCTTTGTGAGTTTTCATGTCTTATTTATCAGAGTTTACCTTTATTTTTATTTTGGTTAATATTTTGTAACGATGTGTTATTGAAAAGGTTCTTCCAATATTAATTGTGTTGGCATGTTTTGAAGATGAACAAATGTGTTTGATTATATTTCACGTCATTATAAATTAATTAAAAACTTTAGGTTGGTTTATAAATGAACATGCATGTGATCGAGCTCATCATATTGTATGACCTTTTAATTAAAGAGGTGTGTATAGCGGTATTAGAGTCATTACATCTAGACATCAATTAAATATTTTATAAATACCCCATCATCATTATGTTTGAAAGAAAGAGAAAGAAACAATTTTAGTTATCTCTTTTTGAGTTTTTTTTTTATTTTTTGTGTTTTATCACCCTACATTGTTATGGTCGAAGAAAGGATTCATTTAATTTTGGGGAATTCTTCTCTCAATGTGGAATGCCTTTCAGACTATTATTATAAAGATAATGTTGTGAGATATGACTCATTTTTTGCTGGAGTTGCCAACACTTTGATTTTTACATTTTTGTATTTGTTATATTTTTTGAACAAGTATAATTTGAAGGTTAAATCAATAATGATGCTGTAGCATGTCTGATGATATAGTTGCATGGTTTTTCAGGCATTCCCCAAAGGATCCACCTTAACGTCACACTTTTCCAGTGCCATCTTGAATGTACTTGAAAGTTCAAAGATGGATGAGATTGAGCGTAAATATTTTGGAAGCAGTAACAACGATGAAGACCAAAGCATATCTTATTCATCGTTAGATGATGATATAAGTCAAAGCAGCCTCACTACTTATAGCTTTGCTGGCTTGTTCTTGTTAATTGGAATTTTCACACTATCAGCTGTGATAGTCTCTGAAAGTCCTAATTGGCCAAATCATATTAATATGTATATCCAACGATTCTCGAGTCGGAGTTTTGCAAGAACTAATCCAATGGAGGAAAGTTCTATTACAAGAAGAAATATTGACAAAGAAGACTTAGGGATTAAAGAAAACATAGAATTAGAGATAGTCGAGTAAAATTCTCTATGACACCTCTTACTACATCTGTTGAAACCTAAAACATTGCCCATGTAAACTGTAAAGTGTACAGATCATGTTTCTCCGTAGTTTATATTTTAGTATTTTACAGACAAGTAATCAATTATGTTGTGATGTTTTTCCATTTAGTTTGAATCATTCTCCTAGACTTTAGTATTTCACTTTTATGTTTTTTTTATGTCGAAGTTTTTTTTTCGGATAAGTAGATGGAAATCTTGAATATCTTTTTCTTTTGATTGAATTACTTAACTTGCCTCTTACACACACACACACACATATAGAAGCCTCATAATGACTTTAATTATCCCTGTAAAACTGTACTGTATAGTGTGTATAACTATATAGTAATTTGACCGTAGTTGTTTATGCAACTTGTAGGTCGAGAAAATTTGGAAGAGATTTAGTGTGTTCATGTGTTCGTCAAAATGATTGCAACGACATTGGAGTATATTCTTTTTTTGACCACGACCATTCTGAAATTTGAAAATTCATTAATTAATTAAAACAAAAATACCAATCTTTTTGTTTATAATCAAGCTATGTGAAAATGAAGTGTTTTGTATATAAAGACTAAATGAAAATAGTATACCACAATAGATTAAGTATATCAATTTCAATTAGCGTTTGAATAAGTTTGAGAGAGCTATTTGAATGTATGTGACTTTAAATAAAAATATCATAGGAATTAATTATTATTAGAGAAGGAAACTTTTAAGATATCATGAAATACAAGTTTAAAAATAGCTATGTGCTTGTCCAATTCAAGGTGCTCTATTTTCCAAATTGCCAACTTAATCTATTAAATTTACCAAATTTCCAACTTAATCTATTAAATTTACCAAATTGCATCGCTATTTTCTTGATACATTTGAATTTCAAAATACAAAAAATATTTTACTGCTTAAGGTAAAATAGAAATGGCCCAATTTTCTTGATACAAACGCAGCCGGACCAGTTCAAGGGAAGATAGAGGCTATCTGCTCTGTTTGACGGGTGTTAAATGGCCCAATTTCTTGACGAAGAAATTCTCACTACAATTTCTTCCTGTTCAATGCTTACACATTTGTTCCAAGAATTGTTTTAGTCAAATACTGAAAAATGATTTTGAAAATATAACGGACTTGCTTAGAATTTGTAAATTCATCAAATTTGAATTTGAAATTGATAAATTTCAATAGTTTATATTTGAAAGGTTAATACATTTGTTGTCCGTTCTTGGACTTTTGGTCAATTTTTGTGTTTGTCCCTCAACTTTAAAATGGGTGGTTCTAATCGTTGAATTTTTTGTCAATTTCAATCTCATTCGTTAAACTTTAAAATCAATGGTATTTATCCATGAATTTTTAGTCCATGTTAATCTTAGTTCCTGAACTTTTAATTAATTTTGGTTTTGGATGGTCCTTGAGATTTTTAAGAACTTTTTAAAAACAATCAAGAACTAATGGTAATAAATGACACATAGTCAAGTGATCAAAATCACTGATTTGAAATTTAGGTACCATGACAAAAATTGATTGAAAATTGAAAAAAAAAATAACTGATTTTTAAATTTATGGACCAAAACCAAAATTGAGTGAAATTTTAAGGACCAAAGAATGAATGAATTTAACATATTTTAAATCTAAATTGTTACCATTGTATTACAACATACACACGTAAATTTAAAATTATATAATTATATATGTATTTATTGAATTTGAAAGATTGAATTTCTTTACATAAAATGAAATAGTATTATAATATTGTTAATTGTTAATTTATTAAAAAGAAATAAAATTAAAAGAGCAAAAATAAATTCAGATTAATTTTCTGTGTCATACTTAATTTTGTCCTACATCATCCAGCCACGCACAATGTTGGAAAAATAATAAAGTTTGAATCGGCGAGAGCTTACTTAGGCTTAACATAAACTATGAAGTCATGGATTCAAATGTTTTGACTTGTTTTTGGTCGAGAAATGTTTTGACTTTACTTCTTGATTATCTTTCCTACACAGTAAAAGATGTTTGAAACTAATAAGTCTCAAGTCATGGATTCAAATTGAACCTCTCGTAATTTATGTCTGTGAATAGCTTACTCACTTCAGTTTATAAAAGAAAATAGAGGCAACTTCAGGCTTCCGAAACAAACTAGCTAGTTTGCTTAATATTTTCATTAATTTCTTGCCACTTACAGAGCTAGCACTTTGTGATATGGCCAACTCAAATTACGTTGCCACGACTTTTTTGGCAGTAATGGTATTAATAGCTCAGATTGGAGCAGGTGATAATGATGAAGATTCACTAGTCCTTGAAGGGAAAAAGAAGTTGATAGTCGGTGTTCCTAAGAAATGTAGCCCAACAGATTATTTCGTGGATTTAAAACTTGATCCTGCAAATAAGAGTCGGGTCGAGAAGGCTCAAGGCTATTCCATTGAGGTTTTCAATGCTACAATTTCATATCTTCAGAATATTTCTGTAGAGTATGTGGCCTTCTCAAATGAAGATGGAAGTTGTGTTGAGAATTACGACGCACTCATCGAACAACTCTACAAAAGAAAGGTTAGAGACCTATACATTGTTATTGTATAGGTAATGTTGATATAGACTGTTAGGTAAGGGACCACTCCTATTTCATTCTCTCTTATAATTCCCTCTTATTACCCTCATCTCAGCCGTCCAAAATAATCCAATGGTCCATATGAGATAGATTTGTGGGGCGGTTACTAAGGATAAAATAGTGTAGAGAGATAAACTAGGGGAGTGTGATGTGTGGACAATTAGATTATTTTGGACAAAGATGAGAGAAATAGGAGGGAATATGAGAGAAGGGATAAGAGGGTCTTTGATCGTGTAATGGATGGAGGTCTCGGCTCCCCGACAGATGTCCTTGTCCTATTGGATACTTCTGATTTTTTTTTCTTTTTACACTCTTATATTCAATATTTAAATAGTGATATTTCTAGGGAAAAACTTACATCATGTTCCTTTCTCCAGATTCTCAAGTTCTTTCAATGTAGGCCATTAGATTGAATGGATGATTATTATAAAAGGACACATGTCACTCCCATATTAAAAGAACTTGAGAACCTGGAGAAAGGAACATGACGTAAGTAAGGTCCTATTTCTACATGTTATTACGCCAATATTTCAAATTTTTATGATATTTTGAAGATTAGGCACTCCAAAATAAAGCTGTTTTTTCCATTAAGAGTATGGTATCTATGAAAAATAATAAAAAATTGAAAATATAATTGTTTTTTACCCATAAATATATCAAAATGTCACTCTTAGTAGAGTATAAGAGTGTAAAAAAGCAAAAAAAAAAAAACAGAGAGAGAGAAGCCCCCAAAATTTGGGGGCAGCTCATCAAACCCCCTCCCTCATGTAGTTGTCATTATTCAAGTGAAGAAAGAGAGAAAAAGGTTGACCCTACTCCTATCCACGTGGGTTTAATTTATGGAGAGATCGGGTTCATTTCAAATCAAATGACATTGCTTATGTTTGAATTTTAGTTATACATGTATGTATGTTGAGATTGTCCTTCTATCAAAATGATCTGAATAATTGATTGCTTTGAAGTGGGACATATTCTAACATTGATAATCTGAATATCTAATTATTTTTTAAAACTTGATGATTAGTATGGTGCTGTGGTGGGGGATGTGACAATTTTGGCAAATCGTTCTAACTATGTAGATTTTACTTTATCATATATACAATCCGATGTAAAGATGCTTGTGAAATTTCGACATGATCCACGGTTAGATATGTGGATTTTTGTACGTCCTTTTACTTGGGATCTGTGGTTGTCCATTGCCATCATATGTGTTTTTATTGGAGGTATGATACTATTCATGGAACGAAATGTTAAGAAAGACTCAAAGAAACAACTAAACGGGGCTTCTATTCTATGGCTTCCTGTAATGCAAGCATTTCTTCCTGAAAGTGAGTTTGAAACCTTGTTACATATCATAATTTTATTTTGTAGTATAAATTTCTTAACAAAATATTTAATACATATTTTTGTCGTACTGGCTAGAATTTAAATTTGAATATTATATGCAGAAGAATACTTGGCCAAGACTTGCTCTAAGTTTGTGCTCGTGATGTGGTTGATATTAGCATTTGTGCTAATGCAAAGTTACACGGCATGCTTGTCATCAATATTGACCATACATCAGCTTCAACCTCGTTACCTTACTGAATATGATGTTATAAGTGACCCTCAAATCAACATTGGATACCATGGTGGCTTATTAATTAGAGGCATATTGTTGGAGAAATTGAAAGTTGATCAGTCAAGGGTAATGAACTATTCGACCATTGAACAATATAAGGATGCCATAGATAAAGGAAGCAGCAAAGGTGGTGTAGATGCTATTTTTTATGAAATTCCCTACATCAAGGTCTTCCTCAAAAAATATGGTTCTAAATATGCCGTGATTGAAACTAAACACCGGACTGGTGGATTTGGCTTTGTGAGTTTTCATCATGTCTTATTTGTCAGAGTTTACCTATTTTTATTTAAATATTCTGTAACGATGTGTTATTGAAAATGTTCTTCCAATATTAATTGTTGGTCTGTTTTTGAAGATGAATTAATGTGTTTGATCATATTTCATGTCCTTATAAATTAATTAAAAACTTAAGGTTGGTTTATAAATGAACATGCATGTGAGTTCATCATATATTTTATGACCTTTTAATTAAAGAGAAGTGTACAGTGTGGTATGAGAGTCATCACTTCTATACATCAAATTAATGCTCCCTTTGTTCTTAAATATATAAGATCAATTTCCTTAATTTGAGTAGATTAAGTAAGTTAGTTAAGCTAGTTATTTACACATGATAATACCGATTTATCCCAACTATATACATTTATCTCCACTCTCCCTCTTTTTCTTGTTATTATAGATAAACATTGTAGAGTTAATTTGGGAAAAAGTTGGGAAAAATATAAACATGATCTTATAATTAGGAACAATTAGTTGAATTTCAAAAGTGATCTTATATTTAGGAACAGATGGAGTATTTTATAAATACCCCATCATCATTCTGTTTGAAAGAAAAAGAAAGAAAAATTTTAGTTATCTCTTTCCGAGTTATTTTTTTTATTTTATTGTTTTATCACCTACATTATAGTCGCAGAAAGGAATCATTTAATTTTGGGGAATTTTTCTTTCTATTTTACTAATTAAGTGGAATGCCTTTTGACTCTACACTATTATTATAAAGATAATTTTGTGATATATGACTCATTTTTTGCTGGAGTTGCCAACACTTTAACTTAAATTTTACATTTTTGTTTTTGTTAATTTTTTTAACAAGTATAATTTGAAGGTTAAATCAATAATGGTGCTGTAGCATGTCTGATGATATAGTTACATGGTTTTTCAGGCATTCCCCAAAGGATCCACCTTAACATCACACTTTTCCAGTGCCATCTTGAATGTACGTGAAAGTTCAAAGATGGATGAGATTGAGCGTAAATATTTTGGAAGCAGTAAAAACGATGTAGACGAAATCATATCCCATTCATCGTTAGATGATGATATAAGTCAAAGCAGCCTCACTACTTATAGCTTTGCAGGCTTGTTCTTGTTAATTGGAATTTTCTATCTATCAGCTTTGATAGTCTCTGAATGTCCTGTTTGGCAAAAACCTATTAATATGTATATCCAACGATTCCTGAGTCGGAGTTTTACAAGAACTAATCCATTGGAGGAAAGTTCTGTTACAAGAAGAAATATTAACAAAGAAGACTTAGGGATTAAAGAAAACATAGAATTAGACAATAGAGATGATAGTAGAGTAAAACTGTCTATGACATCTCTTACATCTGTTGAAATTAAAACATTGCCAGTGTAAACTGTAAAATATACAGATCATGCATCTCCATAGTTTATATCTTACAGACAAGCAGTCAATTATGTTGTGATATTTTTCAATTTTGTTCATGAATCATTCTCCTAGACTTTAGTATTTCACTTTTAAGTTTTTTTATGTCGAAGTTTTTTTCGGGTAGGTAGATGGAAATCTTGAATATTTTTTTCTTTTGATTGAATTAAGTAACTTGCCTTTTCTCCATAGCTTATATTTTTACAGACAAGCAGCCTCATAATGACTTTAATTATCCTTGTAAAACTGTACTGTATAGTGTATGTAACTATAAAGTAATTTGACCGTAGTTGTTTATGCAACTCGCAGGTCGAGAAAATTTGGAAGAGATTTAGTGTGTTCATGTATTAGTCAAAATGATTGCAACGACATTGGAGTATATTCTTTTTTTGATCGCGACCGCTCTGAAATTTGAAAATTAATTAAAACATATAAAAAAGTAAATATCAGCAAGACTCTAAGTTGGCCAAAAAAAAAAGCAAGACTCTAAGAAAAGAAATACCATACCGAAATTCATATAGTAAGTAATGATCAAAGGCACAAAACATTCATGTCCAAATAGAAATTTAATGATCCAACAAGCGACTAATTCATCATCCCAGGCCAAACCAACAAGCTTATACGACATTAATTAAAGTCGGCGGTATAATGTGATGACAATACTTTAGCGATCTTTAGTAAATACTCCCTCTGTTTTATTCTTTATCCACATTGGTATATGTGAGTGTAAGCCTAAAGCTAAAATATGAGATCCTTTTTATCTTAAAGTAATGGTAACTAGTATATGCTTAATGCTTCAACAAGAGACCATTTTGATAAATTTTGAAACACTTCACAACTAGGTTGTCCAAGCATTTGGTGGTCTTATTTAAAAAAAAAAAAAATCGCTTAATTTAATTTATGGATGAGAAAGCGAAAATAATAATGAGAGAAATAATAGAAAATAATATTTGGCGAAAGGCAATGAAATAATATAATAAGTCTAAGGGTAAAGGTGCAAAACTAGCCACCGTAAATTTCCAAATGGACAACTTTAGCACCCGTAAATTGGATGGTGCAAAACCGTACATTATAAATAAAAATGGGACAAATTTAGCCACGCCGTTACGTTGAAGCTAACAGACGTTTGTGTTGGCGTGGGGCCCACCTTCATTAAATCAAAACGTCTGTTAGCTTCAACTTAACGGCGTGACTAAATTTGTCCCATTTTGATTTATAATGTACGGGTTTGCACCATCCAATTTACAGGTTCCAAAGTTGTCCATTTGAAAATTTACGGTGGCTAGTTTTGCACCTTCACCCTAAGTCTAATTAAGTAAATAATTTAAAATAGTCTAATAAACCAAATCATGCAATATGGAGTCAAATCATGCAGCTGACACCTTAGTAAGGAATGCAATGAACCATGGAATCGACGGACCTGTTCATGTTTTTAGAACTAGTTATGCCAGAGAAATTAAAACTAATGATAATTTATCATGCTAGATTCCATAGATAGGTAAAATAGATATATTCAACGATGTCCCTTTGTCATATTAAAATCGGTACATCTGAGAAATCATTTAATTTACACATCATTAAGCAACTATGATGTGTATTCAATAACATTCAATCCAATGAACGGCCTTGCAGCATATCAGCTACTTGTAATTAAATGGCGATTCTGAAGCTCCTCCTCAGTTCTAGCATCAATAATCAAATCCTACCCGTTTCAAACATGCAAAGAATAACAAACCAATACATAACTAGTCATGTTAAGTGCAAAAAAGTGCATAATGACAGAATCACCATTAAAACTTTAACACCACATGATAACGATGGAGTAAGGGTAAAGCACAATGAGACTACCAAAGAGGCATACCCTGTTCTAATGAACAGACTGTAGAGCCCATAATCCTTCTGCGAAGCGGTCAAGAGCATATATGATTTTCAACATATAATGTACTCCCTCCGATCCTAAATATAAGACCTAATTGACTTTTTCTGGAAAATCCTTAAAAAAGTAAAATAAGTTAATTATAAATTGATTTACCTAACTTTTTTCCTTAAACTAGTTTATTTTACCTATAAACTAATGAATAATCTAAAAATATTTCAAATATGTCATCATTTAATAACCTATTTCGCAACCTTAATCTCTAAAAAAAAGTCAATTAGGTCCTATATTCAGGACCGGAGGTAGTATTAGGCAATGACCAGTACAATATTTCTGCATTAAGATCCTGTAATATTTCATGCCCAATTAAAATAATTTATATGAAACAGGACAGACAAGGAGTAATACAAGAATATTAGCCCCCAAAATACTATTAAACTATAGTAATACCCCTACCAAATATGAATATGAAACCAAAACTACGCAGCAACAACATCAATGGTAACAACATTAATCAATGTCAACTTTTCGCTTGCATTTGTTTGACATCAAGAGCTCAAGTCTTAAATATAAAAAAAAATCATGTCATACCAGAAAAATAATCCTGAATGTCTTAAACATGAAACAACGGCAAAAAACAGTACTTATCAAAACAAGAAAGGCAGATTAATAAACATGAATTAAATGTGTAAGTTAAAACGATAAGGAAGTGAGGTGCATTACATTAGGGTGAGTGATAAGGCTGTAATGATCTTGTAAATCCAATTAACACAAATCTCCAAATACAAGATATAATCCACCAAGAAATATAAAATCTCCTCTCAAACAAATACAAGTAATATGAATCTAATCAAAGTAACCAGATATAAATAGAATTGAGATACAAGAATCGCTAAGAAGAAGGTTAGAAGAAACATAGGAGGAATGAGAACATACAGAAAAGAAGAAGAAGGAATCAAAGAGAACAAGAGAACCAAAGAGGGAGAAACATTCTTCACAATATTCTTCAATACCTCTCAATTGCTTCTACTTCTCCTTATATTCTTATTTCACAATCATGTTTGCATATTAACTCATTAGGCCTATTTAATAAGCTTTTGACCCATTTATTTCATTTAAGGCCCACATGTCAGTACCATAACAAAGGCAATCAACAGAGGAACAACGTGATTGAAGAGCATTGTAGAACCTTGTCCACTTGTGACTTGTACTGAATTAAAATTTTCTTAGCAGTTAAAACATAACCATGATGAGATAATCCTGGCACCAAACCCACTTGCACTAAATTAACGTCTTATATATGATGAGTGGCTATTGGAGAGAGCGAGAGCACAAAACCAAACCAATGCTCTAATTCCAAACAGGATCTGAACATAATTCAATCTATGTTATTAGATTATAACTCTCATTCCACGTGGCTATAATTCAATCTATGTTATTCTTCACTTCATAAACTAATTATATTCAAACAAGATCTGCTCCCTCCTTACTTTTTTATTATAGAGTTTGCACAACCTTGCTCCTCAAGGCATACTACATATTTAACTATCTTTTTTTTTGGCCAAACATATTTAACTATCTTATTCCAATCATAGTCCTCTCCTACATATTTTCATAAATACTACGTGTGCATTGATAATCAAACAGGTTCATTTAATCCTAATTAATCTTCAAATCTTTTGCTCAACAATTTTACCAACATTAATGTGTAAAACTTCAATATTGCTTATGCTTTTTTGAACTGACAATATTGCTTATGCTTACCATATGCATTTTATCACCAAGAATCAATTCAAACCCAAGACCCCCATTACTCAAAATTTATCTTCTTCTATTAAAGCACCTAAATTTGCATCCTCCCTTCTACAACAAGTTTAGACCATGGAAATCATAACATAAACAAATATTGGAAGCAACACACCCACAGACATAGTAGCTAAATATAATCAAAGAAGAAGAGGATATTACGAACTTACCCTCCAATACAAGAGAGTTCATTTCAGAGCAGAAGATATCGTCTTGGGAGAAAAAAAATTTAGTCCCATGCTGCCAAAAATGCCACGCTGGAAAGATGAGAATCAGGGTTGTGGTAATTGGGCTTGGGCCCATGTTCTCTACATTCCATAGATTTTAAGGGTGAAAGGCTTTAAGAAAATGGATGAATAATTATAGTATGTGTTTTAATATTTAAATTTTTTGCTATAATGAATTATTGCTGTAAACATAATATTTATATGGGTGGTCATATCCCTAATCATCTCTTACTGCGTTCTACAGTAATGAAATTCATTTATTTAGTATTTGGATGTATAATGAGAACTTTAGTTATTATTTTTATTTTTTATTTTCCAGTTAATCATGAGTTGACTCCGGCATGACTTATTGTTTCAACTAGTTTAGACATCAAATTGTGGTTGAATAACCCTACTTTTTATAATTTCTATTTGTGGAAAAAATTGTTCCTTTTTATAAGTCTAATTTGAGTGTTATAATTTTAAGAGGGTAAGTAATAATATTTGGAGAGAAGAAAGATAGATGTATAAATACGATTTTCATATTCCTTTATAAATTAGGATAAAATGTGGAAAATATTATCAATTTATGTATTTCTAAATGAGTTAACTATAGTATCGAGATTAAAAAATTTGTTTTTCTATAAACAAGAGGTAATATGGATTTATAAAAACAAAAAATAAAAAACAAAACCATTGTAATATCGATTCAATTTCACGGAGTTAGATAAAGCTCTCCTGTTTAAAACCTAGGATTAATAGTTATTTTGAATGACAAACAATTTTATAAGTATTAATTGTTAGAATCTTAAGTTTTGATAAAGACTAAAATATGAAAGAACAAGTTAAACACTTAGAAAAAATTAGGTTAATATAGAACCCACAAGTAAGAGTACAACCGGATGTGGATTTACTTCCGGATGAACTAGGACTAGCGCTCGCGGATGAATGACTCATCCCCCAGCGGAAGCAAGTAATTCACTAAGTCATAACTCAGTCTAGGAACATTAGAAGTATAAAATCCTTGAGACTAAGTTAGGATACAACCGGATGCAGAAATGTTTCCGGATGCTTAGTGACTAGCGCTACCTGTTGGCTTAGGCAACACCGAGCGTCAGTGAGTATAAATCTAAGCCATAACTCAACGTCCAGTAGGAGTGCTTCCGGATGTGGAATTGCTTCCGGAAGTAAGAGAGCTCCCTTAGACTAAATGAACTCCCACTGCATGTGACTATGTGTTAATATTGCTAGACTAACGTTCAAGTGCAGCACACTGAGTGATGTTGCTTCCGGATGTGGATTTGCTTCCGGTAGCAATCAGAATGTCAGAACATACAGCAGTGCAGTGTCAGAGTGTTTTTTGGCAGAGCAGAGGTGTCAGAGTTGCTTTTCAGAGATAAAGCAAAGTCAACCCTGCTGAGTACTAATGGAGCATTAATGAGCAACGGTAACAAGGGAATAACAGCTATATTCCAACAGCATTATCACCTACCAATAGTGAGAATACTTGAAGACACTATATAAAGAAGCTCATCTTCATTTATGAAGACAACTTGGAGAAATCACAGAAATCTAGAGAGAGAAACTGAGAATACTCTTCAAGCATTCAAAGCTGCCCAAAAAAGCAAGAGAACACTTAATACATTGAGAGTTCTTTTCATCTATTCATCTTGTACTCTTTGTAGTTAAGTCTCTTCATTTATTGAGAGCATTCATTGTACTTAAGTGTGTAACATTATCTGTTCTTAGAGAGAACTAAGTTTAGAAAATTCTTTATTTGAAAGGTTGAACCCTTACAGGTTGTAAGGGGGAGTGAGTCTGTAAGGTTGCAAGTGAACCTGGTGTAAAACTTGTGGTTGTAAGGTTGCAAGTGATCCCGTGCTAAAACTTGCGGTTGTAAAGGTTTCAGGTGAACCCGTTTGTAAAACCTGGGGTTAGTGGAACTCAATCTGGGTGATTGAGAACTGGACGTAGGTCAAGAGTTGGACCGAACCAGTATAAAAACCTTGTGTGTTTTTTTATTGTCTGATTTATTTGGTAGCACAATTCACCCCCCTCTTGTGCATCCTCATCACTTTCATTAATTTGACCAACAAATAATAAACGATATTGAATTGATCAACAAACAATGAAAAGTATCATATTGGTTAACACTATCAGTTTCCCTCTAACACCGTTTGTAATTTTCCACTGAAAAATATTGACAATGTTAGAGATAAATTGACAATTTTAGCCTATATGATACTTTTTTATTGTTTATTAACATTTTGATACCATTTATTATTTGTTGACAAATTGATAAATTCATAATTGTTTGTTGAATGATTATCACTAACCCTAAAAACTATTTAAAAATTACAAGAATCAAAATCACATTTTGTTCATTTGTCCTTATAACTAATTAACTAGGGATTCAGTCCTTTCCGATTTGTTGATCTAGTCAAAGGAAGGATATTCAGCTGATTCCAATATTGTTCAATGATTGTAGGCACTTGAATCTTTAATTTGCGTTGAAATTTATACCTTGCATGGCTTGACTCCATAGAGATCTTGTCAGCCACTCATGTGAAAGCCATCCCTTCTCCTTCTGGATTTCACGACCAAGACTACAGCGCAGTTGCTAAGAAATATCTCGGACTGTTCGATTCAATTCAAGTGATTTTACTTGATACGAAATTTTTTGTTTTAATGGTTATATGGTATGTATGACCATAACGATATGAATGTAGTTTACTCTATGTTGATCAAATTTAAAGTACTCTTTAAATTTATATTTGGATAAAATACTTTATTTTAACTATTATTTTTGTTTTGAAATAAATAAACTATTATTTTTATTTTTTTAAAAAATTAAATAAGAAATCAAAATCCTAAAATAAAAATTTGAATAAGTAAGTATTCAATTTACCATATAATTATAACTATTATTATTTACGTACTAAAATATAATTATATTAACGTATGTATGGGTTTATTTTTTAAACGATTGCGAAAAATATATTCAAAGACTAAATATGACGACTATCTAGTCTTTCTGGACCAAAGTGTAGGTTTTGTCCTTAGCTAAGAAAGTTGGACTGGAAATTTTGAGGCTTTTGAATCAATCAAAGCAATCTTAGGTTTCGTCGGTCCCAAGTCTAACGATTAATCATCACTGATCATCATCTTATAAGTGCATAGACACACATGTTCATAGGAGAAAAACTTATAAATGAAGGTGTCAGCAACTTTATAAAAACTCAAAACTCACCAAGTAATTACTTTATTTTCTCACCTCATATAAAGCACTTTTAATTTATATGAGATGGCAAACCCAAATCACTGTTCTTTTGGCTTCGTCATTATGGTTTTTTCTGTTGTGTTGTTACTAGCTCCGATTAACGCAGGAGATAATGATGCAGGATCAGTTTTCCTGAGAGGGAAGAAATTGACGGTTGGACTTCCTTATTATTTAGGCCATACCCAATTTGTTGATATTGAACTCAATAATACTAATAGCAACCATCAGGTCGTCCATGCTAGGGGCTATTCTATTGATGTCTTCGAAGCTACAATAGACTACCTTAAGCGTTCAAATAATTACAATATTTCTTTCGAGTATAGAGCTTTTGTGGACGAACATGGAAATAGTGCAGGGGATTTCAACCAACTCGTCCGCCAAATTTCTCAAGGAAAGGTTAGATTTGTTGTTCTGAATTTGTTCTTCAATCTATTATGTGAGAATTACTATGAGATCACAATGGAAGATTTAATAACAGAATGGTTGGAATGAAAAGTGAGCCAAATGAACTTGTCTTCATTTCTCTTATGGAAACTTTATAATGCATTCTTTTTAGTTGCTATTAACTTTTGAATAGTTAAATTCTTTTTAGGCCTTGTAAGTAATTTGGAACTAGTTTTGATGTTTGTTTTAAAGATGAGTAGAGGCACACCTCCAAAACAAGTTATTCATTTAAAAATCACAAACTTCAAATATTAAATTTGCTCCATCGAGATTTAAATATAGATGATTTAGAGAGGAGAAGAGCACTCTATTCATCTTTCTAAAGAGTACCAAAACTCATTCCATATATTTTCTCTTCTGTTATTGGTGTCATATAACTATAAATACACACATACATTGACTTAAACCATTCGTTTCTCTTTTTTCCGTTAATTGATAGTATGATGCCGTGGTGGGAGACGTGACGATTTTGGCAAATCGGTTGGACGATGCAGATTTTACAGTGCCATATACACACTCTAATGTGAAGATGCTTGTAAGAATTCGACATGATCCGCGATTGAATATGTGGATTTTTTTGCAACCATTTAGCTGGAGTCTATGGCTGTCCATTGCTATTATTTCCATTTTTATAGGAGCAATCATACTGTTCATGGAACGCAATGTCAAAAGAGATTCAACACTTGAAAATTCATCATGCAGGAAACAATTTCGTGGGGCTTCTATCTTGTGGCTTCCTGTTGTGCAAGCAGTTTTTCCTGAAAGTAAGTAGTAATAATCCTTATTATTACTCTCCTTTAAATTACCCCAATTAATATTCCCTCAATAATAATTAAGTAGTTAAAAGAGTAAACAACAGTGGAAGAGTTTATAGTGTTTTAGAAAAAAAAAAAAACACGTCCGATTAATTGCCTTAACTAACGGCACTAATATGATAAATTCAAATTAATAGATAGAGTTCATCAATTATGTTTTATTTTCAAATCTGCATTTGCTCATTACTTGCAGGAGAATCGTTGGCCAAAAATTGCTCAAGGTTTGTGCTGATGATGTGGTTGATACTGGTATTTGTACTCATGCAAAGCTACACGGCATGCTTATCATCGATCTTAACTGTACATCAGTTACAACCTCAATACTTGAGTGAGAACGATGTTATAGAAGATTCTAATATAAACATTGGACACAAGACTGGCTCATTTGTGAGAGACTTGTTGGTCAATAGGTTAACGGTTAATGGGTCAAGGGTGTACAGCTACTCTTGCATTAAAGAATATAAGGAGGCTTTAGACAGAGGAAGCCGGAAAGGAGGCGTGGATGCTATTTTTGATGAAGATCCTTACTTTAAAGTCTTCCTCAAGCATTATGGCTCCAAAAATTATGCCGTTGTTAGAACTAGGCACCATGCTGGTGGATTTGGTTTTGTAAGTTTGCACGCACTTTCTATCTCTATATATTTTGCTCGCTTTTAAAGTCTATACTTATTTTTTATTTTTGGTTTGAAAAATAATATCTAGAAAAATATGAATTGAATAATATAATTTAATCAATAAATTAAATTGCATTTGATCCTTTAACTTCAAACAATGTTTTGATTTTCCTATATAAGTATATTTTCATTCCTTTATAAGTTTATATGGATTGTATGACACAATTGTGCTTTATAAGCAATCAAATCTGTAGATATATTATTTATTAAGAGATCTCACTTTACAACTTCACTAAGTGATCGTCATAGTCTCTCTCTTCCTCTTTCAATCAGACTATCCAGACTACTTAATCTACCCTCTTCGTCAGCGCATCTAATGATCTTTGAACATGTCCAAACTGTTTTCTACTATTTTGTCACTAACAGGTGCTACTTTAACTAGTTCAAGTATATAGTCATTCTTAAGCATATAATGTTTTTGATGAACTGAATCATATAATGTTATTAGTATCAAATGATGAGTTTCCTTGCGTCAATTAGTGTTATTTTCAAAGTTAAACTTAATATGCGAGAATTATATATTTAGTCAATATTTAAAATCATGATGTGAACAGTTTATGTCAATGTAATTAACATTTCTAGATTCAAAGAATTTAAATAAAAGTTCTGGAGCAAAATTACATTTTATGTGAAATCAAGGGATATAGCTTCACTTTTGCCTTTAATATTGTTATGACCGCAGTATATATGGCTAGTACTGTAGTTAACAACGGTAGATAAACCACAAAATAACTTTGTTTACTTTTTGTATTCAAGGTTGCCGTTTGTGACTTGTATTTTTGAATACTTTGAATTGTTTTCCAGGCATTTCACAAGGGGTCCACCTTAACCTCAAACTTTTCTAAAGCCATATTAAATATCAGCGAGAGTAACATAATGGACGAAATTGAGGATAGATATTTTGGAGGCAACACTGAATATGGTGAAAATCTTGACCTATCTGATTCATCATCATCAAATGAAGTTAGTCCCAGTCTTACTGCTTACAGCTTTGTAGGTTTGTTCATGGTTATTGGAATTCTTTCACTGTTAGCTTTAGCAGTCTCCGAAAGTCATATTTGGCGAAAACCTATTAGCTGTAGCCGACGATTCTTGAGTTGGAGTTCTGCAAAAGTTAACCCATCGGAGGAAAAAGGTTCTACAACAAGAAATGCCGACAAAGAATACTCTGTAGACACACAAAGTATTGGATCAGAAAATGGAGAAGATAATAGAACATTACCCGTGTAAATGTGTGTATAGTGATGGCAGCTCACGCATCAACACATAGGATCATTCTTTGATAAACTAGTTGTAAAAATATTTAATATTCAAATTTGTTATACGTTGGAGTTGAGGCATATGATAGATAACGTGTATAAATTTTTCATTAAGTTCTATGCGAAAGTACATTTTCGATACTCAACTATTGTCACTATTGTCACTGAAATATTTTTAATGTCCAATTTTTTTGTTTAATAATGATCTCAACTATTACCGTACCCTTGGAGCATTTTGGATATTACCTTAAATTTGGATAATTTCTATTAAATTTTTATACTACATTTGATATTGGTAAAGGTGCAGATTTATACCCAACAATTAATGTAGGGTATTTTTAATACAAAATAGTTTTGAAGTGTTAAAATGACTAAAATGTCCTTCTAAAATTAAAAAAAAAACATCACTCTTTTAAGCTCTCCTTCACCCCTCACATATGAAACTCCAAACTTGAACCTCCTCATTAATTATGAAACGGTATCAACAAAGTCTAGCAAGACTCATCTCACCATATTAAGTGGAACGTTGGTTATGGCTCCAAGGTCAGATTTTGGTCCGACTTTTAGTGAAATACCACTGGATGACCTCCAAAAGCCAGTCTCCCACTACATATATATCAGCGAGTAGTGGGTGGAGATGGGAACTCACAAATGATCTACTACCTCTGAATATCCTCAAACAAATTTCTGAAGTAAGTGTTCATAGTGTGGCCTCCACCAAGGAATGCAAATGGGATGATCTCACTAGCAATGGTAACTTCACTGTAAAGCCAGCTTACTGTGTGTAGGAGTCATTGAACTGGAGTGTGACTTAACGCGGATTTGGTGCGCTTCCGTAAGCATACGGGTCGTCAAAAATAGTATAGTAGAGGGTTGTCATTCCACAGAGATTGTTGTTTAAACAAAGTGATTAGCACTAATTGTGTACTTAATTGTCTTAAGTAAAAACATATTGAGGGTTTGATTTCTCAAGTGAGAAAAGAGTTTGAAATATAAATGTAAAAAGAGTTGGAGTTTCCAAACACGAGTTAACAATGATAATTAAGGCCTAGGGTTGCTAAGCCCCTATTTACTTCATGAACCAAAGTTTCGCTCTCCTTTTTAAGTGATTAAATGAAAATATGTGCCAAGTCTAGAGTTCAAAATCATTTGAAAAAACTTTCCCAAGTCAAGATCAAATTTATGCTAGCATTTATTGCACAATCTCTTGTCACAATAAATGCTAACTCTTTTCCTCAATCACCCTAATTATGACTATGTTAGGTCAATAACTATATCTCTATGTTATCAACAAACCATCCATTTAAAACCATAAACTTCAAGTCTAACATGCTTTTATCCAAGTTCTAAAATAAAATACACTTTCCCAAGTCATATTTCATTTAACTAATTAAGTGGTGATCAAACACTTAGAACAAATAGAGAGCAAGATAAAAACTATACATATACTTCATTAATTACTTAAAGAAAGAGAGAGTAGATGGTTCAATCCATCAATAGGTTCATAACAACCCTAGTTTAGGGTTTTAGTTACACATAAATGTAAATAAAACAAACCCTAAAACTATGAAAGAGTTCATTGAAGAGATATGAAGAAGAGGGAAGAAAATACAACCACAAATGAAGGATGCTCAAATCTCTCTAAGCTTCCCCACTTGAATCCCAAGCAATCCCAAGGTTCTTCAAGCTCTTCAAGACTCCCAAAAGTGCCCAACAAGTGTGTCTTTTTCGTGCTCTCAAGTGTGTGGAGGCTCTCCTCATTAAAACCCTAAAAATGTCTTTTATACTAGTCAAAACGCATGGCTTCAGGATGGGGCCCTGGTAGAGCCCCGTGGCGCGCCTGGGGCTCAAGAACAGAAAGCTGGATATCTGATACATGGGGTGCCCCGGTGGCGCCCTTGGGCGCCCCTCTGGCCCCAAAATGCTTTTCTACTCTTTTTGCTTCTTTTGAGCTTCCTCCTTGAATCTTTCTTCCTTTCAAGACTTGACCACCTCTTCCTATATGAAATAGAAAAAGGGTTGATGAGTTCTTACACCTAAAAATATACAATTCAACTCCAAATTTCACAAAAGTATGATTTTTCATGTATTGTTCATTTCACCTCAAATTGTGTATATTTACTACTATATATCCTCAAAAATCATGTACAATCCAAGGTAAATGTGAAGTGAAATATGTGAAATTATGGAGTTTATCAAGTGACATCGAAAATAAATGAAAACATGTATGGAAGCTCCCCATGCCTCAACGTGTTCGAACCTTCTCTTGGCTTCTTTTAAAAGGGAAATTACTCATGAATGCAGAGAGATATCAATGAAAGATAACACAAGACAAGTCATGCTCCATATATGTGGGGAAGGGGTAGAGAACATAGAGCATGTCCTTAAAGCTTGCACCCTTGCAAGGGGTAGAGAACAAGGATACCACCAGTGTTGCCCTTTTACAACAGATTAGATCCATAGTTCATCATTCTCTCAATTGTTTTTCTCATTTTGAACATATATGTAGAAAGTGTTAGACTTTTCCTTTATGTGGTCTGCATATGTTATTTACAGTTTTGGTTCAGGGTATTTTAATTATGACCATTATATATTTTTATTTGGTTTGATGGGAATTAAATAGAAATGAAAGGTCATAATAAGCAGTAACAGTCATGGAGATGAAAAGACATGTACTTGCTTATATAAAGGGTTCCCTGAGCTATTATTGGGTAATCTGAAAAGTTCCATCAACTCTGCCTAAGAAATAGCCAGAAGAATCCTTTCAGTTTCCTCTGTCTCTTTTCTCTTCTCTATGTCTCATGTAGTTTAAGAGAGGCTTCCTGTTCATGGATTCTTCCACAGATCAAATAGCAATGGCGAGAGGTATGATCTAAGTCTTCCGCTGTTTACTCTGTAATTGGTAGAAATTCTGTATGCATGTTTTGCTTTAAGGTTAGGATTTCTCCAACAGAAAGTAGATAGGACACTAAACTTACTTGTAATGCCTCTAAAAGAACCTGAATCTTTTGTACCTCTCCTTTGAATGAATGAAATCTTCTTTTCAGCCATTAAGAAAACATCATTTTTCATAGCTTTTTCTCACCCTTCTAGTCGCATTCTTCCACCCCTCAGCCACCAGTCACCCAACCTCTTCACCGCTGGTCAGAATTGGAAGACAGGACTCAAGCCTTGGGCTGGACCTCAGGCCCCGAGATTTTTTTATTTAAAAAAAGTCAGCCATTTCATATTTTTTAAATATTAAAAAGTTTGATTTTTTGAGAAAATATTAAAAAAGTGTTTTTTTTAAACAATTAAAACTAAAAATATCCAAAGTGAGAGTGTGGTATGATGTATGTGGTCAATGTGGAGAAGTGAAGGAAGAAAGTTAGGGTTTCATACTTTCATCTGTTTTTTTAAAAAATAAACAAAACAAATACAATAAAAAGGGTTTAAATGAGCCAACCCGTTGAAACCCGGGCTCGTGGTACGAAGGCTGGATCGTTTAATCCTTATCCCTATTTTGATGCTAATTAAAGTCATATCCTCCTACCTTAAAGGCTTAAACGAGCTTGGCCGTACTCTTGGCTCTAGCTGGCGGTGAAGAGAGTGGGTGACTGGTGGCTAGGGGGAGAAAGACAGCGGCTAGAGGAGTGAAACAAGGTCAAGGAAAATGATGTTATGATTTGGGGTTAATGATGTGAGAAATGACTGAGACTTTGAAAGGGACGAGGTTTTAGATGTTTGGGGTTTTTTGATTTTGAAAAGGTTATGTTTTAAAATCACTTATATAGTAATTATTGGGTATCAAATATATACCTTCACATAACGGAAATCATCTAAATTTAACAGAAATATAAAAATTTCTCCTAAGTTAATAGTTGGGTATAATTATTGTTAAACTAAAAAGGTTGGGTATTAGAAATGCTCATATGACAATAGTTGAATTTCAAATATAATACACATTTACCCTTAATTTCTCTTGTGAGTTATTTGCATTAGTTTTGTTTCCAAAAAAAAAATTTTATAGCAAAAAAGTATATAATGATGGCTTTATTTTATTATGTACGAAGAGAAAAACATGCATTATCAATTGAATTTGGCTGCTTGTTAATGTTTCTGGCTCTACAACTTGAAAATTATTAATAGTATGTACTAAAGCAAGTGACCATAAGCACATTAAGAGAGTGCAACAACTATTTTTTTACTCGAAGTAAACGCGCAACGGGTTTTTGACATCAAATTCAACTTTGGAACAGATTTTTTTGTTGGTGTAATGTAAATAAGGCAATGATCCTAAACTAGGGGGGGGGGGGTGAATGGAGTGGAGGAGGGGTGGAGAAGAAGGAGGGAGAAGAGAGAGAATGTGAGAGTTTTGATTTTTTATTATTATTTGTGGATCCCACGTCATCAGAATTTATTAAAGTTAAGTCCCTTAGGACTGTGTTTTAATTTTCCAAGTTAATGAGACTTTTTCTATATTATGTTCTAAGGACCTGTAATTAATTTTCCCTTCGTACTTTCCTGCCAATCAATTATGTCTTAGCCTTTACGTCTTCAATTAATGTTGGGGACTAGAAGTCAAGCTTAATTTTGTCATCTTTACAATTTTTTGGCTCGAAATTTTGTTTACAATTGAAATATTGAATACTCCCTTCGGTCCCTAATATAAGAGTCAATCACCAAAAAACGTCTCTTAAGGAAACATGTGAATATTAGTTGGGTGTCTGAAGTAATATTTTTTCATATTTATTATGATACTTTTAAGAGAGATAAATATATAATCATCAATAAATATGAAAAAGAGTTAAGGGGAAAATAGAAAAAATTCATTAAATGAAAGAGAATGTGAGATAAGCTCTTGTATTTTATTTCAAAATCATTCAAATTTTAGCTCTTATATTAGAAATTAGAGCAAGTATATGTTAACACTCAGCACACAACGACACATATATAAAGGGAAATATTTTTTTGCGTTTTTCATTGCATACGTAAAGAAGAAAGCTATGTGGATAAGATGGAGACAAATTTCGTTGCTTTGACTTGGGTGGGAACAAATTTTATGGGTCCCATTGATGTAAAAGTAACACATTTTATGGGTTCAAATATCATTATAGTCAATAAATTATCTTGAAAGTATCAATTTGGCGAGCGAACAATAAAATGTCTCATTTTCTCAATGAAGAAAAAATGACCCCTTTTGACTAATAAATTAATGGAAAATATTAAAATCTCCTTAGGGATTGTTTGGTTGCTTAGGGAAAGTGTCAAAGAATTAGAAAGTGTAGAAAGTAAAGGTTTTTGTGTAATTTACATATATCCCGGGCTCACAAGTTTTCTCTCTCCATCTCACACTTTTTCTGGGTCCCACAAACTCTATTTTCCTATCATTACCTAATTTACCTTCACTTTCCATTTTCACCATTTCACTTTCCACTTCTTTACTTTCTTTCCTACAACCAAAAGGACATCCTCCTCATAAGTCTCTCCACATCCATCGTCCTCACGACACAAGCCATCCCGTCCTTGCCTGGGGTGACTTCCTCCTCCGCCCCTCACCCACACATCCATCCCCATCCCTGACCACCATTGGTCCAAAGAAATGGTAATAGAAAGTTGGAAAAACACACTAAGAGCCTATTCGGATACATTTCCAAAAGCTATTCTGATTCTCAAACCTAGGTTTCACACAAAGGCATCCAAACACTCATTTTTTATAAGCTATTTTGAGAAGAAAAACTAGATTATGGTTCCAAAAGCTATTTTGAGAAAAAACTACATTTTTCTTTTTTCCAGCTGGAAAATTCGATCTCTCATTTAAAGAAAACACTTATTTCAAATAAAAGAAGCATGAAAATCTATTCATTAAAACTATTCTACTCTAAAGTTATTCTTAAAAAAATGTTCTTAAAAAGCTTAATTTAAACATTGTACTCTAATTTCATCAAAAGCTATTTTTCATAAAAGCTATTCTACTCAAAAACTATTCTCAAAAAGTTATTTTCCCCGAAGCTATTCTCCAAAAGCTGAAACCAAACAGCCCTAACAACTACAGCTGAGGATGAACTTTGCTGGAAATATATTATTCTTTCAATAATTGTGATTAAAAAACTTTCCATCCTTCTTCACCAAAGTTCCATCCAAACACTACCGTTTAATCAAAATGTGGAAAAGTGAAGAGACAGGGAAAGCCATTTTTTTTTTGCCAGAGACTGGGAAAGCCATTTGAATCAAGGCAATAGGCGCAACATGCATAATGGTGATTAGTGGCCATTTAATTTAACTAGTGAAATACCTAAAGGCCTGTTTGGAAGCAGGGAAGGAGTGAAAAAAATGGAAAGGGAAAGGAAAAAACAAGCAAGGAAGAAAACAAAAGATAAAAAAATAGAAAAGAGGAAAAAGCTGAGAAAGTGAGGCGGGAGAGTGAGGAATGAATTAAAAGAAAATAAAATAAAAGAGAGAGGGCTGAACGGTGGGGTCAGCAGCAGGAAGAAAAGAAAGAGGATAGAAAGAAAAGGGAAAAGGGAAAATGGAAAAGGGAAAAGGGAAAGGGAGAAAGAAAAAGGGAGGAACTGGAGGAGAGGGGGGACGCGTACAGTAGGATAGTGAAGAGAGGCCCCGTACGATGTCTTCCAATTCACTCGTTCTTGATGCTTTTCTTATGGAACGTATACCAACTAAATCTCTTTGCTACTAGAATTGATTTGAAGCTTATGGTCTTCAAAGGAAGTTAAATTTCTCTTCTTTCCTCATTAATTATTGTTTTCCTATATCTAAATTTGTCATTTATATTTTGAGACTTGGATTATTATGTTTATTTTTATATTTATTTAAGTTTGATTGTGATTTTGGTTTGTAATGAGAGATTTGGTCTCATCAATATATATGGTAATATATATGTTTTCTATGATTCATATGATATCTCTCTATTTATTCATGTCTGAAAGATAGTTTGATTGAATTGAATTATAATTGAACCTAATGCATTATAAATCATTAATCACACTGTGAGTACTTAATAATTCTTAATTGAATGAGTTCATTAAATTAGGTGTTAGACTTGCTGATTGCTGAGATTTGATATTTTAATAAACTTAGAGAAAACTTAAAGGTGTTAAAGGCTTAACAATTCATAGTTAGTTGGAGTTCCACTAATTAGGTAATTGGGTTCATTAGATTCGGTAAATTAGTGAATTAGTATTCTAATTGACTCCTCAAACATATTAAATGAGTTAGATAGTTATTCTCATTTCTTAATCATTCCCAAGAACAATTTCATTTTATTTGACTAAATTTTCTTTTTCCTTTTCCAAATTTTTAATTATCTTTGAGAACTTACTTTTTATATCAATTACCTATTGAAAAATTTCAATTAAATGCATTTTCCCATGCCTTCCAAGTAAGGCTGTCAAACTCGTGAGTTTGAGTAAACTCGTGGAAATAAGGTAAAATCGGATCGTAGACTCGAATCGTAAACTCGTAAGAGTTTACTTTTATCAAAAAATATGTATTTCATTTATATAATTGAATAAGAATACAAAAATAATAATAAATGACTTGAATTTATTTTAAATATAAATAGTAAATTTAAATATATCAGTATTCATACTATATCAACCTCGATAGATAAAGTTCTATGAAATCCATATTTAAATTCATTAATTTTTGTCAATTAAAAATAATTAAATGAGTTTAGTAGCAATTTTCTGTAAGGTAAAAACGTAAAAACGGTTAATTCACAATGTAAACACGTAAGTTTCTACCAAATTTTTAAAGACTGAAAATTTAGGCGACTCGTGACACGTTTTGGTTAGGTAGTGTCGTAAAAGCAATAAAATCGGAGAGTCAACTCGCGAGTTTGACAACAATGCTTCCAAGTTTTGCATCTATTTATTAGAGTTTCTTTTTCGTTAGGCTCTTCAAGAGACACCCGAGGTTTGGCTTCTACTAACCTTTTGGTTCTAAAATTTTTTGAAGGGTTAGACTCAAGACATCATTACATCAATTGGAGTTAATTTGTCCAAATAGGTGCCATTCAACGTTCTACCCCTAGATATTAATTCAATATCTCTTAAATTTTCAATTTACTTTTGTAGAATATTTCTTTATTTAAATTAAAATAAGAAACTTCAATTATTAAGTTCATTTGGAAATAATTAGTATGACGTATTATCTTTGAAGCTAGCAGAAAATAGATATGCAATCAAAGTGAGAAGTATTTCTTTGATTAAAAGTAAGGATGAGTATTAGTATCTAAATTTATATGTTTATTATTATGTTATAGAATTAATTAAATCAGAATTAAATTTTTTAAAACATTGATATTGATAATATTAAAAACGAGAAATTATTCTGGAATAAATAACATAGCATAAATCTTACGTCTTGACCTTATTGGAGGAATACTTTATTGTTTTGCCCAAGAAACAATAGATGAGTATACAATTTTTTATATTTTTAACAAAAAGTATTTTCCATAATATATTCTTCAACCATTGTTAGTACGTAATTTCTCCAACTACTAGTATGGTTCTGGTAAAAGAAACTACAAGTATGGTTTCTATTATAGGTTCTTTGTTATGATCTTGCTTTCTCTTGAAATCTAATAACTTTTCATTTTCACCCCTATTTTTTTTGGTCGAGAATTTTTACCTCTATTTAGTATCCACAATATATTTACACACAAAATTCAATGACATGCTCTATAAATAAGACTAAATAAAATCTTCCGTCTCTATTCTATGTATAGGACCAGATGACTAATATATTACTCCCTTTAGTTGTAATTATAAGATCATTTTGACTTTTTTTTTTAAAAAAATTAATGATGCGAAACTAATCAGTTTGAATCATTTATATTTATTTTTTCCTCAAAACTAATTTTATTTAACTTATAAACTAACTTATAAATTATATATGACATTTGTCATAATTTAGTGATATAATTTTTTTCTTTAACTTTCACGAAAAAATTAAAATAATCTTATATTTATCGACTGTAATGATAATAATTTAAGGTAAAAAGGAAAAGCTAATGGTAAAAAAGTTTTTTTTTGAACTGAAATGGTAAAAAAGTTAATGACACCCGTTATAATTAGTAACTATAAATTTCTTCTCCCCTGTCATTTAAATGGACCAGAATGGAAGTACTATATATTATTAAATGAAAACGGTTGGGGTCAATTTATCGGGCTTGAAAAGTCTCAAGTCTCAACTATTAACTCTCAAGTCGCGCTCATGTACGTTAACGTGTGATTATTAAATACGGCATCCCTCAGCTGAATTTCTTCGAAATTATAGATATTATTTCGTGTGCACAACTTACTCACACCAGTTTATAATATAAATAAAAGCAGCTTCAGGCTTAATTAAGGAACCCAAACAAGCTTGCTTCTACCAAAGAACTTTGTAAGATGGATAACCCAAATAACCTTTCGTATAGCACTAAGTACGTTACCATGACACTTTTTGCGGTATTGTTATTAATTGCGCAAATCGTAGCAAGTGATGAAGAAGATGCAAGTTCACTTGTCCTGGAAGGGAAGAAGAATTTGACAGTTGGTGTTCCTAAGAAATGTGGCTTAACTGATTTTGTGGATTTGAAACTGAATTCTAGAAATAAAAGTCGGGTCGAGATGGCTCAGGGCTATTCCGTTGAGGTTTTCAATGCTACAATTGCTTATCTTAAGAATATTGCCGTAGAGTATGTGGCTTTTACCAATGAAGATGGAAGTTGTGCTGAGGATTACGATGCACTCCTTGATCAGATCTCTAAAGGAAAGGTTCGACATTATTCAATACTATATACATCGTCTTTGCTGTAGTAATGTTGATTTGATTTAGATCTCTAGGCAAGTAATTAATGTTAAGTTGTTTATCATGAGGCTTACATCAACAGGAGTATCTATCTAGGATGATGAGCCTTATAAAGTACTTCTTTCTCCGTTCCAAAATGTAGGACCTATTACTATCATGAGGGAGTAAATTTGTTCCTAAATACAAATTTCTATTTTTTGTCAGACTTTTCCTAAATTATTCTCACGTGTCACACGTGCTCCTCTATACTGAATCCGGTTCTAAATATGACACATTTTAGGAGAGGTGAGTTGGTCATTAGACTCAATCCTAATTGTTCACAACTATTCATATCATCAAATCATTCATACTAATACTTCTCAATAACAACCAAGGAAGAAAGTGAGGGTTAGGCTATATAAAGGTAGATAGTTAAGGTCAATGATAATATCATATAATTTTAACTAACTTAACTAACATCTTTAATCTAATTAAATTTGATAAATATGTCTAAGGGTGAGAAAAAAGGTAGGTTGTCGGTATTTTAGTAATGTTATGTGATTTTAACTAATCAACTTAATTAGAATCATTAATCTAATGAAATTATAAGTAAAAATGATATATTTAGCTTAAGAATGGAGTATTTGGTCTACCAGCTACTTTTTAGAGTGCGGTGCTCCCAAACATGTACTCATCATAGTAATGTTTTATTTAGAGCCTGATATCCAAAGAGTGAACTATTCATGGTTTGGCCCAGCCCACAGAGTAGAGAGCATTATTAAGTGAGAATCTCATATAAGGTAACTTCACAAATCACAGGTATGACGTGCTTTATAATTATAAAGAGTCCTTCCTTAAGGTGAGATCTAGTACTCATCCTGTTACCTCATGTGCTAACCATTTCCATCCACAAAGTCAAAATCCCACTCCCTCATAGGTTACTCTTTCGGAATTTGTGTGCTCATATCAAACTTTCTTTAATTAAACTGTACTCCTTTCGGTCCTAAATATAAATATAAGATCACATTTAGGATTCTATTTGTTCTTAATTATTATATTCTTATCCAGTTTGTCTCACATATTTTCCTATTTTTTCCCAACCAACTGCATACTCCCTTTACAAACCATTGTTCAATAATAGGCAAAGAAAAGTACCCCTCCTCCGTACGCCTTTTTTTTTCACGCCCCCTACATACTCTCATCCCGACCACTATATTATAAAATTTAGCCTTTTCATTCCACATTTCACTACTTACTCCTCTTCGTATGATCGAGGAGGAAGCTGCTCGAGCCATTCCTAAGTGATGTTCACCTCACACTTAGCAGAACACACATCGATATCTTTGAGGCGTGACATTGTGGATCAATGAGCTAGGCCTGTATGGCTGTATTGGTTAAGACCCATTTGATTGTAAGAAAGAAAAGCGGAGAAATAGAAAGTGAAATGGTAAAGACGAAAAATAGTAGTGTTAAAAAACCGGATCGGATCGGGAGGTCCGACCGGCCGAACCGCCAACGGGTCCGACCCAGTCATTAAATCAGGCACACTTTTAACCCGATTTTAGGCCGGGGTGACTAGGCAAAACCGGTCCTAACCCGGTGAACCGGGAAAAAGCCGGTCTGACCCCTTAAATACGCCTACATCACCTAGTTTGATTATGAACAAATGTTCCTAATGATCCTAATACTTTTGTCACTTTTGAAGAGGCTAATGCCGGTGTCAATGAAGATATTAATATGGATGATGATATTGATGAAATATGAATGTGTCTTGATGGAACTTAATTACTTTTTAAGTATTAGTATATTGCTATTCATAGAACTTGAAAGTATTGCAAGTCTATATGGAACAAATGTTATATTGACACTCGATGTATTTTACATTTTTACTATTTATAGTTTTTGACTTTTATAATATTTGATTAAATATTATTATTTTATTATTTTCGATTGACCCGGTTGAACCACAGTTGAACCAATAACCCTTGAACCAGTAGCTTGCCCGGTTGGATGTCCGGTCCGGTTTTTCGAACATTGGAAAATAGAGAAAATAATGAAAGTAAAGTTTGTTTACCAGAAAAAGTGTGGGACGGAGAGAGAAAATTAAACTTGTAATCCCCTGGATATATGTAAATTACAAAAAAAAAAACCCTCGCTTTCACTTTCTTTCTCACTCTCCTTTGACAACAAAACGAACCCTAATGTGGTCTTATATTTAGAAACGGACCCTAATGTGGTCTTATATTTAAACAAAATTCAATAAACTTACAGAAATAACATCCATGCATCACATATATGGATAACCCTTTCAATATCGCTATTTGACATCTGTCCATTATGAAACTGATATTGAAAGAAGGTGAAGGACACCGATTTAACGGTCGGTGTAGTGTGCCTTGGATCTAGTCCTTCAAGAAATTTTAGGACCTCAAGGTAAGCGGAAGTTACCTCGGGTATCGTTCTCAAAGGAGCCTATAAAATGCAATTAATTACCTAGTAACTAAATGTTAAACTTGTTCGATTTAAAGGAAAATTGTTATAGATTAATAATGAAAATAAGTAAAATGTGTGATATGCAAATGAGGAAAAAGTAAAGGTTTAGTTAAATGGAATGGAATTGCTCTTGAGGAATGATTGAGAATGACTATCCTAGCTCAATTAATATATTTGAGAAGTCTATTTTGGTGCTAATCACTAATTTCCCAAACCTCATGAACCCATGAGTCCAATTACCTAATTAGTGGAACCCCAACTAACTAGAAATTGTTAAACCCTTTAGCACCCTTGAGTTTTCTCTAGGTTTTCTAAAGTACCAAACATCACCAACCGGTAAGTCTAATGCCTAGTTTCATGAACCCATTCAAATAGGCATTATTAATTACCCTAGAGTGTGATTAGTGCTTTGTAATGCATTAGGTTCAATTATAATTTAATTCAATCAAACTATCTATCAATACCATGAATAAATAGAATGATATCAAATAAACTATAAAAAACATATATATAACCATGTATATTGATGAGTTCAAATCCCTCATTACAAAGCAAAATCACAAATACCCACAATAAGAACCAAATCCAGTCCAATCTCAAAACATAAATGCTAACCTAAACCTAGACAATCAAAAATATAAAGAGAAATGAAAGGAATTGAGACTCCCCTTTGAAAAACCATAGCTCAAGCCACTTCTAATCAACTCCAAGAGCAAGGAGGAACTTTATTGAGGCATGGAAGAGGAAGGAATGTGGAAGATTGAAGAAATGGGATGAGAAGTGAAGAGAAGAGGATGAAGAGAATGGAGGGAACTAGGGTTTTGGAGAGCATCCAACCCCCAAAACTTATGTTTCTAAGCCTAATCTTTCACTTAATATCAATAGGAACATAGGCTTGATCATTGGGTTTGAGTTTGGGTCCAAATCGAGCTCAAAATAACCAAAAAAACAGCAAAAACCGAGTCTGAAATTGTGCAGTTCGCAGGAGGGGCTGTTCTGCAATTTTCTGGAAGTGTTGGGTCTGTTTCTGTAATTTTCCCAGGACTGTTGTGAAGCATTTTCAGGATTCTGGGTCATTTCTGTAATTTCTGCAAATCTTCAGAATATCAATTTCAGCCCATTTTTCTCATTTTCTGCAAGGGAAAATTTACAACAACATAATATATTCCATCCCAAAAATTAATCAATTAAGATAAACAAATAAATGTGACAATTATGCCCTTATATTGCCCCTTTTTACTCAAAATCATTTTTAATTCAATTAAATTATAATCAATTCATTTTAATTCAATATTGCATCTTTGAAACGTTAATAACTTCAATTTAACACATTAAATACATACAAATTCAAGGATTTGTCAGAAGGTGGTGGCAATTTTATAATTGAATGACATGTTCAAATTTCATAAATCATTTTGTTTGTTTCCATAACCAAAACTTAATACACACAATGTTAATTATATCTGACTTTCTCCCCTTTTTAATGTTCATCAGTACGACGCTGTGGTGGGAGATGTAACAATTGTGGCAAATCGTTCCAACTACGTAGATTTTACTTTACCATATACACAGTCAAATGTGAAAATGTTGGTGAAGCTTCGGCATGATCCACGCTTGAATATGTGGATATTTTTACGACCTTTCAGTTGGGATTTATGGTTGTCCATTTTCATTGTGTGTATATTTATAGGAGGTATCATACTATTCATGGAACGTAATGTTATACAAGATTCAGGACTTGAAAATCCGCAATATAAGAAGCAAATTAGTGGAGTTTCTATACTATGGTTTCCTGTAGTACAAGTGATTCTTCCTGACAGTAAGTTATCCATTTATTTATGTGTAATGACTCTATTTTGCCCTTCAAGTAATCACTCTGGACCATTTGACACCTTAAACTAACACTAGATACAATTTTAATCTTGAAGTAACCAAAGTGGTCCAATTTTACCCTCTGGTAAATGTAATGTTGACACGTCCACCTGTCAACATTACATTCGCCAGAGGGTAAAATTGGACCACTTTGGTTACTTTAAGGGTAAAATTATACCCGATGTTAATTTAGGATGTCTAGTGGTCTAGGATGATTACTTGAAGGGCAAATAGCGGTCATTGCCCTTTATTTATCTATCATTCAATTACATTCCATCATCTTTACTTTATTACAAAGTTTTATTGTATTGTTTTGTATATGAATTCCTGTGTGTGTGCGCGCAGAAGAATCATTGGCCAAGAATTGCTCTAAGTTTGTGCTTGTGTTGTGGTTGATATTAGCATTTGTACTAATGCAAAGTTACACAGCATGCTTGTCATCAATCTTGACCGTACATCAACTTCAACCTCGTTATCCCAGTGAATATGATGTTATAAGTGACCCCAACATAAAAATAGGATATCAGGGTGGCTCATTCATTAAAGCCTTGTTGGTGGGGAAAATGAATGTTGACATTTCAAGGGTGAATAAATATTCAACCATTGAACAATATAAAGATGCCTTAGATAAAGGAAGCAGTGAAGGTGGTGTTGATGCTATTTTTGATGAAGTTCCCTATATTAAGGTCTTCCTCAAAAAATATGGCTCTAAATTCACCTTGATTGAAACTGGGCACCGCACTGGTGGATTTGGTTTTGTGAGTTCCCATCTCTTAATAGATATATAATTTCATCATAGTAAGGGTTAATACTTAATACCATTGTTATGCCTATAATTTCATGAAATTTTATTTTAAGTCCATTTAGCTTTAAATAATTAGTTCAAGTCCCTATGATTTCTTAAAAACTTGGTTTTACTTTTGACTGCTAGTTTCTATATACTACCTTTTAATTTTGACGACTAGTTACTACTTTCTATATACTTTTAAATAAGTTCTAAATTTAGCATCTATACATCAATGCAAATGAAATCCTCATGAAAAAACAGTGCTACTGTAACTCGCAATTTATTTGCATGTTTTACATTCTTTTGATCAAAATTTATTTGCATGTTATTCAGGCATTTGCTTTTTGTTGTTGTTTTTCAGGCATTCCCTAAAGGCTGCAGCTTAACTTCAAACTTCTCCAGTGCCATATTGAAGCTGCGTGAGACTACAAAAATGGATGAGATTGAGCATAAATATTTCGGAAGCAGTAACAACGATGAATGGCAAAGCCTATCTGATTCATCGTTAGATGAAGCAAGTCCAACCAACCTCACAACTTATAGCTTTGCTGGTTTGTTCATTTTGATTGGAATTTTTTCACTGCTAGCTTTGATAGTGTCTGAAAATCATATTTGGCAAAAACCTATTATCATGGGACAAACATATATCCATAGATACTTGAGTCGGAGATTTACAAGTACTAGTCCATTAGAGGAAGATTCTATTTCAAGTAGAGATATTCACTCAGAAAGTTCAACGAATACAGAAAATATTGGATCAGGTGATTGAGCAGATCACGGAAGTTGACACACTATGACATGTCTTATGTACGCACATGTGGGCAAAGTATTATCATATATATATATATATATATATATATATATATATATATATATATATATATATATATATATACACGATAATTGCAGAATATCTCCATAATATTTGTAGAAATTTTAATATGTTGCTAGCTAGATCAAGGCATTCTATTTATCCAAATTCATCAAAACACTACACACTAGTTAATGTTGTTATCAGAATATTTATTGTTTAATTTTCTACTTTTTTAACCATAGGGTTAAAGAGCAAAAATGTCTATTTAATTGTCACGAATATAGAAAAATACCCATGTAACTTTGGTGACATTGGCAGAGAGCTCTTGTTGGGTTCATCATAGGTTCACTGGGAAAGAGCCTTTAGTGAACCTAGGTGAAATTGGTAGAGAACAAAATATTGGCTTCTTCGTTGTATGTTTGCTTAGGAAGTGACCTTCAGCAAACTTGAGGGGCTTTAGCAAAGAGTTCTTATTGACTTCGCTATAAGTTCTATAGTTAACATCTAGCTAATGCCTTTTCTCCACTTTTTTTTCTGTGATTTTTGTCCACTTTTTCCTACTCACATTAACTAGAAAAGGGTTGATGAGTTCTGCAATTACCTGACGTATAAAGATAAGCAATTTAAACTCGTAACCGGTTCGAGACCCCTCCTTTTCTTTTCTGTACGTTTCTCCCCGCTTCCCCGCATCTCTGCCGTCCAAGTAATCAAATGCTCCACACCTCTCTCACACCCCACATCCCACTCACACCATATAATTCCCCCCTCCCCCATGATTTCCTCCTCATGGACCCCAAATCTCTAGCATTAATAACAAACTTTATTTTAAATAATAATATATGATATAGTAGCCTTTTTTTGGAATGTATTGCCTTAATTTATAGAATAAACATACTTTTCAAGAATTTCATTAAAAAATTATCAATGTTGCCGCATCCAACTTTAATGCAAGAATAAAATTGATAGTATAAATTAATTAATAGACATTGATTGATAAATTAATTGATATGATATAATAACAACAAATAACCCAAGGCATACTTGGCATTGAGAGAGAATTGAAATTTCACCTTTGATTTAATGCACCTATTGCACCGTCATCTTTGTCGAGATCTTCTACTTGATCGTGGAGTTGGAGCTTGGAGGGGAGAAAGACATCGTCCAAACTATTCATCATCATTCTCAGTGAAAAAGAAATTAGAGGAGAGTAAAAGAGTCTTTAATTAATTTCATTTGATTTGTATTTGATATTGAATATGCATGTTGTTAGTTTTTGAAGAAGAATATGCACCATGTTTTGGCTGTAAGACACGTTTAAAATGATGAGAGAGAAAAATAGGAATTTTTTATGATTAAAATAATATAATATTGTTGACTTTTTTTAATAATTTCATTAAATTTCTTATGATTTAAAATAGAGATTTGGGGGTTGATGAGGAGGAAATCATGGGGAAGGGGGGAATTATATGATGTGAGTGGGATGTGGGGTGTGAGAGAGGTGTGAAGCATTGGATTACTTGAACTGTAGAGATGAGGGGAGAAACGTACAGAAAAGAAAAGGAGGGGTCCCCAACCATACTTTAACACACATATGTGCTTTTTATTGTTTTCTTTCCAATATAAGTATTTCTATATTCCACGCACTCTATTTTTTTATACCAAAAACATGTGAGAAACAAAGAGATTTAGATGAAATGTGTGTGACTTTGTGGAGTTTATCAATAGGATAGGTGTAACGAAGAGATGACCTCAATCTTGCCATTATCTACCTCGATCTCCTTACAAGGTGGCCTAATACGATGCTACTATATCCACCATAAAGTGACACTTCTCATAATTTAGAACTAGATTCTTTTCCAAACAAAGTTTTAAAATGAATTCTAAACTACTAGTAAGATACTAATCAAATTTAGAAACATACACAGTGAAATTGTCCATAAATACTTTAATAATATGCTCCAATAAATCAATGAAAATGGACATCATGCACCTTTGAAAAGTGCTAAGAGTATTACACAAATCAAAGGGCATCCTACAATAAGTAAAGGTGCTGAATGGGCAGGTGATGAATGCAGTTTTCTCCTTGTCCTCCAGTGCAATTGGTACTTGGAAGTACCCAGATAACCCATCTAAGAAATAGTAGTGAGTCTTCCTTGAAATCCTCCATCACAAGTAATTGATTAGTGAAAGGTAAGAGAAAGTGATCTTTCCTAGTAGAGACGTTAAGCTTTCTTTATCAAATTGGGATTAGAGACAATAATAAGTAGGACTCTAGTATTGTTGAGTCCAGGAGTGTCGGCTACTGAACCCACCATGTTGGGCACCCCAGGGTCAGCTCTCGCATTTTCCCCGGTATTGGCAAGTCCGACTCAGGTATTGTAGGGAGGCTCAAGGCTCTCTCGAGTCCACGACTTAACGCTGCAGCATTCATAGAAGGAGGCCTTGTCATTGGCGCTCTTAGGGATTGAAGTCGAAACCTCCCAGTAGCATGGTTTTCTAAAAGGTGTACTCAATAACATAGTAATTTTAATGGTGCAAATTTGACACTTGTAATTTAAATGGGATACCCAGCAACATTGTAATTTCTAAAGGGACATTCGGTAGCTAGAGAAAACTTAACTGTAATGGAAGAAAAAACACATTTTTCGTTTTAATAAGTTACAAGTGCCAAATTTGCCTCATATTTCAGTTATAAGTGCCAAATTCGCACTATCAAAATTACCATGTTGCTAGGTGAACCTTTTAGAAATTACCATGTTATTGGGTGCACATTTGCCCAATTTTTTTTCTTCAAAAACAAATTGTTGATGACAAATTCTCAAGTAAAATTCGGGTGTATTTCCATATTATTGACTATTTCACTACTGTACACATTTGTATCAAGAATGATTCAGGTCTATGCTCAACCATAAAATAAGTAATAACTTTAAAAGAATAGATGCCTGACTGTCATCGATATATAATATTGACTTAAGTAAAAGAAATGCCAACTCTTTCATGCACAATATTGCAAATATATATCATTTATAGATTTTAGAGTTGTAAGCAAACCAATTAATGAGCCATTAATAATATTGAAGTCTGATACATGAACGAGCTACATGAGAAAAACGGTTTGAGTTTACCTTCAATTTGAGAATCAGCATCGCATTAGCGTATCATTATATGCTATAAAACCTAGCTATCATACCTACGGTAATGCGTATGTGTACAAGCTAAGGAACCATTAAACTATATTCCTCTGTCAAAAAATCATTGTGTGTGTGTGTGCTTGTTTGTGGATCTAAAAAAAAATAGAAAATGTAACCATAAACCATGACTTTGAACAGAGCTGGACTAGTCCAAGTTACTCGTAATAGCCACCGTTTGAAGGGTATTGATCATGTCCACTACTCTCAATGGGACTAAAAATTTTGACTATTTTCTCCTGCACACACTTATATGTATTTTCCAAAACCAATGAATTGTCCACTCTAATAAAGAATTTTGACTATTTTCTCCTGCACACACTTATCATGTCCACTTGTAATAAAGAAAAATAAATCAATTTTAATTTATAAAAGGGTTGAGATCAATTTTTCCATTGAAGTTTTTTTTTGTTTAAAATCGATGTGGCTCCATAAGTTTTTTTAGTTCAAAATGGCCTTGAAAGTTCAAAATGTAGTATTATTCTTTCATTCTGTTAAAAAAATCACATTGAAAATTTAAAAGTTATTAATCTTTAATATTTTATTGATGAAAGGTTCATTTTAATACATTTAAGGAAAAATAGAATAAAAATTACTTAAAAGATAAAACTGATCTAGAGCTAAAACATCTTATTGTAAAATGTACCATATAAAAGTATTTTGTAACATTCATAGTCTTACCTTAACTTTACTAAAATGTATCCTTTAACATTTAAATATTATTCCCCCGGTCCTTATTATAAGTCACTAACCGTCCATATCTCACATATCAAGGAATAGAAGTTACAAAATTAAATGAGTCATATTTTATTTGTTTTTTCCATTTCTGCCCCTCTCATATCTCTCTTTTCATCTTTCCAATGCTCTTTTCATATTTTCAATGCTCTTTTATATTGAAAATAAGAGTAGGAGGAAAGGTCTATACAATTAAAGAGTTCTCTTTTCCCCATGGATGATGAGGTTATATTGGAAAAATTTAATAAGTGAATTAGTTAATGGTAGTTGGTGAATTATAATTAAGGACAAAAAATTAGGGGCGGTTAGTAACTTATAATAAGGACAGAAGGTAGTATCGATTAACATTAACTTTCTAACCCTCAACTTAACTTTTTAACTGACAAAACCCTTAGTCCAATAAATGATTAAAGTATGATAGAGGTACATATTATTGTAAAATGTTACAATAACACTTTAATAAAAATGAGTCATTTCCGACCAAAAAAAATGAGTCATCGATTTCTTGATTTAGATGAAATTTTAAAATGAAAAAAAGAAAGAGAGTATACTCTCCATGCTAACGCAATTGCCAATCAATCCGAGGCATGAATGCTACCGTATCATTTATGAAGTGCCCGTTCATATTATATTCTTCCATGTTCTTAAATATAAGAGCTACTTTTTTTTAGAATACTAAAAAAAACTAAATAAAGTAATTAAAAATTGATTTCTTAAATTTTTTCTCTAAACTAGTTTATTTGACTTATAGTCAATATATAATCTAATAATATACAAGATGTGTTATGATTAAGTGGTTGATTTTGCTTTGATAGGATTATCCAAAAAATGTCAACTAGGTCTTATATTTTGAATCAGAGGTAGTATTTCCTTTTTTTAATCACGGTCTGATTTAATCCGGACTCAAAGTGTTGCCCACAAGGTTGTTTCCTCTCCCAATGAGAGTGCTTCCCGGGATTCGAACACGCATTCTCATCCTCACGAGATTGTAGCCCACAGAGATAGAATTTCTTTTTCTTTTGATTTTGATGTGCTATTTTTTCCCATCTAAGTATGTAACTAAATTTCCCGGTTATTGGAATTAGTAGTGATATTGGTTTTCCAAGTTCCAACTGAAATTAATTATACTATACTCTTCAATTGACTTTTCCATTATAAATAGGAGTACTATATCTTCGGCCAAGCCGGCCTAAAATCAAATTTTAATACATGCCAAAGTCAGACCGTCTACGATGATGTCATTTGAGGCTTGGTCTATATTTCTTACAATTTTTATTAACATTAATTTGTTTTATGTGCCATTTTTCCTTCTAACTATAAGTCAAAAAACATGTTGCATTTATTACATTTTTTATAAAGCCTGGTAGTTTTATTATTTTTTATTTTCGTATTTAAAATTTATTTTCCGAGAATATATATATAATCATTTTGAACGTCATTTTTTATATAAATTTCGGATGAATACATTTTATGTAAAATGATTGTTTTGTAAATTTTTTTAGTTTTATCTTTTATAATTTATTTGCCTTAATATATTAAGCCTTGGGTTGAAATTTTTCAACTCGACAGTGTAGCAATTTTTCATCTGACATCGAGCAGAGATAATGCCTAAACCAGTGTTACTTGTGAATACCCATATTTTAGGACCCTAAGACTAAAGAATTGGATTGATTAAAAAAATGATTTATTTAATGGTTTTTCAGCAACATGGGGTTGTTAAAATTCGGGGAAATCACCCATAGCTTCTAGATAGCAAACTTATGTCCCCAAAATTTCATATTTACAAGTCAAATTTAATAGTATAATTACGAGTCAATTTTTCATATTGAGAAGTTAAACTGTGTCATTTAAATTTTTTGAAATCTCGCTTATTTAATATTTTTACTTGGAACTTGTAAGTAAATTCATTTAAAATGTTCATAAATAAATTAATTTAATCCATTCAAGCATCTTATAGGCATGATGGTTTTTTTAACAGAGGGAAGAGAAAGAGTTGCATGCGGCCATGTTTGTCATGGACAAAACCAATTCCAAAACAGGAAAACAGAAACAATTCATTATTTTAGTAATTGTAGTAATCGGTATACATCATTTGAATCACTAAAGAGTTGATATATACTTGCCTTGTTGAAATTAAAAGTAAGTCTTCTTTACACGATGAGGTGCATGTTTTCTCTTAAGGATCCCAAAGATGTATCACCAATTTCACCGTAATATAAGTGTTACGACATAATTCAGCTTAGTGAAGAAGGCCCATTAAGCCCAAAGAGAAGTTAAGTCTGAAGGGGCCCAAAGCGCCAGAAGGTCGACAAGAGCATCATTGCTGGTCAAAGATACTTTATAACCGCCAATTAATTTCTTGTAACTTCCATATTTATGAGAATCAAAAAGGAAATACCCATAAGTATGGGAATTGATTATTCCAATGGGAAGGAAACTTGTAGCCTATATATAGAAACTCAATCCATGTAAATGATCATCTAATATTCTCTGAATCTTCTACTTTCAATTTCACTCTTTCGCTAGTCGACTTAAGAGTCTGGGCGACTAAGCTATTGTATTATTATCGTGGTTCATCCACTCCTGCTGAATAAAGTTATTATTCTTTGATTTGATATATTTGTGTATCAACATTTGGCGCCGACCGTGGGGACGATAGTCTTTTCATACAAGCTACCGTCTTTTTAGCAATTCACTTACAATGGAACAACCCAGTCATGCTGATCAGTTCTCTCAAATTCTAGCAAAGTTGACTGAACAATCTGAAAGGATGTCGCGGCAGGAGCAATTTGTTACACAGCAAAGCGAAGCTATTGCCATCCAAACTGAAACTCTGGAGCGAATGCAGAAAGAAAATCAAGAATTGCACCAGAAAATAAATGTCATTGCTGATAAGCATCCTGAAAATGAAGATGAACGCGAGGATGATATCCCTCACGATTCTGAAAGTGGAGGTAAGAAAGATACTGAGCATAACAATTCTGGTCGTGATACAGGTTCTGAAGAAGAAGAATCCACAAAGGCATCAACTTATACGGGTGACACACGTGCCACAGAAACGGAGTTCTTGAAGAAAAAAGTGCAAACTTTAGAAAGAACGGTGTTGCAAATCCCAGGAATCAGAAAACCATTTGAGTCTGCTAGATTGGGAAATTATTCAGATAGCCTATTTGTCGATCAAATTGCTTTAATTGACTTACCTGAACGTTTTGTGTTTCCTGTTTTGCCAAAATATAGTGGAAAAATAGATCCTGATGAGCATATGGCACAGTATAGACAAATTATGATGGCTGCTGTCATACCTGCCGAAAAGCGTCAAGCTGCGATGTGTCATGGTTTTGGCATTAGCCTAATAGGTCCAGCACTATCATGGTGGACAAATCTCATGCCAGGTAGTATAAATTCATTTAGTCAACTAACTGAAATGTTTGTGCAACAATTTGCTAGTAGTCGTAATTTGGTCAAAACATCTGATGATTTATATCGAATTTTACAAAGACCTAATGAAACTACTAGGGAAATATTAACCAGCTTTACTCAAGAAATGGTAAGTATTCCAAATTGTGATGAATTCATAGCTGTGCAAGCTTTTCGTAGATGTTTGCTTCCAGGTTCACAGCTTTATAAAGAACTTACTATGCATCAAGTTAAGACCTGGGTGGAAGTACAAGCTTATGCTTGGGCCCAGATAAGATGGGAGGAAGATGATGCGAAATTTAGATTAGAGTTGGCTGAGCGACAGAAAAATACACAGCAGGGTGGTTACATCGATCGGCGAACCCAGCAATCTCGAGGTAAGAATTGGAGATCTGAACCTTATTCCACAGGTAATCGAGGGGGATCGCATGGGGATGACTCCAAGAAGCCGCCCGTGCCCAAATTAAGTGAGCATAATTTTTCAGTAAGCCCGTCAGAATTAGTTAACACATTGCAGAAGCTAGGCGATTCTGTTAGGTGGCCCAACAAGCTTAAGCGTGAGCCAGAAACGCGTAATCCGGATAAATGATGTCATTTTCACGACGATCATGGACATAGGACGGAAGATTGTATTCAACTGAGAAAAGAAGTGGTGGAATTGATGAAAAAAGGTATGTTGAAAGATATTATAAAAAGTAAAAAAAATACATCTCATGCAGGGAGTACACAACAAAAGCCGGTCCATTCATCTACTACACCACAGAATGCTCGTACCATTCATATGATAATAGGTGGGTCCGAGGTAAGTGGAAGTACATATTCAGCAGCAAAGAGACATGCACGCTCTTTGTTTAATTATGATTCATCGACTAGATATTTAGGCGACGTTAGGTCGACTAGTAATATTAATGAACAAATAACTTTTAAGAGTAGTGAAATTCATATGTTTTCTTATCATGACGATGCTTTGGTAATAACTTTAATGATAGCTAATTGCAATGTCAAACGAGTTTTAATCGATGCAGGTAGTTCTGTCAATATAATTTATTTGCAAACAGTTAGAGAGTTAAATTTAGAATCTCAAATTGTACAAGCACCTACAATATTGGTCTTTGGAAATGGAGCACCAGATAGAACGGTAGGGGAAATTTCTTTAGTTACCCAGGCTGTGGGTGTCAATCAACTAATCAAATTTCAGGTGATGGATTGCCCTTCAGCATATAATGTGTTGTTAGGTCAACCATGGATTCATCAAATGAGGTCTGTACCATCTACTTTGCATCAATCTATCAAATTTCATACTCCTTGGGGGGTAAGGGAAATTAAAGGAGAACAAAGAATTGCAAGAGAATGCTATCAAACTGCTTTAAAAGGAATTTCAAAAAGTCTTGAGCCCGTATAGCAATTACAAAATCTGTCTCCAACGGATAAGGGGGGCTTAGGTGACGAATTAGAGAAAATTTCTTTAATTCCTGAAAAACCTGAGAGGACTTTATCCATTGGAGCAGATTTGAGTAAAGAAATTAGGGAAGAATTAATTGCATTTTTGTCTAACAATTTGGATTGTTTTGCTTGGTCTCATGAAGATATGACAGGAATTAACTCAGAGGTAATAGTTCATCAATTGAATGTGGATTCATCGTTTAAACCAGTTAGGCAAAAAAGAAGAACATTCGCACCTGAAAGAAATAAAATTATAAATGATGAAATTGACAAGTTATTGAAAATTGGTTCAGTAAGGGAGGTACAGTATCCAGATTGGTTAGCTAATGTGGTAGTAGTACCTAAAAAGAATGGTAAGCATAGAGTGTGTATTGATTTTACAGATTTAAACAAAGCATGTCCAAAATATTCTTTTCCATTGCCTCATATAGATACATTAGTTGACGCTACTTCAGGTCATGAATTGTTAAGTTTTATGGATGCTTTTTCTGGGTATAATCAAATTTTAATGCATAGTGATGATCAAGAGAAAACATCTTTCATAACAGAGAGAGGCACTCATTGTTATAAAGTCATGCCATTTAGTTTAAAAAATGCAGGAGCAACTTATCAACGGTTAGTGAATAAAATGTTTTATCAACATCTAGGAAAAACTATGGAAGTCTATATAGACGACATGTTAGTTAAGTCTTTAAAAGCAGTAGATCATGTTAGTCATTTGAAACAAGCTTTTGATTTGCTAAGAGAGTATAATATGAAATTGAATCCTGAAAAATGTTCTTTTGGGGTAAAGTCAGGAAAGTTTTTAGGGTATCTTGTTTCAAAAAGGGGGATTGAAGCTAATCCAGCACAAATTAAAGCAGTAATGGAAATTCCTTCTCCTCAAAATGTTAAGGATGTTCAGAAACTAACAGGGCGTCTAGCTGCTTTGACTCGTTTTATTTCCAGGCCATCTGAGAAGTGTCAACCATTTTTTGAAGCTTTGAGAAATTGCAAAGATTTCCAATGGAATGATAAGGCAGAAGGAGCTCTGCAAGATTTAAAAAGTTATTTAAGTAGTCCACCTTTGTTGATGAAACCTGAAGCAGGTGAAGTGTTGTATTTATACTTAGCTGTGGCAGAAAGTGCAGTAAGTGCGGTGTTGATAAAAGAGATTGGAAAGAAACAAAATCCAGTCTACTACGTGAGTAAGGCGTTACTTGACACGGAGACCAGGTATTCTTTAATGGAGAAATTAGCTTTAGCTTTGGTATCAGCTTCTAAGAAGTTGAGGCCCTATTTTCAATGTCATCCCATAGTGGTAGTAACTAATTATCCTTTAAGGAATGTTTTGCATAAACCCGATTTATCTGGTCGACTAGTAAAATGGGCAATAGTGCTTAGTGAATTTGATATTTCTTATTTGCCTAGAACAACAATTAAATCTCAAGCATTAGCTGATTTTGTAGCTGAGTTTAGCCCTAATTTGCAGCAAGAAGTAAATAAAAGTACATTAGGAGATAGTCGACAAGGTACTAGACAAGCTCCATGGGAGTTGCATGTCGATGGTTCCACCCATTCTAAAGGAACAGGGGTAGGAATTGTTTTACAAAACATACATGGAGACAAAATAGAACAAGCTATAAAATGTGGATTTAAAGCAACTAATAATGAGGTAGAATATGAGGCTCTAATTGCTGGTTTAAAATTAGCTCTAAGTTTAGGAATAGCATCCTTGATAGTCTGTAGTGATTCACAGTTGGTTTCAAAGCAAGTAGAAAAAAGTTATCAAACAAAGGATGATAGAATGAAAAAGTACTTAGGTATTGTGGAAAGTTTAGTAGACAAATTCGAGAGTTTTGAAATAAAACAGATTGGTCGAGAAGATAATCAACAAGCTGATGCTTTAGCAAACTTAGGGTCAACTTTAGACGTCAATCAAGATAAACACATTCCTTTATATTTTTTGACAACCTCAGCATTAGAAAGTTCTGATAAATTAATAAATAGCAATAATTTGACTTGGGATTGGAGAACACCTCTAGTCGCCTACTTAAAAGATGAGCAATTACCAAATGATAGGAACGAAACACATAGAATAATTATCAGGGCAGCTAGATTTACCGTATTAGGGGACGAATTATATAAAAGATCATATGCAGGAGGTCCTTTGTTAAAATGTGTGTCCCCCTCAGAGTCAAATTATGTCCTTAGGGAAATTCATGAAGGAGATTGCGGGGATCATAGTGGTAGTAGAAGCTTTATAAGGAAAGTGCGTCTAGCTGGTTATTTTTGGCCCACATTACAGAGCGACGCGATAGCATTAGTAAAGAAAAGTGATAGTTGTCAGAAATATTCCAATATAGATAGGTTACCACCCGAAAAGCTACATACCATTGCGCCAATATGGCCGTTCATGAGATGGGGGATGGATATAGTTGGAAAATTACCAGCAGCTCCTGGGAACGTTGTGTTCTTGCTAGTAGTCACTGATTATTTTACTAAGTGGATAGAAGCAGCTGCATTTGCTCAAATTAGAGAAGTAGAGGTAATTAATTTTGTGTGAAAAAATATAATTTGTAGGTTTGGTCTACCAAAAGATATAATATGTGATAATGGGTCGCAATTTATTGGGAAAAGTTTTAGAAAGTTTTGTCAGAAATGACATATCCACTTGAAGTTTTCGACACCTAGAAATCCTCAGTCTAATGGACAAGCTGAATCAAGTAATAAAACCATAGTTAATTCACTAAAGAAAAGGTTAGATAAGGCTAAAGGCCGATGGGCCGAAGAATTGCCAGCCGTTTTATGGGCTTATAGAACGACGTCAAAGACATCGACTGGTGAAACACCATTTTCATTGGTGTATGGGACGGAGGCGATGATCCCTGTAGAGGCCGGGGTGCCTTCATTACGATATAAGTGGTCACGAGAAGAAACTAATAATGAAGGATTACAATTAAATTTAGATTTATTAGAAGAAAGAAGAGAACAAGCATTGATTAGGATAACAGCTTATCAAAATAGAGCGATTAAGTTTTGGAATAAACATATTCGAGAAAGGCAGTTTAAGGTAGGTGACTGGGTTCTTAGGAAGGTGTTTCAGAATACTAAAGAAAGTATAGATGGTAAGTTAAGTCAAACATTTGAAGGACCTTATAAGGTAGTTGAAGTTACAGGACCTGGAGCATATAGATTAGTTGATAAAAATGGTAAAGAACTTTTAAGAAGTTGGAATGCCATACATTTGAAAAAATATTATTTTTAACCATGAATTTGATGTTAAATGCAGATTGTTTGATATTAACAAAGTCGTCAAGAATTTTGGAAAATGATGAATAATGTGCTAGCAGGATCATGTTATCATGATGTTAACCTGCAGCACTCGAAATTATGATCCATAGTCAAAACGAAAAAGTTTGTTTGTGATTACTGCAGGTTGCAAAGAGGCTACCCCAGACATTAGGCGACAGAAATTCAAAAACCAAGCTAAATGACTAGTCGTCAGAAATAGCTTAAGTCGACAAGATTCAAGTAATATAGTCGATCATGCTTACTCAAAACAGGATAGTCGACCAAGCATTTGAACTAGTCGATTGATTCAAAAGAGAGTAATGTTTTTTCCCAAACGAGAGTTGGCAACCAAGCATCTAAGCATGCTAGTCGTTTAACTCAAAAACAGGTGAGATAACTTGTTATGCTAAGATTCATAGCAGTTATAGAATTGCAAATGCAAATAAAAATCAACATTCGTAAACTTGTTTGTGATAATATCCAGGGAAAGCAAGCAAAAGCGACGGGAATTTAAAGCAAATTCTAGCTAAATGCAGACTAAGTAGCTGGAGCGTCAGTATTGCCCCCTCTGTCTTGAGCTGGGGGAGTGCGAGGTTCATTCACTGGAGAAGAGACTGAAGGATCTGGGAATGTGGCATAGTAATCATTAATAACAGCATCAGGATCCCAGTTAACATGTTTACCCTCTTTATACTCCAACATCAGCTCCATTTGGATTCTCATTTCAACCTCTGCAATAGCATCCTCCAGGTATTTCTTCCTGTCTTTCAGAGCTTTATTCTCCACTAGTAGCTGCGTGATTTCTTGTGCCTTGCTGGAGATTTGACCACCCAGGTTGGTGTTGATATCCTTAAGCTCAGTAACCTTTTGCCTCCATTCTTCAACGCCTCTGCGAAGGTTGTTAATTAAGTCAGTCTTTTAAAGCGAAGCTGATTTCTCTTTTGCCAAAGATTGTTTCCCCTTGTCGATAAGAGCTTGTAGAGCTTCTAACTCCTTTCCCAGAACAACAATCCTCTCATTCTTGTCTGCTTCCAGCTGCGCAAGACGATCTTGGGTGACTAGAGACTTCACTTGTTCTCTGTGCAGGGACATGAACTCAAGAGCCTGCGAAAGACAACAAAAGTACATAAGTAACAAAATGATGTTTGCAACATAAAGTATTATGAAATTATATTAATTACCAGGAAAAGGTTCCTTATCGTGTTGTCAATATTTTCTGTCACATCTAAAGACTGAAATGTGTTAGAATCTTAAGTTTTGATGGTGACTAAGGTATGATATGGTCTAGTACTTAAAAGAACATAATTAACACTTAGGAAGGATTAGATGACATGGTTAGAATCCTGAGTTAGATCACTTGCGAATGCAAGATCACTTCCGGATAGACTAGGACTCGCGCACGCGGATAAATGTGTCATCCCCCAGCGGCAGCGAGTAACTCACTAGGGATTTAACTTAGTCCATGAACATTAGGTACACAAACCTTAAGACTAAGCTATGACTCAACCGGAAGTGAGTTTACTTCCTGTTAGACTTAGACTGGCGCAGAGCGATGGAATAGATTTCACCCCAAGCGTCAGTGAGTCTACTTCGCCAAGTGAAAGCACTTCCTGTTAGATTTAGACTGGCGCAGACTGATAGAATAGAATGACCCCAAGCGTCAATGAATCAGCCTCGTCAAGTGAAATTACTTCCTGTTGGATTTAGACTGGCACAGGCTGATAAAAGAAGTATAACCCTAAGCGTCAGTGAGTTCACTACGTCAAGTGAAAGTGCTTCCGATAGCTCAGTGACTAGCGCTGACTGTTGGATTGAGGGACACTGAGCGAGAGTGAGCAGTAGTGAACAAAATCCTTCATCCAGTGGTTTCACTTCCGGATGTAGAAGTGCTTCCGAATACATCATAGACTAAGAGGACTAACGATCAAAGTGTATAATACACTAAGTCAGAACATAGTCTATGTAAGACAACTCCCCAGAGCCAACAAGCTTCCCACAGCATGTATAGTTCTTACTATATTTGATATTTGATTATATATATATATTGCTATGTGGGACTAACCATTATGTGCAGAATTTAGTCACACCTCCGGATGCAAATGAGCTTCCGGATGCAAAGACTCTTGGCATTGGATTTCAGAGATTAACACTTGCAGAGCAAGTTTGGCACTTCCGGATGAAGGAGTGCTTCCGGATGCTTCATAGACCAAGAGAACACCCACTGCATGAGACAATGTGTTTAGATTGCTAAACAAACGTTCAAGTACAGCACACTAAGTAAGGTTGCTTCCGGATGAGAAGTTGCTTCCGCAAGCAATCAGATTGTCAGAACGTTCAGAGATGCAGTGTCAGAATGCTTATGTCCAAGCAGAGGTGTCAGGACTAATTTTCAGAGTTAAAGCAAGTCAACCCTGCTAAGCTTTAATGGAGAGGTTAAGAAGATGTACTTTCCAACGGTAACAATAGGTTAACAGATATTCGAACAAAATCGTTACCTACCAAGCATGAGGAGTATGAGAGATAAGGAGAACATAATCTGAAGATTCATTCATGGTGTCAAAGCTCATACTACCCACAAGAGTCAGAGTCCATAAGAGAGCTTCTGATAGCAAGAGAGGATCCAATAGCAAAGCGCTCTTATCATTCATGGACAAGTGCTTGGAAGACAAAGTTCCTCTATGATAGCAAGCAGAATGTTAGAGTCCACGAGCTTCACTTCAGACAGCAAGAGAGCTTCCGATAGTAAGTCTCTTAGCATCCTGGACTTATGCTTGAGGAACGAAGTCCTCATGTGACAACAAGCAAGAGTCAAGCCGTACAGTGTATAGATGTCAGAACGACTTTTGCCAGAACAGTGTTGTCAGAACAGTGTTGACAGAACAGCTGGTCAAAGCACCTTTTCAGATAAAGCAAAGTCAACCCTGCTGTGCATTAATGAGGACAACGTAAACAAGGCCCCAACGGCTATATTCAAACGGCCTTATTGCCTCTCCAACGGTTGGATAATCAGAGGCTGGTATAAAAGGAGATATTCTTCATTTCTGAAGAGTGTGAGAGAGAACAGAGCTTATTACCTGAAACATTATTATACATTCCTCTCATCTTCTACTCTCGGATTTAGATATGTAATATTATTAGAGAGTGAGTCAGTTGTACTTAAGTGAGTAACATAATCTACTCTTAGAGAGAGTCAGTTTGAGCTTAAGTGTTTAGCACAATCAGTTCATAGAGTGAACATAATTGTTATCTTACATTTGTAAGGGGGAGCATTTAGAGGATCTCTAAATCTCCATAGGTTGCAAGTTAGCCCGTAAAACTTGCGTTTGTAAGGTTTGCAGGTGAACCCGTTGTAAAACCTGTGGGTTGTTAGGTGAACCCGTGTTCGTAAAACCTAAAGTGTAAAGGCTTCTCTTGTGCCCGGTTTAAACAAGAATAGTGGATTGAAAATCTCAGGTGGAGCCTGGGGACTGGATGTAGGTCTGGGTGACCGAACCAGGATAAATTTATGTGTGCATAAATTTACATTTAAACATTCTTTTTGCATCACATAACATACTGACTTGTGCATACCACTACTTATTAACATCATCACCAAGCACAAGCAGTCTTTTGAAAAGAGTTAAAGTTTTATTCCCTCACCCAATTCACCCCCCCCTCTTGGGTGACAGCCACGCATTTCATTTGGTATCAGAGCAGGTCACTTGTTTAAAGGATCCAACGATCTCAAGTGTAAAGACCTTGGCTGATTTGGGTTAAAATGTTTTCCAAAGGCTTTGATCATACCATTCCACCTGTGTTAGAATATATTGATTTTTGTTGGTGGAAAGCAAGAATGGAAAGTTTTATACAATCCACTAGTTTGAAAATGTGGGATATTTTTGAAAAAGATTTTGATTTCAAACCAAGAGGAAACTGGACTGAAAAGGAGAAAAATTTGTTTTCCTTAAACATTAGAGCAATGCAAATTTTATACAAAAGCTTAACTGAAAATGATTTCCAGAAAATCAAACATTGCTCTAGTGCTAAAGATATTTGGAATACTCTTGATGTGATATATGCTTCTAACCCATCTCTTGAAAGCGCAGCTGTCCAAAGCTCAACTCGTGCTCTTTGTGGATCATCTACTGATGAGCTTCTGGAAGCTGATATTGAGGAAGCAGGCTTCAGTGAAGAGAGTATCCATTTCTGCCTAGAAGATTCAGAAAGTGAGGTATCTGGATCTGAACTTGAACTTTCTGAATTGCAAGATGCATACAATGAGTTATATACCGAATATTGTGAACTTGCAAAAGAACTTCTAGGCTTAAAAGAAAAAGATAGGAAACTTGAAAAACTAATTTCTTCTTCTACGTCCAAAGTTTCCGAGGTTTCTTTTAAAGAACTGGTGGTTCCGATAGTTAGCCCACGATCGGCAGGGAAAACTTCAACATGTCTTGAAAATGTTTTGATTGTAAACACTCGTTGAAGGAAAAAGAAAAGCTTTCAAAAGAAACTGAGATTTCAAAGGAACAAAAAGCTTTTCTAAAGAAAACTAATCATGATAATGATAGAAAACCCCATTTTGATTATCATTCCATTATCTGTCATTATTGTGGTAGATTAGGACATATTTCTCACACATGCAGTCTTAGAAGAAATTTGAATGTGAGAAATATTGTATGGATTCCTAAAGGACAAGTAAGGTCCAGTGCTAACCAAGTAGGACCCAAGTACAAATGGGTACCAAAACATCCTCCTAGTGCCTTACTTGTGCAGGAAAGATCAAGAGTTCCTCTTACCCCAAAGGAGAGAACTCGTGGCGATGCAACTGCTGAAAACCCCTGGTACAATCATAAGAAGCAATGCGCAACCACCAGGAACAATGGTTCTGTCTCAAGGATGAGCTATCACAAAGTTCCATTCAACTATCCTGAGAAGAACAAGAGAGAGTGGATTCCTCGATCGACATTGAAAAGGCTCTTGAATCCTACCTCTCAGAAGAAGGTGCTTCGAACCAAGGATAAGTATAGAAGATCTCCTTGGGAAAGGCAATTCGGAGGTTCAAAGTTTATTTCTCTCACAATAGGAGATACCCTCTGCTGAGCCTGTGTCTAACATCTGCGCCAGCACCCAATCTGATTGAAGAAGCTGTGTATGAAGTATGGGCTCAAGAGGCCAGAGATGCCAGTGGTAGTGATCATCAAGTAAATTCATCCCTCTGCACCAGCTCCAATCCATCCTATTAGCCTCAGCAAGACTCAGGACTGTACCTCATCTGAACAATTAGTCAAGTCTTGATAAGCATTCGTCACGCATAGATTTTGGTGCTGCTCTGAAAATAGAATCCTTGCATTGCCAACCAAAATCAAGCGAGCTACTGCTTGATGCGAATGGAGCTATGGTGATATCATTCTTACCCTCCTCTCTACTTGAATAATCACTTGGGTAGTAAATGCATGATAGGCTTAACAGTTTTGCTCATATATGCTTAGCGAATCTTTTTAAGAGCGCCTTTCATGAAAGAAAATAGTTTATGCATTCACCTTGATTTTTGAAAGATCATTTGTGAAATGCAAACTTTCAAAACAGATTCCGATCCTCTTTAAACTTACATGACAACCATACCTCATGATAGCACTCAAAAGTTATTTCTGATTTTCCATTTCATGTGGTATCTCTTGCATCAAGCTTTTCAATGCATAAGCAGCTATGGTTTCGAGAACAATACGTCCTTCTTAATTACATCTTTAAGTTCTCAATCTACTAATGATCTCAGTTCAAGTTTGTGGTTTAAGAATGTTGACACAGATTATTGAAGCTTGAACAATGAATATAACCAAGAGAGAATGACAACGAAAATGTCTCTTATCAAGATGTGTGGAATTGCTATGCTAAACCTGAGAAACTCTCGCCAATACACATGAGCATTTCTATACCTTACATATTCTGTTGTGAAATTAAATGGATAGTCTCTCTCTTGTCTGACATGCGTTAGAAATCTTAGGAAATGCCTTGAATTAAACTCTGCTAGATCTGTAAAACATGGCATAGTATCACAAGCATGCTATAATCTGTATTAATTTCAAGCTTGTTGATATCCTAAGAACAATGAGATCACACTGAGCATATCTAGAAGAACTCGAGCTAAAATTTGGAAATTATTCTCGTAATCATATGCTGAAGTTTGGTTGTTTTTGTAAACTGAATTTAGTCTTAAAATTAAACTATTTTGTGAGGATGAAGATTTTTTTTTCAAAATTTCATTGTGTTAATAATTCACATGTCTTCATGATCTAACATGAACATCCTTGCGGCATATTTATTGAACTATACTTGATTATGAAACTCTGAAAATATGCCACCTGTTTGATACTCTCTGTACTATCACATTGATATTTATCTATGAGAGTAAATAGAGTTCATGTCTTGATAGTGAAACTATGTGAACGTATAGACAATTTCAAAATTAGTTTTCACATAATCATTGCTCATATTTTCTTAACCCAATTAGCAAGCATGATTTCTTAAAATTATTAACTTGTGCTGTTTTACACAGATTGACTTGAATGTCCAGAGGATGGTCTCCAATGTTAAATCTTAAGTTCTTTCACTGACCATCAGAAAAGCACTTGTTTCCTCAAGCACATGCAGGACCAATCATCAAGTTTAAGCAAGAATGCTTTCACAACAATCAGCGCCTTCGATAGCAGGCCAACTATTGAACCATGGGAATAGTAGAGTGACTGCTCAGTCATGTCTGCTTGTGGTTGTAGCTCAGCTTGCCGAGGCGAATCATCAAAGCACTTGCACTAGCGGTTTTCCACTTGAGATAGCACATCTCTTGAAGATGTCAGGAAGCATGCTTATCTGCATATGATTAAGATTCATGAGTCTAATAGAGTCTGGAGATTCCTCATCTGTGGTAACATCTACACCTTACCATCTCTTATATATGATGCATACATGGCATTGGTAAGGATGTCAATTTAGGATTTCTTTTCTCAATCTGCATTGACTTCAAAATCATTCACTGTCTTAGAAAATCATCCTAGCTCACACATCTGTATCCTCTATATGACATGCTGGAAAGTAAATTGATAACATACCTCTCTTATATGCTTCCTTTCTTGATTCAATGATGATTAATCTTAATATAGAAGAGAAGTAAAGGACATTACTCGATAATGATCCCTTGAAAATAGAGAGTTACATGCTGTCATAGATAATGAACTCTTGAGATACTGTGATGCAATTATTTGGAAATTATTTTTGGCACTTTAAACTCACAAATTTCATTTGATTTGGTTTCATTTCATATGGTATCACAAATTTCACTTGGCATTCAATCATTTCATTTGATATCACAAATTCAAACTCACACAATTCAAACTCACAAATTTTCAATTGATATCATAATCATCATTTTAAACGCATCAAAATTATTTTGATATCATGTTAATCATTTCGAGAGGGTCAAAATTACTTTTGATGTCTTTTATATTTAAAAAGAACTCTCACCTTCAAAAAGAGAACTGTTTTTGTATGTCTTGATCTAGACTTAATCCTTGCAAAACATGTTCTGTTATCTTGCATAATGGTTAGGGAGAATGAACACACTTAGAATACTGAATCAATATTTTCTTCCTTCTGTCTCACACTGTTTAGTTATCCTACATAATATTTAGGAAGAATAGGGAGAAATATTAGGTAGAAAGCCCATTCCTAGGAGAACGATAGAAGTATCCCCATCCCTAAGGCTAGCTTGCACTTGTTGAATTTTGATGAAGCCAAAAGGGGGAGAGAAATGAGAAGAAATGAGACACGAGATGTCTAGAGATGAGACATGAGATGTCTAGAGCTGAAAGAAAAGATATCTGGGGAGAGAACTGGGAATGAAATATAGCTCTGGAAGTGATCTAAGTTTAATTATGTTCTCTAGTCTCATCTATGGGTTTGTCATCATCAAAAAGGGGGAGAATGTTAGAATCTTAAGTTTTGATGGTGACTAAGGTATGATATGGTCTAGTACTTAAAAGAACATAATTAACACTTAGGAAGGATTAGATGACATGGTTAGAATCCTGAGTTAGATCACTTGCGAATGCAAGATCACTTCCGGATAGACTAGGACTCGCGCACGCGGATAAATGTGTCATCCCCCAGCGGCAGCGAGTAACTCACTAGGGATTTAACTTAGTCCATGAACATTAGGTACACAAACCTTAAGACTAAGCTATGACTCAACCGGAAGTGAGTTTACTTCCTGTTAGACTTAGACTGGCGCAGAGCGATGGAATAGATTTCACCCCAAGCGTCAGTGAGTCTACTTCGCCAAGTGAAAGCACTTCCTGTTAGATTTAGACTGGCGCAGACTGATAGAATAGAATGACCCCAAGCGTCAATGAATCAGCCTCGTCAAGTGAAATTACTTCCTGTTGGATTTAGACTGGCACAGGCTGATAAAAGAAGTATAACCCTAAGCGTCAGTGAGTTCACTACGTCAAGTGAAAGTGCTTCCGATAGCTCAGTGACTAGCGCTGACTGTTGGATTGAGGGACACTGAGCGAGAGTGAGCAGTAGTGAACAAAATCCTTCATCCAGTGGTTTCACTTCCGGATGTAGAAGTGCTTCCGAATACATCATAGACTAAGAGGACTAACGATCAAAGTGTATAATACACTAAGTCAGAACATAGTCTATGTAAGACAACTCCCCAGAGCCAACAAGCTTCCCACAGCATGTATAGTTCTTACTATATTTGATATTTGATTATATATATATATTGCTATGTGGGACTAACCATTATGTGCAGAATTTAGTCACACCTCCGGATGCAAATGAGCTTCCGGATGCAAAGACTCTTGGCATTGGATTTCAGAGATTAACACTTGCAGAGCAAGTTTGGCACTTCCGGATGAAGGAGTGCTTCCGGATGCTTCATAGACCAAGAGAACACCCACTGCATGAGACAATGTGTTTAGATTGCTAAACAAACGTTCAAGTACAGCACACTAAGTAAGGTTGCTTCCGGATGAGAAGTTGCTTCCGCAAGCAATCAGATTGTCAGAACGTTCAGAGATGCAGTGTCAGAATGCTTATGTCCAAGCAGAGGTGTCAGGACTAATTTTCAGAGTTAAAGCAAGTCAACCCTGCTAAGCTTTAATGGAGAGGTTAAGAAGATGTACTTTCCAACGGTAACAATAGGTTAACAGATATTCGAACAAAATCGTTACCTACCAAGCATGAGGAGTATGAGAGATAAGGAGAACATAATCTGAAGATTCATTCATGGTGTCAAAGCTCATACTACCCACAAGAGTCAGAGTCCATAAGAGAGCTTCTGATAGCAAGAGAGGATCCAATAGCAAAGCGCTCTTATCATTCATGGACAAGTGCTTGGAAGACAAAGTTCCTCTATGATAGCAAGCAGAATGTTAGAGTCCACGAGCTTCACTTCAGACAGCAAGAGAGCTTCCGATAGTAAGTCTCTTAGCATCCTGGACTTATGCTTGAGGAACGAAGTCCTCATGTGACAACAAGCAAGAGTCAAGCCGTACAGTGTATAGATGTCAGAACGACTTTTGCCAGAACAGTGTTGTCAGAACAGTGTTGACAGAACAGCTGGTCAAAGCACCTTTTCAGATAAAGCAAAGTCAACCCTGCTGTGCATTAATGAGGACAACGTAAACAAGGCCCCAACGGCTATATTCAAACGGCCTTATTGCCTCTCCAACGGTTGGATAATCAGAGGCTGGTATAAAAGGAGATATTCTTCATTTCTGAAGAGAGTGAGAGAGAACAGAGCTTATTACCTGAAACATTATTATACATTCCTCTCATCTTCTACTCTCGGATTTAGATATGTAATATTATTAGAGAGTGAGTCAGTTGTACTTAAGTGAGTAACATAATCTACTCTTAGAGAGAGTCAGTTTGAGCTTAAGTGTTTAGCACAATCAGTTCATAGAGTGAACATAATTGTTATCTTACATTTGTAAGGGGGAGCATTTAGAGGATCTCTAAATCTCCATAGGTTGCAAGTTAGCCCGTAAAACTTGCGTTTGTAAGGTTTGCAGGTGAACCCGTTGTAAAACCTGTGGGTTGTTAGGTGAACCCGTGTTCGTAAAACCTAAAGTGTAAAGGCTTCTCTTGTGCCCGGTTTAAACAAGAATAGTGGATTGAAAATCTCAGGTGGAGCCTGGGGACTGGATGTAGGTCTGGGTGACCGAACCAGGATAAATTTATGTGTGCATAAATTTACATTTAAACATTCTTTTTGCATCACATAACATACTGACTTGTGCATACCACTACTTATTAACATCATCACCAAGCACAAGCAGTCTTTTGAAAAGAGTTAAAGTTTTATTCCCTCACCCAATTCACCCCCCCCTCTTGGGTGACAGCCACGCATTTCAAAATGTGGTTCTGTCAGTAGGTGTGGGAAGTCTTTGCAGGATATCTAAAGTAGCAGCCCAGGGTTTTCTGTGGAAAGCAGAGGCTTCAGCAGGAAGAGAAAGATCAATACCCTTCAGTTCCTTGGGGGAAATCAAGTCTTGCGAAGCACTCTTCAAACTCCAGTCTTTGTCCGAAGTCGCCTTGAATTTCTTGGCCGATGGAGGAGCAGAATTAGTCGATGGTTCTTGAATGGTAATACCAGGAAGGCCCAATCCCTTAGCCCTTTTGCTTCTGGTAGCAGGGGGATCGGCTACAACAAGAGCCGTTTCTTTGCCTTCACCTTGGCTGGAATAGGATTTTCCGTTTGAGGGGGAGGAGGAATGGTGGTAGCAGGACTAGTGGTAGCAGGAGTGGTAGTAGCAGCATTCATGGAATGTCTTTTCTTGCTCCTAATCTCAGCAGCAGCAGCGCTCTTTGCTTCAGCTTTGAATTGAGCTCTCTCAGCAGCAGACAACTTGGAAGGCATTTTCTCTGCATAAAATGTGGTAATTATAATCATTATTTTTATAAAACATATTGAATGTGAAGGATGATTCTTAAACTTACCAGTCAGGATAGATAAAACACGTCTAGAGTCCTTAGGAAGAGCGAGAATCTTTTTGATCTTGGTAGTGGAAGAGTCTTCAATAAGGTGGGTAAAGTTGAGTTGCTTATCACCTAGAAACAAGTTAGAGTAAGAATGAGCATTAAAAAAGAACTTGAAATAAAAACAGAGTTAGTCGTCTTACTTAGACGACGCCACTCCCTTCTGAATTTTACACCAGGAGTTTCTAGGCTAGCGATTGGAACAATCAGAAATCTTTCATCCCATTGGCGATCATTAGGACCTTTATCAGAAGTCCAAGTCTCAAGCCCTTTACGGTTGCGAACAAGGGTGTAGATACCCACTCTAACTTCGCCAGAATTTCCCTTAACCTCTGTAACATCCCAGCGCCTCGCTCTCGAAATTGTCCGCTTTGGGGAATCCTCACCCCTCACGGTTTTAAAACGCGTCAAGAGGGGGAGGTATCCAGGCCTATATATAGCACCTTTCGTTCTCCTCCCCAGCCGATGTGGGACTTTACAATCCACCCCCCTTGGGGCCCAGCGCCCTCGCTGGCACATCGACCCGAGCCTGGCTCTGATACCATCTGTAACATCCCAGCGCCTCGCTCTCGAAATTGTCCGCTTTGGGGAATCCTCACCCCTCACGGTTTTAAAACGCGTCAAGAGGGGGAGGTATCCAGGCCTATATATAGCACCTTTCGTTCTCCTCCCCAGCCGATGTGGGACTTTACAACCTCACTAATAGAGTAGGATGCTAGAACATCTAGGAGATCAAGGGGAAAACCTAAAAATCGCCCTAAAATTTCACCTATTACAGCCACCCTCCAAACGTGAGGCATTAATTGGGATGGGGATAAATCAAAGTGTGTGCAAAGTTGTTCTATAATAAGAGGAACGGGAAAACAACTAGCATAACGAAAAGCTTCCACGCTAAGTGCAATAGTGTTCTTTGAATAAGAATCTAATCTTTCATCTTTGTTTGGGACCCTGTAAGGTACCAAGGGGTTGAGGAAATACAAATTTTTCTCTTCAAGTTTCTTAAGTTCAATAGTCTTAAGCTTGACAGGTTTCAAATCAGTCCTTAAAGAAGGCCTCTTTGTTGTTTCCTTAACTACTTCCTCAGGAATCACCCTAACTAATGATCTAAGGGGTGGCGACCTAGAACTGGTGCCTTCAATAGGTACATTTTGATTACTAATGTTTTTTGGAGTTTCACTTGACCCAAAGTCAGACAGGTTAGGCGAATCATCACTTGGATAACTCACATGAGAAGGGTTAGAATCGGAACCAGACATTTTTGCAGTAAAAATGGAAGAGGAAGATACCTGGAAAAGAGACAATGAGAGCGCTTGAAAGAAGAGCGACCTAGGGCGATGGAAGATGAAACACGAGAATAAAAAGAGAAGTTTCAGATATAAAAAGAAAAGAGCGCCAGTTTTGCCGAAATAGCGCCAATTCCGAAAGAAATGAATCTAGGCCGTCGGACGTGAGCAAATGAAGCGACAGATTGATCTCAGCCGTTAGATGTTCAAACTGCTACTTCCCAATGACCATTTGCGACGTCATTGAGAAGTGGGGGACTTAATGTTACGACATAATTCAGCTTAGTGAAGAAGGCCCATTAAGCCCAAAGAGAAGTTAAGTCTGAAGGGGCCCAAAGCGCCAGAAGGTCGACAAGAGCATCATTGCTGGTCAAAGATACTTTGTAACCGCCAATTAATTTCTTGTAACTTCCATATTTATGAGAATCAAAACGGAAATACCCATAAGTATGAGAATTGATTATTCCAACTGGAAGGAAGCTTGTAGCCTATATATAGAAACTCAATCCATGTAAATGATCATCTAATATTCTCTGAATCTTCTACTTTCAATTTTACTCTTTCGCTAGTCGACTAAAGTCTGGGCGACTAAGCTATTGTATTATTATCGTGGTTCATCCACTCCTGCTGAATAAAGTTATTATTCTTTGATTTGATATATTTGTGTATCAACAATAAGTTATATAATATTTTGATTATTTTGTCCTTTCATGATTTAAAATATTTTAATTTTAATTTGAAAATTTTATTAAATAAGTATTATATATAAATAATGAAATGTAATTATTTTTCTAAAAAATTTCATAGCATATTTTATTTCACATTGAAGTTGTGCTCATAATTACGAAAATTCATCTTAAGTTTTTAATCAAGTGTATTCATGTAATATAAGTTAGTTCAAGTTAAAAAAATATTAGCCAATTTGACTCCGTCTTCTTTTCCTTTTTTAAATTGACGCACACCAAACACCCAAACCCAATGCCCAAGATCCATGGTTTTTTCCTATGCACTAAACATGTATATTTTATATGAAGTCCACAAATCAACTCTCCGTGTGGAAGCATCTCTTAGTCTTCTTCCTTTCTATTTTCAATGGCTGCATCCTATCAAACGTACGTAGTCGTTATTTTTAAAGATAGAGGACCGAATTCAATTAAAACTGACGTATAATTTAGCATATTGTTATATTATAAATATAAAGGTAAGTTAATTCATCGAAAAAGAAAGGTAAATTAATATTTTGTTCTCACGTCATTCTCATTTGAAGTCATGTGAATATAAATACCTTTATTTTCAAAAATACATATAAGTACTCAAATATCGTAATGATGATTCACTCCGTTGTACCAAATATGCCAACCATATCAAGCCTCACTACTAAAAATAAAGCTTTTCACGACCCTGCCTAACGACTAAAAAGTCAACTTTGATCGTTGATAAGAAACGTGGTGGCATAACATATAAATAACTGTTCAGACGGAGATATTCGACAACCAAACTTTAAAAAGTTTGGTCGTTATGTTTTAACGACCAAAGATTTTATAGGTTTGGTCGTGGATTGTGCTATTCCACGACCAAACTTTTGAATTTTGGCCATAGATTGTGTTATTGATGCAGTGTGAGTGTGAGAATAGAGAAAGTGTATGAGAGTTTAGAAGTAGAGGTAGAATAAGAAGAGAGAAGAGTGAGAGAAGAGAGAATTTAGAAGGAAGAGAGAACAAGAGAAGAGAGCAAGAGGAGAAGAGGAGGAGAAGACAACACAATATTATGCTTATTATTCAAATCATCAAAGTCTACATAGCAAAATAGTTGAAGGACTATATATAGGCCTCAACCTAAACCCTAAACCTAATGATAGAATACTCTAAAATATAAATCATACTTAATGCTAATTGATAACAATTAATTCAAAATTAAAATAGAACAATCTAGAAATACTATAATTGATAATAATCAAATCATAATATAATATTTTTCAAATCTCTGTCATCTTTTTGATTCTTTTGTGATTCTCATCAAATAATAATTCCTTAATCATCATATCCCATCATTTCTCTCCCGCTTGAAAAACTCGACTCCTGACGAGTTGATAGAGATGTGTAAGCCTGAAATATCAAAGTGGTTTTGATTTGGGAATCCCTTCCAACAAGTGAGGTACTTGAAGATGAACTCATTGCAAGTAGCTTGATAACAATTAAACTCTAAAAAACCTTTCCAATAGATGAGATAATAAAAGAGAAACTCGAGCAGAGAGTGTGCAACTTGCAAAATCTTCAATGTGAAACTTTCATTTGGAAGTCCTTTCCAACATGTGAGGTACCAAAAGAGAGAACCCTTTATAAAGTAGCTAGTTTTATTTGTAAGAGTATCTGGAAATCCTTTCCAACAAATAAGGTATTGTTATAGTGACTTGTTCAACAAAGAAGCACTAGATTTGACTAATGAAGCTTTAGTTTGATAATCATGCATTCTCATAGTCCCAATTGAAGAAAGATCTATCTTCATTGGTATGGAGTAATTGAAGTATTCACCAAAAATAAACTCTTCACAGTTGAAATCAACATGATTAGTGTTACCAATCATATGAGTAATTTGATCCTTAGTGGTGAAAATCTGAGAATGATCCAACTTAGTTGAAATAGTGTCTGGTAGTGTTTGTTCTGAAAGAAGTTCTGATAGAGTAACCTCACGAGTGATTTCCACCGTTGAAGAGAACTCTTTTAGTTCTAAAAGGAGAATCTTCTAGCTCTGTTTTCTGTTGTGGAATAAGTTCTGGTAGAGAAACCTCATTAGCATGAGTGATTTCCACAGTTGAAGAGAACTCTTCTAGTTCAAAAGGAGAATCTTCTACTTTTGTTGTCTGTTGTGGAATAAATTCTGGTAGAGTAACCTCATTAGTATGAGTGATTTCCACAGTTGAAGAGAACTCTTCTAGTTTTAAAGGAGAATCTTCTACTACCTCAGTTGACTTAGTTGCTTGGTTTATTTGACTCCTCCCCTGAATGTAAGGATTTCTCATACGTTGGTGAATAGTCTCCAAAACATCCAATATCATAGAATGTTCTTGTTCAAATTCTTCATTGTACACTCCATTAGCCTTATTACATTTCTCAACAAACTCGAGGCGTTGAAATAAAGCCACATGCATATCTAAATCATTGGAGCGTTCTTCCACCCATATATAATTTTTGTCAACTTGAAACTCATTTGGGTAGGAGTTAATGCTATCATCATAGCATTCTTCAGCAATATAATAATCTTCTTCATCATATTTTTCATAACCATAATGAGTATTATATTCATATATGGTATCATATTCAAAAGGATGTCCTAATGATGTATATTTCTTGAAACTCATTGGTGTAACAAGGTAACATGCTTTTTAGGTTTAAAGATGAGTCTCTAACTTATATAAGGTTCCCAAGTTGCATCCACCAAAAAGGTGAGAACCCTACTTAACAAGTTTAACCTTCAGGGACAAGCCTCAGGGGTTATTCTTGCTAAATAAGTAACAACTTGAGCGAGACCTTCACAGAAACCTCAGAGGGAGACCCTTCCAGGAATCTGTTAGAAATCTCTACTAACTTATGGTAAATGTGACCCGGGTATAGGGCCAAATGTTGGAGAGATAAAAAGCTTATAGATGGCTAAAACAAAAAAATTGAAAAAAAAAATTCACGCTTTTTTCCACAATTTTTTTTCTCTTTCGTTTTTCTTTTCTCTTTCTTTTCTATCTTTTTTTGGCTTGTTTTTTTCTTTTTTCCTTTTTTTTTTTGCTTTTTTCCTTTTTTTTTGCTTTTCTCTCTCTTTTTTTTTCTCTCGCAACAATAAAAAAAACTACTACAAACAAACAAACAGAAATAATCAAACTCTTTTTTTTAAAGGGCAAAAGAGCTAATCTAGTAATTAACTATTTCACTTTGGGCAAAAATAATAAATGACTGTTTCGCGGTGCATAAATAATAACCAACTTTGTGACCCGGTGCAAAAATAATAAAATCGGTACTAAATGTTAATTTGTTGTTTTGTGGAACCTTTCTGATATTATTTTCTAAAGTAAAAATACCATTTTACCCTCTCACAATCAAAACTTAACCCTTCTTTCTTCCACCCTTAATCTTCCTATGCTAACTAGTATCGGCAATGTTTTAATTGGGAGGGGAAAAATGTATTTTTCACTTTCAAAATAATATCAGAAAGGTCCCACATAACTACAAATTAACATTCAGAACCGGTTTTATCATTTTTGCACCGGGTCACAAAGTTAAATATTATTTATGCACCGCGAAATAGTCATTTATTAGTTTTGCCCAAACTGAAAGAGTTAATTATTAGATCAGCACTTTTGCCCTTTTTTAAATAAAAATAAGATAACACTAATAGAAAGAGAAAAATACCGTAGAAGTCCTTCCAAGTGAAATTTTTTTTTTTGAATGATGATCTTGACGAACGGTAGTTAGTTGACGGTGATGAGGGAATTTGAGCAACGGAAAGGATGTGAAACAAGGCTCTGGTACCAATTGATCCAGTGTGAGTGTGAGAAAAGAGAAAGTGTATGAGAGTTTAGAAGTGGAGGTAGAATAAGAAGAGAGAAGAGTGAGAGAAGAGAGAATTTAGAAGGAAGAGAGAACAAGAGAAGAGAGCAAGAGGAGAAGAGGAGGAGAAGACAACACAATATTATGCTTATTATTCAAATCATCAAAGTCTACATAGCAAAATAGTTGAAGGACTATATATAGGCCTCAACCTAAACCCTAAACCTAATGATAGAATACTCTAGAATATAAATCATACTTAATGCTAATTGATAACAATTAATTCAAAATTAAAATAGAACAATCTAGAAATACTATAATTGATAATAATCAAATCATAATATAATAATCTTCAAATCTCTGTCATCTTTCTGATTCTTTTGTGATTCCCATCAAATAATAATTCCTTAATCATCATATCCCATCACTTATTCCACGACCAAACTTATAAAGTTTGGTCATGAAATATTTTCACTCTTCGCGTCATAGCCCCTTTTATTTCCCACCTCATCAAACCTAAAACACTATTGTTTTTGCCGCAAACACTATTGGAATAAATTAATGATTGATAATTTGCATAGTTTATATGCTAGTCATTTTTAACATTCTCCTTATTATGTTGCAGTTGTTGGAGAACTTAATGGATTTAGTAATGACTTGTTTGATCAAGATGCGGAAATTGACTTGGTTCTTAATCAACTTGCGCAATATTTTCTGTCTTTGTAATCATAACTTATGGACTAACAGTACATTCTTGTTATTTATAATATTCACGTTGTAATTCACAAATAGATAAGTGTGTGGAAAGGGAATAGATAGCTCTTTGGTATGGATGAGTTGCGTTTTTTGAATAGCTCTATGGTATATATGTGGTATGTAATATCTATGTGGTTCTGGCTTGCAGTATAGGCATGTAAATGATGATTTGCAAAATGCAGATGACTAATTAACAAATATAAAAAAACTAAAAAAATAAAACAATTGACGACCAAACTTTAAAAGCTTGGCCGTCAATTGCATAATTAATGACCACAGTTCGTGAAGCTATGGTCGTTAATACTTGTAGCGACCAAACATTATGAATGTTTGGTCGTTACATGTTTTCTAAAATATTTTTGGTATCATTACCGACCAGTATTAACGACCAGACTTTTAGGAAATTGTGATCGTTAAAATTAACCTTTAACGACTAAAGAGTTTGGTGGTGAAAAACAAACTTTTATTGACGCTAGGTTTAACGACCCATATTTTCAGCAGTATTTCTTAAAAAAGGCCCCATATTTTGGTCGTTAATTACCTTATTTTCTGCAGTATCTCTTATCATGTATTTTAATTAAATACTCCCCCACCTTATGTATTAACTCTGCGTACGGATGGGGTTCTAGAGAGAGAAGTTCTCACCTCTCTCTAAAACCCCCCAAGTCACCGATCATCAAAGCCAAAGGAGGGCCTCGTCCCTCTCACCATCCACCGTCGTTTTTCCTCTCTCTCCCACATACAACTAACATCAAAAGCTGATAAACAACTTCCTTCTCTCAAGGAGAGTAGCGACCGCGAAGGCTTCACATGAGCAAGGAGCAAAGCTCCACATCGTTTCTGGCGGCGACGGCCGCCGTCACTCCCGACGACTGTCGATGTTTCCGATCCCGGAGGTCCGTTCAAATCTCGGCATACAATCTGCGCAATTTGAGGAGGGGGCAGCGATTCCCAACCTCTTCTCACCTAGGGTTTCAAAAGGGGTTTTTGTTCATCAATCTCAAATTCACAAAATTCAAAGAACATTGAGAGCAGATCTGGCCTTCTTAAAAGGAAGCTTGATCTGGTCACATGGAATCAAGAAGAGTTATTTCCAGCAAAGAAGCTGAAGACAACGAAGGCTTATCGGATTCGAAGGCAGCTCAGGTTTGGTCTTTCTCCTTCTGAAATAGTAGATATGGAAATTGATTCTCCAACTAAGATCTTAAAGCGAAATAGATCTAATATAATTGCTGAGGGTGAACATGATGTTGCTTTTAAGAAATTTAAAGGAGGTGAGGTTTTTGGACTTGAAGGATGCTTGATCTCAGAAAATTTTAAATTGGGTTTGAACTCTTCTGCAATTGTGAGTAGGGAGATCCTTTTTCTAGCATGTGTTGACAGAGTTGAGGAAATTGACCAACCAAAGGACCAAAGCATGACAGAGGATAACACTGGAAGAGTAATTTGGAGAGTTAACATTATTGATAATCATGATAAGTTTGATACTGCCCCAATTCTACAACCAACTCAAGTCAAAAAGTCCTTGTTTGCGTTTTTTGGGAGTGTGGTTCTGTATCTGTGGTGGAATATCTCAAGAAAGCCTAATTTTGGTTTTTTAGCTCACTTGAATCCATTGTTATATATTTATGATTGCTGGATCTCTGGGAAAGATAATTGGTCTTTTACTGTTACCAAAGCCCCTTATGCTGGATGTTTTGTCATGGTAGTTGTTTGTTGGTTTATAGTAGTAGTGAGTTGGTCTCATGTCTTAAATAAAGATACATGACTGATAGATGTTCATTCTCCAAGCTCTTCCATTCTCTCCTACATTGATGGATTAAGGATGAGTCCTTATTCCCCTCTTTCATCAAACCAGACTTTAGTCTTGGTAAGTGTCGTCAGCCGCCTCATGCAGGACAGGCACCTAGGCACTACTCTTCTATTGGCTTTACGGTCAATTTAGGCATTGCGGAAAAATCATCTTGGAGAAGATATGTTATGGCTGCAGGTGATTTCTTATGTCCTTTTGCAATGGTGTCCTCACAACAACCCAGATGGTATTGTTATCCGCCGAGTTTGGGAAAGAGAAGAATATCAATTGTGGTCCTTGGATTGCTATGAGGTTTTCAACAAAGATGCACTTCACTCAAACCGGAAAATTTTCCCGGTAAATGCTGGTCATTGCCATGATGGTGTTCACCTCGTTGGCACTTGCCTTCCATATTGGAATTGGCTCCTACAGCATACACCTTTTCACTGTCTCATTGCTTTGCTCCTCTGCGCTCATCCAGAATCCATACTTGATATCCTTTTATTTTCTAATATGGCTCATGTTCTTATCTGGCTGTTGTTAATGTTTGTTATTTTATTTGTCTTTTTTCTGTCTATCTGCTTTCATTTAGGTTTATGTGTATTGTGTGGTGTGTTGATGACACTTGTTTGATGCAAGTGTCTTGATGTAACCTTTCGTTTTACTTAATATAATTGTCTTATATTCAAAAAAAAATTAAATACTCCCCTCAACCCTAATTATAATGGCTCGATAATTAAATTATGTGATTTAAAAGTAGTGAAACTTAGTTAAGAGTAATAAGTAATTAAATATTAAAAATTAAATTTTTTTTAAGTTGTATACGCTCCCTTGTTTATATTTATAGGAACTATTTTTAGTTAATTTTAAACTAGAGAGAACATGAACCGTCATGAAACGTTCAAACAAGCGTCACATTATTTTAAATTACTAACGAGATAGGAAAATTAATCAAATTGGTTTAAATTTAATTAAAAAAGTTAAGTTGGTTTAGATAAAAGCCTGAAACAGGAAAGGAATAACTGTGAAGATTCCATTTTTGTAGCAATAATAGTACTAAATATTACCAACAAACGTTTTTTTGTCTTATTTAAATAAACCTCTCCCATTATATTTCACATAAAGAAATAAACTTAAAACCTTATTGACTCTATCTTGCAACTTGACAGCTTTTCAATTTTACTCTTACTTAGTATATATACAATACCCCTAAAACATTAACTCAATGTTATAATAACTACGACCATGACATACTTTTTTCTCTATCTATAATTAGGATCAGGAGGAGTATCTAAGGCTTTATTTTTTCAACGGAAGTCTTCTTAGAAATATTAAAGTTGGTTGTTAATTTCCAGGTATATCATTCATCAGGTAAAACGGTTGAATTGAAACATTCTTCAGACTATGAGAAATTATTTACAGCTTGCTTACTCTTCAAGCTAATAAGTCTCAAGTCATGGATTCAAATTGAATCTCTCGTAATCCATGAATTGACATATATAATCTTATAAAGCTTACATTGAAAAGTATCGATTGATGCTTACAGCCTGCTTACTTCATTTTCTTATAATTAATACTATATAAGTATGGCAGCTTCAGTTTTCAAAAGCCTAAACTACCTTGCATCTTATTTCGCTCATTTCCTTGCCAAGCACTTCGTGAGATGGCAAACTCAAATTACGTAGCCATGACAATTTCTGCAGCATTATTATTATTATTAGCTCAGGTAAGAGCAGGTGATAATAATGATGGAGGATCACTAGTCATGGAAGGGAAGGAGAAGTTGATAGTTGGTGTTCCTAAGAAATGTGGTACAACAGATTATTTCGTGGATTTAAAACTGGATTCTAGGAATATGAGTCGGGTTGAGAAGGCTCGGGGATTTTCTATTGAGGTTTTCAATGCTTCAATAATGGGGTATCTTCAGAATATTTCGGTAGAGTATGTGGCCTTCGCAAATGAAGATGGAAGTTGTGTTGAAGATTACGATGCACTCCTCGATCAGATCTCTAAAGGAAAGGTTAGAGACTTTACAATATTGTATACATCTTTTTTGTGATGTTGACTTGATTGAGATCTCCTTTGATTTAGAGTTGTTGAATTGAAAATAAATAGAGAACGAAAAAGGTAGACCCCACTCTTATCTATATGGATTTATTTATTAATAATTTTTGTTGCCAATTGTTTAATAGGAGTCCATTCATGTCTGAACTTAGCGCCAGGAAAAAGGGTTAGCTTATTTAGCCATAAGAATGATAAAGTTTTGGATTTAGACATTTAAACCGTAAATGAGTTAATGAGTTATTTCTAATGGCTAAGCGTTTAAACGTGCTAGCCCATTTTGAAAATAGGACCTATATATACACAAAAATTTTGATGATGCAAATATTATTGATATTTCAAATTATTGATTATGTTATGAATTGAATATTAAATTTAGATTTTATAGGATGGTTCGATTTATTTATTTAAGGGTAATGAATAAGTCACATAAATGTTCAGAACTGGGTTCATTGACTTTAGATAATGGTCTGTTTTATGACTGTATATCGTTTGGGAAATTTAAAAGTATTATTTTATCATTTAAATAAAAAATAACATATTGAAGGGCCTGAGTCATGAGAAATCTGGGCTTTGCCAAAAATGTCCATTTTATAGAAGCAGGCATTTAAGGCCCAAACTTATTGAGGGTTGGATCTTGTTTTCACCGCTTCTAATTAAATTAAACTCGCTGAAACAACTTATCCTTGTTTTTCAATCATTTTCATGTTGTTCAGACTTTTATTATTCATCATTCTTTTTTTTTCGGTAATGTATTCATCATTCTTTTTGGTGCCATAACTAAAACACTATACACTAATGGCGATAACTTAAATGTCTAATGGCTTTTTTCTTTCTTAAATGATCAGTATGGTGCTGTGGTGGGAGATGTGACAATTATAGCAAATCGTTCCGACTATGTAGATTTTACTTTACCCTATACACAATCTGATGTGAAGATGCTTGTGAAGGCTCGCCATGATTCGCGGTTTCATATGTGGACTTTTGTACGACCTTTTAGATGGGATCTATGGTTGACCATTGCCATCGTTAGTGTGTTCATAGGATGTATCATACTTTTCATGGAACGCAATGTTAACCAAGATTCATCAGGACCTGAAAATTCCCCATATAAAAAGCAATTTAGTGGGGTTTCTATTCTATGGTTTCCTGTAATGCAAGCAGTTCTTCCTGAAAGTGAGTTTGAAATCTTCTATATTTGCATAATCACTAATTTAACTTAATAGTTTGAAATATCAATAGTATTTGCATTACACACTCCTTAATTTTATGAGAAGAATGTTGAAAAATTGTGTGTGAAAATTTTCAGTCAAAAAGAATTTACAAGTCTTTATAGAAATTACCAGTCCGTACTCTCTAGATTTCATATAACAAAAAAACTCATACGTAAATTCAAATCCTTCTCACCAGTAAAATTTTCAACTAGAGTTGTTGAATTTTCCCTGCTCACCATCACATGTTTAGTACTCTCCGGTCATAAATATAAGACCTAATTGACTTTTTTAGAAAATCCTATAAAAAAGCAAAATAAGTTAATTATAAATTGATTTAACTAATTTTTCCCTAAGACTAGTTTATTTTACCTATAAACTAATGTATAATCTAAAATATATCAAATATATCATGATTTAATAACCTATTTCGCAACCTTAACCTTTCCAAAAAAAAGTCAATTATGTCTTATATTTAAGATCAGAGGTAGTATAACTTTTCTTGAAAAAATTGTCTGTTATTACAGATATTTTCATTGTATTATTGAGGACGATTAAAATGTCTATATTGTTTGCAGGGGAATCATTGGCCAAGAATTGCTCGAGGTTTGTGCTTGTGTTATGGTTGATATTAGTATTCGTACTAATGCAAAGCTACACAGCATGCTTATCATCAATTTTGACCGTAAAGCAGCTGCAACCAGCTTACCTCAGTGAGTATGATGTTGTAAATGACCCCAGCATTAAGATTGGATACCAAGGTGGCTCATTTATTAGAGGCTTGTTGCTGGAGAGCTTAAAAGTTGATAAGTCAAGGATAATGAACTATTCAACCATTGATGAATATAAGGATGCCTTAGATAAAGGAAGCAGTAAAGGTGGTGTCGATGTTATTTTTGATGAAGCTCCCTACATTAAAGTCTTCCTCAAAAAATATGACTCTAAGTATGCCATGATTGAAACAAGGCACCGGACTGATGGCTTTGGTTTTGTGAGTTCCCATCTATCTCTCTTATGTTGGATTTATTCATTATAATTCTTTTTTTGGGTTAAGGTTATACAAATTTGATTGAGAATTTTTCCCTCAAGAGTTACTTTGCTACAATTTTAAGTGTAGAAGTTTTACCCTTTACCATAAATATATAAACAGTCAATGTTTATTTTTTTATGGTCCATGTTAATATTATATTAATAGTATAGAGCAAAATTGCCACGTTTCAAACTTTCAAACCAAATTTGAACCTATAAAACTTCCCAGGCTAAATAAACACTATAGGAAAAAACTTTCAGACAATTTTACACCTTAACAATTTGTTTTTATGTTGTTTATTTGTTATCATATTTTTAACAAATATATTTTGGTCAATAGGTTCAATTTTATCCAAGAAGTTTTTATATATAAGTAGTGTGTATTTGGAAGTGTTTTTTATCAATATCGTCTAAAAACATTAAAACAAAAAAGTTTTGGGGACCCAACTCCTATAAAAAAACTTTCAAAGAAAAAATGAACCTTAACTCTATCTCATTATCAATAATGGTGTTGTAACATGACCGTGGATTTATTTGCATGATCTTTTAGGCATTCCCCAAAGGATCCACCTTAACTTCACACTTTTCCAGAGCCGTATTGTATGTGCATGAGAGTATAGAAATGGATGAAATTGAGGAGAAATATTTTGGAAGCAGTAACAACGGCGAAGACCAAAGCCTATCTAATTCATCTTTAGATGATTCAAGTTCAAGCAGCCTCACTGCTTATAGCTTTGCAGGTTTGTTTATATTAATTGGAGTTCTTTCACTGTTAGCTTTAGCTGTCTCTGAAAGTCACATTTGGCGAAAACCTATAATGCTAGCAAAAACATATAGCCGACAATTCTTAAGTCGTAGTTCCACGAGAACTAGTCCATTAGAGGAAGATTCTACAACAAGAAGAAGTGTTGAAGAAGGTTTTTCCACGAACGAAAATAATCAAAACAATATTGGATCAAAAGATGGGGCAGATAATAATGATGGAGAAATCGCGAAGACACATCTTTCATGTGTTGATGATATTGAAATATTACCTGTCTAATTACATGGTGATGAAAATTAAAATATCCTCACAGTTTACATATAATCATTTAATGTATACAAAGTTGTACTATAGACTAAAGTATACTTTTGGTCCCTTATCTTTGTATCAAATTTCAATTAGTCCTTTATATTTGAAAAGTACACTTTTAGTCCCTTATGTTTACATCAAGTTTGAATTTAGTTCTTTATGTTTGGAAAGTACACTTTTAGTCTTTTTTTTGTTAACACCGTTAGTTCACTTAAATTTAAATTATTATTTCATAATTAAATCGGGGCTAAATGTGATAAATTTTGAAACCAAAAGAATAATTATATTAAAATAATTTAATCTGTCTTTTTTTAGTATGTAATAACCATTTAAAATTGTTAATTAAGCTAACATTTTCTGTTAAGTGAAACTAACGGTGTTAACAAAAAATTACTAAAAGTATACTTTTCAAACATAATTAAAGGACTAAATTGAAATTTGTTGTAAAAATAAGGGACTAAAAGTATACTTTAGCCTATACTATAAGTTATTATTTTAAATGATTCATCATCTCAGATTCCCATATGACTCGCAATTTATTAATTCAAGTTTTTGCTTTTTTGAAGTCTAGTGGTAAAAACAACCTTGCGCGTTTCTTTTCTTTGAGTGAGTTACTATAATTTTATTGGAGACAATAGGACGCAAAGAGCAATAAACAGCACATTATCTTTAATTAATTATTCAGAAAAAAGTATGGCAAATGATAACCATGAGGTAAGGGTGCGGATATATTGAACGCCTCATTTTTTCTCCCTCCTTTTTTCCCTCACTTTCCCCAATCATAGCCCTTCATCTCATCTAATGGTCATAATTTATCACTCATACCACAACCCATTTCTCCTTTTGATACACACAATTCCACCTTCTTCTCTCTCACCATTCTCATATTAAGAAAAGAATCTCCCACATTCACCAAGAAATTGGAAGGAACAAAAACTTGCCAAGAAAATTTGGAATTATTTTTCTTTATTAATCATAAACTGCTATTTTAATTTTGATAAAAAATAAACTGCTATTTTATTCGAAGAATAAATTATATTATTTTAACCAATCATATAAAAACTTCCTATTTCAATCAATATTTCCATCGTTTCAATAATTATAACTGCCTATTTTATTTTATACCATGATTTCTGTCATTTTCATTTTCATTTTTTTGACATTAAACTTTCTATTTTATTCGAAAACCAAATTATATATTTTTAATCAATCATATAAAAACTTCCTATTTTAATCAATCATATAACCAAATTTCTTTTTTCTCACATACCAATAAATTGGTTAAATGCATTTAGTTTGTCCTAAAATTCAAGTAATTTTCAATATTACCCCAAATTATTACACTTATTTCCAAAACTATTAACTATTACCCTCTTTTGTTACTTCTATTAAATATGAGTATATATAGAAAAATAATTAATGGTAACTAATGCACACTGGAAACCATGAAGTGACTTATAAAAATGACCAAGAAAAGTTGGTAGTTATTGACTTATATTTAAGATCAGAGAGAGTATTATTTAACCTCAAACTATCTCATCATATATATGTACCTTAATTAAAATTAAACATATTAAACATATATCTTCTTTAGTTTCCTCCATTTTGTTAGAATCTTAAGTTTTGATGGTGACTAAGATATGATATGGTCTAGTACTTAAGAGAACATAATCAACACTTAGGAAGGATTAGATGACATGGTTAGAATCCTGAGTTAGATCACTTGCGAATGCAAGATCACTTCCGGATAGACTAGGACTCGCGCACGCGGATAAATGTGTCATCCCCCAGCGGCAGCGAGTAACTCACTAGGGATTTAACTTAGTCCATGAACATTAGGTACACAAACCTTAAGACTAAGCTATGACTCAACCGGAAGTGAGTTTACTTCCTGTTAGACTTAGACTGGCGCAGAGCGATGGAATAGATTTCACCCCAAGCGTCAGTGAGTCTACTTCGCCAAGTGAAAGCACTTCCTGTTAGATTTAGACTGGCGCAGACTGATAGAATAGAATGACCCCAAGCGTCAATGAATCAGCCTCGTCAAGTGAAATTACTTCCTGTTGGATTTAGACTGGCACAGGCTGATAAAAGAAGTATAACCCTAAGCGTCAGTGAGTTCACTACGTCAAGTGAAAGTGCTTCCGATAGCTCAGTGACTAGCGCTGACTGTTGGATTGAGGGACACTGAGCGAGAGTGAGCAGTAGTGAACAAAATCCTTCATCCAGTGGTTTCACTTCCGGATGTAGAAGTGCTTCCGAATACATCATAGACTAAGAGGACTAACGATCAAAGTGTATAATACACTAAGTCAGAACATAGTCTATGTAAGACAACTCCCCAGAGCCAACAAGCTTCCCACAGCATGTATAGTTCTTACTATATTTGATATTTGATTATATATATATATATTGCTATGTGGGACTAACCATTATGTGCAGAATTTAGTCACACCTCCGGATGCAAATGAGCTTCCGGATGCAAAGACTCTTGGCATTGGATTTCAGAGATTAACACTTGCAGAGCAAGTTTGGCACTTCCGGATGAAGGAGTGCTTCCGGATGCTTCATAGACCAAGAGAACACCCACTGCATGAGACAATGTGTTTAGATTGCTAAACAAACGTTCAAGTACAGCACACTAAGTAAGGTTGCTTCCGGATGAGAAGTTGCTTCCGCAAGCAATCAGAATGTCAGAACGTTCAGAGATGCAGTGTCAGAATGCTTATGTCCGAGCAGAGGTGTCAGGACTAATTTTCAGAGTTAAAGCAAGTCAACCCTGCTAAGCTTTAATGGAGAGTTTAAGAAGATGTACTTTCCAACGGTAACAATAGGTTAACAGATATTCGAACAAAATCGTTACCTACCAAGCATGAGGAGTATGAGAGATAAGGAGAACATAATCTGAAGATTCTTTCATTGTGACAAAGCTCATACTACCCACAAGAGTCAGAGCTTCTGATAGCAAGAGAGGATCCAATAGCAAAGCGCTCTTATCATTCATGGACAAGTGCTTGGAAGACAAAGTTCCTCTATGATAGCAAGCAGAATGTTAGAGTCCACGAGCTTCACTTCAGACAGCAAGAGAGCTTCCGATAGTAAGTCTCTTAGCATCTTGGACTTATGCTTGAGGAACGAAGTCCTCATGTGACAACAAGCAAGAGTCAAGCCGTACAGTGTATAGATGTCAGAACGACTTTTGCCAGAACAGTGTTGTCAGAACAGTGTTGACAGAACAGCTGGTCAAAGCACCTTTTCAGATAAAGCAAAGTCAACCCTGCTGTGCATTAATGAGGACAACGTAAACAAGGCCCCAACGGCTATATTCAAACGGTCTTATTGCCTCTCCAACGGTTGGATAATCAGAGGCTGGTATAAAAGGAGATATTCTTCATTTCTGAAGAAAGTGAGAGAGAACAGAGCTTATTGTCTGAAACATTATTCCTCTCATCTTCTACTCTCGGACTTAGATATGTAATATTATTATGAGAGAGTCAGTTGTACTTAAGTGAGTAACATCATCCACTCTTAGAGAGAGTTAGTTTTGAGCTTAAGTGTTTAGCACAATCAGTTCATAGAGTGAACATAGTGTAAACTTACAATTTGTAAGGGGGAGCATTTAGAGGTTGTCTAAATCTCCATAGGTTGCAAGTTAGCCCGAAAAACTTGCATTTGTAAGGTTTGCATGTGAACCCGTTGTAAAACCTGTGGGTTGTTAGGTGAACCCGTGCTCGTAAAACCTAAAGTGTAAAGGCTTCTCTTGTGCCTGGTTTAAACAAGAATAGTGGATTGAAAATCTCAGGTGGAGCCTGGGGACTGGATGTAGGTCTGGGTGACCGAACCAGGATAAATTTATGTGTGCATAAACTTACATTTAAACATTCTATTTTGCATCACATAACATACTGACTTGTGCATACCATTACTCAGTAACATCATCACCAAGCACAAGCAGTCTTTCGAAAAGGAATAAAGTTTTATTTCCTCACCCAATTCACCCCCCCCCCTCTTGGGTGACAGCCACGTATTTCATTTGGTATCAGAGCAGGTCACTTGTTTAAAGGATCCAACGATCTCAAGTGTAAAGACCTTGGCTGATTTGGGTTAAAATGTTTTCCAAAGGCTTTGATCATACCATTCCACCTATGTTAGAAAATATTGATTTTTGTTGGTGGAAAGCAAGAATGGAAAGTTTTATACAATCCACTAGTTTGAAAATGTGGGATATTTTTGAAAAAGATTTTGATTTCAAACCAAGAGGAAACTGGACTGAAAAGGAGAAAAATTTGTTTTCCTTAAACATTAGAGCAATGCAAATTTTATACAAAAGCTTAACTGAAAATGATTTCTAGAAAATCAAACATTGCTCTAGTGCTAAAGATATTTGGAATACTCTTGATGTGACATATGCTTCTAACCCATCTCTTGAAAGCGCAGCTGTCCAAAGCTCAACTCGTGCTCTTTGTGGATCATCTACTGATGAGCTTCTGGAAGCTGATATTGAGGAAGCAGGCTTCAGTGAAGAGAGTATCCATTTCTGCCTAGAAGATTCAGAAAGTGAGGTATCTGGATCTAAACTTGAACTTTCTGAATTGCAAGATGCATACAATGAGTTATATACCGAATATTGTGAACTTGCAAAAGAACTTCTAGGCTTAAAAGAAAAAGATAGGAAATTTGAAAAACTAATTTCTTCTTCTACGTCCAAAGTTTCCGAGGTTTCTTTTAAAGAACTGGTGGTTCCGATAGTTAGCCCACGATCGGCAGGGAAAACTTCAACATGTCTTGAAAATGTTTTGATTGAAAACACTCGTTGAAGGAAAAAGAAAAGCTTTCAAAAGAAACTGAGATTTCAAAGGAACAAAAAGCTTTTCTAAAGAAAACTAATCATGATAATGATAGAAAACCCCATTTTGATTATCATTCCATTATCTGTCATTATTGTGGTAGATTAGGACATATTTCTCACACATGCAGTCTTAGAAGAAATTTGAATGTGAGAAATATTGTATGGATTCCTAAAGGACAAGTAAGGTCCAGTGCTAACCAAGTAGGACCCAAGTACAAATGGGTACCAAAACATCCTCCTAGTGCCTTACTTGTGCAGGAAAGATCAAGAGTTCCTCTTACCCCAAAGGAGAGAACTCGTGGCGATGCAACTGCTGAAAACCCCTGGTACAATCATAAGAAGCAATGCGCAACCACCAGGAACAATGGTTCTGTCTCAAGGATGAGCTATCACAAAGTTCCATTCAACTATCCTGAGAAGAACAAGAGAGAGTGGATTCCTCGATCGACATTGAAAAGGCTCTTGAATCCTACCTCTCAGAAGAAGGTGCTTCGAACCAAGGATAAGTATAGAAGATCTCCTTGGGAAAGGCAATTCGGAGGTTCAAAGTTTATTTCTCTCACAATAGGAGATACCCTCTGCTGAGCCTGTGTCTAACGTCTACGCCAGCACCCAATCTGATTGAAGAGCTGTGTATGAAGTATGGGCTCAAGAGGCCAGAGATGCCAGTGGTAGTGATCATCAAGTAAATTCATCCCTCTGCACCAGCTCCAATCCATCCTATTAGCCTCAGCAAGACTCAGGACTGTACATCATCTGAACAATTAGTCAAGTCTTGATAAGCATTCATCAAGCATAGATTTTGGTGCTGCTCTGAAAATAGAATCCTTGCATTGCCAACCAAAATCAAGCGAGCTACTGCTTGATGCGAATGGAGCTATGGTGATATTATCCCTACCTTCCTCTTTATTTGAATAATCACTTGGGTAGTAAATGCATGATAGGCTTAACAGTTTTACTCATATATGCTTAGCGAATCTTTTTAAGAGCGCCTTTCATGAAAGAAAATAGTTTATGCATTCACCTTGATTTTTGAAAGATCATTTTTGAAATGCAAACTTTCAAAACAAATTCCGATCTTTTTAAAAAAAAAAAAACTTACATAACAACCATACCTCATGATAGCATTCAAAAGTTATTTCTGATTTTCCATTTCATGTGGTATCCCTTGCATCAAGCTTTTCAATGCATAAGCAGCTATGGCTTCGAGAACAATACATCCCTCTTAATTAGATCTTTAAGTTCTCAACCTACTAATGATCTCGGTTCAAGTCTGTGGTTTAAGAATGTTGACACAGATTATTGAAGCTTGAACAATGAGAATAACCAAGAGAGAATGACAACGAAAATGCCCCTTATCAAGATGTGTGGAATGGCTATACTAAACCGGAGAAACTCTCGCCAATACACATGAGCATTTCTATCCCTTATACATTCTGTTGTGAAATTTAATGGATAGTCTCTCTCTTGTCTGACATGCATTAGAAATCTTAGGAAATGCCTTGAATTAAACTCTGCTGGATCTGTAAAACATGGCATAGTATCACAAGCATGCTATAATCTGTATTAATTTCCAGCTTGTTGATATCCTAAGAACAATGAGATCACACTGAGCATATCTAGAAGAACTTGAGCTAAAATTTGGAAATTATTCTCGTAATCATATGCTGAAATTTGGTTGTCTTTGTAAACCGGATTTAGTTTTAAAAAAACAAACTATTCTGTGAGCATGAAGATTTCCAGTATTTCATTTTTGTGAGGATGAAGATTTTTCAAAATTTCATTATAATTCACATGTCTTCATGATCTAACATGAACATCCTTAAGGCATATTTATTGAACTATACTTGCTTGTGAAACTCTTAAAATATGCCACCTGTTTGATACTCTCTGTACTATCACTTTGATATTTATCTATGAGGGTATAAATAGAGTTCATGTCTTGATAGTGAAACTATGTGAACGTATAGGCAATTTCAAAAGTAGCTTTCACATAATCATTGCTCATATTTTCTTAAACCAATTAGCAAGCATGATTTCTTAAAATTATTAACTTGTGCTGTTTTACACAGATTGACTTGAATGTCCAGAGGATGGTCTCCAATGTTAAATCTTAAGTTCTTTCACTGACCATCAGAAAAGCACTTGTTTCCTCAAGCACATGCAGGACCAATCATCAAGTTTAAGCAAGAATGCTTTCACAACAATCAGCGCCTTCGATAACAGGCCAACTATTGAACCATGGGAATAGTAGAGTGACTGCTCAGTCATGTCTGCTTGTGGTTGTAGCTCAGCTTGCCGAGGCAAATCATCAAAGCACTTGCACTAGCGGTTTTCCACTTGAGATAGCACATCTCTTGAAGATGTCAGGAAGCATGCTTATCTGCATATGATTAAGATTCATGAGTCTAATAGAGTCTGGAGATTCCTCATCTGTGGTAACATCTACACCTTACCATCTCTTATATATGATGCATACATGGCATTGGTAAGGATGTCAATTTAGGATTTCTTTTCTCAATCTGCATTGACTTCAAAATCATTCACTGTCTTAGAAAATCATCCTAGCTCACACATCTGTATCCTCTATATGACATGCTGGAAAGTAAATTGATAACATACCTCTCTTATATGCTTCCTTTCTTGATTCAGTGATGATTAACCTTAATATAGAAGAGAAGTAAAGGACATTACTCGATAATGATCCCTTGAAAATAGAGAGTTACATGCTGTCATAGATAATAAACTCTTGAGATGCTGTGATGCAATTATTTGGAAATTATTTTTGGCACTTTAAACTCACAAATTTCATTTGATTTGGTTTCATTTCATATGGTATCACAAATTTCACTTGGCATTCAATCATTTCATTTGATATCACAAATTCAAACTCACATAATTCAAATTCACAAATTTTCAATTGATATCATAATCATCATTTTAAACGCATCAAAATTATTTTGATATCATGTTAATCATTTCGAGAGGGTCAAAATTACTTTTGATGTCTTTTATATTTAAAAAGAACTTTCACCTTCAAAAAGAGAACTGTTTTTGTATGTTTTGATCTAGACTTAATCCTTGCAAAACATGTTCTGTGTTATCTTGCATAATGGTTAGGGAGAGTAAACACACTTAGAATACTGAATCAATATTTTCTTCCTTCTGTCTCACACTGTTTAGTTATCCTACATAATATTTAGGGAGAATAGGGAGAAAGCCCATTCCTAGGAGAACGATAGAAGTATCCCCATCCCTAAGGCTAGCTTGCACTTGTTGAATTTTGATGAAGCCAAAAGGGGGAGAGAAATGAGAAGAAATGAGACACGAGATGTCTAGAGATGAGACATGAGATGTCTAGAGCTGAAAGATAAGATATCTGGGGAGAGAACGGGGAAAGAAATATAGCTCTAGGAGTGATCTAAGTTTAATTATGTTCTCTAGTCATCTATGGGTTTGTCATCATCAAAAAGGGGGAGAATGTTAGAATCTTAAGTTTTGATGGTGACTAAGATATGATATGGTCTAGTACTTAAGAGAACATAATCAACACTTAGGAAGGATTAGATGACATGGTTAGAATCCTGAGTTAGATCACTTGCGAATGCAAGATCACTTCCGGATAGACTAGGACTCGCGCACGCGGATAAATGTGTCATCCCCCAGCGGCAGCGAGTAACTCACTAGGGATTTAACTTAGTCCATGAACATTAGGTACACAAACCTTAAGACTAAGCTATGACTCAACCGGAAGTGAGTTTACTTCCTGTTAGACTTAGACTGGCGCAGAGCGATGGAATAGATTTCACCCCAAGCGTCAGTGAGTCTACTTCGCCAAGTGAAAGCACTTCCTGTTAGATTTAGACTGGCGCAGACTGATAGAATAGAATGACCCCAAGCGTCAATGAATCAGCCTCGTCAAGTGAAATTACTTCCTGTTGGATTTAGACTGGCACAGGCTGATAAAAGAAGTATAACCCTAAGCGTCAGTGAGTTCACTACGTCAAGTGAAAGTGCTTCCGATAGCTCAGTGACTAGCGCTGACTGTTGGATTGAGGGACACTGAGCGAGAGTGAGCAGTAGTGAACAAAATCCTTCATCCAGTGGTTTCACTTCCAGATGTAGAAGTGCTTCCGAATACATCATAGACTAAGAGAACTAACGATCAAAGTGTATAATACACTAAGTCAGAACATAGTCTATGTAAGACAACTCCCCAGAGCCAACAAGCTTCCCACAGCATGTATAGTTCTTACTATATTTGATATTTGATTATATATATATATATATTGCTATGTGGGACTAACCATTATGTGCAGAATTTAGTCACACCTCCGGATGCAAATGAGCTTCCGGATGCAAAGACTCTTGGCATTGGATTTCAGAGATTAACACTTGCAGAGCAAGTTTGGCACTTCCGGATGAAGGAGTGCTTCCGGATGCTTCATAGACCAAGAGAACACCCACTGCATGAGACAATGTGTTTAGATTGCTAAACAAACGTTCAAGTACAACACACTAAGTAAGGTTGCTTCCGGATGAGAAGTTGCTTCCGCAAGCAATCAGAATGTCAGAACGTTCAGAGATGCAGTGTCAGAATGCTTATGTCCGAGCAGAGGTGTCAGGACTAATTTTCAGAGTTAAAGCAAGTCAACCCTGCTAAGCTTTAATGGAGAGTTTAAGAAGATGTACTTTCCAACGGTAACAATAGGTTAACAGATATTCGAACAAAATCGTTACCTACCAAGCATGAGGAGTATGAGAGATAAGGAGAACATAATCTGAAGATTCTTTCATTGTGACAAAGCTCATACTACCCACAAGAGTCAGAGTCCATAAGAGAGCTTCTGATAGCAAGAGAGGATCCAATAGCAAAGCGCTCTTATCATTCATGGACAAGTGCTTGGAAGACAAAGTTCCTCTATGATAGCAAGCAGAATGTTAGAGTCCACGAGCTTCACTTCAGACAGCAAGAGAGCTTCCGATAGTAAGTCTCTTAGCATCCTGGACTTATGCTTGAGGAACGAAGTCCTCATGTGACAACAAGCAAGAGTCAAGCCGTACAGTGTATAGATGTCAGAACGACTTTTGCCAGAACAGTGTTGTCAGAACAGTGTTGACAGAACAGCTGGTCAAAGCACCTTTTCAGATAAAGCAAAGTCAACCCTGCTGTGCATTAATGAGGACAACGTAAACAAGGCCCCAACGGCTATATTCAAACGGCCTTATTGCCTCTCCAACGGTTGGATAATCAGAGGCTGGTATAAAAGGAGATATTCTTCATTTCTGAAGAAAGTGAGAGAGAACAGAGCTTATTGTCTGAAACATTATTCCTCTCATCTTCTACTCTCGGACTTAGATATGTAATATTATTATGAGAGAGTCAGTTGTACTTAAGTGAGTAACATCATCCACTCTTAGAGAGAGTTAGTTTTGAGCTTAAGTGTTTAGCACAATCAGTTCATAGAGTGAACATAGTGTAAACTTACAATTTGTAAGGGGGAGCATTTAGAGGTTGTCTAAATCTCCATAGGTTGCAAGTTAGCCCGAAAAACTTGCATTTGTAAGGTTTGCAGGTGAACCCGTTGTAAAACCTGTGGGTTGTTAGGTGAACCCGTGCTCGTAAAACCTAAAGTGTAAAGGCTTCTCTTGTGCCTGGTTTAAACAAGAATAGTGGATTGAAAATCTCAGGTGGAGCCTGGGGACTGGATGTAGGTCTGGGTGACCGAACCAGGATAAATTTATGTGTGCATAAACTTACATTTAAACATTCTATTTTGCATCACATAACATACTGACTTGTGCATACCATTACTCAGTAACATCATCACCAAGCACAAGCAGTCTTTCGAAAAGGAATAAAGTTTTATTTCCTCACCCAATTCACCCCCCCCCCTCTTGGGTGACAGCCACGTATTTCACATTTTTGTTCCTATTTTTAGAAAACTTAATGTCATGTAATACAGAAATAATGACACAAAAATCTAATAAAGTGAATATTATTTTAAATTTAAAGAGCACATAAATAAAACTAATAACCAAATTTTCAAAACAAAAGTGTACCCTATAAGTAGTAGTGATGACTGCCTGTACCACATCCAGTTCCCCTACCCCTACGTTGTTGACTTAACGCGGATTTGATGCGCTTCCGTAAGCATACGGGTCGTCAAGTGTAGTATAGAAAAAGTGTTGTTCCGCAGAGATTATAGTTTAAACAAAGTGATTAGCACTAATTGTATCATTAATTGTCTTAAGTAAAAACATGTTGAGAGTTTGATTTGTCAAGTAAGAAATGAGTTTTAAATATGAATGTAAAAAGAGTTGGAGTTTCAAACACGAGTTAACTATTATAATTAAAGCCTAGGGTTGCTAATCCCCTATTTACTTCATGAACCAAGGTTTCTCTCTCTTTTCTTTAAGTGATTAAATGAAAATATGTGCAAGTCTAGGGTTCAAAATCATTTGAAAAAGCTTTCCCAAGTCAAGATCAAATTTATGCTAGCATTTATTGCACAATCTCTTGTCACAATAAATGCTAGCTTTTTTCCTTAACCACCCTAATTATGACTATGTTAGGTTAATAACTATATCCCTATGTTATCAACAAACCTTCCATTTAAAACCATAAATTTCAAGTCTAACATGTTCTTATCCAAGTTCTAAAACAAAATACACTTTCCCAAGTCATATTTCATTTAACTAATTAAGTGGTGATCAAGCACTTAAAACAAATAGAGAGCAAGATAAAAACTACACATATACTTCATTAATTACTTAAAGAAAGAGAGAGTAGATGGTTCAATCCATAAATAGGTTCATAACAACCCTAGATTAGGGTTTTAGTTACACATAAATGCAAATAAAACAAACCCTAAAACTATGAAAGAGTGCATTGAAGAGTGGTGAAGAATAGGGAGAAGAAATTACAACCACAAATGAGAAGTACCCAAATCTCTCCAAGCTCCCCACTTGATTCCCAAGAGATCCCAATGTTCTTCAAGCTCTTCAAACCTCTCAAAAGTGCCCTAGAGGTGTGCCAAATCGAGTTTTCAAGTCTGCCCCCAAATGCCCTAAGTTTTTCCTTTTATATGCTGAGAATTTTTGCTGAAACGCGCAGCAGTGACGTGCTCTCGCCAGTTGCGCGCCAGCTGGCGTGCCACTGGCGAGATTCCAGAGACTACATGCCGCTGGCTTGCCAGTTGCTCTCGCCAGTTGCTCGCCAGCTGGCGTGCCACTGGCGAGATTCCAGAGACTACGAGCCGCTGGCTTGCCAGTTGGCTTTGTGGCTCGCCAGCGGCTCGCCAGTTGGCGCGCCACTGGCGTGCAGCTTCCACAAGATTGACAATTGGCTTTTCCTTGCTCCTTTTTCCTCTTTTGTTGTAGCACTTGGGTTTCATAGAGCTTCTAACACCTGTCCACCTCTTCCTACACAAGCTAGAAAGAGGGTTGAAGAGTTTCTATGTCTCACATATACAATCATTAAACTCCAAATTTCACACAAATGAATGATTTCCTATTTGCATCACTTTCTATTGGTATTTGTGTGTTTTGTTGTCTATGTATCATCAAAAAGAGTGTGAACTAGAAGGAAATAGAGATGAAAATTTGTGAAATTATGGAGTTTATCACTCCCCCAAACTTAAGTTCTTGTTTGTCCTCAAGCAAATTTTCAAAAAGATTATGGAGTTGACTATAAGCTCACTTTACTTTGATTGAAATACTTGTTCTCATATGTTGCCATCACTATGTGATGTATGGAAAACATAGGATGTATGCAAGGATAAATGTTTTGCTACATTAAAACAAGTTTTTCAAGATTCAATGAGTAGGTGTGTGTGTGATGAGATTAGGAGAATTCTTCCAAGTTCTCTGGTCCTTTTGCAATAACCTCAAATCATGAATATGCTGTCATTTTTCAAATTTCTCATTCTTTTCTTCACTCTTCTCAATTTTAAACTTTTAGCACATAACTTCAAAATCAAGAGGACTTTTCAAGGCTTGTAATGGGGCTAAGGGGTTAAGTGGCTAGCTATTTGAAAGAATGGGAAAAGGAGTTCAAATGTCTTGAGATAACTAACATTCCATTTTATTCACTCATACACAAAATTTTCTTTCAAAAAGTTCAAAATTCCCCCAAACTTATCTCAAGTTGATTCTTTGTACTCCTAGTCTCATTGCATCATTCATTCATTCATTTCCTTTTCATACTCATTTTCTTCTTTTTCAACTTTTTTTTTTTTGTATTTCTTGACTTAGGAGTACAAACTTTTCTTTCACAACTAATATTTCCCTTCTCACAATGCACTTACATTTTCACACCTTTACAACCGTACTAATCCTCACTACTAATGAAATGTACATTATCTCAAGATTCAGGTAGTTCATGGTTTTTCGGGCTATAAGGGTTAAGTCCGATGTGGGTTTCAAAAAGAAATTTCACATGGTTTTTTCTTTATAAGGCTCAAAAAGGGTGCAAATGGGATAGATATCATCAAGGATGGCTTGAAAGGCTCAATCGCATTTAAGAACTGCCTCAATCACTTTTCAAAGTTAAGCACAATTTGTGAAAAATGTTAAAGTTTTCCAAAAGGAATTTTGAAATTTTCAAATGAAAACAGATGCATATACTTGGGTTATTGCAAATCTTCCTTCCTCAAACTCTTCCAAATACACCCTAACCTCTAATGTGCGCAAATTACTCCTTAGAATCAGGTAAAGACTTGCCTTAATGCAACAACTCATGTTATGCATGCATACATATCTATTTTTCCATAAACCCCATAGTTATTCAACTAGTTGTAATCATTGAACTTTCTAACAGATTTCAAGAGAACTTATAGCCCACTCATCAAAAACTAAAGCAACAGCTTAAGTATGGTATGCAAATCTCACAATTTCATCATCCAAAACAAAAACTATTCCCTGTGCACTAATTATTTACAAAAGAATTTATTCATAGTGCCAAAAAGTTTCAAAAGTGATTAGCTCTCCCCCAAACTTAAACCAGACAGTGTCCTCACTGTTGTTCTACAAAAGGGAAGAGTCACATATAATACACACACAAACAACTAGGAGATAAACACATCAAAAGTGGAACATGAACCTGCATATATCATTGAAATCACCCACAATACCATGCAGTAAAACATTGGGCCATCTAGGGCAAAAACAAGACAAGACACTTAACACACCATAGAAACAAGGTTGTTGAAGAAAATTCTTAAAAATCCTAGCACAAACGAACTACCTAAAAGAGAGAGAAAAAAAAAATCCTAAGACGCTCCCCTAAACTTGGACTAAACTAGTCATCAAAACTCTCCACAACTTTCAAACCTAGGCTTAGTCCACTATACCATTATTCTCAATATTCACTTCAAGTCCAGAAAACCAAGTGTCAGAGGTTACACAAAGCGGTGGGGCGTCGACTTTTGGAGAGGGAGTGGGGGTTCAGGCATAGCTTTGAGTAGCAGAAGGAGGAAAATTAAGTTTCAATTTTTTTTTATTTTTTTTAGATTTCTCGCCAGCGGCTCGCCAGTTGGCATGCCACTGGCGAGAATACAAAGACGCTCACAAATGCCCTGCTCGCCAGCCGCTCGCCAGTTGGCGAGTGACCGGCGAGTTTCCAGAGGCGCCATGCCTTTGCTCGCAGTGCTGCTCGCCAGCGGCTCGCCAGTTGGCGAGCAGACTGGCGAGAATTTGACAGCAGAATCATTGTGTTTGCAGAATTTGCCCAAACCTTAGAATCCCAGTACAACATGCCCTATGCCTATTTCAACTAGCTTATATGCCCTTAAATCATCCCAATGATCAATCAAAAACATCATATCATACTCCCAATTGACTTTGGATCTAAAAAGACCAAATTTTGACACCAACCCTCAATCACATGACATAACCAAAAATCACTAACACTCCATGCCATATCCAAAAATCAAACAAGCAGCACATACTCATAGGAATTTCATCACATAACAGACTCTTCATTTACTAGACAATGCAAGGTGCTTTTAGTATGCCAAGGAAACATGCTTTCAACAAATCAAAACAAAGTCCAAACACCACAGACATAGATCCAATCACATGCTACTTAATTCTCACAACCAAAAGTACTCACAAAAACACCAAAGGCTATTTCAACATAAACAGACATTCATTCCATCACAGTTCAACTCATCAAGTGCAAATTGGTCAAGTGGCACATGAACATCATATTTCCAGTTCAGCAGGATGATTCCATGCAATCAACAACAATAATGCCCAAAAGTGAATTTAAGGTTGGAATTCAGATCTACTTCCCTTTGTAGACTTCTTCTTGCCTTCCAAAACGTAAGCTCCAGCTCTCCATGCCAAGTGGTAGTCTAAGTATCAGCGGGGACCTTTCTTCCTACAGACACGAAAACAAGAACAAAACTACCAAACAACCTAAAGTTAGGTAAAACATCAAAATGAAAGACAAGAGTTGAAAACTTGGGTTGCCTCCCAAGAAGCGCTTAGTTTATAGTCCTTAGCTCGACTTCTTGCAACATCATGTGGACTGAGAGAGTGAAATCGAGGTAGTTTGGCGATCAATCTCTCCACCCCAATAATGCTTCAACCGGTGCCCAAACACTTTGAATCTTTCACCCTTTTTGTTCTCTAACTCCACAGCACCAAAATCAGAGGCTTGCACAATGGTAAATGGTCCAGACCAACGAAATTTCACCTTTCTTGAAAATAATTTGATCTTGCAATTATACAACAAGACCCTCTGACCATGTTGAAAATCATTTGGATTAAATACATCAACATTTTCACACAGCTCAAATTTTTCATGCCCATAAGCATCCATATCACACAAATTCATTGAACTGACATTATGCACATCTTCAGGTCTTTCATCTTCCACTAATGTCGATGTCACATGACCTTTACTCAATAAAGCCTCAAACTTGTCTTGACAACCAGAACCAAGTATGTCCACAAAAGAGCATTGAGAGAGATGATCAAAATATTCGACATCCTTGTTCATGTTGAAGCTTACTTGTTCATCATCAACTCTCAAAGTGATTTCACCTTTTTCCACATCAACAAGAGTTCTAGCTGTAGCAAGGAATGGTCTCCCAAATATGATAGGAATGTTTGGATCCACCTCACAGTCGATAACAATAAAATCAACTGGAAAAATGAATTTGTCTACTTTCACCAAAACATTTTCAATGATCCCTTTAGGACGAGATACACTCCTATCAGCAAGGAGTAGTGATATTGTAGTAGGCCTTGCTTCACCCAAACCTAGTTGATTAAAAATAGCAGAGGGCATTAAATTCACACTGGCTCCCAAGTCACACAGGGCTTTCCCTTGGAAATTCTTCCCGATATTGCATGGAATGTAGAAACTTCCCGGATCTTTCATCTTTGGCGGAAGCTTTCTTTGTAGGATAGCACTACAATCTTCATTCATGGCCACAGTTTCAAATTCATTGAACCTCCTTTTCTTAGATAACACATCTTTCAAAAATTTGGCGTACTTAGGCATCTTCTCAAGCGCTTCTGCAAAAGGGACATTAATGTGCAGTTGTTTGAACATCTCCAAAAATTTCTTAAATTGTGCATCCCCTTCTTTCTTCTTTAGTCTTTGAGGAAATGGGACCGGAGGTACATACGGAGGAGGACCATTTGTCTTGGGCTTTTTGTCTTGCCTCTTTTCACATTCTCTCTTCTTGTCTTTTTCTCCATCATCAATAGCTTTTTCAACTTGCCTTCTTTTCTTACTTTCATCATCCACAACTACAAGATCTTGCTCAAATCTATCATCACTCCCAAGAGCAACAACTTCAGAGACTTCTTTGCTCTTTTCACAAGATTGAGGCATATTAGGTACTTGCCCTTCACTTCTGAAAAATATTGCTTTGCACTCCTCCTTGCCATCCCTTCTTGGATTAGGAATGGTGTCACTCGGTAGAGTTCCTCTTTGTGAAGCATTCAGTTGAGAGGCAATTTGGCCTATTTGTATTTCAATATTCCTGATTGAAGTCTCATGACTAGCCATCTTGGTATCATTTTGAGCATTATACACCCTTTGTGCGTCTAGTCCGGCTATGATCTGAGCAAGCATTTTCTCCACCTTAGATTCTTCCTCCTTATGAGGTACTTGTCTAGGTTGATTTTGAAAACCAGGTGGGTAATAGGCCTTAGCACCAGAGGACGATGATGCATTCATATTTTGCCCTTGGTTCCAGTTAAAGTTGGGATGACTTCTCCACCCCGGATTGTAAGTCTGAGAATAAGGAATGTTTTGAGGATTTTGTCCTCTTCCCATATAATTCACAGATTCTGGAGTGGCATAGAGAGGACAATGATCCGGCATATGCACATTATAACACTGTTCACAGACAACCGGAGTAGACTGAGTCGCTCGCACCTCTTGAGCACTACTCTTCCTAATCTGAGTTTCTAAAACATCAAACCGCTTGTTGAGTGCGGAGAGGATAGATGCAAACTGAGCGGTAGCGGTATCCTCCTTAGGAGCAATGGAAGATTGAGGAATCCTCCTATCTGTCCCTTGAGAATTGTTGGCCGATAACTGATCTAACAACCGAAATACTTCATTCACTGGCACGTTCTGATACCCACCATTAGTCATAGAGTCAACCATTGCTTTAGACTGAGGATTAAGGCGAGTGCAGAAAATTTGAATAATCACCCACTTGTCCACTCCATGATTTGGACATTGCTTCATCAACATCTTATACCTATCCCAAGCAGCATAGAGAGTCTCATCATCATTTTGCCTGAAACTCAAGAACTCGTCCCTAGCCTCAACAGATTTGTCATCAGAGAAAAACCGAGCCCGAAACTTAGCTTCAAGCTCATTCCAAGAGGAAATAGACCCTTCCGGTAAGTTGTTGAACCACTCCCTAGCTTTTCCTTGCAGAGAGAAAGGGAACAAACGCAGTCGAAGAACATCAGCTGGAACCCCATTCTGCTTGAATGAATCACACACCTCCAAGAAATACATCAAGTGTTTGTTGGCATCCTCGTTGTAAAGACCATGAAACATCCCATGCATTTGAAGCATTGTGATCATCACCGGCTTGATCTCAAAGTTCCTTGCTTGCACATCCGGAATCCGAATGCAAGATTGAGTTCCTCCCATGTTCCGAGTAGCAAAATCGTTAACTGTAGCACGATCATACTCATCCTCTGCCATAGCTGCAGTTTCAACTTCAACCTCTTGCTCAAGATCCACTAACCCTTCAAGTACTACTTCCAAGTCTCCAAACTCAATGCTTTGCATACACTAAGAAAAGAGTACCTACAAGTACCACTAGATCACACGTATCACAATAAACAAAAGTGAAAATAAGCAAGGCAACTAAGGTAAAGATATTTCTAACACCGAAGGTAGCCAGAAACACCCAAACACCAAGTTACCACAAGATAAGAAAAGAGGTTACTTAAAAGCAATTAATCACACAATTAAGCTAATCAACACAAGAGAATAAACTTTTGCTTAAACTACAATCCCCGGCAACGGCGCCATTGACTTAACGCGGATTTGATGCGCTTCCGTAAGCATACGGGTCGTCAAGTGTAGTATAGAAAAAGTGTCGTTCCGCAGAGATTATAGTTTAAACAAAGTGATTAGCACTAATTGTATCATTAATTGTCTTAAGTAAAAACATGTTGAGAGTTTGATTTGTCAAGTAAGAAATGAGTTTTAAATATGAATGTAAAAAGAGTTGGAGTTTCAAACACGAGTTAACTATTATAATTAAGGCCTAGGGTTGCTAATCCCCTATTTACTTCATGAACCAAGGTTTCTCTCTCTTTTCTTTAAGTGATTAAATGAAAATATGTGCAAGTCTAGGGTTCAAAATCATTTGAAAAAGCTTTCCCAAGTCAAGATCAAATTTATGCTAGCATTTATTGCACAATCTCTTGTCACAATAAATGCTAGCTCTTTTCCTTAACCACCCTAATTATGACTATGTTAGGTTAATAACTATATCCCTATGTTATCAACAAACCTTCCATTTAAAACCATAAATTTCAAGTCTAACATGTTCTTATCCAAGTTCTAAAACAAAATACACTTTCCCAAGTCATATTTCATTTAACTAATTAAGTGGTGATCAAGCACTTAAAACAAATAGAGAGCAAGATAAAAACTACACATATACTTCATTAATTACTTAAAGAAAGAGAGAGTAGATGGTTCAATCCATAAATAGGTTCATAACAACCCTAAATTAGGGTTTTAGTTACACATAAATGCAAATAAAACAAACCCTAAAACTATGAAAGAGTGCATTGAAGAGTGGTGAAGAATAGGGAGAAGAAATTACAACCACAAATGAGAAGTACCCAAATCTCTCCAAGCTCCCCACTTGATTCCCAAGAGATCCCAATGTTCTTCAAGCTCTTCAAACCTCTCAAAAGTGCCCTAGAGGTGTGCCAAATCGAGTTTTCAAGTCTGCCCCCAAATGCCCTAAGTTTTTCCTTTTATATGCTGAGAATTTTTGCTGAAACGCGCAGCAGTGACGTGCTCTCGCCAGTTGCGCGCCAGCTGGCGTGCCACTGGCGAGATTCCAGAGACTACATGCCGCTGGCTTGCCAGTTGCTCTCGCCAGTTGCTCGCCAGCTGGCGTGCCACTGGCGAGATTCCAGAGACTACGAGCCGCTGGCTTGCCAGTTGGCTTTGTGGCTCGCCAGCGGCTCGCCAGTTGGCGCGCCACTGGCGTGCAGCTTCCACAAGATTGACAATTGGCTTTTCCTTGCTCCTTTTTCCTCTTTTGTTGTAGCACTTGGGTTTCATAGAGCTTCTAACACCTGTCCACCTCTTCCTACACAAGCTAGAAAGAGGGTTGAAGAGTTTCTATGTCTCACATATACAATCATTAAACTCCAAATTTCACACAAATGAATGATTTCCTATTTGCATCACTTTCTGTTGGTATTTGTGTGTTTTGTTGTCTATGTATCATCAAAAAGAGTGTGAACTAGAAGGAAATAGAGATGAAAATTTGTGAAATTATGGAGTTTATCAGTTGTGGGCATGGTGGACGTTCTTAATGTGTGTTTATAAGTAGTGACTTCCTGTACAACATCCAGTTCCCCTCCCCCTAAGTGTACCCTAAAGAAAAAAATTCAAATAATAACAAATACAATAAATAAAATGGCTTCAATGATAAAACCATAAAATTTTATTTTATAAACAATAAAAATTGTAGATTTACTAATTCTATGCATAACTAGAACAAATAAATTATGTAAACAAGAAAATTAAAAAAATAAAATTACAGAAAACTTACCTCACAAGAGCAATATAAACTGAAAATGAGAATAAGTAGAGGGTGTTGTGTGATTGAGAAGAGTGTGTGTAGAAAATATAATGTAAGAAAGAATGAGGAAAGAGTACACAGAAAATTTGAAGTGTGAATGTGAAGAATGAGAGGACGGAGTGAGCTATTTAAAGAGGAGGGAGTGAACTACACTAAGTTCATGAGAAATGAGAAGTTCACACACGTGCTTGTAGTCGAGAATAATGGCAAGAATATGTTTAATTTGAGTTGACATAAGGGAGAAGAGCTTTGCAGAGAATAACATGGAGAAAAGGGTAAAGAAAGAATATGGTTTCTTCATGCATGTGTACGTGTACCGGGTATGCAAATTAAAAAAAAATGTCTAAAGTCGTTCTTGGTAAGAACCCAAAAACGACGTCTTTGGAAACGAGCATATTGGCTAAATTTTTTTTGGCAAGAACTACTTCTTTGCAAATGAGCATATTGGTATTTATTTTTTTGTGTCTAGCATATTGGTAATTTTTTTCCCTCCATATAGCAAATTGGTACAAATCCAGCCCAAAAGAGTTGGTACTTATAGACTGGGCCCGTGAGCCTGCCAAACACTAATAACCATAGTCAGCACTCTTTCCTCTATCTCATAATTACCTATCCTATGAGTTTTCTCTTTGATTTTTTTTATTACTTAATTAACAACCCCAGGTAGCACTAATAATTTGCTCAAATTTTCAACGTCATACCATGCAGCTTGCTTTGAACTAGATTCTTTTTTTTGAAAAAAAATATTCGTTTGAACGATAGTTAGTAATATTTAATTTAAGAGGTATTTTTGCTTACTCTTTGAATGTTCAGAGGTTTTTTTTTCTCTCCCTTCAAATGTTTAGGGGTATTTTCACACCCTATAATTGTTTAAGGTGTTGAGTACCCCTTTTGAACAAGGTCAGGGGTATTTATGCCCCTTTTCCCTTAACTTTATAAACAAAGACAACTTCAGGTTTTAAGAATCCAATAGTTTGCATTATAATATGCTCAATTTTTTCTCACACACACAGCAGCACTTTGAGAGATGACAGACCCAAATTACCATTTCTACAGCGCTAAGTACATAACCATGACATTTTTTTGAAGTATTGTCATTAATATCTCCGATTGGGAGCAGGTGATGATGATGGAGTTTTACTAGGCTTGTTTGGTAGTTAGAAATGAAAGAAATTGACATGAAAATAATTGAAAAGTTAAGGGGTAATATGATCATTTACACAAGTTTTCTCTCTCCATCTCATACTTTTCCTGGGGCCCACAAACTTTACTTTCTAATAATTACCTCTACTTTCCATCTCTTACCCTTTCCATTTCTAATTCTTTACTTTCTTTCTTTCTACCAAACATACTCATTAATTAGAAGGGAAAGAGAAGTTGATAATTATACACTGGACCCATGCCGCCAAACTGGGCTTAGGCTCACGAAAGTTTGGGCTGTAAAGGTGCGACCCGTTCATAATGTGGTCTAGCAATTTACTGAATAAAAGATGTGTGCACTATAATCTTTAAGTTATGAATAATATGGTTTATTTAAAATTCCACGTGGGTCGCAATTTACTTGAATTTTTTCTGCCTTCTTTTTTAACAGATTTTTACTGCCTTCTTGAATCATATCGGTAATTTAAAAATTAAAAACCTTGCACGTTTTTTCCCCAGTGATTTACTTTAGTTTTTATTGTACACAATCACACGGGAAGAGCAAGCAAGAGCGCAGCAGCTTAAATTAATTATTTAGGAAAAAAAATTATAACAAATGATAATCAGGAGTTATGGTGCGGATAAATAGTAAAAGTTGGGTAAAAATATTATTTAAAAAACTTGCAGATAGCCAATAGATTCTTATAATTACTTCCGAAATAAAAAATGGATTTTAACTCCATACACAAAACACAATTCAGGTTTCAAGAACCTAAAATAGTTTGCTTTTCTAATATCTTCAATTTCTCGCCACTCACTGTGAGAGACCCAAATTACTATTTCTACCAGTGTTGTCAAAATTGAGTCGGGCCGGACAGTCCAACCGGTTGAATCGTCGAGGATGAATTTGATTAAATATTTACAAAGTACGTTTTATTGGTTAATCTGGAAGGGTTAAAATTGGGAAATTTGAAAATCCATTTGGAAACCCAAGGGAATTGCTATTTTTACTTTTAAAATTACTAGATTGAACCTGTTCAGAGGCTCACATTTTACACATTGACAAGTTCTCTTTTATACATTGGATGCTATAACTTGTTAAGAGTAAAATTTCTATTGTCAATCATATAAAAATGTAGCCGTAAAATTGAATACTTAGTTTTATTGATTCAAAAACTAATCCGACGTGGAACGCTGAAAATTTTGACATCAACGTCGCTTTCAATTCACAAAAAAAATATTAAAATTATTAGAAGGGATAGAGAGAAAGAGTAGGGATCGAGAAGTCATCTTAATTTTTCTAAAAGCTAAGTTGAAGTCAAGCTAATTAGAAAAGGAAAAGTCAAGCTAAGATTACTCTATGTAACTTACACGAAGCTTCCATTGAAATATGGATGATACATGGTGCCGTAGTGTGTGCTTGTATATATCGAACCGAAGTGACCTTGATGACTTGTTCTAGTTATGACTTTGATTTATTCTAATTAGCTATCTCTCCACCTTTTAGTTTATTTTATCCTATTATTGTATAACCTCAATATATTATTATGGATTAAGAGATAAATTACCATTTTAAATTCCAAAAAAATCTACGCAAGATATATATAGCAGATCCCTTCCTTGACAAACAATTTAGCTTAGTAAATTCCTCCCTCCAATTCAGGAAAACGACGCTCACACTACTTTTACTTGAAATAAATGAAAATTAAATAGCATTATCATGCTGATGATGATATTCGCATGCATATATAGGTCGACTATATTAATAAAGGTAGCCGTGGCACATTCTCAAGCTAGCTAGCTTTTAGTTTCTTCATTTACTTACCACAATTATATTACACTATTATGAGATGGCAACGTCGAATTACCAATATTATTGCTATGGCTACCTTGTAACGATTTCTTGTCTTGTGTTGTTAATGGCTCAGATTGAAGCAGGCAATGAAGTAGGTTCAGTACTACTAGGAGGGAAGAAGTTGATAATTGGACTTCCTAAGAAATCGGGTTTCAAAGAATTTGTGGATTTGCAACTAAATGATAGTGATAAGACACAGGTCATCAAGGCGACAGGGTATTCCATTGACGTCTTCACAGCTGCCATAGCTTTCCATGAGAATTCCCATTACAATGTTTCTTCCGAGTTCAGGGCTTTTGTAGACGATGCTGGAAAGAGTGCTGGCAATTACGATGCATTCATCTATCAGCTTTTTGAAAACAAGGTTAGACACCTTATACACTCACATATAATATTCTTTCAGATATACAGTACAACAACAACAACAAAACCTTATCCTACTACGTGGTGTCGGTTCATAAATCATATGACATCATCGTGTTCTATAAGTAACCAACTCTTTGGTATATTATATTCACCAATTGGTCTTGTTCTATAAATTCCCTGAACGTTCGCCTTAATCTCCCTCTTTTTCTTTCAATAGAACTCCAGGTTGTTTGTCCACCCTCTTCACCAAGGCATTTATTGGCCTTCTATGGACGTGTTCAAATCATCTCAAACAATTTTCTACCATTTTTTCAGTAGTTGGAGTCACTTCAACCCATTCTCATATAAAATCATTCTGAATTTTATCTTTTCTTATATGATTACATATCCATTTCAACACCTTCATTTTAGCTACCCCAATTTAATATTCATGTTGTCCCTTCACATCCCAACATTCACTACCATATAATACTGAACTTCATATGGCTATTCTATATATGTTATATCCGGTCTCAAGCCTATATTAAAGTTCATGTCTTTCTTATATTATAGTCGACTCGAGCCCATGTAAAGGAGGAGGGTTATGTTAGACCTTTAACAACCAATGTAAAGAATTTGTCCAATCCATCATTATGGACATTAAATCTAAAGTACAGTTCATAAACATTTATGTATGTATGTATGTATGTGCCTAATGCTTCTGAAATCAAAATGAGCGAGACAAAGGAAAGATCTGCGTTTCACTGCATTTCTGTTTAGGTGAAGTTCACAAAATTTGGAACTGACTGTATATATATTTATTTAAGCAGTGATATAATTCCTGGGATCTGTGTTTCACTTGTTCAAACAATCTGCTTCCATCTGGTTATTAGGCCTAATCATATTAAATAAGTCAATAAAAGGGATTTGAAGTTGGCCTGGGAAAAATGTTGCTAATAAAAACTTATAAAAGTCTAAACTCTGACCTTTAAATCACATTATAGAAAATTTAGAGTTGTTTGAATTCTCAATTTATTAGTCGTACAAAAATTTTAGTTCTATTTTTATGGAACATTCCATGTATTGATTATTAAATTTTTAAGAGTATTCATATATGATCTCTATCAAGAAAAATTGAAAAGGCTCAACTAGCTTTAATTTAGCTTAGTAAAACTAAACACCAACACTCAGATTCTCTCTTGGCGAGTTTTCTCTTTTTCCCATGCGGTAACCTCTATTGTTTGATTGTGTGTGTGTGATTTTTTCCGGGGTGTTTACAAAACTTTTTATATGAGCTCCATCTTGCCCGGTTTATCTGAAAAATCTGACAGAAATATAAGGTCCCTGTGGAACAAGTCTATGTTAATAAAGTCAACGCTTATCAGACATTATAAGAAAAGCTAATTCTAGAAAACATGTTTTGTCATCAGTTGGTGCTTGGAAAGTCGATCGGTTGCTCAAATGTTTTAAAAAAGAGAAAGAAATGGATGTGATATCGATGTCATATTTTATTCTTTTCAAACATATTATTTTATTCTTTTGATAAATCCCTTTGGTATACGATTCCTGTAATTAATTAAATATTTTTGCTTACTTTTCCAGCTTGTTATGTTTGCTTTACCTTAACGATGCTGATAAAATTCAAATTTGCAGAAATAGAGAGAGAGAGAGAGAGAGAGAGAGAGAGAGAGAGAGAGCGCGCGGGTGTGTGTGTGTGTGTGTGTGTGTTCGTGTATATATAATATTCTGAAACAAATTCCTTGATCACGCGTGATAAACACAATCAATACTTAACTTGATAACTTCTGATTTTGTTTCTCTTTTTTTATAAATAGTATGATGCTCTGGTGGGAGATCTGTCAGTTTTGGCAAATCGATCAAATTATGTTGATTTTACATTGCCATATGCACCCTCTGATGTGAAGATGCTTGTTAAAGTTCGACGTGATCCTCGCCTGAATATGTGGAATTTTGTGCAACCTTTTAGTTGGGATTTATGGTTGTCAATTGCCATCTTCAGTACATTTACAGGAGGTATCATATTCTTAATGGAACGAACTGTCAAGGAAAATTCAACATTGAGGAAACAACTAAGTGGGGTTTCTATATTGTGGCTTCCAGTGGAACAAACATTTCTTCCCGAAAGTGAGTTCTCTATTAACTTTTCTATATATCCCTATCTTATTAGTTTAATTACAATTGATTGTATTTATTTTCTTCAAAATTAGATTTAGATATAGCTAAAATATCGCTTTAGTAAGAGATAATAAGAGTCGATTGTGAATATCCGATCCATTTACCTGCCTTAGAAATAATGAGACATGCATTTTGATTTGTGAGACACACTGATATAATTGTTTTTATCACAACTCACCCACGCACGAAACCAATTTTAATGATAAGCACAATATACGATGTACACATACATGTCAAATAGAACTACAGTTTATGTGCAATTGTACTCAAAATAACCACTGAAAATCATTACTAGGTATTCAAAAATTAGAAAAAAAAAACAAAAAATCCCATACTGTAAAAACAATTGTTGGGCATTTAAAATTTGACACTAACTGTACGCATTATATTTTTATTTTGATACAAACTGTACGCATTATATTTAATAATAAAGTGCAAAGTTACTACAGTTTAATTATTTTCTATGCATAATTATATTGCACATAAAAAAAACTTCCGAACGTTTGTGATTGGTTACTTCTGGGACAAATTTTTTATTTAAAATATAAACTACGATCACTTATTGCTTTTATAGTCCACCTCCTCATATACTACGTCAAAAGATAATTGCCGAAGACTAGCTATATTTAAGGGTGAATCTGCAAAAATGATACTGTAGTAAACTTTACTTAAAATTGCGTTTCTAATACTAAAGTTTCGCGAGGTGCAAAAATAATACTCAACTTGGGGTCCAGGTGCAAATATAGTATTTTCACTTGAGAGAAATAAAATTGGATATGAAAAGACTCGTATGTCCCTCATTAAATAAAAATTTAATGAGAGAGGAATGAGGGCATAAAAGTCTTTTCATATCTAAATTTTATTTCCCTCAAGTGAAAATACTATATTTGCACTTGGACCCCAAGTTGGTAATCTTTTTGCACCTCGCGAAACTTTAATATTAGAGATGGAATTTTGGGTAAAGTTAAGTATCATTTTTGCACATTCGCCCTATATTTAAATTAATGCGAGTTGAGGCAATATGATATTTTGAGACAATATAATTTCAAGGCACTTATTATTAAAAAGCGTGTGCATATTGTGTACTATCTTCAGGAGAAGCGTTGATCAAGAATTGCTCTAAGTTTGTTTTGGTGATGTGGTTGATACTCGCATTTGTGTTGATGCAAAGTTACACTGCAAACTTGTCATCAATATTGACCGTACATCAATTAAAACCTCTTTACCCTAGTGAGCATGACATTTTAATAAACCCCAACCTTAATGTTGGATACCACACTGAATCCTTCGTCAGAACTTTACTGGTCAACACCGGGAAGTTTAATGAGTCGAGGGTGAAGAACTACGCTGACATTAAAGAATATAAGGACGCTTTGGACCAAGGTAGCCATAAAGGCGGAGTGGATGCTATTTTTGATCATATTTCCCACATTAAGATCTTCCTCAACAAATATGGTTCCAATGATTATGCCATGGTCGATACAAAATATCGCATTGATGGATTTGCATTTGTGAGTTTCAATCTCTATTCCTTTATCACGCATAAATCCCTTTAGTTTGATGTCTAAAAGCCTTTTTCTTTCTTGCCCTTGCTATATTATAAGTTTGGGAGAGTCATTAATTACATAAATACTTGTCAATCCATTGGGTCATATATAACTTTAGATTAAATATTTATTTATAAGAAAAATAAATTAGTTTTGAGGAAAAATGATAATTATATATATTCTGAAGTAATTGATTTTGCACCCTTAATTTCTCTAAAAAAGTGATCAATTTGGTCATATAATTAAGATTAGAAGGAATTAACTAATTTTAATTTTCCCTTGTAATTAATGTTTAAATTTGATATTTTCTGTTTTTCTGTTTTTCTTTCTTTGAAAACCCTATTAACAAGTATAAAGTTCAAAAATGTTATCCATTTAAAATAGATATAATGTGTTAACTTCCATTTGAAACGTCATGAATTTGTTGAAAATGCCCTATAGATGTAGGTGTTGCCATTTTAATTCAGGATGTTTATCTCATCATAGTGTGATGTTTATTTTCCTTTAATAATGCATACTGCAGTCTAGGATAATTTATGGATTTATAATGTTGATTTACATTACTTATCAGGCCTTTCCCATTGGCTCCAACTTAACTTCATACTTCTCCAGAGCCATATTGAATGTGACCGAGAGTGAAATCATGGGCAAGATAGAGGAAAAATATTTTGGAAGCAATCCAGAGGATAATAATTTAGGCCAAGGCATATCGAGTTCATCATCATCAGCCGATTCAAGTTCCAGACTTACCACTATAAGCTTTGCAGGTTTGTTCATGGTGAATGGGATTCTTTCCCTTTTAGCTTTTGCAGTCTCAGAAAGTCATAATTGGCGAAAACCTGTTGTGCTGGCAAAAACTTATAGCCAAGAATGGCTGAGGAGTTGGAGTTTTAGAAGAACTAGTCCAATAGGGGAAGGTCATGCACCAAGCAGAAATGTTGATGGAGAAGGTTTTACAACCACAGAAAATAATCATGCTGTTGGATTTGAAGTGGAGCATGTTTAAGCACGGTGAAACTCAAATTAGGACGTCTATTTTATTGAATGTATATTTTTTGAAGCATTTTTATTGGGAAAATGACAAAAAAATGACACTTGAATTTGAGTTGGACGAAATGAGGTCTCCAATTCCAACTTAGACAAATGAGGGATAGTCCCCAATTTGTCTTAAATGAAATTTGTGACTTTATGTCAAAAGAGTAGTTAATAGGGATACAAGAGTAGTTAATAGGGATACAAGAGTAGTTAATTGCGATACATGAGTATCATTTTTCACCATTGAAGAAGACCCAACAAAATAATGAACCAAAGTATCATTTTTCACCACATACTTAAAGGGAGATACCATCTTAATCAAAATATTACGTAAAGTTCCTACCTTTTTCTCCTTCACAAGCTTCACCTTGGCTAAAATGGCTTCATTCCTCCCTCTGACATGCAAGGAATGCAGAAAAGCTTCCAACTTGTGTTTAAGTGTGTTATCTTGATCACAATAATACCCAAAGTTCTCACCTTTTTCACATTCCAAGCTTCAACTTGGCAAGCAACAAGAAGATGATGAAGCCTTGGTGTCTCAGCCAAGCAAGAAGAAAAGGAGAAGAAGAATATGTTATGAAATGTGTAGCTACGTTTTGTTTTATGTAAGGGAAGGGTGGTTTTGTCATTTGGCTTGAATTTCATTTGGACAAATAGGGGACTAACCCTTATTTGTCCAAGTTGCACCCTTATTTGTCCAAGTTGCAATTGGAGACCCTTAATTGTCCAAATGAAATTCAAGTGACATTTTATTGTTATTTTCCCATTTTTATTGCCTATGTAACTAATTATGTATGGAGATGGCAAATTATTCCCGCATTTTAAAGACAATCACTTTATGTTTTGAAACGCTCACAATTTACAAGTTATAACTAACTAATATTATTTATTTTAAAGTACATATCAAAATTAAGCTTAGTCAGAGGCTCAATTATAGAGTTTATAAAATGTAAAATTAATTTTTTTCTTGTTATGATGAAAATCCCCTAAATGTGGATGTTAATGTCCATTCCCCTTTATTCCTCTTTGTTTTTGGGCTATTCCATATTGATGCATAATGTAACCCTCATGTTGTCCTCTATAAATATGGGACTCACCATTGTATATGACCAATCCATTTGAATAAGATATTCTCTCACTCTCTTCTTGTCTCTCTTATATTCTCTTCTCATGTTTATATTCATAACACGTTATCAGCACGAAGCTCTAACCGAGCACGAGACTCACGAAGGTAATATTGGTAATAATATTATTTTCTTCATCTTGTTTTTATCTCTTATATTTTGTTTTTTTTTTGTGGAACCTGCCGTTCCAATACAATGATGACCTGAAGTCATCTCTACGGAATCTGTAGTTACAATTTTTATTTACGGCCCGAAGCCGTATTTGATTTTGATGGAACCTGAAGTTCCATCTAGTAAAAAATTTCAATTTTTATGGCCTGAAGCCATATTTGGTGGACCTGAAGTTCCACATAATAAAGATTTGGCCTGAAGCCATGTTTGATAGAACCTGAAGTTTTATCTCATAAAAATTTCAGTTTTTTACTACCTTAAGCCGTATTTGATTTTGATGGAACCTGAAGTTCCATCTACTAAATATTTCATTTTTTACTACTTGAAACCGTATTTGATTTTGATGGATCCTGAAGCTCCATCTTCTAAGAATTTCATTCTTGTATGAATTGAAATGAACATTTGTAAACCTCTAGAAAATTGTTTGGGGCTAGAGATGATATGAAAATTGAGTTTTAACTCAAAGAGATATCTGGACAAAGTAACCTTGGTGGTAGAAAATCTCAATCATGGGTGACGTGCAATTATGAAGAAATGATTGACACAATATTATGATGCATCTTTGGATGGAAAATCCCAATCATGGGTCACGTGCAATTATGAAGAAATAATTGACACAATAATATGATGTTTTGATTACCATGAGATACATTGGCAAAAAAAAAAAGATTACCATGAGATACAAATGCTACAGAAAATGTGAAGAGAAGTTATAGGGCTTACACATCACTGCCTACATAATTGAGATAAAGTCATTGTATGACACCAACAGGTATATTTTAAGAAAAATTTATATTGCGATTAGACACATATTCTCATGCTATTCTGATTATACATGAATTGGTGTTCTAAATTTTTTATGCCAAATGGGTTAATGTTTAAATGTGTCAGTTTGAAAATCAATAATTCATGATTATAGTAGTAATACATATGACAAGAGAAACCTAAGGAATTGGCTTAATAAAAAGAGACTATGCAATTTAAATTGTAACTTTGAAATATTTTTGAGGCTAATATTTGTTTATTTCTCTAATCTTGATTGCAGACAACAAACTTGTTTATAATGCCATAAAAATTATATTAAACATTGATGTCTTTAAAGTACTCGATTATTTCAAAAATTAATGCTGGAGATTTATTATTTTGGTGTTAATGAGTTTTAAACATATTTATGTATCTATGTATGGTAATGGATAATTTCATATTGCTCACATTTATGAATGGTTTGAATAGATCATTTATTTGTGAAATAAAGTTTGAAATTTTGTAATTTTATCATAAATGATATTACACGGTGAGATTCTAATTCAATTAGAATTGTAATTGCTAAATATAATTGAGATATTTAGTATTATGATTTGCCTAAAATATAGTTGTAATTTGAAAATAAAATCATTTGTTAATAACAGCGTGAAGCCTATATGATAAAACCTGAAGTTGTATCACATAACAGTCTGAAGAAATACTTGATAGAACCTGGAGTTCCATTACATAAATATATCGATTTTATGTTTAGAGCTAACGACCCGAAACAATAAATATTATATTTTTATGACCTGTCGTCATATAACATTTTTGTTTAAAATGGCTAGAGCACCATGGCCTGAAGCCATGAAGATCTTATTTTTATGACCTGTAGTCATAAAAGTTATGTTTTGTATTTAATTATTAAATACTTAGAGTCTAACCACTATAAAGATTGTATTATTATGACCTGTAGTCATAAAAAGTAAGTTTTTATATGATCGAGTGGTCAAATCCTCACGGCATGAAACTATAAAAGTTCGATTTTATGACCAGAAGTCATATAAATTTTATAAATGTTCTGCTTAATTGTTAAATGTGCAAAGCTCAATAGCCCGAAGCAATAAAGATTTTATTTTTATGGCCAGAAGTCACATAAAATAATTTCCTAATTAAGTATTAAGTGGTCAGAGCCCAATGATCTATAGTCATCATATATTGACGTGAAGTAATGACACTTCTATTTTTTTTTATGACCAAAAGTAATATAAAGTGGCAAGAAGCCAAATACAGAATTTAACTTTATGGCCTGAAGCCATAAAAACTTTATGTTTATGACTAATAGTTATAAACACTTATATTCTACTCAAGCATACAATGACATGAAGCCACATAAATTTATGTGCATAGAAAGCAATGAAATTGGTTCCTGAAGAACTATATACATTAGATACAATGATATTAGTTCCTGAAGAACTATATGCAACGGTATTAATTCCTGAAGAATTGATAATGTATTAGTGAGTGGAAAGTATTTTACATGACTCACTTGAGAGGAAATTATTGGAATACAAGTATGAGTCATATTGTATAGAGTTTTTACCCTTATATTACCAGAAGTTAGTTTGATAATGAGAATAATATTGCAACAAACCTGAAGTTTGTGCATCTAATTTTTGGCAATGACCGGTTGGATCATCCCGGATCATAATGATGCAAAACAATACCAATACTCACTAATGAACCAGAAAATTCAGTTACTTGTTCTCAAAAGAATGAAATATGAAACACCACTAGTTTTGATTGAGATTATACACATGTAGATGTGTATTATATGAATTATATATGGGCCCATTCAGATATCATATGAACTAAATGATACTTTATGAATATTAGATGCATCTATTAAATGGTCACATTAGTGGTGTCCATGTTACATGATCAACTTGCAACCTGAAGTTTGCAAATTTGTTCAGTTAAGTACATTAGTCATATGATTTTCATTGAAATCACTAGTGATTGTTAATTTTATTTTTAATGTTTATATACTATCTGAGAGCATATATATCTAGTAAAGTCTCCTTGAATAGCTAGATCAATATTCGTGAGAACAAAATTTTCAATTTTAGATTTGGGTAAAATGTACTACAACTATAATTGCATCATGCCAATAAAAGAGAATGAATTCTCCCATTGGCTCTTGGTCAGTAGCCAAGTATTTTCCATCTGATGTTTTAAAATATTGATTCATATTATTCAACCACAATAATACACAGATGGATATTAAATGAAATTTGTGGATAAATATTGGTGTTCCCAATATGAGGGGAGGAATTAATAACTGGAAGAGATATATGTTGTATGCAACAAATATGGATCCTCAAATATTAGTAATGTGAACTAGAAGTTCATCAAATGTTGCAAAATATTTGTCAGACACTATCACTGACCAAATATGGATTTTTATATCTCATGATCCAGTTGAAGAATGCTCCATTAATTATATATGAGAATGAAACATGTTTGAAGCATGAGAAATGATTGGTTCCAAAAGAAAATGAAAATGGAGCAAATAATTATGATGATCATTTTGAGGAGGCTTTACTTGAGACATAACTATTTGTAAGATCCCAGAAGTGGCTCAGGTACCTGAAAGAAATAAAAAGAGAGCTCAATATGTTGTGTCATAAGGAAAAGGAACCATGAAAGGATAAATTTGTCGACAATAATATCATATGATAAATGAGGATCCGGTATATAAATGTCATGAGTAGTCATAAAATGACTAACTAGTAGAAAACAAAAGACGTTATATGAAATGTGACAACATAAATGTATGCACCTGAAGTGCTATTTGAATTATAAAAATGAGAACACTTATACGAAAAAGGGGGAGAAGTATGGTTAGAATGATTTTCGCAGTAGTTCAATAAAATAATGATAGATGTTGTCTCGTGGTGGAATGAGCATTCATGTTTTGATTTGGTAGTTTGACAATATATGAAATTTTGATGTGCGTCTAGAGAATATGATTATAAACCATGAGTAGATATTGTGAGTTGAATCGTAGAAGGATTTCAAATACTAGAAGTATTATGAAAAATGATTACATATATGTATAGATTTATATATAAACATATGAAAATCCCCGAAGGATTCCAGCTGCCAGAAGCATGCACTTTGAATTCACTAGAACAATACTCGATAAGGCTAAAGTCTTTTCTATAGATTAAAGCAATCTAGGCATATGTGGTACAATTGGCTTAATGAATAACTCCTGAAAGAAGGATATAAAAATGATCCAATATGCCCATGTATATTCATGAAAAGATATGGAAATGAGTTTACTATAATTTCCGCATATATTGATAATATAAATATCATCGAAACTCCTGAAGAGTTAGATAAGACAATAAATTGTCTAAAGAAATAATTCGAAATGAAATGAAATGAAGCAAGTCAAGAGTGTTTCTGGTTGAGATCATTGCTACGATGTAGTTGTGGTTTTTATCTTATAGTAAAATGACCCCCACGGTCATATACGAGGATAATATTGCATGTAACTCCCAACTAAAAGAAGGCTACATCAAAGGAGATAGAACTAAGCACATTTCACCAAAGTTCTTCTTCACTCGAGATCTCCAAAAAGATGGTGAAATTGATATCCACCAAATCCGGTCAAGTGAAAATCTAGCAGATATGTTCACAAAGTCACTTCCTGCTGCAACATTTGAGAAGCTTACTTATGGCATTGGACTTCGCCGACTTAGAGATTTCAACTGAAGTGGTCAAGAGGGGGAGATGATACACGCTGTACTCTTTTTTCCTTGTCTATGGTTTTTTTCCCACTGGGTTTTCCTAGCAAGGTTTTTAATGAGGCAGCACCAATAAGTGTATCACTAAGAATTGTACTCTTTTTTCTTCCATTAAGTTTTTGTCCCATTGGGTTTTACTTAGTTGGAGTTTTTTTTGACGAGATATATGTTTAGTCTTAGACATCCAAGGGGGAGTGTTATGAAAATCCCCTAAATGTGGATGTCAATGTCCATTCCCCTTTATTCCTCCTTGTTTTTGGGTTATTCCATATTGATGCATAATGTAACCCTCATGTTGTCCTCTATAAATATGGGACTCACCATTGTATATGACCAACCCATTTGAATAAGATATTCTCTCACTCTCTTCTTGTCTCTCTTATATTCTCTTCTCATGTTTATATTCATAAGATTTCTAATAGGGCGAAGGTGCAAAACTAGCCACCGTAAATTTCCATATGGACAACTTTGACACCTGTAAATTGGATGGTACAAAACCGTACATTATAAATCAAAATGGGACAAATTTAGCCACGCCGTTAAGTTGAAGCTAATAGACGTTTGTGTTGGCGTGGGGCCCACCTTCATTAAATCAAAACGTCTGTTAGCTTCAACTTAACGGCGTGGCTAAATTTGTCCCATTTTTATTTATAATGTACGATTTTGTACCATCCAATTTACGGGTGCCAAAGTTGTCCATTTGGAAATTTACGATAGCTAGTTTTGCACCTTTGCCCTTTCTAATATTATAAGGGAAAATAGGGAACCCACATTGTAGTTGACATTTCAGTACAAAATATGATACTCCCTCCGGTCCTAAATATAGGACCTAGATGACTTTTTTGAAAAATCCTAAAAAAACAAAAAATAAGTTAATTATAAATTGATTTACCTATTTTTTTCCTCTTAGACTAGTTTATTTTACCTATAAGCTAATGGATAATCTAAAAAGATATTAAATATGTCATGATTTAATAACCTATTTCGCAACCTTAAGCTTGCAAAGTATGCACATTTGCAGTATGATTATAATAACTCACTACTTTTTGAGTAGAAATAAAATAACTCAACAAAGTTGAGTCAATTCCCAACTAACTAGAATAACATTTGCGCCCTCACATTCTAGTTTATATGTATATGAAGTGAGTTATGATAAGATTATCTTTATTGATGTATTTTTTTCAAAAAATAACTTGTGTTATGATGCAAAAATGTAAGGGCCTGAATAAAAGAAATGGACCAAAAACTTCTTGAATGGGCGAAGGAGTTGATATGCAATCACGTTTATGAGATATGAATATAATAAGACGTGGAAGCAATGCAAAGAATAAAATAATTTGAGTGAAGGGTAAAAGCGTTGATATAGTAATTGACTATTTTACTTTAAGTATATATGGTAAATGACTATTTTGAAGTGCAGAAATGATAGATAAATTTTTGAACCGTGCAAATATGATAAAATCGGTGACGTCAGCTAACAACCGTTAAGACAACATTACCGGTTTTACATAGATACACTGATTCTGATAGTTATTTATCATTTCTGCACCTAGTTGTCAAGGCCGGTAGCTAACATAGGCGGTGGTGAGGCAAGGGAGTGGCCAGCGGCAGAGCAAAGACAGTACTCAGCAGAGGAGAGATAGTGGTGACAATAAAGGGAGACGGAGGAGGAGAGCTTGTGTTGGTAGATGTGGGCCCATCTAAGATTTTAATTAATGTATTTTTTTTATTTTAGAAAGGGTATTTTAATATTTTCCATTAGCTCATTGGATGGACCATTTTTATTTGTTCTTTGACCAATTTGAACCTTTGGAAATTGTTTACTGGCTAGAATGATATTTAACCCGTGAAATAAGTTCAAGATTCAACACAATACTCATGCTAAAGTCCAGAGTATACCTAAGAAATAGCACAAAATTGAGGAGGAAATTATAAATAAGGCGTGAATGAAGAAGAAAAAACCCAAGCTATCATTATACTGATTCCTGCTTTAATCATGGCCACGGGTTTCTCTTCTATGGTGGTGGCTTTGATTCTCTTGGTCAAGCTCTCAGGGGAGAAGCCAATGATGATGAAGATTACACAATGAAACTATGGCTTCTCCCCCTCTTTTGTTTCTCACTCACTACTCCTACGGAAGATGATGGATGAATTGACCAAGATAACAAAGGTTCCCACAGTGAAGTCGCCTTCTCTCCTTCCCCTCTCTTGTCCTCCTTTTCTTTTCTTTTTAACCCTTGCTTCAGATTGATTAAAACGAATTGGCCCATGTGGAGATGAAGTTGGATTTGGTGATGACTTTTTGTCCTTTGTGCAGTCCCCCTAGCTTCCTTCACTGTCGGCCTATTCCTTTTTTTTTTCTGTTTGAATTGTTGAGTCCAAATTGAGTCCATAGTGCAGCTTTTAATTAACTTAAAGCCCACAAAGTGGCTCAAGTCACTAAGCTAGCTGCAGGATGAGAATAAGACCAAACATGCAATATACATTGATATTTTATATTTTATTTTATTTTTCTTCTTTGTTTTTTTAGATATTCCTATTCATTTAGTAGTTCAACTAAGGTCAAACTTACCCTCTTTAATTTCAAAACCAACCTATTTATTTTCAACTCCCCCAAATAATACAACAAATTGATGTTTTTATCGAATTTCAATTAATCTCTTTAATTTTTCATCAATGACTCACCAAATTTATCTAAACTACATGTCAAATCTAATTAAAATTGGGGATTCATCAGTGGATCGGAGATGCATGAGTTTTAAGCTTAAAAGGGGAGTATCCCTGTTTCATCCTTTGTTCTAACTATAAATTTTCAATTCCTAGATTTAGGTTTTGTAATTTATGTTTAAACTTATTTGATTATGTTTATAATAATCGATTGTGGATGCTAATTTGTAGTGGACCAAGTTTTGTTGAACGTTGTGTTCATTAATATATATGATTACATATACGTTTCATTGTGACTCTATCAAGGGAGTTTCCTTGTTTCATCCTTTGTTTGAACTATAATTTTCAATTCCTAGATTTAGGTTTTGTAATTTATTGTTGAATTATTTTATTAAGTTTATAATCATCAATTTTAGATGCTAATTTATAGTGCATTACTTGATGCTAAACATTGTTTACATTATTATATGTGATTAATTACAAGTTTACTAATATAGACCTGTCCAATCTAACATTCACCTGCACCTTGTAACTTGATTTCTTAAAAAAATACTTTTCTCATATTTTTATGTTGAATTGAGGAGTTAACTTCAATCCTAAGCTAACTTAAGCAATTGAGTCAAGGATTCCGTGTTACCTCACTCGCTGAAAAACACATTGACCGGAAGATTTTTGAATTTTTTTTTTAAAAAAATAAAACTGTTAACTTAAGCATAATTGAAAATTAGGTCAAGTATATATCACGGGAAGGGTTTTTATTGTATGTTCCACTGAAAGGAACCTAATACTAGTATTATTCATAAACTGTTGACATGTCGTTCTCACTAGCTAGGACCAAATAATATGACTAGCGTTCTGACTAAGGGGCAAGGGCTATATGTCTAGTCTTGACTCATTATTTTCCATCTGATTTTTCTTAGTCTTTTTACCAATTCTCTAGAAATCTTTTTATAAAAAGAAAATATGACAAGTGTTTTTCCTCAGGGCTACATGTCTAGTCTTGACCCATTATTCCATCTTATTTTTCTTGGTCTTTTGACCAATTCTCTAGAAATCTGTTTATAAAAAGAAATTAAAAACAAATGATAATTTCTAATTAGACGCATATATGATGGGCAAGAAATTTTTTAAAGTTCCGATATTGTATTACTACGCAAGAAATTTTAGATTTATTTCATATGTATTATACTCCACTAATCCTTAATATAATCAATTTCTTTATTTATTTAATAAGATTTATTATTTTCTGCGAATAAAAAAAAAGTTATCTACTCCTAGTACCAAATATAAAATCAAATTATTATTTCCATTTAATATATTAACTACTATATAGAATATAATACAAACTGCCAAGTGCCAAGCTTGTTTTCGTAGCTAAGGCATTTTGTAATCAAAGAATATAATATAAACTTGAAAATTTAATTTATATACGGATGACTTAGAAATTTCTTTTCAACCAAAGTTAATTTCTTTAAAACCATTTTTTTTTTAATTTTGATGAGGTGGTTAATTTTTTAAAATCTTGAGTCTAAATTTTTTAATTTTTTAATTTCTGATTCTTTTAATTTTAGTTTTGATTATGTTATATCAATTGAAGTTTGGACATTTAAGTAAAGAGGGTATGTTGTGGTTAATTAAATTGTTCAATGAGATTTTACAGTCCAAGAAGATGTCTGACGATTGAAGAAAAAGTATCTTAGTTACTATTTATAAAAATAAATGTGATATACAAAATTATGCAAATTATAGGAGAATCAAGCTTATGATGAGTCATACAATGAAACTGAGGAAAATGTGATTCAACATAGATTGAGATTAAAGATTAATATTTATGAGAGACGGTTTTAATTCATGCAAAGAGGATCCACGACAAACTAGCTAGATTTATTTACTAAGAGGGATGATGTAAAAGTATCGAAGTAAAAAAAGAGATTTACATATGGTATATATTCTTTGACTTAGAAAAAAAATGTATGATTATAAACAAATTAAAGAGGAGTGCTTTGGAAAGTTTTGGAAAAGAAATGAGTGAGTGTTAAATATATTAAAGTTATAGACTAAGGTTAGAACATTGGAAGGTAAAACAAAAATTTTTAATACGATGAGGTAAAAAACTCGTTCAGGAGCGCGAACTTATTATTCAAATTTTAAAATTGTACGGTTCTAAATTCTAATGAACATTTTTATATGATCGTTGAAATTTTCAACATACATGTTTACAATTGCTACAGGTGTAACACCTGAGACTTCAAAAATCTATTGGTAAGAGTAAAATATAATAAGTATGATTTGGACTACCTAATTCCGTCGTATATTACAAATTGTTGGCCAAGAAATTATAAATTCCACTAGAATTTCCGTTCAATTCATGGGAACATGCTGATCATATTACAAACACATACACATATGTCGACTATAAATAAAGAATCAATGGTGCGAACTCAAATTAGACATCTTTTAATTTCTGCGTTATCTTGCCACACACACACATACAGATATGGTGGTCCAAAATTACTGTTATGGCTACCTTGTAATAATTTCTTGTGTTGTGTTGTTAGCAGTTCAGATTAGAGCAAGCGATGATGATGCTGCAATTTCACTCCTAGGAGGCAAGAAGTTGATAATTGGTGTTCCCAAAAAACCAATCGGCGGTTTCGTCCAATTTGTGGACTTAAAACTCAATTCAACTAATAAGACTCAAGTTGTAAACGCTACGGGCTATTCCATTGACGTCTTCTATGCTGTAATAGCTTCCCTGAAGCGCCTACATTACAATATTTCTTTTGAGTTTGAAGCTTTTGTAGACGAACATGGCAACAGTTCTGGAGATTATGATGCACTCGTCTATCAGATTTATAAAGGAAAGGTTAGAAACTCTATAATCTTCTATTATACATTCTATATTACTCATTTATATGTTCAGTAGTATAACATCTATTTACCTTATTGATTAGAACATATTAGTTAAATGTGTTAACATTTACGTTTATCCTCATCGATCCTTCCTCGATCTCACACTTTCAATTATTAAGAGCATTAATTTTAGGGCGAAAGCCCAAAAATGATACACAACTATTGGCCAAGGAACAAAAATAATACATAACTATTTTGAGATACATAAATGATACCTAACTTTTACACGTGATCAAAAATGATATTTTCACTAATATGACAATAAGATTAGATATGAAAAATCCAAAATGCCCTTATAAATTAAACATAATTTTTGAATATGTGGGACCCACATTTAATAATAAAAAATGTCCTTCTCTTCCTCTTCACCTTCAAGGCGTCACTCTCTAGCAAATCGGAGAGGAACATTTTTTATTATTAAATGTGGGTCCCACATATTCAAAAATTATAATGTTTAATTTATAAGGGCATTTTGGACTTTTCATGTCTAATCTTATTGTCATATTAGTGAAAATATCATTTTTGATCATATATAAAAGTTGGATATCATTGATGTACCTCAAAATAGTTATGTATTATTTTTGTTCCTTGGCCAATAGTTGTGTATCATTTTTGGGCCTTGGCCCTTAATTTTATAAGCACATTTCAAGAAAAGTCTGGAATGATTAGAGAAATGCGTCTTATATTAAAGACTAAACATATCCCCAAATAGATTTTATATTTGAAACTAAAATAAGTACTACTATTCTTAGATCTGGTCTACTTATGTCATGTGAGTTCCATATTGGATGGGTTTTCACGAAAGATGGGCCTTACAAAGCATTGGCTTCGCAAGCTGATTCCAACAATATACTCTCTCTAGTCTCAAATATAATATCATTTTGACTTTTCTGTGAAAGTTAAGAAAGCGAATTAGACTACTAAGTTGTACCACCATATTCCACATGTATGTAGTTATACAATAATAACAATCATGTTAGGTGATACTCCCTCCGGTCCTAAATATAAGACCTAATTGACTTTTTTGAAAAATCCTAAAAAAAGCAAAAATAAGTTAATTATAAATTGATTTACCTAATTTTTTCCATTAAACTAGTTTATTTTACTTATAAACTAATGGATAATCTAAAAATATATCAAATATGTCATGATTTAATAGACTATTTTGCAACCTTAACCTCTCCAAAAAAAAGTTATCTACGTCCTATATTTAGGACCGGAGGTAGTATATTACTTTAATTTGTTAATAATTCTCTTCAGTTTCACTCTTCCTCTTTTATGAGGGCTCCACATTATTTGATCGACTATTCTAACTAGTGCAACATCTAATTGTCTTCTTTGAACATGGTCAAACAACCTCAAACGACTTTCTACCATTTTTTTCAATACCACATATAATTATATTATAGTTTATAACTAGAATTTACTAGTTTGAGGGAAAAAAAGATAACTATACATAATTTAAAGTAATTAATTTTATATTCTTAAGTTTTCTAAAAGCAAAGGCTATTAATTAGTATTGTCTGGAATTCCACAGTGACCATTAGAAATTTTGTATTTGACCCCAAGAAAAACGGTGAAGTCAAATCTTTTATAGTTAAATGATTACTGAGTCACCTACTTTCTATCTACTTCAGCCGCGATACAATTTGCAGGATATGTTTGCTTGTTCAAATGTTCTGCTTTCACTGCTTCCACCCACACACACATATACATTTATACATCATATAAATGCTTAGCTTAGGAATCGTAACGAGCATTGGGAAAGATTGAGTTAGGCCCTTCATCCTCTGTAAAAATTTATCATCTACTCCCTCCGGTCCCTAATGTAAGAGCCCAAAATTTGAATGGTTTTGGTCCCTAATGTAAGAGCTCACCTCACATTCTCTCCTCATTTAATGTATTTTTTCCTACTTTACCCCTAACTCTCTTTCATATTTATTAATGCTTATGTATTTCTCTCTCTTAAAAGTACCATAATAAATATGGGCAATTTTGGAAAAGAAGCATTAACTCCAGACATCCAACTAACATTCACATGTTTTCTTAAGAAGCGTTTTTTTGGCGGCTAGCTCTTACATTAGGGACCGGAGGTAGTATGATTTATTCTTTAATTTGGTCATTAATCAATGCATTAATATATTTCTGCTCTATGATTGATGGCGACGTAAATGATTATAGTTGCTTCAACTCCAACTTTCATTGTACTCCTATGTTTAATTTGAACTTATTGCCATTATGATTTCTAGAATTGCCATTTCTTCTCCCACATGCATGGTTTTGTGTTGAAATTGAAAGGACCGGACATGAAAAAGTCTGGACCCTCACTTCATGGTGCTACTCTGTGTTGATTCTTTCATTTTGTTGGAAGCCATGACCAATACTTCAAATGTAAACATAAATTTAAAACATATTAGTGAACTTGATTGAATAATGAACAGTACGATGCTGTGGTGGGGGATTTGGCGATTGTGGCAAATCGGTCCAACTATGTAGATTTTGCATTGCCATATAAACCGGCTGATATGAGGATGCTTGTGAAGGTTCGACATGATCCACGATTGAATATGTGGATTTTTATACAACCTTTTACTTGGGATCTATGGCTGTCTATAGTCATATTCAATATTTTAATAGGAGGTATCATAATCTTTTTGGAACGCACTGTTGAGGAAGATTTATCTACACTTGAAATGTCAACATCAACAAAACAACTCAGCAAGTTTTCTATCCTATGGCTCCCTGTGATGCAAGCAGTTCTTCCAGAAAGTGAGCATCTTTCATTAATCCTTGAAATATTTACATTTCCCATTTTAATTTTCTTAAATATTGATTTCATTAATAAGGATATACTAGTATAAAAGGCGAAAGATATTATGATGTCAATTAAGGATTTTTATTTATGGGTCATTTACTTCGTACCTCTCCAAACTTATTTTTTCTTTTGGTAAAAAATAATATTATTTACATATATTACCTTTAGTGCAAAGCATATAACCGTCTGAAAAATAAAAACAAAGAAGATAACCGTGTCTAACTATTCTTAATTTTAAATTTCTTTACTTTTTGTAGGAGAATCAGTGGCCAAAACAGGCTCTAGGTTTGTGTTGGTACTTTGGTTGATACTAGCATATGTTCTCATGCAAAGCTACACAGCATGCTTATCATCGATCTTGACAGTTCATCAATTGCAACCCACTTACCCAAATGAGCAAGATGTTTTAAGTGATCCCAAAATTAACATTGGATATCCTGGTGTCTCATTCATAAGAGGCGTCCTTATCAATAACATGAAGATTGATAGTCGAAGGTTGAAGCACTACTCTACTGTTAAACAGTATAAGGAGGCATTGGACAAAGGAAGCCTTAAAGGTGGTGTTGATGCTATTTTTAATGAAGTTTCCTATTTTAAGATCTTCCTCAAGCAATATGGCTCTAATTATGCCTTGATACAAACGAGGCATCGCAGTGATGGTTATGGGTTTGTGAGTATTTCCCTCTCTACTTTTGTGCAGGATTTAGATTTCCTATCATTTTATTTTAAAGTAGCATTAATAATATTCCTAATAATAGTCTTCTAACATTTCATATACATAAAGGGATTTTTTATAAATGGGAGATTGTGTGCTGTTTATCATACATTTGTAAACTCGCTATGTTATATCTATGATGACTGCCTCTTTAATCCAAAGTAAAATAATAATGTTCTCACATAAATCAAAGGGAGACTGTATGGATTTAATATGGTCAATGTTATTATAACACTGACATTAGTTTTTATACTTACACTAATATTTTACATGTTGTGCGGTTTTTGTAGGCATTCCAACAAGGCTCCAACTTAACCTCACACTTTTCTAGAGCCATATTAAATGTGAGTGAGAGTGGAGAAATGGAACAAATTGAGAGGAAATATTTCAGCAGTAGCCAAGACCTATCATCTACCAGTTCATCGGATAATGCAAGTGCAAGCCTTGCCACTTTTAGCTTTGCAGGTCTATTCTTGTTAATTGGAGTGCTTTCGCTCATAACTTTACTAGTCTCTAAAAGTCGTGTTTGGCGAAAACCTTTAAAATTAGCAAAAACTTATAGCCAGCAAATGTTGAGTCGGAGTTTTGAAAGAACTACTTCCATTATTCGAAGATTCTCTCCAACTAGCTAGAGAGGAAGTGCTGTTAAATTAAAGAAGCTGGTTTGGTAATTAGAGAAAGTAATTAAAATAATAATGTATTCATATTTATAAAATTCATTTCAATAGGAGAATTTGGTCTTAAATATGGGATATATTTATATATTTTTTTGAAATATTTTCCCATTTATCCTTTGATTTGTGTGCCATGCATCTATATAGAAAAGATTGTCATTTCAAAGCCAACTAAGACAAAAGTGGAATAATAATTACATTATATTATAATTAAGTTGAATGAAATTGTTTGTACTTTGTATTCAAAAGTACTGAAATAATATCAACAATTGGTAAATTTATTAAGAGATTAAAATTGGCAAATAGCGAAATAGAGTACTTTGAATTAACAAGCCTATACCTATTTTGACACTTCTATTTCATGATATCAAATTGTTCCCTTTTCTAATGATAATTAATTATGTTAATATATTTATGAAGTTGTTTGAAGTCTCTTATATTTAAAAAACTCTTTAAAGCATATTAAAACCTTAATTAGCATTAGTATGCACAATCTCTCTATTTTTTTTATTACATGCACGCCAAAATTCATAATACCCCATAATTTGGAAAATAATAATAATAATAATAATAATAATAATAATAATAATAATAAAGGAAGATTAAGAGTCAAGAGGCGTTATTTAAAAATATAAATGCATTATAAATTAATTATGAAGTATGGTATTTTTAATGGACTTTCAAGGCTCTTATGAAATTGAAGAAAAATAGTTAAAACTTAGAAGATGAATTTAAATTTAAGAATTTTAAGGAAATCAAGTTAAAGTTCAAAGAAATTTAAAGTGGAAGAAAAATCTTAGTTTAAGCTTAGGACTATTATTCTAAAATAGTAATGTCAGCCTCCATAACCCATTTATCATTTCCATTTTCTCTCAAAAATTCACCTACAATATATTTTACCAATTTTAACCTATGATAACATCTTTTGAACTAAAATCTAATTTCTTCAAACTTAATATTCTTGAACAAGGGAGAGACTCACCTTTAAAATTGTTATAATGGGATAAAATATAATTTTGGTCCCTTATATTTAAATCAAGTTTCAATTTAGTCCATTATGTTTGGAAAGTGCACTCTTAATCCCTTATATTTGCATCAAGTTTCAATGTTAGAGCTTAGTATCCATTAAATGTTTGCTATTTAATTTTCAATTAAATGTTTGGAGCGTATTAATTTTAAGTTCATCATTATTCTCTCTAAAATATATAACAATATATGCAAATTCGATGTGTATTGCTTTACTCTTTATGTTCTTAAATATAAGAGTTAGTTGACTTTTTAAAAAATTAATGAAACGAAATGAACTACTTAGTCATAAGATATTTTTTACTCCCTCCGGTCCTAATTATAAGTCGCCTTTGACTTTTTTTGGAGATGTTAAGGTTACAAAATATGTTATTAAATTATGACATATTTGATAAATTTTTATATTAGTCATTAGTTTATAGGTTAAACAAACTAGTTTAAGAGAAAAAATTAGTTAAATCAATTTATAATTGACTTATTTTGCTTATTTAGGATTCTCTAAAAAAGTCAAAGGCGATTTATAATTAGGACCGGAGGGAGTATATTATTATATTATATGTTAGCTTATTAGTCAAATAAACTAGTTCAAAGAAAAAATTCTAGAAAATCAATTTTTCATTTACATGTTTAGCATTATTAGGATTCTTAAAAAAAGTCAACCAGCTCTTATATTTAGGAACAAATGAATTATTTAATTAAGAATCATGTCCTTCTAAGTAATTTTCTTATGCTTTTATAATCGCATATCACATAATTTAAATTCTTTTCTGATCTTATTTCTAAAAATGTCAAATGAAAAACAAGTCACTTCTCCTCTCCATTGCCAATAAACACACCTTAAGGTGACATAAATAAAAAGTTGCAAGAAGTGTGAAACACTCAAACACAGAGTGAGCAGCGGCTACTGAGCAGACAGAGGATCACTCTCATCTTCTTTGTCTTCATCGCTCAGCGTCTTGAGCAAGCACATCAGGAACGAGAATGTAGAGTAGATCGAGTGAGAGAGGTTAGAGAGAAATTTATTAGAGGCTTGAAGAAGAGAGGTGTTTGGGACTTTCAATTGTAATTGGTGGGTTTCCTCTCTTTCTCATTACCTTCTTATTTCTGTTATGTTTCTCTTGCTTAAGTTTTGGATTTAGACATGTTTTAATGTTGAGATTTGAACTTCCTTCCATGTCTTTAGTTATTTTCATCTTTTAAGTATTTTAAAACTTATACATGGGTTGATGTCTTCAACTCTTTTCTCTTTTGCCCATTAATGATTTTTATGTTAGGTTTGATTTGTGTATGTTTTCTATAACGGGATGACCAGCATTTATATTGTTTGTTTAATGAGTGACTTGAGAGAACATTAATGTAAGAACTAATTTAAATCCAAGTTTATCTTGCACTTTCGTTATAGGATTGGAAGTATTTTTGTGAAACTGAATTGGTTCATTTGTATAGACTATTTGAAAATGTAGTAAGAGATTATACATATTATTTTCAAATAAAGTTTGACTAGGTTTGAGAGAGAGTTATTTGAATGTAATATGAGTTCAAACAAAAACATGGTAAGCATTGATTATTAGAGAAGGAAAATAATAGGTATAATTATAGACAAGTGGAAAAAAAGGTTAGACTTGTCCAGTTCAAAGTGCTCTATTCTTCATATTGCCAATTTTTATCAACTAAATTTTTTACAAATTTTCTACTTTTTTACAAATCCTAAGATTTTTTATAATCTTAATGCTAAATAAGGTTTTAAACATATTTAAGATGCATTATTGGTTCTTGATGACTCCACAAATTTTCTATGATTCAATACATATTTTGAGTATATTTGAAGAATAATTGATGCCTAATTAAAAGGAATTTTCTTGATATCTCATTATAGACATAAAGTTTATAGATATAATTAGCTAGATATATATTAAGTAAAAGAATAAGAAAATTATAAGATTAAACTAGAAAAAAATAGAGTTGATATTATTATTAAAAATTCTTTTCTTTTCTAAACTTTGGCAGGTTATATCAGTTTTGGTGGATTACATGAACAATGGGCCTGAATTGGACTTCAGATTCAAAGCTCACAAAATGACACAATTTGGGTTCAAGAAGTAAAGGCCACATGGACACTTGAACAGCAGTTTGAAAGGCCGAAAAAAAGAAATGAGGCCGATAGAAGAACTGATGATAGCAACACGTGTTCAAGGAGGAGAGAAGACACATTACAAAAGGAAAACGAATCACCAATTTTGGCTAGCACTACATGATCGCCTATTCCCAAACTCTGAAATATGTAGAAGATGAATGACCCTAAGGAAATGCTCCTATGCAAGAAACTGCTGGGTGAGAATTGTCCAACAACACCACAGAGAGGAATTCTATTCGAAACCATTTTTTTTTTTGATCGAGATATTCGAAACCATTTAAGGAATGGTTTCTAGACAACTTGAACTTTAGGATGGGAGGGACTAATTGGAGGACTTTCTTCAGAACACAATGGAGACTCTAGAGTAGCAAAAATAAAAACATTTTCATCCAAGAAAACATTCTGCCTGAAAATGTCATTATTTCAGTTTTTACTTTAGTAAACCATATATCCTATAGTGCCAGACAACTTAATGCTATTACTATTAGCCCAGCTGCCTAGAGGATTTTTGGTAACATGTACAGTTTTATATAATATACTTTTCATTCGAAAAAAAAAGAAAGAAATCACCAATTTTACTTTGCGGAGACAGTTTGGAAAAGAAGAGGAAGTGAACAAGTGGCGGCACACAAGAGCTAGGCCTCACATCTTCACCTTCTTCTCAACTTCCTCTCTTTCCATCCTCATTATCCCACTGAAATATTCCATAATTTCTTCAATTTCTTCCTTTGTTGGGCTTTCTTCTATGAGTGGCTAGACATTTCTTTGTTTTTAGGAATTATGGGTTGATAGCTTGATCTCTCATGCCTATGGAGGAGTCTTGTTCCTTTTCCTTTCTCTTATATTTTTTAGTTTCCTAGATTTTAGGTTTGTCCTTTATACTTGAGACTTGTATTAAATATGTTTTTCAATTGATTTTGATTGTAATTTTGGTTTGTAATAAGGAATTGGTACTCACACACACACACATATATTGTTTATGATTCATTTGATATCTCTCTGTTTATTCATGGTATCGGTATTAAGATACTTTAATTAAATTGAATTGTAGTTAAACTTAATGTGTCCATTGCAAACCATTGATCACACTATAAAGTAATTACTAATGTTTAGTTAAATAGATTTATGAGATTAGGTGTTATACTTGCCGGTTAGTGAAGTTTGATATTTTAAGTAGAAACCTAAAGAAAATTCAAAGGTGGGTGATTATTTAAAGAAAATTCAAATTAACCATCATTGTTATGAATATAAAGATGAGAAGAGTAGAGAAGAGAGACAAGAAGAGAGTAAAAACTTATATTCACTTGTGTATTGTATACAATAATATTGAGTCTTCTATTTATAGAGGAAAATTAGGTTACATCATCATTAATATGAATCAATAATAGAGCTAAATGATAGGAGGAATATAGGGGATTGGACATCCACAAATAGAGATTTTCATAACACTCCCCCTTGGATGTCCAAGACTAAACATATGTCTCAATAAAAAAAACTTCAACTAAGTAAAACCCAATGGGACAAAAACTTAATAGAAGAAAAAAGAGTACAATGCTTAGTGATACACTTATTGGTGCTGCCTCATTAAAAACCTTGCTAGGAAAACCCAGTGGGAAAAAAACCATAGACAAGGGAAAAAGAGTACAGTGTGTATCATCTCCCCCTCTTGACCACTTCAGTTGATATCTCTAAGTCGGCGAAATCCAATGTCATAAGTAAGCTTCTCAAATGTTACAGCAGGAAGTAACATTGTAAACATATCTGCTAGATTTCCATTTGACCGGATTTAGTGACTATTAATTTCACCATCTTTCTGGAGATCTTGAGTGAAGATAGAACTTTTGTGAAATGTGCTTAGTTTTGTCTTCGTTGATGTAGCATTCTTTGAGTTGGAAGATATATGTAATTATCCTCATATATGATCAGTGGGGCTCATTTTACTAGAAGATAAACCACAAGTACATCGTATATGATGTATCAATGATCTCAACCAGAAACACTCTTAGCTTCCTTCATTTCATTTCATTTCAAATTCTTTCTTCAGACAATTTATTTTCTTATCTAACTCTTCAGGAGTTTCGATGATATTTATATCATCAACATATACAGAAATTATAACAAATTCATTTCCATATCTTTTCATGAATATACATGGGCATATTGGATCATTTTTGTATCCTTCTTTCAGGAGATATTCATTAGGCCAATTGTACCACATACGCCCAGATTGCTTTAATCTATACAAGGACTTTAGCCTTATCGAGTATCGTTCTCGTGAATTCAAAGTGCAATGTTTTGGCATCTGGAATCATTCAGGGATTTTCATATGTTTATATATAAATCTATACATGTATGTAATCATTTTTCATAATACTTCTAGTATTTGAAATCCTTCTAGAATTCAACTCACAATATCTATCCATGGTTTATAATCATATTCTCTAGACGCACATCAAAATTTCATATATTGCCGGACTACCAAATCAAAATATGAATGCTCATTCCACCACGAGACAACATCTTTCATTATTATATTGAACTACTGCGAAAATCATTCTAACCATACTTCTCCCCCTTTTTTGCATAAGTGTTCTCATTTTTATAATTCAAATAGCACTTCAGGGGCATAGATTCATGTTGTCACATTTCATATAGCGTCTTTTGTTTTCTACTAGCTAGTCATTTTATGTCTAATCATGACATTTATATACCAGATCCTCATTTATCACTTGATATTATTGTCAATAAATTTATCCTTTCACGATTCCTTTTCCTTATAACATAACATATTGAGCTCTCTTTTTCTTTCTTTCAGGTACCTGAGCCACTTCTGGGATCTTACAAATAGTTATGTCTCAAGTAAAGCCTCCTCAAAGTGATCACCATAATTATGTGCTCCATTTTCATTTTCTTTTGGAATCGATCATTTTCTCATACTTCAAACATGTTTTATTCTCATATATAATTATTGGAGCATTTTTCAACTGGAACATGAGATATAAAAATCCTTATTTGGTCAGTGATAGTGTCTGGCAAATATTTTGCAACATTTGATGAACTTCTAGTTCACATTACTAATATTTGAGGATCCATATTTATTGCATACAACATATATCTCTTCCAGTTATTCATTTCCCCCCCTCATATTGGGAACACCAATATTTATCTCCAAATTTCATTTGATATCCATCTATTTGCATTATTGTGGTGGAACGATATGAATACATATTTCAAAACATCAGATGGAAAATATTTGGCTACTGACCAAGAGCCAATGGGAGAATTCATTCTCTTTTATTGACATGATACAATTATAGTTGTAGTACATTTTACTCAACTCTAAAATTGAAAATTTTGTTCTCACAAATATTGATCTAGCTATTTACTATTTATGGAGGCTTTGCTAGATATGGATATGCTCTCACATGGCATATAAACATCAAAAACATAATTAACAATCAGTAGTGATTTCAGTGATAATCATATGACTAATGTACTTATAACAAATTTGGAAACTTCAGGTTGCAAGTTGATCATGTAACATGGACACCAACGTGACCATTTCATAGATGCATCTAATATTCATAAATTATTATTTAGTCCATATGATATCTGTATGGGCCCATATATAATTCATACAATACACATTTACATGTGTATAATCTCAATCAAAACTAGTGATGTTTCATATTTCATTCTTTTGAGAACAAGAAATTGAATCTTCTGGTTCATTAGTGAGTATTGATATTATTTTGCATCATTATGATCTGGGATGATCCAACCGATCATTGCCAAACATTACATTCACAAATTTCAGGTTTGTTGCAATATTATTCTCATTGTGAAGCTAACTTCTCGTTAGATAAGAAAAAAAAACTCTATGCAATGTGACTCATACTTGTATTCTAATAATTTCTCTTCAAGTGAGTCGTGTAAAATACTTTCCACTCGCAAATAAATTATTAGTTCTTCAGGAACTAATACTATTGTATATTTGTATCTAATGCATATAGTTCTTCAGGAACTAATATCATTGTATCTAATGCATATAATTATTTAGGAATCAATATCATTACCTGCTATGCACATAAATTTATGTGGCTTCATGTCATTGAATGCTTGAGTAGAATTTAAGTGTTTATAACTATTAGTCATAAAAATAGTTTTTATGGCTTCAGGCCATAAAATTAAATTTTGTATTTGGCTTCTTGCCACTTTATATGACTTTTGGTCATAAAAAAAAATAGAATTGTCATTGCTTCAGGTCAAGGAATGATGACTATAGGTTATTGGACTCTGCCCACTTAATACTTAATTAGAAATTATTTCATGTGACTTCTGGTCATAAAAAATTTTTATTGCTTCGGGCTATTGAGATTTGCACATTTAACAATCAAGCAATACATTTATAAAATTTATATGACTTCTGGTCATAAAATCGAACTTTTATAGTTTAATGCGTTGAGATTTTGACCACTCGATCATGTAAAAACTTACTTTTTATGACTACAGGTCATAATACAATCTTTATGGTGGTTAGACTTTCAGTATTTAATAATTAAATACAAAACTTAACTTTTATGACTATAGGTCATAAAAATAAGATCTTCATGGCTTCAGGCCATGATGCTCTAGCCATTTTAAAAAAATATGTTATATGACTACAAGTCATAAAAATATAATATTTATTGTTTTGAGTCGTTAGCTCTAAACATAAAATTGGTATATTTATGTAATGGAACTTCAGGTTCCTTCAAGTATGGCTTCAGACCGATATGTGATAAAACTTCAGGTTCCATCAAATAGGCTTCACGCCGTTAGGCAATGGAACTTTAGGTTCCATCAAATAAGACTTCAGACATAAAATGAAAATATTTATGTGATGAAACTTGAGGTTTCATCTAATATGGTTTTAGGCCGTTAGGCTCTCGCCATAAAAACGAAATCTAGAACGGATGGAACTCCAGGTTCCATCAAATATAACTTCAGGCCATAAAAAATGTAATTATTTAATAGATGGAACTTCGGGTTCCAACAAAATCAAATCCGACTTCACGCCGTGATTAAAAATGATTTTTTTTTTCAATTTACAACTATGTTTTAGGCTCATCATGATACTAAATATCTCAATTATATTTAGCAATCACAATTCTAATTGAATTAGAATCTTACCATGTAATATTATTTATGATAAAATTACAAAATTTCAAACTTTATTTCACAAATAAAGCTATTCAAACCACTCATAAATGTGAGCAATATGAAATGGTCCGTTACCATTCATAGACACTTAATTACATTTTTTTTATTTAATCAAATATGATTATCATTTGCAAAACAATTTGCTAGAAAACAAAATATGAACTTTGCCCCCTCTCATGACAATAAGTTTATTGATTTAAAAATAATTATATGAAAACATCAGACATCAAACAGTTTGATTGTGGTAATTAATTGCATGCTTTGGGTAATAAATTCTTTTAAAGACATCAATGTTTAATATAATTTTTATGTAATTGCAAAGTGATCAAGGCGTTGGATCAGTTACAAAATAATAAGCATATATTTGAACATAATTTTCAATCATTTTGATCCATAATGTCAGTGATTTCTCATAATTTAATTACTTTAAACAGAAGGTAAACAAAGTCTCTTTGTATAAAATCTCCATTTTCATTCTAAAATGAATAGGAGAAAACTCTAAAAATTATAAACATGCTTGTTGTCTACCACAAAAATTAGAGAAATAAACACACATTAGCCTCTAAAATATTTCAAAGTTATAATTTAAATTGCATAGTCTCTTTAAACACATATATTGTGTCAATTATTTCTTCATAATTGCATGTCACCCATTATTGGGATTTTCCATCTAAAGATTCATCATATTATTGTGTCAATTATTTCTTCATAATTGCACATCACCCGTGATTAGCATTTTCCATCCAAAGATTCATCATACTATTGTGTCAATTATTTCTTTATAATTATGCACATACATCACCCATGATTGAGATTTTCTATCCAAAGATGCAGTGTTTGTAAAGTCTTAAATGAGTCCAATTCAAAGGGAAATTTTTGCTTTTGGTGCTCATTATCATCATAACCCTCATGAGCATATGTCACATGCTCAACAACCCAATTTTGTTTATGTAACAATAATGAACTCAATGCTTTAACACATATTTTCATCGGATTCATGTCTAACACCAAGGTTACTTTGTCCGGATATCTCTTTGAGTTAAAACTCAATTTTCATATTATCTCTAGCGCCAAACAATTTTCTAGAGGTTTACAAATTTCCACCTCAATCAACACAATAATGAAATTCTTAGTAGATGGAGCTTCAGAATCCATCAAAATCAAATATAGCTTCAGGCCGTAAAAAAATTGAAATTTTTAGTAGATGGAACTTCAGGTTCCATCAAATTCAAATACGGCTTCAGGCCGTGAAAGATGAAATTTTTAGTAGATGGAACTTCGAGTTCCATCATAGTCAAATACGGCTTCGGGCCGTAAAAATAAGTTAGAACTAAAGGTTCGTAAGAGATGACTTCAGGTCATCACTACAGTGGAACAACAGGTTCCACAAACTATGAGAGAATAAAAGCAATGAACATGAGTATATTATTAACATAATATTACCTTGGTGATTCTCGTGCTCGGTTAGAGCTTCGTGCTGATAACGTGTTATGAATATAAAAATGAGAAGAGTAGAGAAGAGAGACAAGAAGAGAGTATAAACTTATATTCACTTGTGTATTGTATATAATATTGAGTCTTCTATTTATAGAGGAGAATTAGGTTACATCATCATTAATATGAATCAATAATAGAGCTAAATGATAGGAGGAATATAGGGGATTGGACATCCACAAATAGAGATTTTCATAACAATTATAAATTTTATTTGTAATTTTCATATTCTATATTTTCAACATAAAAACTTTTAAATTCCAGTACTGAAAATATGAAATATAAGTATTAAAGTCAGACACTAATGAAAAATTTAATGAATTTATACAAGTTTTTTTAGACAACTGTCATTGTTAAAATTATATTCATTTAAAATCAGTGAACGTGGACGATACGGTGAATCAGGTAGTTGCATTTAATTTAAGAAACATTGAGAATGAGTTTGGAGGGAGGGAGGGAGGGAGGGAGGGAGAGTTACAACAAGATGTCAAATCTAAAAATCTCCACTGTCCATATTTAATGTTTTTGAATTTGTGATTTTAAAATGAATAAAGTGTATTTTTTTCACAAAATGATAGCTAAGATATTATCTTCATTTTATATTTTGTAGTCATAAAAATAAACTTTTTTAAAAATCACAATCAGGAAAACATTAAATTTTGCAAAATTCTAAATTAGATATTGACGTTTTAGAGTGGAGCTGCACCTTCTATGCATCTTTCTTATGAGTACTGAAACTGAATTTATCTAAATAAAGAAATTACTCATGATCGGGCCCTTGTAATTGTAAATGTATTTCCTTGAGATGTCAAACAGTGACTGTTTATTTCACTTGTAAATCATTGGAAACTTTTTTTTATCACGAAATCATTGGAAACTCATAAGCAATGTTATAATAATTGGACTGGACGGTCAGACCGGCTCAACCTTCGACCACTACTCTATATTTCGTCTCAACGGTTATCAAATTGACTGTTGATCCAATCAACAGTGTGAATGATCTGACCATGTTGAATCATAACCCGAAGTTTTATCCGACTTGCCTTGCGGTCGGGCTTCAACATAACTCATAAAGCTTGTTTGATATTATTTTTTTTTTGAATAAAATGACATTGTTTGATATTATTTGTCTTGAGTGTGATCTTAAACTTATTTTACTCTAAATCTTATTTAAGGCATTATATGAAGGAAAAATCCCAAATAAATCCCTCCGAATACCTAAAAGGACAAGTGAGGAACATAAACTTCCAAAAGGACCATGAAAGAACCAGCACCTATCTGTCATTTTAAAATTTTGCGAAAAGACAATTTTGTCTTTCGCAAAATTTTAAAATGACAGATAGGTGCTGGTTCCTTCATGATTCTTTTGGAAGTTTAGGTTCCTCACTTGTCCTTTTGGGTATTCATAGGGATTTATTTGAGATTTTCCCTTAAATGAAGGAAAAGAATTGACTCATTCCGTTCCTTCAGGAACATCCGAGAATTGACTCATTCCGTCGATAAAAAAGAGAGATAAATTACACACATAAATTTTTTTTTTTTGCCATGAATTACACACATAAATTACACACACGTGTGTGGGCGCTTCTCTGTTTTTTTTTTTTTTGCCCACGTGTGCGTTCTTCTCATTATCCCATAATTGCAATGAAGCTTCCTTTGAAGTAGGAATTTAAATTAACTGATACTAACATGGACTCCTTGTCTCCCCTTTTAGTCGTTATCTGCAAATTTTTAACTAACTAATTTTGGTATAAGTTTACAAATTACTTACGATTATTAATTACATGGTTTGAGAAAAACAATTACAACTTTTTAAAAGCAGTTCATGATGTAATTAAGAAATAATTTCTTTCTATTCCTTATTTGACAAGGGGTGAATAAAATAAAGAAATATAATACTCCCTCCGGTCCTAAATATAAGACCTAATTGATTTTTTTTTGGAGAGGTTAAGGTTGCGAAATAGACTATTGAATCATGACATATTTGATATATTTTTAGATTATACATTAGTTTATAGGTAAAATAAACTAATCTAAGGGAAAAATTTATGTAAATCAATTTATAATTAACTTATTTTGCTTTTTTATAGGATTTTCTAAAAATGTCAATTAGGTCTTATATTTATGACAGGAGGGAGTAATAATTAGAATGAAGAAGTATGAAAAAGTGTAATACTCCCTCCGGTCCCTAATGTAAGAGCTAGCCGTAAAAAAAACGCTTTTTAAGAAAACATGTGTGAATGTTAGTTGGGTGTCTGGAGTTAATGCTTCTTTTCCAAAATTGCCCATATTTATTATGGTACTTTTAAGAGATAGAAACATATAAACATTAATAAATATGAAAGAGAGTTAGGGGTAAAGTAGGAAAAAATGCATTAAATGAGGAGAGAATATGAGGTGAGCTCTTACATTAGGGACCAAAACCATTCATTTTGGGCTCTTACATTAGGGACCGGAGGGAGCACTAAAAAAGAAGAGATGGAACAGAATTAATCATAGACTAACATAGTAAAAAAACGAATTTTAAATGTTTAGACAACATTTACTTAGCTCTTTTAGAAAAAATCAATAGGTAGTATTTTAATTAAAGGTTCTTTAATGTCATTATTGTCCCAAATGTATATGATAGCCTTAAGTTTAAACCTGGAAATTGACTTGAAAAGTACTGGTGGTATGAATACAAATATAAATAATATGATTTGGACCACCTAAATCCATCATATAAAACAAATTATAGAACAGAATTTTTGTCCAATTCCTGAGATCACTACTACTTTTGTATTAAATTAAATGAATGCACATTATTATATATTGACACACACACACACACTGATGATATTCATACCTTATTACATGAACTCAAAACTAGCTAGCTTTTAATTTCTTCGTCATGCTGCCACATAGTTAAACATGGCTGACCCAAATTATTACTTTTATAGATACCTTTTAATAACTGCATGTATTGTATTGTTATTAGAAGTTCAGGTTGTAGCAAACGATGATACTACAATAGGTTCACTCCTAGGAGGCAATAAGTTAATAATCGGACTTCCCGAGAAAACAGTCGGTGGCTTCGTACAACTTGTGGATTTACAACTCAATTCAACTAATAAGACACAAGTGGTCAAGGCCACGGGTTATTCCGTCGACGTCTTCTATGCTGTAATATCTTTCCTTCAGCGTTTGCATTATAATATTTCTTATGAGTTTACAGCTTTTGTGGACGAGAATGGAAACAGTTCTGGGGATTACGACGCACTAATTTATCAGATTTTTGAAGGAAAGGTAAATTATAAAAAGCTATATATATGATATTTTCTTCATAATTATTACTGCTCCTCTACTATTCAGTAATGCATTAGTTACTTGAACATATGATGAACAGTATGATGCTGTGGTGGGAGATTTGGCGATTGTGTCAAATCGATCAAACTACGTAGATTTTACATTACCATACAAACCAGGTGTTTTGATGATGCTAGTGAAAGCTCGTCCTGACCCACGATTGAATATGTGGATTTTTGTACAACCTTTTACTTGGGATCTATGGTTGTGCATAGTTTGCTGTAGTATTTTCATAGGAGGCATCATAGTGTTGATGGTACGCTATGCCATCGATGAAGATTCAACACCTGCAAATTCACCATCTAGACTCAGTTGGACTGCTATCTTATGGCTTCCTATAATAAAATCAGTTCTTCCAGAAAGTATGTATATTTTTACAATTATATTGTTTAGGTTTAGAAAGTAGTCAAAGTACTCTAATCATCCTTTATTTTTAATTAGATTTGGATTTAATGATGAGAAGCATGCATTTTCAATATTTACAAACTGATAAAAGTCTATCATAAACATTTTGTTTACAAACTCACAACAGGAATTCAATTATTTATAAGATAGTTGGTTCTGGTTGGTACAACCTTTAAAGTTTGTTTATAATTGAAAAAGAATATTGTATCGCTCTCATTGTCTTGTATCCAAATACCTTCATAATTACTTAAAGGTCTTATGAATATTTTCGAAGTTATTTCTAAAAGATTTCAAGAAAAACTTGTGCAACAAAATACATATAATATGTAATGAATATCTCAGTTCAACTAAAAACACTGAAGAACTTGGGAAATCACAAGAATGTGGATAACTTTTTTGCGATAAACCAACCTATACCCACACCCTCCCTCTTAGTTATTATTTAGAAGCTTTTGCGTAAGTGGTAAGTACTCTCATTCTTTAACCAAGTGGTTGTAGTTCGATTTTTAACTTTTATGAATGAAGTAAATTCACATGTCAAATATTTAACTCCTATATGAGACTTCAGAACAGTGAATGATTAGTCTCACTTGACACACGAATGAGGATACCATTGAGAAAACAAAAAAAAATAAAGACAACTTTGGGAAAAAAAAATTGGGAACATAATTACCAAGAGGTCCAAAGTATGTTAAACTTTTTTAATATGTCCAGTTGTTCTTAATTTAAAGTTTTTTTCATAATTTACAGGAGTAAGAGTGTCCAAAGCATGGCCGACATTTGTGTTGGTGTTATGGCTTACACTAGTGTTTGTGCTAGCGCAAAGTTACACAGCATGCTTATCATCGATCTTGACCGTACATAAGTTGCAACCTATGTACCCAAGTGAGGATGATGTCATAAAAGATCCCAACATTAACATTGGATATCCTCGTGTCTCATTTCTAAAAGGCTTATTGGAGGAACGCTTGAAGATTGATAGTTGGAGGTTGAAGAATTTATCCGGTGTTGAAGAGTACAAGGAGGCATTGGACAGAGGAAGCAGTCAAGGTGGTGTTGATGCTATATTAAATGAAGTTTCATACCTTAAGATATTCCTCAACCGGTATGGTTCTAATAATTATGCCTTGGTTAGAACTAGGCATCGCTGTGACGGCTATGGTTTTGTGAGTATTTCCTTCTCGATCTCTATGTTTTAACAAAATTATCAATAGATAGTCAATAATTTGAAGGTGTGACTATCTATTGTTAATTTAATAACTAATTTTCTTAATTATTTCTATAAATCAGTTAGCTAATTAATTGTTATAACCATGCATATAGACAACATTAAATTGATGCTGTTAATTCGTGCATATATCCTTTTACCTCATTTTAATAATAAGGTTGCAAATTGCAATTTCATTAAAACATTGGCATGAATTTTCAGGCATTTCCAAAGGGATCCAACTTAACCTCGTACTTTTCTAGAGCCATATTATATGTGAGAGAGAGTGAAGAAATGGGCCTCATGGAACAAAAATACTTTGGAAGCAGTGAGATCAACTATGAAGGCTATGAAGGCGAAGACCTATCAGACAACATTAATGGAAGTGCTAGCCTAACAGCCTATAGCTTTGCAGGTCTATTCATGGTAATTGGAGGGCTTTCAATCTTAGCTTTACTAGTGTCTCTCCGTCATGTTTTGGTAAAACCTATTAAATTAGCAGTAACATATAGCCAAAAGTTCTTGAGTGAGAGTTTTGAAAGAATTAGTTCCATGATTGGAAGGTTCAGATCTTTTACCAGATAGGAAGTATTGTTTGATTCAGCTAGTTCTACTGTCAGATAAAGTAACCAAAATACTTATGCCAAAACATGCCCTTTAATAAAAAAAAGTAAAAATTAGTAATGTGTCTGAAGTTAATTATCTTTTTTTCTAATTTTTTCCATTTATTATGGTATTAGAAAGAGAGATAAATATAAAAAAGACTTAGGGGTAGAGTAGAAAAAAAAAACTCATTGAATAATGAGAGAATGTAAAAGTGAGATCTTATATTTTAAATCATAATCATTATAATTTTCGACTTTATATTATAGATGGGAGGGAGTAATTTATAGGAAGATAGTAAAGCATAGAACCATGCATGGACTTTCCCGCATGGATATTCAATCATTCTTTTTTTTAATGGAGGACACTTAATCATTCTAGTGTATGATCTCCATTTTATAAAGCCTATTAATTAATTTGTAAGAAGTGATGTTCAAGTTTGTTTTAGAACTCTGGTCCATGAAAACCCATTGATTTGTTCACCTTTAATTAAGTGAGATGTCTTTCTTTCAAAATTACTAAATATAACCTATATATATATATATATATATATATATATATATATATATATATATATAAAACTTTTCTCATAATTTTGTGTTCACTTTGATTTGAGAATTAGCATCCAACCTAAGTAAGCTTTGAATGATTATTTTAATATTATATTATCAAACTAATTAAATTAGGGTAAAAATGCAAAAATACTCATATGATTGTCCCTAAGATGCACCTAACACCATTTAATTTTTTTAGCAAAAGTAATAATGACATTTCAAAACTGAAGCAAAAGAAACAATGACATTTCAAAAATCAAATCATGGGTACTTTCGCCCCAAATTTGGCATTTCATGGTTAATTACTTTCTCTCCAAAAAAAAAATTACATGGTATTGGGTATTCCTTATTAACAATCATAGGACTATTTTTGCACATTTATCCATTAAAATAAAACTCCCAAATCTAAGCTAGTTTTGGCAATTGAGTCTACAATATTCCAACATTTTTACTAAAAGCACATGACAGGAACATTTTTATTTAAAAAAGGGTCAACTCATCGTTTTGGTCATTGACTTTCACCTTTAGTTTTAATCCTTAAACTTTCAAAATCAATGGTTTCTTTTTTCAGATTAAATTCAATGGTTTAATCATTGAACTTTCAATTAATTTTAGTCCTGAATCTTAAACTTTAGTTAGTCCTTCAACTTTGTGCCATTTATAATAAGTATGAAGTCCAAAATCAATTGAAAAGTTTATTGACTAAAATCATAGATTTTAAAGTTCAAAAACCAAGATTAAAAATTGAAAATTGGTCAAAAGATCAAATATCAAAACCACCAATTTCAAAGTTTATGAACCAAAACCAAAGTTAAGTTAATTTTTCGCTCAATATAATAGGGAATTCTCTTAGACCAAATAGCAGGGTTGTCTCGCATGAAGCTTCCATGATAAGACATTGATACTGACATGCCGGGTTAGACTGCAAACCTGAATAAAATGGTCTACGCTTAGAAATCAAGCCTATATTTAGAACAATTTTTTTGGACCCAGCTCGCTTAGTCGCTAACCTGTGGTGGGTCGGCTCGAGTCCGACGAGCAAGCCCATAATACATTGCTCTACCTGCTAGCACCTAATATAGTAATATCTCGGCAACATATTTAATAGTTTAATACAAGTACTACATCTATTGAGCTCAATAATTAAATTATGCGGTTTGAGAAAAACAATTAAAAGTAGTTAAAAACAAAAAATTGTAACATATTTTTTACCAATGATACCTTTATTTGTTATAGGACCAGAGTGTGGGAAAAAAATCTTGTGATAATAACGAAAGGGTGTATGAAATAAAAAATGGCGTTGGAAAATGATGAGAGGGAATAGACTTAATTAAAGGCAAATTGGTAAAAATGTTTTGAATACTTAGACAACTTTTAGTGGGCTCTTATAAAAGAGATTAATGCTATTATTCAAATAGAAAATGTGTTTGCCTTTAAGCTTCATGAATATTATTGATATTCATCATAGACACAAAGTGAACGTGGACCATATGGGAACATTTAAAAGATTATATTCTATATAAAAATAATGGACTTAGTGTGCAATTGTCCCTCTTTTGTTTGTTGATTCAAACATTATGAAGTGTTTTTTATTTCAGTGAGTACCACTTGATATTTTTTATTATCTTCAAATAATTGTAGATTTTTAATTAAAAATATTTTTATTTTTTTAGAAGAACTCAACTGTAATTGGACTTAATATCTTATAGTTAGCAACTGTATTCAAATATAAAGCATGGCAAAAATAAGCAACTGTAAACAAAATCAGACCATAAAATAGTTCTTCAAATAATTGAAGGCACAATTTAACGATCCTCTCATGTATAGATATATAAATATACCGGCTCAAAATTTATGAAACCTACTACACATTTTTTCCCGTCATTTAAAAGGAGAGGGTTTTGTTACAATATCAACGATTCGTACAGTGGAGTAACACTAAAGTCTACATATACCCATACAAATTCAATAATTACAATGAATTAATTAATTTACATGCATTTATATGAGGTGATGCTTTGTTTGAAGCAATTTGTTACTCTCCACTAATCATATACGATTGGAAAGGCTCCCTCTTGATTTCAACAAAGGTAGAGAATTCACTTCTCAAAGGCTGCTTCCATGGTTCTCCATCCATTTGCATATAGGCATCTTTCCACTCCCCACCTCTTATCTCCAGTCTAATTGCCGCTGCCTGAAACATATACACCAAATTTCCCACTTCACTAATATGATCTACATTTGGTTTCATTCTTACACATACTCCAATCCTAAATGTAAGAGTTAGTTGTGAAATATTTCGACTTAAGTCTTAAATGTTAGTTAAAATCAATTCTTGCTGTTCCCGTAATTTACAATTAATATCTTCAAATTAGTTAGGGAAAATCACAACTAAGTCCCTAGTAAGGGAGTTGATCACAATTAGGGCCCAAACAAACATCAAATTACACTAAAGTTCTATAGGACTTAGATGATTTTTAATTGTCAATACTAGGCTTCCTTTGAGTTGTCAATGTAGCTCTTAAAATTTTTGTCATCTTTGACAACTTAATGAGCTGTTATTTACAACTTAAAGACAAATCATTTAATAACACCCAAATTCCTTAGATTTTAAACCAATTTCACCACTCTTTATTAAGACTTGTTTATAATTCTTTGTCCTTATGTCACAAATCTTTCTAATTTCCCCAGTTAGTTATATAAATCATATGTTTAGGACCAGATGGAGAAATGTGTTTCATTATGTGATGGTATTATATATATATACCTGAGCTATGTGCTTTGCAGATATTAGCTCAACCATTACAAACGATGCATGCCATCCTTGTTTTAGACCAAATATTTCCAGAAGTCCATCATCCACATTGGCCTCAACAAAACCTCTCTGCAAGTACATCCCAAACCAGCTGCCAGGTTCGTTATATATTTACACACACACACACACACACACACACACACATTGGTGTGGTAAGGCATAGCAAAGCTTAAACTGGTAAGCTTATTATATGATATTGTTTATATAGGCATTTGTGAGAAAAGCAAAATAGTTTCCAGCAACTCAAGAGTGCTATACCTTTTCCAAATACTCTGGTGACAGATTACCCCAAGGATTTCTTCCACTTCCATAGCTGTGAAGATTGAGAGCAACTATTGCCCTTACACTGAACGAAAATATCACAACATTGTTATGTAAAGATGAATAAGACTGAAAACGCCATGGCATATGGCAAAGGATATTTTTGATCTGAATATGGCAAAGGACATGGTAATTTATAATATATGCATCAGAAAAATCATATATAATGTGAAATATGCTTACCTTGAAGGAACTGGGATCTGTACCCACTCTAAGGAGTTGAATTTTTTGACATGCAACCGCAGAATGTTTTTAAGCCCCCTACAGTCAGAAAGGTTTTCTGAATTAACATTTTTGTCATTAGCTCTAGAAACGGTAAGGGTATTGAAAATATGGGGGAATGATACATTAAACCACTCCTTTTAATACATAATGGCACGTATAAATGATTTATCAATAGAACTTGGTGCAAATATATCTTGCCTTAGACCTGGACCGCCTGCACAAGATGTTAAGAACCAGCCCTGACTGCAGCTGTAACCAGTGTAGATAATCTGGCAAAGAAAAAGAAAAAAAAAATACAATTTGTTATTTGTGAGCTATAAATATTTTGAGCTGTTAGTGGTTGATAATGCACATAAAAAATAGACTGTGTTTTAAGGAAGAGATAGTAAAATTAAATACCTTATTTGCTATGGGACCATTGGCAAGATAAGGTTTTTCATTTCGCAGTGTGTGGAAGCCATGAGCTACTTGGGCATCCATTCCTGTAAAATTAGTCAAGAACACTAAGATTGTGTTCGCAATAAGATATCATTCTTAAACTACTTTGGATAAAACATAAATGAGTAGCGCAGACGACAGAAACTAATTTAATACTATTAATGTAAAATATTCAATTGAGATAAAACATAAGATATATTCTATTGTGCGGTACTCCACCTGTCCTTGATGCAACTCATAGATGAGTAATTGATCTTGGTCTGAAATGTATGGTTATCTCTAATTCTTTTCAATTTTCCCAAATTACCTATGTTGATGTTATGGGGAAATAAGGAATACAATTAAGGAGTTACAAAGAAATACTCCCTCCGTTCCTAAATATAAGATCACTTTGGGGAAGTGGATAAGTTCCTAAATATAAGATCATTTTCTATTTTGTCTCAATTTTGATCTAAATTACCCCTATACTTCTTAGCTCCCTCACTTCTCTCTCAAATCCCTATTTCTCTTTTAAATTAAAGTGAGGGGTATTTTGGGAAGATCATGTAATCCTAATTCATTGGAAAGTCTTCCTTAATCTCTCCAAATTAGCCAAAGTGATCTTATATTTAGGAACGGAGGTAGTAATTATAATCACTAGTATCCATATAATCTAATCAAATTAGGTAGGACAAGAAGGAGTAACTTTCAACTTACTACATATGGTCATGATATAAGATCATGCAAATATTCACTATCGAGTCAGCATGACTATGTTCATTAATGTTGGCACAAAAAAAAAGATTATGTTTATTAATGCTGAAGTCAAATTACCTATACTGAAGTAATTGTAGAACACTCCTTCATAACAAGTAACTTCCTCTGGCAGCTCACCTTCAACATCTATACCCTGAAAATGCAAGAAACTACTCATTAGAAATATAACCTGTTATGTAAACAGAATTTAAATATATAAATATAAAAAATATTATAATTAATGACAAAATTCTATGCAGATGGATGGGTTCAGTTTGCTCTTTTGAGCTACATTTCTGAGGTGCTCTTTTCTTAAGAGAGTTATTCACCTTCCATTTACTATGGCACAAAGTAACAATCTCAAATCAAATAAAAACTTAGATCATTCATAAGGCATGGCAAAAGATGAAAATATAGTGATTTGTGAAAGAAATGATAATTAGAGCATGTATTTGATGGACTGAATATATTCCAGCTCATATTTGCATAAATAAAGCAAATACCAAGGAGAAAAAGTTATGCTGTATGAATCTAATAATAATTAGTTTTTCGAATAAAATCTAATAAAAATAAAAGTTGACAACAAACTAAAACAGCTATATGATGTGAGCAACAAACCAACTACCTCATCAAGAGTGAACTCTTCTGTACGCTTCAGAGAATGGGGCGCTTCCACAATTGTTCCTTCTGGCATTGAAATTGAGGTTCTCCAACTGCATGAAATTCAAACTAGTAAATAAATACAATCACACCAAACGTACTCTCATGCATGCATATATATTAGCAGCAAACAGAACAAGAACAAAGAATCCTCGTGAACAAATAAGATTCAAGATGCATTTTTATTTTATTCACACCACAATGCCTCATGCTTTCAATGAACTATAAATGAACTTGTAAATCGTTGAAATTGTGTTTTATTTAATTCCTGACCAAAGTTGAGGATTGTTTTCTTGATTTAGAACCTTGGATTTTGCATTTATTCTAACTCCGATGACAATATTGTTGTTTGCCTATAGCTAGTTAAATTAAAGAAGTTCACGAGAAACACAGATTATATAAGAATAAGAAAGTGACCTGTCTAAACGACAAATTCGACCCGTACTAGCCTTCAAAAGACACTTGTTAATAGCAATCTTCCAGGAAAAAGGAAATGAACCTCCCTGATGTCACATAAAAGCCATACATATGAGTAAAAAAAAAAATAATATTAAGCACCTAAACCTTATATCAGAAAAAAGAATGGCCCAATGCACAAGGCATCCACCACTGGAAAGAAATAGATGTACACACTCTTGCTACCACAGGTAATTCTCTTGCTACCACAAGTAATTAAAAGGATAAGGTGTAATTTTACCAATAGACTATTGTTAGAATTGTAGTTGGCACAATTGACATTAAAAAAATGCATGATTACCAACCGACCTTTTTAAACAATAGCATATTTATCAAAACCATTTTTTGGTAACAAATTTAGTGTTTAAAAGATAAACGTGTTCCCCTAAAATGAAGTCTCACATCGGTTGGGGATGAGAACGAAATACGCCTTATAATGGTCTGGATACTTCCCCCTTTCGACGCGTTTTAAAGCTATAAGGGGTAAGGATTCCCCAAAGCAGACAATTTCGAGAGCGAAGCGCTGAGATATTACATGATCAATTAAAATAGAAGGTTTTGATAAATATTTTCCTGCTTAAAAGGCTGACTAGTAATTTTGCACTTTTTTATTGTCAATTGTGTCAGCTACAACTTTAACAATAGTACATTGGTAAAATTGCACCCTAACCCGTAATTTAATTATTGTTTCAAGAATTTGAATATATAGTCTCCAAATCACATGGCAACAATATTTCTCCCATATCATTATGTTGCTCAAAGGCTTACAATTATATGCATACCATAAGTACTTACCCAATTAAAACTTCTAGATAGATCATTGCCTGTACCAAGTGGTATGACTCCTACTGGAGGAACTGGCTCCCGACCTTTCTTGTGAAGCTCAGTGAGACATCCTAATATCCAGCCAACTGTACCATCACCTCCAGCAACCTGTCAGCCAATTAATACCATTCCATCTCAAAGCTAATATAGTAAAATAATCCCACTCATAATGCAATACACATGGAAAATGGTAGCATTATTATTCATGTTCTGTTTTGCTTACGTGTCGACATATATACGTACCATAATCCTCATTCTTGTACGAACTTCTTTAGCGCAATAATCACCTTGACTTGCCAACACCTCCAGGCAACCTAATCCATACTCCACAAATTCATGAGGCTTCACATCAGCTAGATCAAAAACCTGCAGCAAATGTTTTGATGTTAATCATGGGGAGGAGTAATTAAAGGTTTTATATTGATAAACATGAGTCCAAATATTTTCAGCTCACTCGTAGTCTACTAGCTCTCAGTGCATTCATATCTTCAATATAAATTAATACGATAATCTGTTCCTAGAAATATAGTAATTTAAGAGAAAATGGCTACTTTGACTTTCATTAATTAGATTTTTTTTAGATTTTAATATTGGCCAGCATACTTTAATTGAATTTGACGTTGGTGAAATCTTTTATAGATTTGACACTTCAATGTTCTAACTCACCTCATAAGGATAGTAGCATAACGTATAAATTATTAGTACTTAAGTTTTGTTGCTATTAAAAAAATAAGATAAGATACTATATGACCATGTTAAAATTTGAAAGTATTTTAATTTATTATTTTATTTTAAAAACAATCTAAGGCCTTTTTCTTCACTATATTTTAGAGACTAAAGTGAAACTATAGCTTAAAAAATGTTGGAACAAAGAATGCTTGAAGGACAAAAATAATTCATCTTTTATTTCTAAGAATCACTAATGATAAATATTACTACCTCCGGTCCTAAATATAGGACCTAATTGATTTTTTTTTTGAGAGATTAAGGTTGCGAAATAAGTTATTAAATGATGACATATTTGATATATTTTTTGATTATCCATTAATTAATAGGTAAAATAAACTAGTTTAAGGGAAAAAATTAGGTAAATCAATTTATAATTAATTTATTTTTCTTTTTTAAGGATTTTCCAGAAAAAGTCAATTAGGTCTTATATTTAGGACCGGAGGGAGTATATTCATTGCTTTGCAAGTACATGTATCTTGTTTATTAGGCTACAACAATAACAAAGTCTTATCTCATCATGTGAACTTTACTATAAAGATCCTACCACACCATTGTGATATATTTGTAATCAAATATTTAGATATAGTATTACCAAAAGATCTCGCACTATTGATGAGTGAATTTATAAACAATAGGCTTTTACTAATTAACAACCCAAAATGTTGAGAGATCAGACTACATCACCAAATTGATTTAACCCAGAAATGTCCATATTAGAACAACCAAATCAAATCAAATCAAATCTAAATCTAAGCCAAACAAGCAATCACATTCAAATTCATATGTCAAATCAAAGAACAATAATGACATCTAACAAAAAATAAATCCAATCACCTGTTCTTCACTCATGAGATGTTTCAATCTTTCCTTAAGAACCGGACCATGCCTACCACCACTACGTGTATTAATAAAAACCACCATAGGCGTCTCAGGCGTTACAATCTCTCCTGCTTCCTCCACCTCACCACCATTATTCATTGTAGCCTTAGGATCTCGAAAACGTATGCAATCACGCATTGCATGTCTTAGATACCTAGGCATCGTTAGCTTCACCTTCAACTCATCTTTATCAATCCGTACACCCGACGACAACACACACGTTGTTGTCCTCCTAATATTCTCCATCATCGCCGCTGACATCATCGCCGCCTTCTTCTTTGCCTGCGTGGCAGGCGACTCCGCCGACGACGAAGATGGAGGAGATGTTATCTCTAACGTTGAAGGTGAGTCAACCACATTCTTGGGGGAGATATTTGTTTCGCTCATGATTTGACAATAGATGTTGGTGCTTTTTTGTTTCAAACACGGAATATTGGTTTATGTTGTGTGGGAATTTTTTTGGTTTGGATTGATGGGTTCATTGGAGATTTTGATTTGTAGATGTGATAGCGTAATGATGAGAATGATCTGAAACGATTTTGGTTGTAAAGCTTGGTAAGTTTTGAGAGAAAGGAGGGAAAGAGAGATGACAGTTTATTATTTGCATTTTATAGGCATGAAGATGGTTAATATTTAAAGGTAACGAGAAAATGGTGATCAATGTAAACGAACGCTTGTAGATGCAGGTGCACCCTCAATTTATATGCATGGTTTGGTTCTTTACCAGACAAAAACTCTGGATCTTTCTGTCGTAAATTCTAATGTTTGCAATTGTCTATATCGAGAATGTTAATTTTTTTATGTGAAGAATGTAATGTATTTAATATATACTCCATTCACTTTAACTTTTTCTTTATAAATTAAGCAAGTGAAATATATCATTTAATGTTTAACATATTTTATATGTAATTTATATATTACGACAATTTCAAAGTAAGGTAAATTAGTTTTAAGTAAAAAAAGATAATTATACACATTTCAAAATGACCAATTTTGTATCTTTAATTATTTCTTTAAAAACAATTAGAGTGATATTACATAATTAGGATAGTAGGTATATATATATATATATATATATATATATATATATATATATATTCAAATTAGACTATAAATAAACCACTGAAATGTATTTCTACATTTGGACCCTTTCATTTTCAGAGGAAACTTTTTCCGCACTAAAAAAATTGATTAATATCCAATATATTGACTGACAATTAAGGAGAATAAGTCAATTTTATTGAGAGTGAAATATTTTATTGAGAGAGAGAGAGAGAGAGATTTTTGTGTTTGTGAATCCATTGCACCACGTCAATTTGTAGTCGGACCAAATAGCTGCTAAACATGTAAGACCTTACCTGTAATTTTTAATTTGACTTGACCATAAAATATTAACTAACTAATAATAATAGTTAGATTTTTAAGATACCAGGTCAAATTGGATATTTCACATAAGAACTTACATGCTTAGTCGTTATTGGACAGACCATAAATGACATTGTACCTAGGTTCCCACAAGAATTTCTATATATACATGTTCTCTCTTTATTATTTTCTTCTTTTTTTTGATATATGATCAAGGTATCCCCTCACTCTATAAGTGAGAGACTAATTCCCCGCTGATTTGTAGGCACCTCAAAGGGTGGGACAGCTGGCCTGGGAGATTTAATGTTTCTCCATACCCAACGTCAGGGATCGAACCCCAGACAATTGGTTAAGGGTGAATGAGTCCTTGCCACTCAACCACACACTCAGGTTCTCTTTATTATTTTCTAACCTGAAGAAATTTAATGTATTTAATATATTTTTAAACTAAAATTGGCCAAAAATTCAATGAATAAAACCATCAACTATATTATTTAAGAATTAAAATTGAGTTAAAGTTAACATCCTGAAACTTGTATTTATCTTTGCGATTAAACAGCGGACCCATGCATGCAAAGATTCCTTTTTATCTGATTCATTAAATTCTATAATTAAATAAAGTTACGATAAAGGTATAAAAGTTACCTCAAATTTGCTTCAAACTTCAAAGTACACCCAACCCTATAATTTTTTTAAAGGAGGGATAAAGAAGCTTAGTTTTATGCAGAGTAGGAAGAAGATGAGAGAGAATGACACATCATAACATGGCAGGCAGCAATCACACTTCTTCATTGAAACTTGAGGGTAATTTTTTTTTTTTGACCAAAACCTTGAGGGTAATGGTATGCAAATATTCCCGTCCCGTTTTATCCCGAAAATTGTTAGGATTACAAAATTCATCTTCGATACAGGACATGAAATCGAGTTGTCCATCTTATCTCCTCCCAAATATGTGTGTGTATATATATATATATATGTGTGTGTGTTAGTTTCTCTTATATATTTTTTTAAGAAAAATGCATGTGTCATTTATATCATGTATGAGTATAAGTGACACTTTTTAGGAAAAATATTTTAATAAATTTTTAATTATTTATTATGTTGTATAATATGAAGTTATGAACAATAGAAGTAATATTGAACAAATTTCTTTATTTGATACAAATAAATTGTTATACTTTTTTTTTACAAGTAGATATTTTTAATTAAAAAAATCGAAATTTTCCATTACGTCCCGTATCTGGATCGGGACAGGACAAAGTTCGCGACCACAGGTATCTCCCGATCCAGTCTCATCCCGTGAACACCCTATTTGAGGGACATTTTTTGTATGAATTAAAAAATGTTAGATATGAAAAAATAAAATAGTAATAAAATAAGAATATCTGTACTTAAATTTGTTGATGAATGCATACAGAGAGAGAGAGAGAGAGTCAGAGTCTCAGAGAGAAGGGAACTGTCTTTTGTTGAAAGAGGTACCTATTATTCTGCTTCCATCTTTCTATATTCTCCTTTTATAGTTCATATTTAAGTTCACCTCAAATACCCCTGAGTGATCATACATAAGTACATAATCAAACAAAAGTGATTTAAGTCAACGCATTTCAGACATTGTTCTCTCACACCGTTGACTTTCAGCTTCACACTTCATTTTTATTTTCTTTCTTTCTTTCTCCATTCAGTTTCATACTTCACTTTGGCTTCATTAAAAAAAAGTGACTTTGTTCAATTTGAGTTGCAAAGTTCTTTTCTTTTTCTTTTATTTCACTACTAATTCTATCTAGTGATTTTTTTTTAATACCCAGATGAGAAATCTGATTTTTTTTTTTATTTTTGAAATTGATGGCTCATTAGAACATTGACAATATCCCTAATCATGTGATTTTAATTCAATGTTTGAACTTTGATGCATTGATTTAAATTGTTAAAATGATCCCATGAATCTGACTATATATGTTCTTTTCCACTTTTTATCAGCTATAATATTGAATCAGAAATTTCTAGAGCTTGCCTTGACAGTTAAAGAAAATTTTGTAAACCAAAGTTTAGGCATTGCAAATAATTGTTCAATGGTGCAGCCACTGGTGGAGGAACTTACTTTTACTGAAGCTCCATTCCATAGTTGCCATGCTTCTACCATTGTTGAGGTCAGAGAATGGGAGGGAAAACATAAGCAAGTTACATTTTTCTAAAATGAATTATGGAGTTTTGTGAGCAAATGAATTGAATTGTGTGATATTTGATTTTCAGGTTGAGAAAGATCATTTCTTGGTTGCCTATTTTGGGGGCACGTCTGAAGGGGCGCCTGATGTTAAAATATGGTTGCAGACTTACATAGTAACTATAATTAAGCTCCTTTGTACTTTGATTTTTGGACATTGATTATTCCCATGTAGCCATACTACTGGATCTAATTTATTGTTATTCCTTATAGTTGATGTGATTCTGATTCCTACAGTTTTTAAAGGGAAAACTTAAGGAACTTTGTGGATCCTCAACTTCAGAGGATCCTTTCCCCATGTTTTCATTATACTCTTATATCAGAATTACCAGTATAGTTGTCTATCTGCTTTGCAAGCAAAGGCATCATTACTTAGGATCATAAGGATTAGGGATGGGGCATGTTTGGTACGAGGGATTTGGAGGGGAGGGGAGGGAAGGGAAAATTTTTATAAGTTGAATTTTTAAAAATTGAAGTGAGGTGATGATATTTTAAGAAATATAAGATGTAAAATAAAAGAATAATCAATATTAAATTAGACCTTTTAATCCCATTTCTTAAATTTTTGTAGATTCAAGTCAAAAAAATTTCCTTCTGGCCATTTTCTCTCCCCTCCCCACTCATATCAAAGGGGTCCTTACTCTCAATGGTCAGCCATTGAACCCATCTTCATTTTGCAAGTAAATCCAAAAATAGTCATATTCATGCTTCCTTTGTCTTCCATTGAACCTATTAGAGGAGACTGCTTATCATAACGTTTTTTTGAAATAATCATTAACTTTTTGAATGCAAATTTGTTGTGCAGGATGGCAGATGGCATCCACCTGTAATTGCAGATGAACAGCCAAATGTTCCTATGTGGAACCCTGTACTGTTCAAACTCCCATCAGATGAGATACTGTTATTCTACAAAATAGGCCAAGAAGTTCAAAAGTAATTTTTTAACATTTATGATCTTATCAGATCAACTTTTGCCTTCTGTTTGAGCAGCCATGAGACCACAGCTCCCCAGTGGAAATTTTATCGTCAACATTTATGAATACAATGATTTCTGGTTCAGGCAAAAAAAATAGTTATCAAAAAATTTCTGACAAATGTATATTCCATGAATATTTATGTAAAAGCACTCAAAGTTATAGGGCTATCAAAAGGAACCTGAATCAGTTATGTTACTCTTGTGCCTTGTTTGTAACTATGTAGACGTTATATCACTTTTAAGTTTGATGTTTGTTTCTTTTCATGCATATGATAGACGGAATTGTTTTTTTTAATGTCAGATGGAGTGGATTTATGAAAAGGTCCTATGATAAAGGCTTGACCTGGACCAAAAGAGAACAACTTCCTCCTGGCATATTAGGACCAATAAAGAATAAGGTACAGCTCAAGCTATTTTACTGTAATGAGTATTTTGAATTCATAGGTAAAACAATTTATTTGGCTTGTTCTGAATTCATATTGTTATCTCTCAGCCCATTCTGCTGGACAATGGCCATTTACTTTGTGGATCATCTGTTGAGAGCTGGAACTCTTGGGGTGCATGGATGGAGGTTTTAACTTCTGACCAAACTCATCTTTATAGTTGAGCAGCTGATTGAAAGATGTTTTAGTCATCAATCTGTTGAAGTTTTATTGTGCTTGCATAAAACAGGTCACTGCAGATTTTGGTCAGTCATGGAGGAAATATGGCCCTATTTATATTGAAAATAATCCTCTGAGTGTAATTCAACCAGTACCTTATCAGACTTCAAATGGGACTATACGAGTTTTACTACGATCCTTTGAGGGCATTGGAAGAGTGTGTATGTCAGAGTCTTCTGATGGCGGCAAGACTTGGGAATATGCAAAACCTACTGAGCTCCCAAACCCGAATTCAGGTCAATTCTTAATCAATTTGGAAAATGATTATGAGATTCCAAAGGAAGAATGTGATCATAAAAGTCAAAATAACAAGTGAGCAGTACAGACCTGTTACCATTTCCTGCTCTAGAACTTGTTATTATGCAGAACATTTATTGTGAGACTTCTTTAGTAATTATATTCTTTCATTATGATCTCATAGTGATTTTCTCTAATCTATTTACTTTTAAGGTTCACGACTTTGACTTTTTTTTTGTATTCTTTCCGAGTAAGGCCTTTCTTGATGTTTGTCAAAACCTGATTATCTAGTGGCTTAGCTATCTGTTATTTTTGTCATTATAGGCATTGACGGTGTTAAGCTGCAAGATGGCCGAATATTTCTTGCTTACAATACAATTTCAAGGGGAGTACTGAAGGTTGCTATATCTGAAGATGATGGTGATTCATGGCATGAAGCTCTTACATTGGAGAATGATTTGGGAATGGAATTCTCATACCCTGCTGTTATTCAGGCTAGTGATGGGCGTGTTCATATCACCTATACATATAATAGGACACATATTAAGGTTCATATTGCCTTCTAATTTTTTTATATCTTTGTGCTATGCGTGTGTGTGTATGTTTTTGTGTGAAACTTCGATGCCCAACTCTAAATAAGGACTAACCTTGTTCATTTTCATTGTCTGCAGCGTGTTGTTCTTGGGCTAAAATGATGTGGTTGAACTGCGGTCTGTGGGGTCTGTAGGCATGAATTTTTAAGAAAGACATGAGCTTGAAGCATCATGAATTCACGAAGAGTAATCTGAAATTTGGTTGATGATCTGATCTCATGTATTGTATATCTTCAAATGGATTTTCCTAACAGCAATTCCATTGACACATCACGCAGGATCCTTTTGGTTTCTCTCAAATTTCTGCTTTCCAATTTTGCGTTTCCATTCAAAATTATTATGAACTATCCAAGTATCTTATGCTGCACAAATTTTCCTATATACATAGAGATGCCTGTGAAATCCGGTTTGATATAAAGAAGAGAACAATAACGGCAGATGATGAGTGAACCAACTTGATTGGCTTGAACTCCAATGAGCTATTTGTCACTTAGAGGAAAATGAAATATGAATGCTCTCTTATTGAATTAATTGTATACAATATGTTTATAAATAAAAGAGTACGTGGCCTTCTCACCAAAAAAAAAAAAAAAGAGTAAGCGGCCTAACTATGGTTAATACATAATGTAACTGCTAACCTAACCATGGTTACATACAACTAAACAATTACATTACATTAATTAGTTAGAAGCAACAGAATTAGTTATAATCTTGACACTATTTCCCTCTGGACAAGTACATAAGTCTGGAAATCAGTGGAGAAAGTGGCACAATGACCTCTCTGCTCTCTTTTGTCCATTTGTTGTTTTTGTATTCTTACTAAAAATCAGAAGAAACTCCTGCAGGGTGAAATTGGCAACTTCATAAATTTTTTGCTCGAATTGAACTAGTGCTAGAGGAATTCACCTTACCTGCAAAAATATCAGCAGTGAGGAAAAGTATCAATGGCTCTATCTCCCTCCACAATATTACTGGCAGGTAATATTCTGGAATCTCTTATATTCAAAGATACAGAGCTATTCCTTTGATCCAAGCATTTCACAATTATAGCCTTTAATTGCAACAACCAAAGAGATGATCTTTCTCCTAACTGAGAATATCCAAACTTGTACAAATAATAAAGTAGTGAGATCCCAGAAGTGACCCCTGTGATGATGAAAAGGCCTCCAAAGCTGGACATAGTGAGACTAGTCTGACTTTTTGGTATTGATGATCGACTTTCGTCTTCAGATATAATTTCTCTGGAGAAGTACTTGCTCCTAATCCTATCAAACTTTTCTTCATCTTGAGTTACATTTAGTATTGCCCTTGAAAAATAAGACACCAATGGAGATTTTAATGGAAATGCCTGACCATATCACATACATCAATGTTAGCATAGGAGCATTCTATACATGATAACAAGTCTTTATTTTCAACATTTGTGTTCCTTACAGTATGTTTGGGTGGAGAGAAGTAAGGGGGAATAGGGAGGAGGGAATACTCGAACGAAAAACTTCAAAAAATGGAAAAAAAAAATACTATTTCTGGAAGTTTTTTCTCCTGGTATTCTTTACTCCATAATTTTCCCCTCATCTAAACATAGGATAAACCCAAACAAGATAGAACAAGAGAAAGAGAACTCACAAAGCCAAAACCTCCAGTTCTGTATATTGGCCCCACCATGGTATATTTGGAGTTGGTGCCATATTTTGAGAGGAAGAGCTTCAAGTAAGGGATTTCATCAAATACAGCGGCAACCTCATCACTAGAGAGAGCTTGATCATATTGTTCAGGCGTCTCATATGGCTTCAACTTTGACTCATCCTTGAATCCCAATTGATTTATCAGAAGCATTTTGACAAAGGATCCTTTCTGATATCCCACACAGTAATTGTTCTCTCTAATCTCTTTCACATTCATGAACTTAGGCTGCAATCTTTGTATAGTTAACATGGAAGCTAGACTTGCAGTGTAACTCTGTGTTATGATGAGCACCACAAATACCCATATAATCATCACAAAACGCGACCAATTGTTCGCTAATCTTTCCTCTGTGTCACCATTAAACATAGTCAAATTTAATGATAAACATTAAGTCCTTTGAAATCACCAAAGAACTCCTAGGAACCTGAAGGTAAAAAAATTCTAATTGTAATACAACATATTTGCACCTAATGCTCATGTAGTCATCATTACATACATTATAATTGTCAATCATGCTTCCCTCACTTGTCAATTCTTCTATTTCACTTGTCAACCAAATCAAAATTACCCCTATTTATCAATTGACAAGTGAAAGCGGCATTAAAAAATGAGGGAAACATGATTGACAATGGTAAGGGCATGTAATGACAACTACATGAATGCAAAGACAAGGTCATCTCTTTACAATACCAATTTCTTACCCTTAAGTCCCTAAAGACTTCCTAGTGACTTAGTAATTTCAAGAGACTTTGCTATAATAAATTGTCTCACTCAGGACTTGAGGGAAATTTTCCCAAATACATGAAGTATAAGTTTGAGAGGAGACATACTGTGAGCAAAGACTAAGGTGGAGAAAGAAAACCAGAACAGCATGCCAAGTTGTTGCTGTGGGGATCCTTGAAATTCTATGTTTGTATGACGTTCGTGAAGCCATATGATGATACCTGTGAAGACAAATGCTGCACCTGTGGTCAGCCAAAGACTTAGACTCAAAGGCTTTAAGAATATCCACATGTTTTGTCTCTCATCCTGCTCCATTGATACAATCATTGACACTCCTGATTCTGAAAATGGTAACGTAAAGTCAACATATTCAGCACGGCTAGCTACAATAGTTATGTCCCCAACCACAGCATCGTACTCCTACCAGTATGAAAAAAATTTATGAGATGCTAATTACATTATCTTTCAAAATACATGAAATATTAGTTACTGGTTAACGAAAACTTGCCTTAAAAGGCTTGAGTGGGAACCTGGTTCCTTTAACATCATCAATCTGGAATGGGAAAAACTCATATGGAAGAGGAAAAGGTAAAACTTTGACCACTTCTTCAAACACATCAATAGTAAAGCCAGAAACATGTGGAGTACTATTTGAAGACAATCTTTCCATTTTCAAAAATTCAAGAAAACCCTTTCTTATAGGTACCGCAATTTTCAAATTGGTTGGTTGATTTATTGTATCCCCTGGCCATATTGGTGGCTTTAGTTTCTCTCTTGAGCTCCAATTATTCTCATAGAATAGACCTCTCTGTAGGCTCCATTTTCCAATGACCCTCTCTTTGCGTCCTATCACATTGAATACTTCAAGCTCTAAGGGTTTGACTAGTCTGTTGTTCAGATTAAAATTCCCAGATAGGCCTTGGAATTTAGTGTTTAGAATTCTATCTACAAGCAGTGATGTATCTTTGCCCTTAGAATTTCTAAAAGTAGACTCTACGGCCATGGCAATTGCCCAAACTGTGTCATAAGCCCAAAGTCCAAACAAGGATAAGGAAGAAGACACTCTACCTTGTTTGATTGACAAAGGTTTCCATTTGTTTCTGAACCTTGAAAGCCTTTTAGACTTTTCCACTTTAGGCCTTACCCCCAAGACACCTTGCATAGAATCCATCACTTTTGGACTCATACTAGGATCTAACACATTAGATAACCCATCTGTAACTATCCACCCATACCCTTCCCTCATCATTCCAGCCTTGTTCACTGCTAAGAAGAACTTGTGTCCAAGAAAGCCAGTCATGTGAACTATAAATATTCTCTTTCTACTTTGATTTAGCTTCTTTAGCTCCTCTAAGATTTCAGATTCCTCAGAATTTTGATCAATGGCACTTCTATAAGGCACACGTGTGTTAACTTTGTCCAATGCATCTATGAGATATGGGATTAGACCATTGCCATACTCTGTGTCTTCATAGATTGGGATGATTTCGTGCCATCCAGAAGCTTCAACAATGGCTGCTATAGCTTGCACCTGAGAGCGATCATCTAGTGCTGTCCTTATGAAATATTTGCTTTGGATTGGTGGAAGAGATGGACTTGTGGCTGAAAATGAGACTATAGGAACATGAAGTTTGTGCCCAAGTTGTATTATGAATCTTGCTTGTTCTGAAAGTAAAGGTCCCATAATTGCATGCACGTTTTCATTCTTCATCAAATCAAAAGCTGCATGGATATAATTTCTTCATAAGCTATTAAATCAGTCAAGTTGCTGCTCAATTTACTGATGAGTCAAGCCGACCCTTATAAAACAAAAAGTTAAAATAAAAAACGAAAGAAGAAATTACTAAAAATTATTAGTTAACTTCCTTAATCTCTCTAAATTAGTCAACTCACTCTTATATTAAGAATTGGAGCTAGTATATTACCTGCAGACGCTGCTGTAACAACATCATTCTCGGAATCCCGGATTCGAAGATCAAGTCTTGTTTGGTTATGAGAATGGTTTTTATAGAAATCTTGGTATGCCATTTGTATGCACTGAATTGCCATACTTCCAATTGAGGAGTTGAGATCAACGACTATCCCTATTGGAATTTGTGCATCATTAGCCTTTGAAGGTGCCACAAAGAACCATAGCAAACTACAAAAGCAACGAAACCAAAGGCAAAGTTTAAAGCTCTTCTTTATGTTCTGGCTTAACGTGCTCATAACTCTGATATTATGATCAAGCTTCTCTCTCATCTATCTATCTATCTATCTATCTATCTATCTATATATATATATATATATATATATATATATATATATGAATGAGAGAGAGAGATGGCCAAGTCATGTCCGTGAAGGAACTGATATGTCTCATGAGAGGAACCACATATATCAGAGACTAGCAAGGTCATATGTTCATATTCATATGATTTAATTTTAAACATGTTTTGACTTTAGACCTCTGAATTTTTTCAATATTTTCAATGAGAGGGCCCATTGTGATTAGACTTTGTTACGGTCAACATAATAATGATAGATACAACTAAAGTGTCATGTTCTCCATAGACTTTATTAGTGTGAACAGATATTGGAAAAGATAATGTTGCTTTATTCAGCAAAGATGGTAGAAACTGACTATATATTTTGAATGGGGAGGGAACAGTCTAAGTCTTTTTCAGCTTGATCGTTTAATTTTCCAACTTATATGGAAGTGACACTTCAACCGTTCAACGTGCTCATGTGCTTTTAGATTAGCTTATGAAAAGTGACTTATTTGATTGAAAATAAATTAGATTATGTAATAAGATTTATGTTTGAATTGACGGTAAAAAATGATTTTTTTTATCCATTTAATTTTTGAATTATGTTTGGGGGATTATATTAAAAAGTGAGTTGAAGATGAAAATAACCAAAAAGGGCGTGGACTTTACTGGAAATAGAGCTAAATCAAATCTTTGAATTATGATGATTTTAAGTAAAAAATAAAATTATTTTAAAAAATAGAATGGAACTTTAAATAAATATATTTATTGATAAACATTCATATGAGTTAGGATGGAAATAGTAAAAATAAATAGTTTTTTTAACAAACTAATAATTTTTACGCATGATTGAACTGCGGAAAGAGGGGATTAAATCCGGTAAAAGTTAAAGATTATTCATCGAATGAAAAAAATGTATTTTAATTGAAATGCCATATCACTGCCAGGGTATATATGTGAATCCATAAAAGAAAATGACAAATTCATTCCTTTATTTTAGGTGCAAATTTTGCAGATTTACCAACATTTTATGGAGGTGAATATTTACTAATATCGTCTATTTTGAGGTAACCACTGTTTTGGTCGGAAAAAAAAAACGGTAATCACTGTTACCTATGTCTTTACACTCAACATACAATCGTCTCCCCATCTCCACACCCACACTCATAATAACTCGAAATCGCGTCCCAACCCCACACTCATAATAACTTGAAGTCATGTCCCCAACCCCACGCCTCACCCATAGGTAGAGCCGGGAATATGGGTCGAATCAACGGATTGAGCCCGGCAACCCGCGGGTTTGGATAGGGTTAGAGTTTATAAAATCTTAACCCATTTAAAACGGGCCGTTTTGACCCAGCCCATTTAACCCACGGGTTAACATGGGTTAGCCCGACGGGTTGACGGACCAACCTGCTTCTTTTAATATATATATATATATATATATATATATATATATATATATATATATATATTAAGCAAACTCTAAGCCCTTCCTATACACCAAATCTATAGACTACTCCTCCCTTAAAATTCAACACTTTATTCTTCCTCTCTAAACCATTTGTTCTCCTTCTAAATTCCTCTCGAATGCTTTCGCTCCCCAAACAACTTCATCAACTCTCAATTCCTTTGATCACAAACTCCTCTTAATTTTTAGTCGGTGTTGATATTATTAGAATATAGAATGTTCATATTTTTTATATGCATTGCATCGCACTATCGCATAGACAATGAGTGACTAGGTTGCTCATATATTTTTTGTCTATAATTTTTTTAAAGTGACGGGTTGGGCGGGTTGACCCTGTAACCTGCAGGCCGGGTTAGGGTTGTTCAAATTTCAGCCCATTTAAAACGGGTCGTTCTGACCCTGCCCATCTGACCCTTGGGTTGGGACAGGCCAACCCATAACCCACGGGCCAACCCATATTAACGGTTGTACCCATAGGGGTTCAAATTTGCATCCCTAACCCTACACCCAACCGTGTTGTGTCCCCAACCTCAAATCCACAGACCACAGTAACTCAAAGTCCCCGGCCCCAGTGATCAAACTACAAGATGATATCTACAACACATATTTTCTAGGGCCGGCTCTCTTGAGTTGGCTCTATCCTCTTTCCCCCTCCTCTCAAACTTTTTGGGTGGTGGTGGGATCTCTTCTCTCGTCTTTGTACGAGTTTTTTCATCGGCGTCTCCTTCCCCAGTTCATGCTGGGGAAAGAGACGTCCGTCACTTTCATTGGACTGCTTTTATGTTTCTTTCATTTTCAAATAAATTGGTTAGGAGTTTCGACAACAAGAGGAAATTCTTCTACCCAATCTTCATCTTATGTATTAGTTTTGTGGGTATGTTTGTTTCCGTGACATCTACTCATGGAGCTTCTTTGAAAACCAAATTGATTGGTTTATTGCCGATAAGAGGTGTGGATCCTTTTGGATGGTTCTTTGAACAACCACTACTCAATGGCGTTTCTACCGGTGACGGTTCTTTTCTACCCACAAATTCTCATGAAGGAAAGATGAAGAAGTTGGTAGGGTTTTTGCGACGGTGACGGCTCACTCCTATCCATGTTTACCTTTTTAGGTTTTCTATGTATTATCATTTGAATTTTTCTTTTTTCAGACCTATTTTGTATTTTAATTCTTTAGTTTAATAAAAAATTTATGCTTCCTGATAAAAAAAAAGTCCCCGGCCCCACACCTCACGCACAAGAACTCGAATCTACATTCCCAATCCGATCCTAGCCCTAGATCCAAAAAAAATCAAAGAGCTCAAGAGACCTTAATGACGTTTTCATTGCCCTTAGTGACTAGTAAAGTAACTGAATGACTCGAACGAAGAAGTATGGCGCCACATGGCTAAAAGAAGTAGACAAGTTTTTTTACTCTGCCAATATCGGATGATACTAGCAAGTAGCAACTGGGAATGTAAATTTACAGTTAGAAAAGTTTACTGGATGCATACAGTAATTATTGTAACAATATATTCCGATCCAAACATGACTGGTCAAGCTAAAAAAAATCCTTTCACATCTTAGAATATAATTCTTTTACGGGTTAATATGCAAATATATTTATGTACTATTGCTCCAGAACCATTAGACACCATTGTGATAACCCCTAACGATTAGTAATATGAATCATAAAGATTAGTAACATGAATCATGACAATAAATCATTCTAGGATTCAAAAGACACATAATTGTCTAAGTTACATAAAAACATCATGCCCATTAATTCAACTGGTGATCACTAGCAAACATTGTTGAACAAGTTTGTTGTAGGAAAATTTCTGGCGTACCTGGATTGTTTTGAACTTGACCAAGTACCAGATACTCACACAAAATTGAATTATCGATTGAAATCCGACTACAATATACGACAAATGCACATAGAGGAAGAAGAAAAGAGAGGAGAAAACTTTTCTGGACTTTTCATTCTATCTTACAGAACCGTTCACACAAGACTAATTTATAACTTACGTAAAGAAAAGTTGCATCACCTGTGAAAAAGACATATTTTGACTAGTAAATTTATAAAGAAAATAACTCATTTAAACCCAACATTTTCTATACACGTAATGACACCAATTCTCATTGGGCATGAGTTTGGTTCTATTCCACCAAGTATGGACCCAGTATTTCTTACAGTTGTCAATAAAAGTATACAAAAATACACATGATCCATTTTCAACTAGTAGACAATAGACTGGAATCAACGGCAGATATTTAGCCGTTGAACAATTTAATGGATGACACAGAGTCAACTAACTAAGCTCGCTTGAACTCAAATGAACTATCTCTTTCTCCACTAAGACATGTAGTTTGATAATACGAAAAAGTAAATCAGTGGATATAGTTACACCAATGACGTCTTTGCTTTTTTCTTCTGTCCATTATTTGCTGCTTTTGGTCTTTTTCATCATCCACCACCATACCTTTTCATTCTCACAGTTTGTACTCTTCTTAGTTCTTTGCCTTTCTCCTTTCCTACTTTGTTCTTTCATGCATTTGTTATGTTTGTAATGATGGGTTCTGTTTATTTTTGAACAAAATCCTCAATGACTCATTCAATCAGCATCTTATAGCTCTTTACTTTTCTTGTTGTTATTATGAGATAAAAAAAATCAGAAGAAACTTTGCAGGGAAAATTGGACAACTTCAGAAGCACTTGTCTTGAATGGAATAGTGTTAGAGGAATTTACTTTTCCTGTAAAATCAGCTCCTTTCAGTAGTTGCCATGCTTCTACTATTGTTGAGGTAATCTGATACTCCCTCCGTTCCTAAATATAGGACCTAGATGACTTTTTTGAAAAATCCTAGAAAAAGCAAAAAATAAGTTAATTATAAATTGATTTACCTAATTTTTTCTCTTAGACTAGTTTATTTTACCTATAAGCTAATGGATAATCTAAAAAGATATCAAATATGTCATGATTTAATAACCTATTTCGCAACCTTAATCTTTCCAAAAAAAAGTTATCTAGGTCTTATATTTAGGAACGGAGGTAGTACAATGGAAGATTGTTGTCTTTTTTTTTTCCTTTTTGCCTTTTCTTTACACCTATCATTAAATGGTCATCAAAATGTGAGCCTAAATCTTTGTTGAGTTATTACAGGTTGGAAAGGACCATTTTTTGGTTGCCTTCTATGGTGGCACATCAGAGGGAGCACCTGATGTCAAAATATGGTTGCAAACTTACAAGGTAATGCAGTCCTTTTATTTCTTGGGATTATACTACTTTAACACCAAAATATAAGAGCTAGTTGGGATTGACTTTTGGTCTTAGATGAAAGGCATTCATTTTTTATGACTAAACTGATATATATTCTAATAATACACATGTTTTTCAAAATATCATATATGTTATAATTTAGTAGTGCATTTAGCTTTCTTAATCTTTCCTTATTAGTCAAATGGGCCTCATATTAAAAACAGGAAGTAGTACAGTTGAAACACGTGCATAAGCACAAACATGTCAATGTTATGTTCAAGCTTGGGATCCCATTTAAGTGTGGCAGATGACATTGTCATTGGGGGCAGCTTGCCGTTGATAGATAGCCCACTCCTTCAATTTATAGGAAACTGGTTATTCTTCAATTAGATGCCATATATACAACATAAATCTTATGCATTTTGCAAAAATGTGTTTACTGTTCTTTCCAAGAAAGGGATAGATGTTACTTGGCTTTAAAATTTTTCACTGGTAACTTAACCTTGTGAGATCAAATGTGGGCAGAATGGCAGATGGAAGCCACCTGTAATTGCTGATGAAGAACCAAATGTTCCAATGTGGAACCCTGTCCTATTTGAACTTCCCTCAAAAGTGTTGCTGCTTTTCTACAGGATAGGCTTAGATGTTCAGAAGTAAAGTTTCTGCCTTTTATCTTCTTAGACTTATTGTCCTCATTTCTCTTTAATATGATATCATGACAGTATACTACCTTTAAATTAACAATAATAGCACAAGTTTCTCTATAACATGCTTATTTTTCTTCTGTGTTGGGATTGAAATGTTTCCTAATGGGCTTATGTAATGTATTAAGCTGCTCATCTTGAACTGTCATGCTTAAATGCATGTGAATGAACTTAATATAGAAACTTAAGTTTTCACTTCTGAGGGGAAGAATTGGCTTCTTTAATTTCAGATGGAGTGGATTCATGAAACGTTCATATGATAAAGGCGTCACGTGGACTGAAAGAGAACAACTTCCTCCTGGCATATTAGGTCCTATAAAGAATAAGGTAATAAAGCAAATACCAATGGACTTTATTTTATCAATGAAGTTTAAAATTCATGATTTGACAAATTTATCTTTGACAAGTATGAATTATGACTCCTGTTCACCAGCCTCTCTTACTGGAAAATGGTCTCATGCTTTGTGGATCATCAGTTGAAAGCTGGAACTCTTGGGGTGCATGGGCAGAGGTATACAATTGACTGTTAATCTGTTATAGACAGAGCTGACCTTTATTGACAAGTTAATTTAAACTTACTCCACAATATTTTAGATGCATTGACATTTTGAACTCTTTTCATGGGATATAGGTAACAACAGATTTTGGTAGGACATGGAGAAAATATGGCCCAATTTACATTGAAAATAAACCTCTTAGTGTGATTCAACCAGTGCCTTACCAGACTGCTAAAGGAACCCTGCGAGTCCTCCTTCGGTCCTTTAGTGGTATCGGTAAAGTTTATATGTCAGAATCCTTTGATGGTGGCAAGACATGGGGATATGCAAAACCTACTCAGCTCCTAAACCCAAATTCAGGTTAATTATCCAAAACACTTTAGCTGTCTACATCATATACCTAGCAATATTTGCGCGAGATATTGATGAAAATCTTTTAGACTTGTGACTTGTGAAGAAGTGTTTCACATTGTCATGTCTGTATATGACTGAATATTTCAGGACAAAGTTGATTATGACATTATTCTAACGTGCCCTTTGGTTCAAAATACTAATCTTTGAAATATATTCATGCTTAAAATTAAGTTTGGTGAATGATCAAACACTTGACTACTTAGTCTTCATTAATAGAAACTTTGTCATAGTGCATCTGATTGGTACATAGATGGGATGGGGGATTCTACCTCAAAAGTTAATTGTTGAGGTGAAAGAACCAACCCACATTAACCATCTCATTCTACTCTATGTGGGACTTGGTATCCACAACTAACAAATCTCTTTCAGTATCTAATGGATCTCTTTCACTAGGCATCGATGGAGTTAAGCTGAGGAACGGCCGTCTATTACTTGTGTATAACACCATTTCTAGAGGTGTGCTTAAGGTTGCCATGTCTGAAGATGATGGAGATTCTTGGGATGAAGCTCTTACCTTGGAAGATACCTTGGGAATGGAATTCTCATATCCTGCTGCTATCCAATCTACTGATGGACTTGTACATATCACCTATACATATAATAGGACACAAATTAAGGTACACCTAGCCTAAATATCTTGATTTGGTTGGTCCAACTTCACCTCATTTCTTGTCTTCACTTAATGCTTATTGTCCTTACTTTCATTTGGACAGCATGTTGTTCTCAGGCCAAACTGATACAGTGCAACCTGTTTACCAATGAACCTTACCCTCCATCAGCACTCATTCATAAAATAAAGGATCATATTATCCCATCTAATTCCACTGATTTCTTTTCGGAATATTTTTTTTTTTGGGTAATTTTTGGCTCCACCTAAATTTTTTAGTTTCATTATTTTAGTTTAGATATGTCTGTGTGTGTGTGTGTTGGAGCCTTCTCAAAGGTGCATTGTTGAGTACATGTACAATCTAGTTAAGCAGAGTGGAAAGAAATCAGTGTAATTTGAATTTTGATGCAAGTGCTTGTTGAGAGTACGTTGCTTACAAACTGTTGCCTTTAATGGATCCTTAGTTTTTTACAGTATTTTCATGACCATGCTCGCACTTGCTAGGAACTAATCATTATTATAAACGCAAGTACTAAAGGAATAATTGTTTCCTACTATTTTAGTAATGTAACTATTTCATTGTTTGCCTAGTTTTCATAAATTTGAATGGGGCTGGAGGTAGTTCTTTGAGTTAAAACTAGAACATCATGAGTTATGGAACAAAACTTCATCTATTTTGGTCAACTTTGTTGGATGACCTAAGCCATATGTATTGAAAAACAAAAGAGATGCATGTTAGCTTCAATTTTTAATTTTATACCTTGTGTTATCTTTTTATCAAACATTTTTAATTTACCCTTTATTACTAGTAGTCTTTGTAACTTTCCTTCGTCAGCATTGTTAGCTCCTTTACAGAAGCTAATAGTGCTAACAGTAATAATAAACGATGTAATAATAACAACACACGTGTACCATATCGAAAATTAAAAAAAACTATGATTAACTTAAAATTAAAAACACGTGATTTTCCATTCTGTATACTGATGGGCTTACAAATCCTTTGTGGCCTATTGTTTGATCTGATTGCCATTCCTTATGAATTATGACACCTGCAAGCCCTACATGGGCCTACATATAGTCCAATCACAACTTCAGGGTCATAAACAAAAAAAGTAACAAACTCTCACTTCATGGGGTATTGGAGGCTCAAGTTTAAAGATAGATATTGGACCATGGGCCAATTTTTCTTGCCCTACATGGTCGTATAAAAATCATCAACAATCATCTCCTTGAAAGTCAGTCATTAATTACTTTTTTATATCAGATTAACTCTTACTGATTGATGAATAATTAGTATGTTGTACATTCTACAGCCTTAAATTTGACCTAAATTTTTCAAAACATTTGTTCATATTCCTTAATTTACAACTTTTTCCAACAAAGCTAATCATTAGTTCATAATTATAAAATTTTTAAACAGGTCATTAGCTTAAACACTTTGGGTACTTGAAAATGAAATAATTTTGTACCGATAAATTTGTAAATGAATAAGAAAAAAGTCTATCAAAATAAAAAAAAAAGCCACAGAATGATTATGTGAAGGTTATTTATGAACATCAATCAAAGCCCATAGTACAAGACCAATACACATTCAGCCCCAACAGGAAAAGGCTCCAAATTGGATGTTTGCTCTTCTTCTTATCAAAGCATAATATCACACACCAACTCACTTCACTTTAATTCATTTTGACTCAGTACATATTCTTATTGTTCTTCTTCTTTTTCTTCATCTTGATCTTTAAAATGGGAATGGTTTGACAAAAAAGAAAAAAAAAGTCAAAGCATAGTACATATGACAGCATAAATGCATAATTCTATTGCTATGGAGTTATCATTATGATAGTTGTTCAAAAAGAAAACTGCAGGAGAAAAAAATAAAGGTCTCTTACAGTGTACCTCAGTGTCTCTTTCTGTCTCTCTAATCTCTCTTTCTTGTTATCTCATGTCCTAGATGACTTTACACGATTCCCTCCTCTTTTTATTTCTGATGATTCTGACTCTAATGTTCCCCAAACTTCTCTCACCTTTCATCATCGTTCATGTTATAATTTTCTCACACTCAATTACTGTATACAGTAATTTACACCTGAAGTCACAACATGCAACTTAGTGTTTCCCATTGACTTTTAGAATTGGTACTCTTAATTATGATATATATTAAATAGGGGTGCTTTGATTCATAAATTTGAAGATAGCTGATACTCCCTTCGTTCCACAATATACAAAAGCTTAATTAACTAATTCGGGGAGATTGATGAAACTAGATAAAATATTTAATCGTGGCATGTTACATAGTACTCCCTCCGGTCCTAAATATAAGACCTAATTGTCTTTTTCTAGAAAATCTTTAAAAAAACAAAATAAGTTAATTATAAATTTATTTACCTAAGTTTTTTTCCCTTAAACTAGTTTATTTTACCTATAAACTAATGGATAATCTAAAAATACATCAAATATGTCATCATTTAATAACCTATTTCGCAACCTTAATTTCTCCAAAAAAAAGTCAATTAGATCCTATATTTAGGACCTGATGTAGTATTTCATAAAAATATGTGTATGATTAGATCGATTGAATATCTGATCATAAAGCCGTCAAATTATTTCGGAAAAAAATTATAAATATAGAAGATAAATAAAAACAAACATCTTGTATATAAAACCAAGATTCAATTCCAACTAGATACCTTTTAATTAAACTCATGACTAAAGTAGTGAGACTTCAATTTTTTTAGGTTGAACATGTTAAAGGTGACTCATAGATACATGTTGAAAATAAGAACCATTGGATTACAACTTAGTTTTTATCTAAGTCAATCTTTATCTAGTATACAAGGCACCTTCCAAAAGAGATTGATTGTCATTATTAATTAAGTTTCTCTAACATCACCCCTATTTAAAGTCACACAAAAATTGTTAAATCTTTTTTCAAATAAGATTACAGAGACAATGATAAAAACAAGAAGGGTGGGAAGAAATTTCATAGAAGCTGGTTGAGTTCTGGATATGTACTGAATGTTTGAAAGCGAGATTTGATGGTTTTAAGAGGGAACAAATAATGTACAAAGGCATTAAGTAGAGACTGTTTATATCATTTTAGAAACGGCAAGAGAATAATGAACGCTAGTGAAAGAACATTAATGTTCTGATAAGTTTCTTGAAGACATTGTGTCAAGTCGTCTATGGAGTATAATATTGATGATGTGCGTTGAATATTACAGGGAGAATTAATTAGAGTTCTCATGAAAGAAATATAATTAAGATAAGTTCTCTTGTAATCACTAAGTCAAGAGTTGTTATTGTAAGACAAAAAAATTGTAGTGATTCACAACTTGTAGGACCTTATCTTAATTATCTTTCATCCATAAGACCTCTAATTAATTCTCATAATATTATATTATCACAGTGTCACTGTTATCCAGTATATATAATCGCTTAATATCTAACATAAAATCATAACACATGTGGTTGTTATAACGGTATCATTTATTGCCCTAAGGACAGGAAACTGCATACTTCACATGGGGGTTGATAATTTTTTTATTCCATAAATTATATATATCACTGAAAACAAAATGGAAATAAGAAAAAAAAACGAAAAAGGACTACCTTGAAGGTGACATTCTAACCAATGAGCTGATCACTTTAGATAATTTCTTGACAAATGAACCTCATTTACGAACCCCCCTGAAGTTTTGTACCACTTTATTTTATCATTTAAATCAGAACAAAAGTTGTGTTTTGCTAATTAGGCCACACGATAAAACAATTCTGTCTCCGACCAGCATATGCAATATATATTAACAATTAATCGGTGCAAAATTTAAGCCTCAAATCTTGCTGGCCTTTGATTTGAAAAAGTTGACCAAGGCTAGTGCAAGTTGGCCCTATATATTGGTCAAAGATTCAGAAAGAAAGAAAAAAAAAATTCAGCTCATTCAAGTACGTACTCAAATCTCTTGAAATCATCTAATGTCTGACTTGACGGCCATCTCTTCCGGGGAGAGATTATAATAACAATGTTTAGGGACTAATAAAGGAGTTGTGACTAGGATAAAAATCACACTGTTTTAGATTATGAAGTACTCCCTCCCATCCTAAATATAGGAAAGATTTCAAAGAGTTTATCTTAGTTCTAAATATAATACATATTTTCAATTTTTCTTATCTTTTCCCAAATTACTCGGATGATGTTCCTTCAATAATAAACAACCAAGAGATGTGGGGTGAGAATATAAGTAAATAGTAAATTATCTAGTAATATTACGTCATCTTAACTAACTATTCTAATATCTTTAATCCAATTAAATTAAATTAAATAAATAAGTATAATACTTATTGTCTCTCTATCACTAGGTTTGTCAATATGTGCACGTTATATACGAATCCCATAGGAGGTAGTCTCACAATTGAATGAAGTGTGATTATATAAGTTCCATAAATTCTCACACCTCAAACTAGTCTTTTTAGATCGGATATCCCTTTATTAGATTTGAGTTCACATTTAATAACATTGGTGTTTTTTCAGTGGCTTCATGTCCTATATATGGAATTGGAGATACAACTCTTTTTCCTCCCATTTGTTCCCCAAAAAAAATATATTAGGTGGTGTGTAAATATCTGATAAAGGTACAGAATATAACGTTTAATATTAATTAGAAGTTATATTTAAAAGCACATTTGGATGTAACAAATAATAATTTACTATATAGCTATCTAGGTACTAAGTTATTAAAAAATAAGAACAAAAACAAATTAATTGTGTAGAGGAGGGCTAGCTACAATATTTATAATATGATCGGAAAACAAAGTTATGGATTCTGTCGGTGTCGAGGTCCCCTGCTACTAAATATATGCCACCTAAATTCATAGATGCATTCCAACCAGTTGAGAGATAAGTAAGTAGAGATAGAGAGATATATATGACAAAACAAGCAATTATGAAATTAGTTGAAACTGTGTTGGTACACATATTGTATATTCAATGCATTTTCAATTTCTGTAGGTCCTTGATGAGATGAATAAGACGACAATGATATGTCCTTCTTCAAAGTAAATATATATATAGGGCCTACAAATATATACATACTAGATAAACATGACCATATAATTTAATTTCATTTATTTTCTTAATTACTCCCTCCACTAAAAGCTTACCTAGCTCAGACATTATATTCTACTGTGTACATCAGGTAATGTCCCAATCTTAAGTTCAAAGTACACTTTCATTTTCTGTTCATATATGTATTTTGATTCGTATATATATACATACAACTCATACCACTGAATTAGATAATTTATTATTGTTAGAGTTTCACTATTTAAGATATATATAAAAATCTCATAGGCAATTTAGAGTACCTGACATGAATATTGCTTGAGAAACACTACTGTACCTGAAAAAGCTACGTGCATGCACGTTTGGGTAGCTTTTTAACTTTTGATGTTTGCGATAAAGATAGACATATTTAAAGAGAAGAGATTAATTAAGACACAGTAGAAAGTAAAAGTTGCACGGTGAATCTTGTTGCATATACCACGCACAGGTGATGATTAAATAAAAGAAGTTTTTTTTGTTCCTATGTCGTGCAATAGTCACTAGGTATAGATGAATTAGGGTAGGACCCTTAAAAAGACGTGGGAATCTGAGAGATTTGTCATGACTTAAAATGTTATGAGCACAGTCGTAAAACAAGGCTTTGAGGGATATTAAATGTGAATCTTATAACACATTTTGAAAAGATAATTACGTAGGCATGCTTGCTTTATTCATCATCTCATCAACATGGGAAGCTTTTAGGCTAATCTTCTTGTGAGTGGAAAGAAAGCAAAAAAAAAGTTAGTGTGTAAAGTAGGGTTTAGTGGTTGGGAGATTGAAAAAATTCAACACTATTAATAAGTGGGAAGAGAAAAACAAAAATAAGAAAGTAGCTTTTCATGTGTGGCTTCATCTAAGTGGGATTTTCTATTGTTAGAAACGCTTTAAGGATTCGACATATAAACCTGAGGGGAAAAGCTAAGCTAGGGTGTTTTGGAAAGTTAAAAAAGAATATAGAATGAGGAAGGTGTGGCTTCTTTTGAGAAGCAAAAAGAAGCTTTTTGTGATGGGAATTTGGCATCTTCTCGTCGTCCCCTTTGTGGAGAAATTTAGCATAAGTGAATAAAATTAGTTGGGGATATATAATAATTAATAATGTAAATTTTATTAAGGTTAATTAAGACAGGGCGGTGCCTGCTTTGTCATATCCTATGATCAGCTAGCTTTGGGTTAGGCTTTTGCTTTTACTGATGAAAATACAAGTCATATCATATATACACTTCTATATGAAAGCTGAAAACCATGGTTGTCTTGCCAAACATCTTTGTCTCCCAGCAAATTTCATGCGTGTGGGAACATTTCAAATCTCACAAAAACATAATTCAACTACGTAACAATGCAGTCTTAATTAGTTTACATTTCAGTTACATCGACAGTTTTGTTAAAAAAAAATAGTTCACGATGTTATATTCTGTAATGATTTGATGCTCAGACTTCTGAGTACTTCTCAATCCTTTAATATATATATATATATATATATATATATATATATATATATATATATATAAAATTTAAAATCAATATTGATCCTAAATGTATAAAAGACCTTATCGACACATATTTATCCATTTTTCTTAAATGAAATTTATTGATATCCCTAGCAAGTAATCAATCGGGAGGGAGGGAGATATTGAAGAAATGCTGAGATGTTTTAGGAAAAAAATTGACTGAGTCTACTTTATTAATATAATTAAATTATTAGTTAATTAAATCTGACATAAAAGAGAAGAGGAAGAAGAGTGTTTCACTATTAATGTGTAGTAAAATCCGTCAAGTACCGTTTCTCTTTGGCTGATAATCTGTTCATTCCGTATTTTAATATTTTGGAAATCAGGCGATGATATATTAATATATGTTAGAGATATAAAAAAATGAAATGAAATGAGCAGTACACGTCATATATAGTACTCTAAATCATAGTTTGCATTACTAAAAGCTACTACATAATTATTACAGAAGCTGGCGAATGATGACAAGATACAGCATCACTTAAAGTCTTATTCAATCACTATCTTACATATGCGTTTATCAGCAATGCATTTGCAAATATAAAAAGCCATTAATCAATTGAGGATTGCACAACAAGCAAATATATATACATGCATGCTTGCTTTTTGTTCAACATTATTTAGTGGTTCCCTTTGCTTATGAGCCAAACTTTATGCACATATTTTCGTCAACCCTTTTCTTTCTTGAAGATTGTATTCGTCAAATTAGTGATAGGAAAACTCACGATAAAACCCCCTGAAATTAACATGCAATATTCAAAATCTAATGTAAGAAAATAACATCTTTAGGTTCATTAATACTTTTCAACGAAAACTTTTTAGTGGTTGTATTCATTCCTTATAACTCCATAATGGTTCTCCCTCCCTAATAATAAAATATAAACACACTACTCTACCACAAACACATCTAATAGCTAATCTAGTGGCTAGGATATTTCTTTTGAAGGAAGTAACACTAACAATTATATATATATATATATATATATATATATATATATATATATATATATATCATGTAACATGATGCTAGAACTTTTTCTCATGGCTTCTTTTCTAAAAGGAAATGATGGTACAATTCTTCTACTGAAAAAAGGTGAACCAACGGTTCACTTTTTGCTTGATTGGCTCTCTCCTTCCCTCCCTCTCGTATTGTACCATCTATTTCATCTCTTAAAAAATCAATATCGCTTTCTTTTATTCTTTTTTTTTTTTTGATAACATCGCTTTCTTTTATTCTAAACTTGGAGGAGGAAAAAAAGTTTGTGGGGTTTATCAGAAAAAAAAGGTTGAGAGCAAGAGAGCATCAATCAAAGTCTATTTTGTTTGCTTGGAATACGAAAAGCTACCACCAAAAGTTAAATTTTTAAGGAGAAAATATCATAATTTTTATATATTATGTTGCATTAGATGTGCCTCTCATCAATCTAGCGGGTTGGTGTGATGAGTGACAAATACTCTCGTCTTTTAAATAAATGGTTAAAATATGTTCCATCCCCAGTTTTTGTGAATTGAGCGACCTCACAGTATGCCCCCTCTATGGGACTTTAGATCAACAAGAGATTAAACTCACTTGACATACGGGTCGGGACACCCTTGAGATGACAAAAAAAGTGTCTCTCATCAATACTTTTCTTCATTAATTACCAGCTGTGTTATTTGTGTTTGCTTAAAGTTTGGCCTTTGTTGGCATGATTATATATTATACTCACACATAGATATGCTCCATAATTATTGTATAGATATGTGCAACAAAAAAAGCAAGCTTAGCTTCGTGGGGGTGTGGCTTGCAATAGTGAAAAGTGTTATGGGACCTTAAAAACTTTTGGCTTATTATATATTCATATATTCCTTCATCAATAATGTATTTGCCTTTGTGGGTGACCTTTTTATTTGTCATATTTTGATCGGTATTATGTTTCTTTTCTCGGCTTCTAATAATTCTAGATAATGCAAGTGGTCCCGAGCGCGAAGCAAATGATACGTTTTTCACAGTTTTAATTTAATGATCGATAATAGTGGTGTTGAAGATATACACACACATCCAGTTAAAATAAACTGCTGTTGTGGAAATTAATATAAAATACTCTCGAAATAGTTAACAAAATCCAAACTTTAAACGAAGTGAAAAAAATAGAATATTTTATGTCGTGTATAACTTTAAAGTCTAACGATGGGATGAAATCAAGGAGTTAACTTTTGACATGCAAAAAAGTGAAATAACATATTTGAAATTCTGATGGAAAAAAAACAGGGCGGGTAGAATTTTTAAGATAATGCCTGAAAACAAATTGTTATTTAATATGTATTTTAAGAATAGTTAGAATGTATAATTTCATTATGTCATATGTGTAAGAGTTGACTGGAAAAAGAACTGATAGTAGAAATTTTCATAGACTTTTGAAATGGTATGGGACATTTTTTTTTTTTTTTGTGTCGATAAAACCTCAAAAAGTTCAGCTTATAAATTTACTCAAATAATTCTATATATATATATATATATATATATATATATATATATATATATATATATATATATTTATGGGGTCAAATTTTCAAAGCTTGATAACCTTTTCTTGGACAGAAGATTCTTGTGATTGAATCAATAGTCTAAATAAGTATTCAATTGTAGGAGGAAAAAGAGTGTCCTTGAAATCATTTTAGTTTCTCTATTATTGGTGGGGTGGTGGAGATAGATTTTGGGGAAAAAAAATTGTTATGAAGTAACCAACTACAAATTAAAGTAAAAACACTTTTTTGATAATCATGCTCTAAGGTCAAATGATTCTCTTAGAGAGAGGTGAATCAATCTTGAATGTAAAGAAGAGGGAAGAAATGGAGGAAAAAAGAGATGAAGTAAAAGGGGAAAAAAGTCAAAACCTATCAAGAAGGAACTAAAGTTTTAATTAGGCTGATGAAATCACCTAAAGTTTTCTACTTTTCAAATGAAGAGTATAATTACCGCATCATGCTTGTCATAATACTCCTTATGATTTCTCTGTTACTTAGTTTACATAAATTAAAAGCTTAATTAAGTTCGTTATTTATCATTATTAATATGAAAAGACAAAGTCGTAAACAACTTCAAATTAAAATTGATGAAGGCACCATTGACAAAAATATATAAAAAGTGTGTTGTAATTCAAATGACATCAATTAATTAAATATCTTTTTGATTTTATATGATACAATGAGTAGTCAAAATATAAAGTTATTAGAGCAGGGAAAATATGGTCCATTGAACTAATCTAATATCTTAAAAAAGGTCAATCAAATAATTATACAGTATTATATATATGTTAGGCAAAAATTTCCTTTCATTCAAAGAAGTATGAACAAAGTCAACAAAACATATTTTTGAAAGAAATAGAAAAACAAGGATAGAAAGACCAAACTATCCAAAATCCTTCATAATGACCAATGCAAAGACAGATTTGTCTTAAAATGAATGAATAGTGAAGAAAGTGATAGAGATAATTAGAGTGATCATAAGTGATTGTGATGAGGTGGGAATGAGACGTAGCCAAGTTTTCTATGTCAATACAATGAATCATTGCTTATTTTAGCCAAATATAAAGTTGATAGCTACTCGCTAATACGTAACAAATACGCTCATTTTGACGACGTTTAAGAGTAGTTAATGAAATAATTACGAGTCATAACAGACTACAATTTTTAGATTCTTTACATACACTGTTATTAACTGTTTGTTTAGTTTTTTTTCAATGTCTCCCACTATACGCCTTTCTTGACCTTTATCTAACACACTATGTTTGTCATTTCAAATTGTATTAAAAAGTATTAAATTCAAGTATTGAATAATAAAAATATAGTAAACACCATGAATTAGGTGAATATAACCTTCAATAATTTCCGTCTTCCTTCCATTATATGTTAGGGTTGGGAAACATTCTTGTATAGCTAGCTTAGACTAATCGACTCCCGTTTTATTGAATTATTAATTAGATGAGATATTTTGCACTAAGAATAGGATAACACAATTTGTCATGAATTGTTTTATATTATTCACGTAGAAAGGTAGAAAGGAGAACTGGCAAAAAAAAAAGAAAGGTAGAAAGGAGAAAGGAGAAAGGAGAAAGGAGATGAGGATGAAAGTAAGAATGAATGATAGAAATTCAATTATTAAGAGAACTCGGAGAAGAAAGCTTAACAATTTTATTATTCGATTCATAACGTGACTAAGTACGTACAAGCCAGATTCTAATCAATATAAACATATTGGCGCTATATAAGAATATTTCTAATGGGGATATTCAAAGATAAACTTAAAAAAACTACAAGATAATGCTTATAAATAGCTAGGTAGATTTAATATTATATTATAGGGTTTAGGGTTTAGGGTTTAGGGTAAAAATGTGCCTCTTCTTTGAAACCCTTGATTTTCTCATACATCTCCCCTTACTTCGCAATTAAATTATTGGTTAGATCATATTATTCCGTCATGTCAATTATGTTTGTGTCATATGAGTTGCGAACAAAGAGTTGAGATGAAGTTGATGCGAATGGGGACATGGATGGAGGCAGAACTGAATGATGAGGGAGCCAGAAAATAAAAAAAAAAATAAAAAAGACACAGTATAATACAAAATTTAAATAAACTTTGTAGAAGCTCAATATATAAATAACACCTACTATACATATATAATTATGAGAACAAAATTTAAAAGCTAAGCTTGGGGTCATAGCCCACAAGTCATTTGTTCGGTCACACTCGTGGAGAGGGGAAAGTTATAAGGGGACAAGTGAGAAGAAGAGGGACAGACAAGTTTGAGGAACGAACGGAGGCAATATAATAGGGCACCATTTTGTGGCAAAATATGCCTGGTGTATTTGACATCTGATTAAGGTTATACCGAATACTTTGTAGTTAAATAATATGGTATATTCCAGATAAATAGAACATCGTGGTTCCATCCTAGTTATAACTTCGTGGTATTAGCGCGTGCCCTTTAATTAACTCGAACGAATTTGAGATGGAGTGGAAGAAAGCGTTGATTCTTTCCTACTTTAGAACACCCTGTTAAAATTAAACATTTTAAAAAAATATCAACCACATAAACACCTTTAAATAAATACCTTGAAAAGAGTATTTTATCGCCCTTTAATCAAATAGACACCCTTTTAATATTTTGTTGCGTTTTCCAATAAAGAAATGTCCTTTTAAACATTCCATTTTTACCGAAAAAATTAACCAAATATTTTGAGCTTCATAAAATACTGTTGATGAAAATTGATAATGAATGCGTGTATAAAAAGTTTTATAAGGAAAATCAACGGAAAATCTATCATTACAAAATTTATAGGATAGGGGACGCGGTAAGTAAACTACGGAGTATATGACTTAATTTCTTCCAACTGATAAACTGTGTTTTTGGAAGCATTAAGGATAACTCATATATAATCCCAAGACTTAGATCGCAAAAAGATTAGGTCTTATACAATAATGTATCTCTTGAGAATGGAACTTATGCTCTCTCTTTGGAAGTAATTTCCGACATCAAATAACATTATGCTCTCTCTGCTTCATTTTATAAAGTGAATATTTTTGTTGATCTTGTTCCATGATGTAATGTTTGAGTTGTGTTGGCCAGCGGGTATAATAAATGTATTTTCGTAATATTACCTTTAATAAATGTATACTACTCTTCGGCCAAAAAAATGTATATCCTACTCTTTCGCCCATTTTATTATGACCATTATCTTATTGTTCTGGAGATAAAGAAATTTTTAGAAACAAAATTTTGTCTCTTACATATTTATTTTTAATTAATTTTAAAAATTTTTAAGAAACCCGTTATTTAATTAAAACCAGCTTATTATAATATGGGTAATTGGTAAGTGATCAAATTTTTAGGGAAAACTAATTTGTAGTCCCTCACAAGAGACTTAATAGTAGAAAAGTCTCATAAAGTCCACATATTAAAGTAGGGTTCTTAGGGACCTTACTTTAATATACTTCAAATATAAAAGGACGAGATTATCAGTAACTCTGACAAGTTCATGGTCCACCCTGTGACAAGTTAATGAGCAAGCATTGACGAGGTCATGTGTAGAAATGACAAGGTCATAGACAATCTGATCTTTTTTTATTTGAAGTATATTAAAGTAAGGTCCATAGGGATCCTACTTTAATATGTGGAACTTATGAGACTTTTCTACTATTAAATCTCTTATAATAGACTACAAATTAATTTTCCCAAATTTTCAGAGGGGTACATGTTTTTTTAAAAAATAAATGGGGAAAAGAATTTAATTAGGTCTTCAAGAAATGGTAGGAAGGTGGGTCCAAAGGATAGGGATGATGAAGTAGCAGAAATAAAGTCGGTGATGAACACGTGGAGGGGGGATAGAGAGGGAGGGAGGAGAAAAGGATGGGGATAGATAGATAGATAGACTTTTTGGGCAGAGAGAGGACAGGGAGATAAATGAATGAAAGGGTTGAAGAGATAGAGTATCGTAATAAATGCTCAAAGCTGTTGCTTGATTTTTCCTCACTTGGTTTGGTCCCCTCCCTCTCCAAACCATTTCATTTCACCAAGTTTCACGCCTCACCTTTTCCCTTTTATGATTCCCCCAACGTCCCCCCTCTCCTCTTATATGGTCCTCCTCACAAAGTAGTGAATATTTGATTTTGTTCTATTCATGCGTCATGCCAATAAATATATTTGTAAATATGCAAATTTACCATTTATCTATTTATTATGTGACGACTTTTATCTTATGTGAAGTATTGGATATTAAATAAGGTTAAAGTTGCAAAATTTTAAGGAAGAATTAATAATTAAGTTTAAAGTTTTTCCCTCATTTGTACGAACTATGTTAAAAAAAGCCCTATTTGACTAAACAAATGTTTCATGGACTTTTTTATTCACCGATATTTAGCGCTATTAGCAAATACTCCATCCGGTCGGTAAGATAAAAATCCAAAATTTGTATAGTTTTGGTTCAAAATATAAGAGGTGAGCTTACAGTCTCACTTTATTTAATGTGTTTTTTATGTTTTACCCCTAACTTTCTTTTATATTTATTAATGTTTATATATTTCTCTCGCTTAATAGTATCATTATAAATATGTGCACAGAAAAATTAACTTCAGACGCTCAACTATCTTTAACACGTTTTATTAAGAAGTATGTTTTGACAAATGAGCTCTTATATTACGGACTTGAAGGAGTAGTAATTTTCTAATCCAGTTCATGGAAATTTCGGCCCTCAATTGGAAGAACCTTGCTAATTCAACCAATTGCCGTGATTGCATAACCAAAGCTCAAATTTAAGACCACTAGTTAAGACGAAACAACTTAGCTTTAATTCCACTAGTTAATGAAAAATGTTAGAGTTATGCATTGTTACAATGAATTTGAAAATCGTTATAATAATGTTGAAAATATTTTGTCAAAAGACTTTAATCTAATCTATTTTTAAAATCTAATTGTTTTCAAATTTTATTTTGGGCTTTGGTTGTTCTTTTTTATTTTTTGGGACATGTGTTATTTCCTCAATGACGACTCCATATTCTATATATAAGACTTATTTAACTAATTAAATTAGTTAATATTATGAGTTTTTTCTAAGACTCCTCAACCATCGTCCTTCAACACACACTTTCTCTTTATTATTCTTGAGTGAGGATCAACTAAGGGTGATTTAGAGAAAAGAAATTGAAAAAAATTCGAAGTATATTCTTTTTTACCAGGGATAAAAGTATATTTTAATGAGGAGATAGAAAATATATACACTCTTCCATTCACCTTAACTATAAGGTGAAATTTTGTAAATAAATGTGTCTCAAAGTATAAGGTGAATTTTTTATTTGTCTCTGCATTCATTATACTTTTTCCATTTTTGCCCTTTGTTGATTATGCATGTTGCAATCAATTATTTGTTCTCTCTCTTTTTTACTAATTACTACTCCTATCATCTTATTTTTCTCGTACACTCTCTTACCAATTAGGGGTAAAATTGAGAAACAAAATATATTTCAAACACATTTATTGTTTTTAATTACTTTTAAATGTTTTTTGAAGACAACAATACAATTGTTTTCACCTTATAGTTAAGGACGGGTGTAGTATATCTTAAGGGTGAAGATAAAAATAAATTATTAGCGACTACTCAAAGGAGTGTAAAATTAAGATGCAAGTCTAAATAATTTAAAATTTTCTTTATGAAATCAAACGAAAAGTGAGGATGGATAGAAATAATTGTATGAAGTGAAAGAAAGGTGAAAAGGGGGCGTGAAAAAGAGACAAAGGTGGGTGCGTGAAAGGGGAGTGAAGGAAGTTTGGGAAGAGGGCTCAAGAAACGCCTAAAGGGGAAGAGAGTGAAGAAGGAGGCAAGGAAGCAACCTTTCACTCTGCAAACAAAACACCAAATCAAAACAAAAGCTACTACTTTCCTTCATGAGGGCGTGCGTTACCAAAAGCTACCTTCATCATTGCCTCTTCTTTTTTAGTTCCTCGCCTTCCTTCCTTCCTTTTCCCCCAATCTACACTTTCTCTCTCTTTCACATAAAGTTGGGAATCCCAAAAGTGGTCACCTTTAACACCATCTCCTTTTTCCTAATCTACTTTCCTTTATCCTTTTTTTAATTATCATTTCATGCAACTAAAAAAAGTTAGTGCATTTACCACATAATTAACCACAAGATTAGTCAAAAGATAAGTTGATACTAAAAAGATTAGCTACGGAATTTCTCATTTTACTACGGAATTTTGTTTTTTTAACGAAATTTAAATTTCTCTTTGGCTAGCTAGATGCAATGCAAGTGATGATACCTCATGTTTAAGCGAAATGTTGTGGTACCTAATGTTTTTTCAAGTGCATGTATTTTTTTATTATGATATAGAGTAACCCGTTTGGTTTGACGGAAAGTGAATGATGGGAATGAAAATAGAAATTAGTGTAAGATATAGTAAAGATGGAAAATAGATGAAAATTAGGTAATGATGAGAAAGTAAAGTTTGTGGGGCCCAGGAAAAACGTGAGATTGAAAGAGAAAACTTGTGGCTCCAATATATATGTAAATTACCGATTTCATTACCCTAATCTAATTCACTTTCTCAATTCTAGCACATCAAATGGGCCAGTTATATACCTGTATGAAGGAAAGGTATACACACACATATGTATATAGGCTTAAGTATATTTTTGATTCCTTATGTTTGCATTAAGTTTCAATTTAGTTCTTTATGTTTAGAAAGCACACTTTTAGTCCTTTTTTTTAACACCGTTAGTTTAACATAACGGAAAATGCTAATTTAACAATTATAAATGGTTATTAATTACTGAAAAAATGTTCAGATTAAAATATTTGAGTATAAATATTCTTATATTTTCAAAATTTATCATTTTTTGTCCAATTTCATTATAAAATAATCATTTAAGATTGTTAAGTTATCATGCTCCATTAAGTTAAACTAACGGTGTTAACAAAAAAAAGATTAAAATTGTACTTTCCAAATATAAAGGACTAAATTAAAACTTACATGCAAACATAAGGGACTAAAGGTATACTTTAAGCCATGTAAATACTCATCCACGCTAACTGGGGGCAAATAAAATTGTCTTTTCATTTCCTCATCGGAAGAGTAGATGGTAGTAGAAGGGAAGAAACCGTTATTCTTTTTTTTTTATACACACATTTTAAAAAATGCTTATACTTCAAATATGAAATTTTCCTATAAAATTATTTTCCATTATGTACGTACCAAACATCATTATATGATTTTTTGTGCATTGCACTCCGTTTTATTCCTTTCTATTACTTTTCATTCTAATGAGTTTTTAAATCCAAGTAATTCTTGCATGATTTATACTTAGGGACAAAGTGATCGGAGTAAACTACAAATAGCCCTATATAAATATATTCTTCTATTTATGGAGAGATTGGGTACGAGAGAATTAGCAGGTGAATACATAGTATAACTTGTAGTAAAAGCACGGAACCTGTTTCAAAAAATTGTAGCTTTGATTTATTCAGGATATATATATATATATATATATATATATATATATATATATATATATATATATATATATATTATGGTTTGATTAATTTCCCCTCAATATAAGATAGTACTCCTTCCGGTCCCTAATGTAAGAGCCCAAAATTTGAATGGTTTTGGTCCCTAATGTAAGAGCTCACCACATATTCTCTCCTCATTTAATGCATTTTTTCCTACTTTACCCTTAACTCTTTTTCATATTTACTAATGCTTATGTATTTCTCTCTCTTAAAAGTACCATAATAAATATGAGCAATTTTGCAAAAGAAACATTAACTCCAAACACTCAACTAACATTCACATGTTTTTTTAAGAAACGTTTTTTTGACAGCTAACTCTTACATTAAAGACCGGAGGGAGTAATATTTATTGCATTGTCATATGTGTGATTGTTTTGAGATGAGGGAAATTCAGAAGGCTTTATTTGTCTTTTTCCCTTTAAAAAAACTGTTAAAAGTTATTAAACAAAATCATTATATATGGAACATATTTTTCCCAACTTAGCCCCTATTTATGAAGGGGCTAGATAAGTGGGATGGTGATTTGATGAGAAAAAAATAAGAGATGGAGTGTCTAGGGAAGATGAGAGAGTGTTGTCCACAAGGATAAAAGTGGGAACAAGTACAATAATGCTCCATTCATTCCTCATATTAACTTCTTGTATTATGGGTTAGATCATCTCTTGCCACATTAGCTTATATTGTGGGATGAAAAGAATATTATATATTTTCCTATAATCTCTCTTTATCATTGACCTCTTTGAACTCCTTATCATTTCATCTTCTCCAATCTATATCCATTTTGTTTTTGGCTTCCTCAAAATCCAAAGTGATTCTTGTGTACAAAGTATGTTCATGGTGCAATTATTGATTATGTCAACTTTGTCCGATTTTTTTTCTTTTTTCCATTAGTTAAATCACTTTTTAATTAATTTTTTGGCCAAAAATCACTTTTGATTAATGCACCATTGCATTGCGCTAAGAATATATACTCTTTGCCTCTTCTCATGTTTTCTGCTATGAGCCTACTAGCCAAAAGACCAATTTGGTGGATACGTATATATAATTAGTACTCTACAAAATTCAACTTCATGCTTTTCTAAATCTTAATTTTTTATTACAAAATCTTACTCAAATTTATTAATGAGGGCTTTTACAGATTGGAACTCGGTATTCTGACTTTCTAACTAATACTCCCTCCGGTTGTTATTATAAGTCACCTAACTAACTTTCTCACATACCAATAAAATTGGTTAAATACATTTAATTTATCTTACAATTCAAGTACTTTTCAATATTACCCCTACTAATTACACTTATTTTCTAAACTACTCCCTCCGGTCCTTATTATAAGTCACCTAACTAATTTTCTCACATACCAATAAAATTGGTTAAATACATTTAATTTTTCTTACAATTCAAGTACTTTCCAATATTACCCCTAAGAATTACACTTATTTCTTAAGCTATTAACTATCACTCTCTCCTTCTACCCCTATTAAATATGAGTATATGTGGAAAAAAATAATTAATGCTCATTGAAAACCATGAAGTGACTTATAAAAAGGACAAAGAAAAATTGGTAGTTGGTGACTTATAATAAGGACCGGAGGGAGTATTAACTATCACTCTCTCCTACTACCCCTATTAAATATGAGTATATGTGAAAAAAATAATTAATGCACATTGAAAACCATGAAGTGACTTATAAAAAGGATCAAGAAAAATTGATAGTTGATGACTTATAATAAGGACAGGAGGGAGTACTATCTCATTAGACATTTGATTTGTTATTCATAAAATAACTTTCAATCATTGGAAAACTATATGAACCAATAGTGCACCTTAAAAATCTAGCTTTATGTGTGCACCCACCAATTTATGGGTTTATTACAAAATTCCAATAGAGATCAGATTTCATGCAAGACACAGAATTTTACGAAAAACTGTGCATTTATTAAACCCAATGAAGATTTTAGATAGATGATGAAGAATATTGCTCCTTTTGTCTAAAATAGATAGTCAAGTGGGTATTTTTATACTCCTTCAAGTTCATATTATAAAAGTTCATTCGTGAAAATAAGTTTCTTATTAAGAAAACATGTGAAAGTTATTAAATATATTTTTTTTCAATATTATCCTTATTTTATGATGATTATGTTGAATGAGAGAAATATATAAGCATGCATCAATGAATATGAAAGAAAATTAATTAAGGAAAAAATAAGAAAACAAACACATTAAATAAAGAAAGTACAATATGATATCTTATATTTTTTTGTAACAAATCCATTTAACTTTTAGGATCTTATAATATGGACCGAATGGGAATACAGGCCAATGAAATAGTATAATGAAGTCTTTAATCAATACATAATAAATTAAGGGTAAACTTCTACGTTCACATGAAGTATTTAATGAAATGATTTATATATAATATCGAAATTGTCTCTATGGCCTATAAATAGGACCAGAGGAGTACATTACACACTTTCTCTTCGTCTATCATATTTATATTTAATAATATCTAAGGGGAAGAATGAAAATCAATCATTTATTGCGGGATGGACATGATCAGGACAGTCCTATCCTGTGTCCCATCCCGAAAAAGGCTTGAGACAGGTTTCTGTCCCGTACCACGTCCCGAACTTTGTCCTGCCCCAATAGGAAACAGGATGGGACAGGAAAATCTCGAAATTTTAAAATATCTACTTGCAAAAAAATATAACTCTTTTTTGTATCAAACAAAGAAATTAGTTCAATATTATTTCTAAAATACATCTTATACATGATACAAAGAATTTTAGTTTATTGGGATTATATTTTTCATCAAATAATGTCACATATACTTAAACATGATACAAATGACACATGTTTTTTTTAAAAAAATATAAATGTAAACCAAATATATTCAGGACTGGACGGGATCCGGATGACCTCGTCTTGTGTCCTGACCGTCCTAAAGATGAATTTCTCTCGTCTCCAAAGGCCACAAGATGTGATAGGAAAAATTTGCACACCCCTAATTAATCCCTCCGTCCCTGTTTAAAAGAGCAAAAAGTTCTAAAGGATTTTTCCATCGCTACATAAAAGGAATTGGCTACATGGTCGTTGGAAAATAGGCCTTTCCCAAAAATTATCTAGAATTCTGTCAAAGAATTTTGTGACTAATTCATTGTTTTTAAGTTCATTTTCATAAGAGCCTAGTTAAATTTTTCAAAACATGTAATAATTTTTTCTACTTTATTTGTCATTATTATCTATATTCGCACTCTCCTTCATACTTTTTTTTATTATTACATTTCCCTACTCTCATATAATCCATAGTAAATAAGAGCAAACTTAAAAAACAAAAGTATCACATATATTTATCATTTTCAATAACTTCCTTAATTGGTATGATTTTACTAGATATATAATTGATTTGAGGTAGCAATATTCCCATTGTGGACCTACATCAGGCAATCAGATTAGTCCGTTGTTAATATATAGCACACTACTACAAATTAAGCCTATAACAGCGCAGCTTTACATACGCTCATATATGCAGAGAAAAAAACGCATGTACAAAGGGTCTCTACATGCGCTTTAAGCGCATGTAGAGGTATTATCCTCTACGTGCGCTTTAAGCGCATGTAGAGATTCTATTGAAGGGCAACACATTAAAACATGCATAAGTGATCCTCCTCAGAGCTCATAAGGTGTTCCTGCACGTCAACTTAGTGTTTCAAATCACCATTACAACTTTTTGTTGTTATGATAAGGCTTAAACACCCTCTACATGCGCTTAAAGCGCATGTAGAGGCTGTTTATTTGAGAAAGAGCCTTTACATGCGCTTTAAGCGCATGTAGAGGCTCTACTGAAGGGCAAAACATTATAACTTGCATAAGAGATCCTCCTCAGAGCTCATAAGGTGTTCCTGCACGTTAACTTAGTGTTTCAAAGCTCCATTACAACTTTTTAGAGTAATGATGTTGCTTAAACACCCTCTACATGCGCTTAAAGCGCATGTGGAGGCTGTTTATTTGAGAAAGAGCCTTTACATGCGTTTTAAGCGCATGTAGAGGCTCTACTAACACCGCAAAATTATTCTGAAAAACTTGTTAAAGTGCTTGAATTATACAATATAAATAATTTTGATGAAGAAAGTTGATTCAATTTATTAGATGATAAAAAACTTGATAATTCTTAGATAATTAATTTTTAAAACATTATAAAACTTAGTGCTCTAGTTCCCTCCCTATATCTGATCACTCTATAGCGCGCGCACAGAGTATGTAGTAGCATTCCTCATTCTCAAGTTCTAAACCCTCATTCCCTTGTTAAAAAACACAAACTCTAACCATGACACTACTGAAGTGCAAAACATGGAATCATGCATGAGAGATCCTCCTCAGACCTCATAAGGTGTTCCTGCTTGTGGACTTAGTGTTTCAAAGCTCCAAGCACTTTTGGGTGCTATCAAAATTTTGTAACACCCTTTACATGCGCTTAAAGCGCATGTATAGGCTCTACATGCGCTTTGAGCGCATGTAGAGCCTTATAGGTCTTATAATAAAATAAAAGTTTATTCATTTAATTTATTTAATAATGAAAAACTTAATATAACTCATTATTTGATTCATATACATACGTAAGTTTTAAAACATAATATAACTCATTATTTTATTTCCCTGAGTAATCTTGGCTCTGTGATTATTTAGATTATTCAATTTAAACACTATGATTAATTTAAAATAATTTTCAACAGGAACAATATCACAAATGTGAGATGTTATTATTATTTTGATGTGAACTATATATATATATATATATATATATATATATATATATATATATATATATATACATATATAGAACAAAAATTTAGTCTAAGTTCTTTGATGTGTAATTGTTTTATTAAAAATTAATATTAGCCCATGTACATGCGCTTAAAGCGCATGTATTGAATAGAAATTATAAATTTCCCGCGCCTTTGTCTTATGAGTTCCCTCCCTATATCTGATCACTCTATAGCGCGCTCACAGAGCATGTCTTATGAGCATTCTTCATTCTCATTCTCATTCTCTTTTCTAAAATGAAACCCTAATGTCATTTCTCATTTCTCTTTCTTACTCGAAATCTCTTTCTCATTTCTAATTCTTCATTCTCATCACTCTTCCCTCACTCGAAATCCCTCACTCTTCCGCCCCACTTGAAATATTCTCACCTCTTTCCTCTCTTCTTCATCATCACTCGAAATCCCTCCACCTCTTTCCTCTCTTCTTCATCATCACTCGAAATATTCTCACTGTCGCCGTTTGGTCCCTTGATTTTTCTGGTTTGGTTGCGAGACGAACGACGGTTTGGTTGCTAGAATGGGTAAAAACTTCAACCTTTTTAGTGTTTCCCGGGCTATGCTTTCATTCTAAAGCATTTCTCATTGTTCCCTTTCATTTTCTGGTTTCTTTTTCGCCCTACGTGTTTTCCGGGGGTGGTGTCCGATTTCTGGCGGGCAACGTGGCGGCCGGCGGCGGGTGAACCCCAGTGAACCCCAGTGACGTCCGCTTTGTATGTAAGTTGGTTTCTTTAAGCTTTTTAATAGAGATATATAAGGGTTAGAAATGGTTAAACTTTTAGTTTCTTTAGAAATGGTTAACCCCAGTGACGTCCGCATGTAGAAATGGTTAAACTTGGGAGGTTCTCTATTTCATTCTTCTCTTCCAGTTCAACTTTTAGTTTCCCTGTAAAACAAGCCAAGCCTAGTGAGAAACTGATACTATATGAAAGAACATGAAGCAAAAATATTTGTTCACCCAGTGACGTTTAAGTTTATGTTCGTTTATGTTCACCCAGTGACGGCGGGTGAACCTTTTTATGTTATTGTGGTTTCTTACATTGTCATTTAGTATTTAAATTACAATAATTGTATGTGTTGATATGTTTTTTTGTATAGGTATTTGCATGATGAAATAATTGTGCCAGGGGAAAATGTCAATTTCGCATTCATAGATCCAAATACAACCTCAATGGTGACTGAAACAACTACCTATTGGGATGAAGGTGACGTGAAAGCACGTCTGGGGAGCTCTTCTTCAGATAAAACATTGTTTCTAGCCCCAGTGAATGTAGGGTAAGTTCTTACTCATCATTAATAATTTTTTTTATTTTCCCAAATTTTACATGTTTATAACTGTTAATCACATTTTAGGAATCATTGGGTTCTCCTTGCATTCAATCCCGTTGCACCAAAGCCTGTGGTGTACTATCTGGATCCTATTAGGTCGGGTAAACCTGAAAATAGACCTTCGTATATGATGTTTATCAATGAGTAATGATTTAACCTTACTAAATTATGTTAACTCATTTATAAATGTCACTCTTACTAATTTTGTTTGTCTCGATTTTAGTGTGATCACTTCTTGTAGGTCTAGTAAAAAAATGAAATACTCCAAAGCATATGACTGGCTCAAAATTCAGGTTAATTATACATGCTAAAACAATGATTTGAATTATGGACTGTAATCATATAAAAGTCTTTTGACACATTTGTGGTTTTTTGTTGTAGTGCCCATTCCAACCGAATGATAATGATTGCGGGTATTATGTCATGAAATTTATGAAAGATATTGTCACTCATGATCAACTGGTGGTCCCAGAAAAGGTAAGTTCTGAAATTTTCCATTAATTTAAAACTCTTTTAATTTGTTCACATATTTCCTTGTATGTGTGGATTACTTTTAACTAACTTAAATTTAATTGCTACTTACATGTTTCTGTCCATCCAGTATTATGAAGACTGTCGTTTCGACAGCCTCTCCAAGCCGCAAGTTGGAGAAGTTATTGAAGAATGGAGCAAATTTGTATACCACATTGTTGAACCTATTGTTCTTAATCAGCCACATGCTACTTATTAGGTTTTACTAAGGTATCTTCATATATTACTTGAAAAAAAATTGTGGATTTGTCTTATGAAATTTTGTTATGTAACATGCTTGTTTATTCTATGTAATGCTATTTTGTCATGTAGGTTGATGATATCCCTTTCGGTGTTTTACTTGAGATCATTTTCATTTGTGGCGTTGAGGTACATATGATCTTTGCTGCATGTAGTCTTACTTAGGAGGAATTGGTAGTTTTATATTATGACTACTTGAAGGAATTTTCGTTTTGACTTATAATCAATTGTGGCTTGTTTATTAGTTCATCTTTGATATTATACTATTCTTTCATGTAGGTTCATATCTTTTTGATTCTTTGGTGCAAGTGGCAAATATTTTGGTGATGAGGTAGATCTTCTTTTGGTGCAATGACAGTAGTACATACATATTTTGGTGATGTTTATATATATTATTAGGTTTTGAATGTAAATGATTCTGGTATATTTTGGTTAAATGATTCTGGTATATTTTGGTTAAATGATTCTGGTATATATGTTCTGGTATATTTTGAATGTATACACCATTGGTGCAGTGACAGAAAAGTACGTGGATGTGGCAAATGTAAAAAAGAATATATATATATATAAAAAAAATATAGCTCTACATGCGCTTAAAACGCATGTAGAGGATATACCTCTACATGCGCTTTAAGCGCATGTAGAGGTGTCTCTACATGCGCTTTAAGCGCATGTAGAGGATAATACCTCTACATGCGCTTAAAGCGCATGTACATCTACATGCGCTTTAAGCGCATGTAGAGGTGCCTCTACATCACCTCTACATGCGCTTTAAGCGCATGTAGAGCCCTCCTCTACATGCGCTTTTAAAAAGCGCATGTAGAGCCTTTACCAGCGCCCCCCTCTACATGCGTTTTATAAGCGTATGTAGAGGCCAAAATAAGTGCATGTAGAGGGGGTAATCTGTGGTAGTGACATCATATACCGATAGATATATATAAAAAAAACCTCTTATATATAGAGATGTGGGAATACAACTTTTACACACACTATAGTATGGGGTAAATAATGTGTATATATAGAGATTTGGTTACATAATTATAGAGTTTATTATGAACATTATTTAAAAAGTGATAAACGTTCTGTGATATATTCGAGTTCTTTATTCGACCAAAAAATTTTGAATTCTTTATTTTATATATAAATCAGTTATAGAATTATTAATGTGTTTAAGAATGATCTAAAAGAAAAAAGATGTGGGTGAAAAAATTTCATATTATCCCTTCTCATATGGAACGGAGGGGTCCAGATATAGTACGCGGAAGAGAAGTTGAACCTTCAATCTGTGGACAAAGAAACTAATGAAATTAATGAAAGAGGTAATTGGACGGCGGAAGATTGTGAAGGGTTAGGCCATAACCATCTCTTTCTCCATTTAATTGAACGCACGTTCCTCTCGTCTCACACCCTATCTTTTCTTGATTCTTGACTCCAACCACTTCCACAACTGGTTTTCTTTTTCATTCTTCTCCTGAATATAATCAACCACATAGTAAATTCCTCCTCCAAGTCAAATTCGGACACTCGTTTAATTAACAATTATTACGATGCATCTTTGTCAATCGCCATGCCAAATTGTAAACATAATGTTTGTTATCCCTTCCACGCTCAACGGAATAAGAGGTAATTAAGAAAGTCGTATAAGAAGATGTGGTTAAGTTATTTAGTAGAAATAAAATTGGAGTAATTTTTCGATTTTTTACCAATATATATCTAGCTAATTCTTAAGAAAGGACAAAACTATTTAGAATTATTTTGGCTCTTATATATATACAAGAATGGAGGCATAATCATCTAATTCTCCAAGGGAACAAATGACAGTAAATTTTTATTATTTGGGCTTTTCGTGTTACCTAACCTCTTATTAGAATGTCGACCAAAAAAATTTTCATGTTGTAGATTAGAAGGATACAATGGACTTGGCACTTGCCGTTTTCTACTCCCCCTGTTTTTTATACCAATTACCCAAATAACGTATTAGTTTAAGTAAGTTCAAAACACTTTCATTTATAAGAGATTTGTTTGTGTTCTCTAATTCTCATTATAAAGCACCAATAATTAATTCTTTAGATATATTTTTCAGCTATATATACCTTACATCAAATAATGTGATTTAATTTTTCTTCCCAATTTTAAAACTCAATTAATAATGAGAGTAAAGAGGGGGAAAGGTGAGTGATGAGGCAGTTTTGCATTATATCTGAGACAACAAAATTGTTTCTAGTTCGTTCCTAATATTAAAGGCAAGAGGGATTAATATTTTTTGTCTTTCAACTACTCCTCTAGCCCTATTTCTAGAATAGAGAGATTAAAATTTTTTTGGACTTATTTAATGAACATATAATTAGATTTTATATGAGGATGTACTATTTAACTCTTCATTTATTACATATAAACTTTGTTTTTTATGTGGTAATGTGGTATAATACATGTTAAATGGCAATAGAGTTAGGCAAAAACGCTGATATAATAATTAACTATTTTAATTTGGGCAAAATAATAAATGACTGTTTCGCAGTGCATAAATAATAACCAACTTTGTGACCCAGTGCAAAAATAGTAAAACCGATACTAAATGTTAATTTATAGTTTTGTGAAACCTTTCTGATATTATTTTTTAAAGTAAAAATACGTTTTACCCCTCACAATTAAAACTCAATTCTTTTTCCTTCCACCCTTCATCTTCTCATGCTAACTAGTATCAGCAATGTTTAATTGGGAGGGGCAAAAATGTGATTTTCCATTGAAAATAATATCAGAAATGTTTCACAAAACTATAAATTAACATTCAGCACTTGTTTTATCATTTTTGCATCGGTTCACAAAATTAGATACTCCCTCCGATCCCTAATGTAAGAGCCCAAAATTTGAATGGTTTTGGTCCCTAATGTAAGAGCTCACCCCATATTCTCTCCTCATTTAATGCATTTTTTCCTACTTTACCCCTAACTCTCTTTCATATTTATTAATGCTTATGTATTTCTCTCTCTTAAAAGTACCATAATAATTATGGGCAATTTTGGAAAAGAATCATTAACTCCAGACACCCAACTAACATTCACATGTTTTCTTAAGAAGCGTTTTTTTGACGGCTAGCTCTTACATTAGGGACCGGAGGGAGTATTATTTATACACCGCGAAATAATCATTTATTAGTTTTGCCCAAACTGAAATAGTTAATTATCATATCAGCGCTTTTGCCCATAAAGTTAATATGTTATCAAAGTTTAAGGTAGAAAAATGTTTTTCTTAATTAATTTATGTGATATGAGTTGAAAATAGGATGAGTATATCATTATTTATCACTACAAATTAAAAAAGGCAATGATTAGCAGCCTTGTAATGGGAATTTAGCAGTAGATTTCCGCCAATAAATATCAAATTCTTGTTCACTAATCGCCATAGCATCCTTTTTACATTCTCACTTCTTTCGGTCCATAATGTCCATATTTTGAATTACTCATCTTTTCGTGTATGATCATCACAAATCATCTCAACGAGTTCTTCCATCTATGCTACCTATACTTTATGTTTTTTATATCATGCAAACTACACATTAAAAATAGAAAATACTTGCTTCGGTCGTAAATGTAAAATTAGTTTTACTTTTTGTGTGTAAGTTAAGGAAACAAATAAATTAGACTACTTCTCAAATTATAACATATGTCAAACCATATGTAATTAGATTAGGTGGAATAAATTAGATATGAGGGGAAAATAAAACTACACACCGTTAAAAGTAATTAATTTTGTATTATTAATTTCTCTAAAAAAATTTAAATAATCCTACAATATGTACTCCCTCCGGTCCTATTTATAAGTCGCCAACCGCCACTAAATTTTGGTCCTTAATATAAGTCGCCAACTACCACTAACTAACTCATTAATTAAAATTTTCCAAATATGCACATGTCATTGAAAAAAGAGATCCCTACATTTACTTTTGCTTGCCTCATTATGACTCATCATTTAATAGTTGTGGGGAGGGGCAAAAATGGAAATGAAAAATAAAACAAGACCAATTTAATGATGTAACCACCACTAACCGTCATTCCTTGGTTTGTACAATATGGGCGGTTGACGACTTATAAATAGGACGGGAGGGAGTATATATTACAAGGGAGTATAATCTAAATTAGATTCACACACATGCACAATCGTTTCTTAATATAGAACTGCAGATTGCGTGAGAGCGCAAAATCGGGCATGGCATTCGCGTTAGGAAACACAAGTCAAAGAGTAATGTGAAATCCGTTGGAAGAAGTATAGAATGACATAATATCTTTTTGTGAAAACTGGCAAAGCTTCTCATTAATACCACTAAGTAGACACCCACCCAACCCGTGAGAAAATTAAATCAGGGATGATTCTGGAATCAATCCTTCTGATTATGACCCTCCTATTTATGCTAATTATCCTTTCCCTCTCTTTGTTTCTAAAGACTATCTCTATCATAAAGAAACACCCTCATTTAATAAATATTACTTTATTCGATGTTTACTTTTAATACCCACCTAATCAATACACATGGATTTATCTGATAATGAATACTATCTCAAGTGGATGAACTCCATTTTTATCCACTATATAGAGTGTGCAAAAGAAAACAAATCTAACCATAACAAAGTATACTCATAGTTTTATCTATATTATTTATATAGAGCATACTCATTCAAATATCTGTAATCTTCCAATTATTAGATATAGATTTGGTCAAAAAAAATTATTAGATATAGACATAGCTTTTTGATAAACATATAACATGAACAAAGAATTTAATAGTACTAGTATAGATAATTTTTTCATTGTCAAAATTGAACATTCCATTTGATCCATATTATGAGAGGTAATCAATCATTTTATACAAAAGAAAGCGTAATTCAGTTAAATATAAAGGGTAAAATAAAAATGATTTTCTAATTTAATTCTTATACACACACATACACTATCTTCTAATTACATTTAAAATTCAAAGGAGAAATGGAAATAAAACATTTATTAATAGGGAATCAATAAATCAAATGTAAATAAAAATACCATAAAAAAACAAAGTCTACTTAATTATTATTATGTGGAAGGTCAATTGGAGAATTTGCATGAACATATTTTCTTTTTTAAAAAAACAGTCGAAGAGGTAAAGAAAGTAATTAAACTTTTTAGTTGTAACAGGTTTTTTTAATATTTGAATCTACCAAGAGAATAATATCAAAAGGAGTGTCATTTATTTTTTTCAAGTGGGAATGGTAAGTTGCCAAACGATCACGACTGCAAAACATTTGAGCAAAAGTAAGAAAGAGAAAGAAAAAGTAAGTTAAGTATGAAAAGGTGAAAGTCGTGCGATACCTTTTGCAGCTGTTGCGTGTAAAAAGCAGAAAATTGGTTTCAAAGGCAAATTTTTCCATCACAACTCTCTAACTCATCCTGGCGCGTGCATGTCACTCTCCCTCCTCTCCCTTTACGTGTCTCCCACTTCCATATCCGAGCGTGGGCCTCCACCTTTTCTCTCTATTATTTTTAATTTTTTATTACAGTGTTAAGCAAGAAATAACAAAAACAAAACAAAACAAGTGAGAGATTAAAAAGGTAGTCAATCCAAAGACCACATACACTCTTTCTCTCTCATCCTCCCATCATCATCTTCTTTTCACATATCTATCTTCCTTTCTCTCTCCCCAAAACCACATGCCTCTCCCTCTCTCTTCATTATCTCTAATCTAATCTACTCACTCCAGACAAATTCAGCTTTACCTTTAATTATTTTAATAAAAAATTGGTTGAATACAGTGACCATATAAATAAAATAAAATTAAAAGAAAAAAACATGACACAAAAAAGGAGAGCACATATTGCTCTGCCCAGAGAGCTTTTTCTCCAGAATCCCTTGCAACTGATAGTACTTTCATCAATCAATTCTCTGTTCACTTCAAATTCCCTCATCCTCTCTGTCCTCCTTTCTCTTCTCATCTCTCTTTTTCTTATTTTCATTTCCCCTACAAAAAATTCAAAAACTCTCCTGTAAATCCTATTTAGAGCTACTACAAATTAACCTTTTTCACCACCCTCCATCCCTTAACTTAACCCCTTGATATTTCTTCATTTATTCCACATAAAGATAAAAAGCAGACATATAAATACACATATACATACACATATATATTTATATATGATATATGATCTTGTGATTGAAGGGATGTGATGTATCCTTTTCAATTTGAATTCTCAACCAGTTTTTTTTTTTTTTTGTGAGAGGAGAAGAAGGTAGATCCCACAGGAAAGAAATAAGCTAAAAGGAGATAAATAAGCTACATCACTTTCCTTGATATTGTTCCTCTTTGTAATAAAAGCCTCCTCCTTCATTTTGTGTTATTATTATTCCCCTTATAAAAAATGCAATTTTGTCCATTCCCCAAATTTTGTTATCTTCTCATCCTCCTTCACTTCCATTAACTCCCTCTCTCCTCTGTGAATCCCACAAACTATTCTTTCCTTAAACTCATCAAAAAACCTCAAAATCCAATCTTTCTTCCTCCCCATCTCCTTCCACACCATAATAAACAACCCCTTTTGTTCAATTTCAGTTCTTTGAACAAAAAAAAAACCATTTTTTTTTTGGATTCTGATTGTGTGAAATGAGAGCAGGACTAAGCACAATCCAGCAAACCTTAACTCCAGAGGCAGCAAATGTCCTCAACCATTCAATAGCAGAAGCAGGAAGAAGAAACCATGGCCAAACGACGCCGCTTCATGTAGCAGCAACACTGTTATCATCTCCATCAGGCTTTCTAAGACAAGCCTGTATAAAATCCCACCCAAACTCATCACACCCACTTCAGTGTAGAGCCTTAGAATTATGCTTCAGTGTTGCTTTGGAAAGACTTCCCACAGCTCAAAACATGGCCCCACAAATGAAACCACCAATATCTAATGCTTTAATGGCTGCTCTGAAGAGAGCCCAAGCTCATCAACGAAGAGGTTTCCCTGAGCAACAGCAACAGCCTCTTTTGGCTGTGAAGGTTGAGCTGGAGCAGTTGATAATATCAATCCTTGATGATCCTAGTGTTAGTAGGGTGATGAGGGAGGCTAGCTTTTCGAGCCCGGCGGTGAAGGCGTCGATCGAATCGACACTGAATTCGGGGAATTCCGGTGGGGGGATTAGTAATTCGGGTGGGATCGGATTGGGGTTTAGGCCGGCGGTGGTGAATCCGGTGGCGGTGGGGCCCGGGAGGGGGTTGTATGTGAATCCTAGGATTCAGGAGGGTCAGAGGGGGGAGGATGTGAAGAGGGTTGTGGAGATATTGATGAGAGGGAAGAAGAGGAATCCTGTGTTGGTGGGGGAATCAGAGCCTGAGGCTGTGGTGAGGGAATTGTTGAGGAGAATTGAGGGGAAGGAGATTGGGGAGGGGTATTTTGGGAATGTTTTTGTGGTGAATTTGGAGAAGGAGATACCTTTGGATAGGGGGAAGATTGCTGGGAAGATTAAGGAATTGGGGGATTTGATTGAGAGGAGGATGGGGGATGAGAAAATTGGTGGTGGTGGTGGTTGTGTGATTGTGAATTTGGGGAATTTGAAGTGGTTGGTTGAAGGGTGTGTGGAATTTGGGGTTTCTGGTGGATTGAGTAGTGTGCAGCAACAGGCACTTACTGAGGCTGGCCGTGCTTCTGTTTCTGAGATGGCCAGATTAGTGGCTAAGTTTGGAGATGGTGTGAAGGGTCGTTTTTGGTTGTTGGGTACTGCTACTTGTGAGACTTACTTGAGGTGTCAGGTTTATCATCCTTCTATGGAGAATGATTGGGATTTGCAGGCTGTGCCTATCACCTCTAAAGCCCCTCTTCCAGGCATGTTCCCAAGGTATTTCTTCCTTCTGAGAAGTATATTATTCATGCTTTTTGGAACTAAGTATATTATTCTTCATATAATCCCATCTGACATGTAGATTCTGTTCACAATTTTAAGTCTTGTTGATTAGTCAATTTGGAGTTGTAGATGTGATGATCTATTTTATTGGTGATCTTATGATTTACCGAATTTATCTAATCCCATGTATTCTGTTTAGGATGTAAAAGATAGCTAGAAGCATAAAAGACATTTATAACTTGGTTCTCTCTATTTTTATGATGTTTGAGTGAAAATTGAGGCCTTTTTTTTATCAAGAAAAAATTGAGGCCTTAGAAATGGTGTTTTCTGTGTAATCATTTTGATTTTCTGGTAACTATAGGCTTGGGACCAATGGTGGTATTCTTGGTAGTCCACTTGAGTCTTTGTCCCCTTTGAAGGGCTTTCCATCAGCTGCAATTACAACTCCTAAGCGTATCTCTGAGAATGTCGATCCTAGTCGTAGGGCGAAATGTTGCCTACAATGTATGCAGAGCTACGAGAAAGAATTAGCAGAAATGGTGAAGGAGATTGAGAAATCTGATCCTGAGGTTAAAACTGAAGCTCGACCACCACTTCCACAATGGTTGCAGAATGCTAAAACAAGCAGTGATCAGACTCAGGTAAACAATTTATCTTCAAATGAACCAAATATTTGGGCAGGACTCACTAGATATAGGTGGCTTAATTAACTGTTTTTTTACTTTGTCTTCTAATAGAGTAATAGCCAAGAAGTGATAAAGAAGAAAACTCAAGAACTGCAGAAGAAATGGCATGATGCTTGCTTGCAATTACATCCAAAGTTCCATCAGCAACCAAGCCTCAGTTCAGATAGAATAACTCCCACTCCTTTCTCAATGATGGGTCTATACAATCCCAACTTAATGGGTCGCCCATTCCAACCAAAATCACCTCTCAACAAAAATCTTGAAAGCACCCTGCGGTTGAGTTCAAGTGCATTGGAACGGGTGGCCACTCCCCCGAGAAGTCCAGTGGCAACAGATCTTGCACTTGGGCAGACGAAGTCTGGCGACAACAGTCCAGAACAAAATCGCAAAGAGCAAGTTAAGGATTTCTTGAGCTGCATGCCATCTGAGTTACAGGACAAATTCAGTGACTTGCATAGCAAGAAACTACTTGACGCGGACTCCTTCAAGAGGCTCCTAAAAGGTCTCACTGAGAAGGTTTGTTGGCAGCATGATGCAGCATCTGCTGTGGCCACAACCGTGACCCAATGTAAAGCGGGAAATGGGAAAAGGCGTGGTGGTAGCTCAAAGGGTGACATATGGTTACTTTTTATGGGTCCAGACAAGGTAGGGAAGAAGAAAATGGCAGGAGCTCTTTCTGAGCTGGTTTCTGGGTCCAATCCTATAATAATATCCCTCAAACCACGAGGTGGGGATGATGGAGAATTATCAGATGTCCAACGCCGTGGTAAAACCGTGCTTGATCGGATTACTGAGGCTATTAGAAGGAATCCGTTTTCTGTCATCATGCTTGAGGACATTGATGAAGCAGATATGGTCCTTCGTGGGAAAATAAAAGGAGCCATGGAACGGGGACGCTTTTCTGATTCATATGGCCGTGAAATTAGTGTTGGCAATGTTTTGTTCATCCTCACTGCAAATTTCTTGCCTGAAAACCTCAAATATCTATCCAATGGTAACTCACTTGGTGAAGAAAAGCTTGCAAATTTGGCCAAAGGCAACTGGCAATTACGACTCTCACTATCGAAAAGAACATCAAAACGTAGACCAAGTTGGTTTTCAGATGAAGACAGATCCTCAAAAACCCGGAAGGAGATCAGTTCTGGTTTATCTTTTGATCTAAATGAAGCTGCAGATGTAGAGGAAGACAAAGCAGATGGATCACTCAATTCTAGTGACCTCACAACAGATCATGACGAGAACAGAGTTCTTCATCATAATCTAAGATCGCCCACCATAACCCACGACCTTTTGGATGCTGTAGATGACGCCATTGTATTCAAGCCCGTGGATTTCAGCTCAATTCGCCGGAGTTTTTCTGATACGATCACAAAGAGATTTTCTACTATCATAGGAGGCGGTGAGGTGTCACTTGAAGTTCAAGAGGAGGCACTAGGAAAGATCACAGGAGGGGTATGGTTAGGCCAAACAAGCATTGAAGAATGGATAGAGAAAGCATTGGTTCCAAGCTTTCATCGGATGAAGTCAAGCTTGGAGTCAAGCATTAATGGTGAGGAATCTTTTGTTGTTAGGCTTGAAGATGATGGAGATTCAGATAATAGTCAAAGCTCAGAACATAGACTGCCCACTACTGTGAGACTAGTGGTGGCGGATGGGAAATGAGGTGAGGAACAAAAAGGGAATAATGTGTTTTTAGCTTATATAGAGATGTAAATAGACCACTTTTGGAGGGGATGGGGTAAAAGTCAAGGACGGTTAGAAGGATATAACAAAGAAAGAGAAAAAACTGTTGGGGGGAAATGGGGCATTCAGGGAATGTTTTAGAAAAAGGAAAAAAAATTATATGTTAAAATTTTTAAATTTTGCGTAAAGTTATTGTAATTTTATAATGATCATAGGTATTTAATTATCAATTAAATGGATAGTGATTTTGAATAAGATGATGGAGGGCATTCCTGTCTTCACGTTTATTCATTATTTTGAGGAAATATATTACCGGCTGCCTTGTTTATAATGTTTTAGTGTATCACAATCTTGTGGCATGATTTCCCCCCTCGAAAGATGTTACTATGTCTATAACAATCCAAAATCAAATACTACTATAATATGCCATATTAAAAAATGGTAACGAATGGTTGGGAGCATGAGTGAGAAAAGCAATTCATATAAACCACACCATTTTATGGATTGTAGGAGAGAATTACATGGATTGTAGGAGAGAATTACCTATGTCAATTGTGTATTATTTTATACTTTTCATTCCTGTCCTATTACCTACTCTAACTATATGTTATAACCTATGTCCTTTATTATTATTTTGTCTTTCTTACAAAAATTAGTTTAATAATTTGAAAGTCTATAGAGAGCAGCAATGATGAGGAGGAGACATGAATGAGGAATTGTAGGGTTTGGTTAAAAAGAAGGGAAAAAGGAGAAGAGGAGGGTGGAAGCAAATGAGTGAGGAGATTGTTACATAAGAGGAGTTTTGATGTGTGAAAGTGAGAAAGTAGCAAAAAGGGACTTTGATTGGTTTTGTATGTTATGGCGTGGCCTTGATTCCTCCCTCTCTCCTTCACCCACATGCCCACCTTCCACCCCTTTTTCCTTCCCTGATAAATAATTTGTGTACTTGTGGCTCATAAATTTCAAAATTCCTAAATATATAACATTATTAAATACTCCATCTAACTCGAAATGTGAACATCTGATCTCTCATAAAAAAATCTTAAATTCATAATATAAATGACTTGGTGAGCTATTGATAGATGAATTTTCAATATTATCCATATTACAATTTACTAGAAGGCTTGAATTTTCATGTAGTATTTTTTGTTACTCTTCTAAATACTTTATTTTCAGCAAATGTTAATAAATTAATTACTTATTCTTACTTATTATCGTGTGGTAGTTGAGGGTTGACTTATAATATGGATAGAAGGGTATTACTGTGTATGCATAACGTGTTATAATTAACAATTATTTAAAATAAAGTTAAATTTATAACCAATGTACTCTGTGTATTGTATTGCATGATAATTTTATGCTTTTGATACATAGCATATATCACCTACTACTTTCCTACGAGTAGTTTTTTTATGTACTGGACATGACATTTAATTTGTGATTTTATTGTTGTGAATCGGTTTTATTCCGTCTTATTATAATTCATATCAGCTGGAAACAAGTGGGACAACTCGACCGACCAAAAACATTGAGTGCTTTTTTTCGGCCACTTATAATTAGTTGAATCCTTGACGAGGAAGGAAATTAGTCCAAGATTTCAAGCTATATAATGATATTTTGGTAACTTGGACCAATAAGTAGAGTGAAAATGACTCAAATTTCCTATAACATCAAATACAAAAATTTTTATGAACTAATTTTTTTAAAAAATATGTCCTTAAATTTAACATCATTCATATTGATTAATAATTATTGATCTCAAAAATATTATGGGCACTAAAAATGTGTATTATTATTATTATTATTATTATATTATTATTATTATTAGAAGAGAGGACAAGTTGATGAAAGGAAAGTGAAGTGACAAAAACCAAGACAGACGCGGATGCTTCCTGTCTACTTTACATTTAATTCGTTCACATGTGCACACCTCCATTTTCTTAGTTACCACAAATATAATTCTTTTAATTATTTTTACCTTAAAAGAATTAGACATATCTTGTGTGTTGTATTATTATTTAAATGCCCATATTATAAGGTCGATTGGTTTTTCAATATTACACTTAATAAATGATTTTCTATTTTCACATTTTTATCATTAATCTCTTTTTCATTCTTCTATAAATATGAGCATTTTTAAAATAAAATTTTGTCACCTATATATTTATTTCTTTTTAATTAACTTTAAAAAATATTTGAAAATCCGATCCATTATTTGATTAAAACCACAGTATAATATGGGACAACCAGAATAAAAAATAGGAGATTCATTCACACACTTTCACTTATTGGTAACCATGGTTGTTAATTCTTCTTCCCCTTACCTTTCTTCAACCTATTGCTAATTATTTATTATTTGCTTATATCTTCATCCTAATAGTCTATTTATAAAAAAAAAAAATCATTTGGCCTAAGATAAAATTTCCTTCAAGATATGTGTTTCTGTGTAGAGTCTTATTTATTTCCCAATTTAATAACTACAGCCCATTTAATATAAAGCTAACTATTTCAAGGAATTAATGAGATCTTCCTATTATGCTTGTATAATCATTAACCAACAGTGAGCATGCATTAGTGTAGAAGTTGATTAAATATTTTAACCTTAAGTTGTTATCTTCCCAACTTAAATGTAGGAGCTAATGATGGAGGAATTTTGTATTGATCCTAAATAATGTAAGCCTCTTCTAATTGTCTTCTTGATTTAAAATTTATTCTTCAAAATATTTGAAGATTTTGATAACAACATTATATTTATTAATTTCTCCTGTCAATGGAGTTTATTTTTCATAATGAGGTAGCAATTTCTAGCGTAAATCATTAAAGGGGTATATAGAAAACCAACAAAAATTTATTGTAAATAGTTAATTTAACTATTTTTTTAATTTCACTGCTTCTATATTTTAGAATTCATTGAGTATAATTTTTTGATAAAAAAAAGTTTAGGTAAGTTGGGTTCTGAGGGCTCATCAGAACCAGGGCATGCCTCTAGACTCAAAGAGCGCTTACATATATATACTTACAGATCGTTCACCAACAAGGTCCTCATATAGGCGGGATTCGAACCCACAACCACATAGTTATGAGTCAAACACATTTATGAACTGGACCAACCTTTGTTGGCTGATTGAGTATACTTTTCTGTCATTAGAATTCAATAAATTAGGTAATATTGTTTGTTTTTGGTGAATACGCAAATTTTAATTTGTAATTACGTGTACGCGAAACTTGTAAAAGTGTCTAATTAATTAAACAACCTAGAAATGGGGCCACCCACACAACATTGAAACTAAGAGTCCAACTAAGAGTCCGTTTGGTTGTAGGAAAAAAAGTGAAGAAATGATAAGTGAAAGGGTGAAAATAGAAAGTAGAGGTAAATTAGGTAATGATGAGAAAAAAAGGTTTGTGGGACCCAGAAAAAGTGTGAGATTGAGAGAGAAAACTTGTGGGCCTCGAGATATATGTAAATTACACAAAAATTATTACTTTCTAAACTTTCTAATTCTTTGTCACTTTACATGGGCAACCAAACAGACCCTAAACGAATTTTAACACGAATGTAAATTCGACTATATAATTGGTATGAATATAAAATGGGAGTAGTTTTAACTTTTTTTTTTTGATACAGGGAGTAGTTTTAACTTTATAATATGATGAAAAAAGAAATAGGGGTAATCATTCGAAAATGGAATAATTAATTTAATGGCAGTGTCAGAAAATGTAATAAATGCACGGACTACGTTACTCAATAAAGCTAACTTCTAATATTTCCTTTTATGAATTCCCAATATTTTTTTTGGGAAATTTAATTAGAGGTCCCTCACAAGGGAGTTAATACTGGAAAAATCCCAAAAGTTGAAAATATTAATGTAGGGTACCAAGGGACCTCACATTAATATATTTGAAAAGTGAAAAGACAGTTTTGCCCCTAGCCTTAAAAAAAATTTACCCCTCCTCCTCCCTCACCCACCCCCACCCTCCCCCCTTCTCCTCCCTCTCCCACCCCCCTCCCCCTCCAGCAGCCACCCCCCTCACACCCCCAGCCCCCTCCCCCGCCCCCTCCCCCCACCCCCAACCTTCCCACCCCAGCCTCCTCACCCGCCCCCCTCCCTCCATCGCCCCCCCTCCCCCACCCCACCCAGCGCCCCCCCTCCCCCACCCCCACCCCTCCAGCGCCCCTCCCCTCCAGCGCCCCCCACCACACCCACCCTCCCCGTCCGCCTCCCTCCCCCTCCAGTTCCCCCCCACCCTCCTCCCTCCACGCCCCCACCCCCCACTCCTCCTCGCGAGGGAGGCGTGGAGGAGTGGGGGCGTGGAGGGAGGAGGGTGGGGGGAACTGGAGGGGGAGGGAGGCGGACGGGGAGGGTGGGTGTGGTGGGGGGGCGCTGGAGGGGAGGGGTGCTGGGGAGGGTGGGGGGTGGGGGAGGGGGGTCGCTGGGGAGTGTGGGGGGTGGGGGAGGGGGGCGCTGGGGAGGGTGGGGTGGGGGATGGGGGGCGCTGGGGAGGGTGGGGTGGGGGAGGGAGGGCGCTGGGGTGGGTGGGGTGGGGGAGGGGGGGTCGCTGGGGAGGGTGGGGGGTGGGAGGGGTGCTGGAGGGGGAGGGTGGGGCTGGAGGGGGGGAGGCTGGTGGGGGGAGGAGGGGTAAATTTTTCTTAAGACTAGGGGCAAAACTGTCTTTTCACTTTTCAAATATATTAATGTGAGGTCCCTTGGGACCCTACATTAATATTTTCAACTTTTGGGATTTTTCCAGTATTAACTCCCTTGTGGGGGACCTCTAATTAATTTTCCCTTTTTTGAACTGATATGAAATTATGAATATACCAATTCAGTTCATTTATTTTGTTGAATGTCCAACTTATCTAATTAATCATAAGGTTCTAGCATGGCTGTGGCTGACAGAAACAATGAGAGAAGATTATGTGGTGGATCCCATGTCATAACTACACGCCCTACTCACCTTTAATACGTTTTGTTCTCATTAATTACATGTCGTGCACGATGTCTATCAGTCTATATATGTAAGCCTAGCACAACAAGCTCACGAATGATCTTATCAATATAAGTATAAAAAGTGAAAACATAAATGCTCCCAACTTACATGAAGTAAATTGTATTATGCTGATCAAAAACCCACTGGTGATCTTATGGAAAGGTGATTGGAATAAGTTAGATTGTATAAGGGAAAATTAATTTGAAATCCCTCACAAGGGAGTTAATACTAGAAAAGTCCAAAAGTTGAAAATATTAATGTAGGGTCCTAAGGGACCTCACTTTAATATACTTGTAAAGTGAAAAGACAGTTTTGTCCCTCCTCCTTCTTTTTCCCCACTCCTCCTCCCCTCCCCCGCCGCCGCCTCCCCCCCCCCACCGCCTTCCCCGGCCGAGGAAACGGCCGCCTCCCCCCTCCCCCACCGCCTCCCCCGCCGCCGCCGCCTCCCGGCCGCCGCCTTCTCCGGCCACACCCGGCGGGGCGGGGGAGGTGGCGGGGGTGCGGCTGCGGCGGTCGCGGTGGGGGGCCGCGGTGGCGGCCGCCGCGACGGGGTGCGTCGGCGGCGTGGGGAGGGGAGGAGGAGTGGGGAAGAAGAAGGAGGAGGGGCAAAACTGTATTTTTACTTTTCAAGTATATTAAAGTGAGGTCCCTTGGGACCCTACATTAATATTTTCAACTTTTAGGACTTTTCTAGTATTAACTCCCTTGTGAGGGGCTCAAATTAATTTTCCCATTGTATAATGATAGATTTATGTTTGGGTTAGGTGATGTAAATAAAAGTTACTCCCTCTTATTCCTAATATAAGAGCTCAAAATTTGAATGATTTTGATCATAATATAAGAGTTCATATCACATTTTCTCCTCATTTAATGTGTTTTTTCCTACTTTGCCCCTAACTCTCTTTCATATTTATTAATACTTATGTATTTCGCTCTCTTAAAAGTATCATAATAAATATGGGCAATATTGGAAAAAAATCATTAACTTCAGACACCCAACTAACATTCACATGTTTTCTTAAGAAGCCTTTTTTGACGGATGATTCTTATATTAGGGACCAGAAGTAGGGTGGGAATAGCTTAGGTCGGCTAACAAAGGCCTATGACATAGACCATTAAGGCATTGGATCAACCTCTTTATATCGGGTAGGCCTAAGCCCAAACTTTTTCTTTTGGATTGTTTAGCTTAACAGACTAGTCTTAGGCTTGAAAAAAGCTTATTAGCCTACCCGACTGACCTATTAAGAAGTTAAATAATATTTATTTAAATAAAAATTATATTATTATATTAATTGATGTTATTTTCTACTAATTCTTAATATGAAAATACAATTATATCATCCTATATTCTTGGGTCTCTATTGTCTCTCATTCTCTAAACATTCATTCAAATGATGTCACCCACCATTCACCTTTCTAAACCTTTTGTTGTATTATGTTTAATTTATCAGATCTCTTAACAGGCTAATAGTCAGATCAGTCAGGCCACAAACCAGACTCAAGCTTAAAAAAATTTTCTCTAACTGACGCCAGGTTCAGGCCGATCAATTATACCACAAGTCAGACCATTTTATGGTCAGGCTAGGCCTGGACCATTCCCACCCCTACTTATAAGTAACATATTTTCCATGTGTAAGGCAGATTGTGTATATATTTGGATAAATTGTAATTAAATGTATAGAATTTGTATGGTTCACCTTCGTAAGTTTTTTATAAGTTAAAAATAAACTACTTTTTCTATTTATGAAATAAGCTATTTATTTTAAATAAGTGATATAAAAATAAGTTCAATCTAACATCCCAAAAAACATTATTCTCCTCAAAATAGGACCTAATTGTCAGAATATAAGGAGTTATTCAAGCATAATAAGTCTAACCAAACAAAGTCAATATTAATAAATGGTGGTGTGTGTGTGATGTGATATAAAGAGAAGGGGATCTCAAAGCTAAGCAACTAGCTGCATAAGGTTTTATATTAAGAAATGGTATATGATTATTTTATCCGGCTTGAAGGCTTTCCCCATATGAACCCAATTGTAGAGATACTACGTGAAAAGAAAAAATATAATTGACCCACTTTATCACCCTCAAGTGACGAAAGCTAGGATAAATCCAAGTGAGGTTTTTCCCCCGAAATGCTACAGGACAAATTTTTTTTTACCAATATACTATAAGAAAAAGAATATTTACCAATATACTATAAAATTGAAAGTCATTCTTGACAGGCAAGAACGACTTTAGAAGTTGTTCTTCCCAAGAATGACTTTCATTGTATACGTATCCCGATGCCTATTTGTGAGCTTAAAAATGTTATTTCCGCTAGTCTTATACTCCCTCCGGTCCTTATTATAAGTCACTAATCGCCTCTAAATTTTGGTTCTTACTATACACCAATCACCCCTAAATTTTAGTCCTTAATATAAGTCACCAACTGCTATTAATTAACTCATTTATTAAAATTTTCCCAATATACTCTTATCATTGAAAAAAAGAGATTTCTTTAATTTTCTCAAGAAGAAAGAGAAGATGAAAAAGACACGTGTATACATATAAACATAGAGGGTTAATGAAGAGAGATAAAAGGTAGTGGACCATAGTATTAAAGGTGAGAGGGGTAAAAATGGAAAAGACAAAAAAATAAAACCAATTTAATGATGCAAGTTCCATTAACCTCAATTCCTTTGTATGTACAATTTGGGCGGTTGGTGGCTTATAATTAGGACCGGAGGGAGTATAAGACCTAGTTGACTTTTTTAACCTCAGGATTGGAGGGAGTATCATTTTAACCTCAAACTATCTCATCATATTTATGTACTCCCTCCGATCCTTAATATAAGTCACCAATTACCAATTTCTCTCATATCAAGGAATGATAGTTGAATCTTAAAATTTATGTTTACTTTTCCACTTTTTCCAACTATCTCATCATTAAATTGTTTTTGTTTTTTTTTATATTTTCCATTTTTTCTCTTCCCACCTTTATCACTATGGACTATAGTCCACTACCTTTTTTTCTCTTCATTAACCCTCTATCTTTATGAGTATACATGTGTCTTTTTCATCTTCCCTCTCTTCTTAGGAAAATTGAAGAAATCTCTTTTTTCAATGATAAGGGTATATTGGGAAAATATTAATAAATGAGTTAGTTAATAACAGTTGGTGACTTATATTATGAATTAAAATTTAGAGGCAATTAGTGACTTATAGTAAAGACCGGAGGGAGTATAAGACTAGAGGAAGTAACATTTTAAGCTCACGAATAGGTATCGGGATACGTGTGCAGGGAAAGTCATTCTTGAGAAAAACAACTTCTAAAGTCGTTTTTGGCAAGAACGACTTTAGAAGTCGTTCTTGCCAGAAGTCGTTCTTGCCAAGAACGACTTTAGAAGTCGTTCTTGCCAAGAACGACTTTCAATTATATAGTATATTGGTAAATATTATTTTTCTTATAGCATATTGGTAATAAAAATTTTGTCCTGTAGCAGTTTGGGTAAAAAACCAATGATCCATCAGTTCAAAAAAATAATAATAATAAAATTCCATTTTATAGGTTTTTTTCCCAAACTGCTACAGGACAAAAATTTTATTACCAATATGCTATAAGAAAAATAATATTTACCAATAAGTTAAATAAGTTAAGATCCGTATGATTACTACTCCCTCCGGTCCCTAATGTAAGAGCCCAAAATTTGAATGGTTTTGGTCCCTAATGTAAGAGCTCACCCCATATTCTCTCCTCATTTAATGCATTTTTTCCTACTTTACCCCTAACTCTCTTTCATATTTATTAATGCTTATATATTTCTGTCTCTTAAAACTACTATAATAAATATGGGCAATTTTGGAAAAAAAACATTAACTCCAGACACCCAACTAACATTCACATGTTTTCTTAAGAAGCGTTTTTTTACGGCTAACTCTTACATTAGGGACCGGAGGGAGTACTATAAAACAATAGTTGCAGTCAACTTTCACTGAAGAAAACTGATGAAATACGCAAGCTGTGGTGAACCAATAATGAAAGCTACTGTAATAAATACAAGTGGTAGGAGTCACCTGTGAAAAGTGTGTGTGTGTTGAAAGCAACAGTTAGAATTGTGGAGGAGCAGAGAAAAAGGCAGAATCTTGTCCTTTTCTGTAGCCTTCTTTTTTCCTTTTTCCACCTTTATGCTTATGTCCCTTTCCTCTCGTCTTCTTTCCCCCCACTATTTCTGTATATATCTACGTTTTATGTAATTTTAAAAAAATATCTTGCACATACGTTATTTCAATATTAAATTTGAGCATTATTATTCAACCAAAAAATTAAAATGAAATTCTCTCAACTTGATTTTTCTTCTATATATGGTTGGAACCCCTAACTATTCATCAAACCCAAATAAATTAAAGATAATACATCTTGTTTTTACGAAAAACGGATTAATTAATCTTTGTAGTTTTGATCTTTTTGCAACTCAATACTTAAATCTGAACCAACACAGCTCATCAATCCATATAGTTATGCTTTTTTTGTAAAAATAATTAATCTCTAAATTTTGAATAAGTGCAACGCAATTCTAAATGTTTAATTTGTCCTAGCATTTCAGAATATAGAATTATAAGGACTACAATTGACTATTAAAAATTAGGGTCTAATGTTCTGAATGGCTACACTTTTTTATGAAAAGAATGGCTACAGTATATATTTATTTATGGTTGCATATGAGGAAATAAATCCTAACCGAGTTAGAGTTATAATGATTTAATTAACTACATCAAGTTAAAGTTTATAGACCAGGTTACAATTGAGGTAAACTATAGGATAAAATGACTAAATTTTTCTTTGTTTATAATAATCTTGCATTTGTTGATATGTAAATTTGATAATTGATGCAAACTTTATGATAAAATGACTTAATTTTTATTTGTTTATAATAATCTTGCATTTGTCAGTATTAAAAATGATTTAGTTTTAGGCTTTATTATACTAGTCCATATGTTGCTTTTATCAGCTTCCCTTTGAATAGAAAAAAATAAAATGAAAAGTAAGTATCTATATAGAGCAATATTTTCTTATTTCAATATAAAATTTTAGGCGAGTTGAGTCTTAAACAATCATTGATATTTGTGTTTACATTTAGTATTAAAGTACCTTTAACCGAATTGTCTCTCACAAAAGGATATATGTTCTAATAAAAAATTAATTGATATTAAGACTTAAATCTAGGAAGAATCAAAAGCAGGTCCCTCATAAGCAATTATTCACAATCAAGTATTGAATGAATTGTCAATGTGCTCATGGAGTAGAGGATTTTGTGGGGCGGGACTACTGGAATGGGACAACCCTATCCCATCCCGTCCAGCTCAAAATTAAAGTCCATAGGATAGATTAATTTTCCCACAACAGGACTGGACGTGAGATGATAATCTCCCACATGCTCTAACTTTTTCCTAATCTCCGTTCCATAGAAAAAATTTTCTCACTATCCACATTCATAATCAATCGGTGTGCATTAGTTTTATCATAATAGTATAGAGAAGATAAAATAAAAAAAATTAGGTAGTAATAGGTCATCCTACTATTGAAAAAAAATCAAACTTGTTCAATAACTAACGACCAATATTTGTTGATAAAAACATTAAGTTTTTATTTTTGAAACCACCGCCCCTATATTATACGTCTACTTCTAAAACACCGTTCATGTTTTAATTTGTCGTCTTCTCTTTTCCTAATTCCTTTTGATTATGTTATCAGATTACCAATTAAATTAAATATCTGTTAATATATATATATATATATATATATATATATATATATATATATATATATATATATATATATATATATAGTATTTATTTAATATTGTATGTAGATATTTGGAAGAATAAATTATTAGTGAAGCACGTCGTCAGTTACGTTTTTTGGTCGAATGATACAATATAATAAGTTTAAAGCTTTTTATTTTGGAATGTGACATCATGTGAGACGAGGTAGGTAGTTAAAACAGTAAGCTATAGGGAATGTGATACAAAAGAAATGCCATAATAATAAGACAATATGATTATAATAATATGAATATAACTTTCGAGGGAATCTTTGAAAGATATTAGCATACGGAATCAAAATAAAACACATAATTGAAAAAAAAAAAAAGTTGCATCACTTTGAAAAAAATATTTCATTACTGGTGCCAACTGATCCACTTGCAAATGTTTCAATTTTTTCTCTCATTTTCTTTTGGCGTTTACTAAATATATTTTTAAAATGTGGTGATTACGCACACGATCCCTTTTATGAAGAATTAATTTATTATATAAGAACCTTTCGGCTTTTAATTAATTTGTGACCTAAATTTTGATGGACGAAAGAGAGATATATATGTGTGTGTGTCTCTGTGTATGACAGCTTATTAGCGCTGGCAGCATTTGAATGGATGGTATATTTTTTTTTATAAACTTAAGTCTCCTATAATTTATCTAACGGAAATTAAATATGCTACTTATAGCAAGTTTTTTATGTCATTTGCATCACATTTTCTAATTTTCTAATCATATAATGATAATGTGCCCCATTTTTTTCTGCAGGTTTATGGTTAAATAATAATGTATAAAGAAAAAAAACAAATAACTAAGTCTGATTAGAGAATTGGACATGATAGTTGCACAAGATGAAACCTAAATATTTTTCTTATTTAATTATTTATTATGAATCGCATAAAGATTAGTGTGTGTGTGTGTACAGTGTGACAAGCTTATATCTTCCTATGTTATAATTAACAATTCTTCATTTTGTAATATTTCAATGTTTATTCTTTAATTTATATATAATGCAATATAATTATGTAATTTTTTAATTTAATGTACAATATTATTCGGTTAATTAATCTAATCATAAGTAACTCTATCAAGTTGATGTTTTTTCCTTTTACTAGATATGAATTATCAGTTTATTTCAATGATGAATTATTAATTTTCTTCATATAGTTTTGAATCCATTGTAACTCAATCCTTACGCTTTGTTTCTGTATAATTCAATTTTATAGTTTTAGCTCAACTGAAACTCAATTACTATCTAGTCCCTATATGTACATTCAAACATAAAAAAACTTTAGTCACTTAATGAAACCCTATCTTGGAATAAAGAATTTTTTAATACCATATATAAGATCTCAATTGACTTTAATTTGTCCGCCAAATTTTAATTTGCTCCTTAAAGCAGCCATATAGATGACAAGGTTTTATCATGAAATAGTCACCATATGCCATGCACATTATTTTAGGGAAAGCACTACACCTTTTTGATAATTAACTAACTTAGCTATTCTTAAATTAATTAACTCGTGGAAGATTAAAATTGTAAGGAGCATCAAATTTTATCTTCTAAAACAAAAGGCAATAAGAATATTGACTAAGTTTACAATCGAGTTGAAGACTTGACGTGACGGTGGCTAAGTTATAATTGAGAAAATTAGAGACCGAGTTAAACTAACACTTAATAATTAGTCATCAACATTTAGCGACCTTTTGTTGGACTGAGTTTTTTTGTGGACTGAAAATAGGAACTTGAATATAGTGGAAACAAAACTGCACTACAAGACATATATATTAATTTTTGCCGACAAGCAAATTAACCATATTCCTTTTGCACAGTACAATTAAAACATTCATAAACCGTTTTCATACTTAATTATAAAAAGATTTTAATATGAAGAATTGTCCAGGTTTTTTACCTTTGCGGTTTCAATACGCTCCCATTCTTGCTCTATAATCACTTCATTTTGGTGTAGAACTATTTATACTTTTTTGCCATTATATTCTACAAAAAATTACGGACATTAAGATATCTTATTGGAGAAAAATGTTTCAGTTTCCAATTCAATTATATATGATTTTGTTAAAACTTTGAAGCTATAAAAATTGGAGATACATAATTTTTTGGCATCAAATCTTTGAAAAATCATGTAACTACAAGAAATTGTCCCTCTACCAGCGCACCTTTACATGCGCTTAGAAGAAACGCATGTATAGAGGGTCCTTTACATGCGCTTAAAGCGCATGTACATGTAAGAATCTATACATGCGCTTAAAGCGCATGTAGAGGCCTTATCTCTACATGCGCTTTAAGCGCATGTATAGAAATGTGCATAAATTAAAATTCACTAAAACAATGACTAGAAAAGGATTTAAGTATTTAGAGATAAAATATAAAATGAACTTAGGTGAAGAGCTCAAAATTATATGGAAACACCCTTTACATGCGCTTAAATACTTATCTCTACTAGAAAAGTATTTAAGCGCATGTAAAGGCACTACTGAAGTGCAAAACATGGAGTCATGCATAAGAGGTCCTCCTCAGACCTCATTAGGTGTCCCTGCTTGTGGACTTAGTGTTTCAAGGCTCCATTACCACTTTTGGGTGCTATGGAATTGGTGAAACACCCTTTACATGCGCTTTAAGCGCATGTAGAGGGTGTTTCTACCGTAAAGGCTTGTTCTTCAATGGAATTCACTATAACATTGTCAAGCACAAGATTTGAGCATTTTGAGATGAAGTATTGAAACAATTTAGTTGAAAAGCACCAAATCATATGAATATCCATATAATTAAATGGACATTAGTCTTTACATGCGCTTTAAACGCATGTATAAGCCATAAAATATTAAAATAACAGGAAAGCCAATACATGCGCTTAAAGCGCATGTAAAGGCTCCAACTTAATATAAAAGCTGAACTTGCCCTATTTCAGACACACCCACTCAACTCGTCCTTCTCTCCCTTCTTGCTTTCCTTCGTTCCTCTTCTCCACCGGCGACTTCAAGGGGAATTTCTCGGCGGAAAACAGCGCCGACCACGCATGCAAGACTGAAATCATGATCAGGTGAAGTTTTATCTTCGTTCATGTACATTTTTCAGCGTCTCGTGCAAGTTTTAGCGGGAGGGCCGAGTGAGTTCTGGGTTTTTGGATTGAGTTAATCACTAAAATGAACTTTAATCCTCGATTCTTTGTGTGGGGAAGATGATTAGAAGGTTTAATTTTGGATTGGGGGAGTTTGTGAAAAGCCCTAAACATTGAGCCTCTTAGGTCCGATGGATTTAGGGGTGTTCTTTAAGCTTGGTGGTCCAGATATTGGCTATGGAGCCATCATTTCTGGGAACTGCATTAATGGAAGGTGGTCCAGATAGAAAGATCTTACTTGATCAAAGTCCAGGAGTTGATGAGGTACTACGTGATTTGTTTTGTTATGCTGTGTCCTTGGTATTGGAAGATTATATTTGGATGTGCTGACAAATCTCTACGTCATTCCTTCATATTTTCAACACCATATTTGAAGTTTGTAATATGCATTTATGTATTCCTTCACTTCCGTTTAATTGATATAAAACTGGGGGTTGCTGGACTGACAAACTTGTAAGATGGTAGCGTGCGCACAAAAGGAACAAACAAAATCTGAAAGGCAGAAGAACTATTTTGAAATTTCAACAATTTCAGAGAGGTGTTTGTGTATATCAAAAATATTGACCGGTTGCATTCATCTTGAATGGGAAGCACTGGTGATGTCCATACATATCTGCATAGGTTCACATGTATACATGCAAGCAGCAAACTTTTTGAGATGGTAGTAATGAAAATAAAAGAAAAGAAGATGGAAGAACTATTTATAACTTTCAGATAAATTTTGAGAGGCATTTTTAATATCAATAATATTGTGTTGTTGTATGGACCTTGAGTAGGAAGCATTGATGATGTTGTCAAGCACTAATTAGATGTGGGTGTTGTTGCAGTTATACATTGAAGGATATATTCAAGCAATGTTGGATTCTGTTTATAGACAAGAATACCTGAGAGTCAGAGTCATTGACAACTAGGTAATTGTTAGCTAATCTGCATCTATTTGGTATTGAGGACTTTGACATGAATCTCAACAAGATGTCCTCGTTTATATAATGATCAGATTTATGCTATATATTGTTTTAGGATTGTGATAACCTGTAATGTGCAAATTGGCTCTCATTGATTAGATTTAGAAGACCTTGTACTTTCTGGTTATGATTGGAATATTTGACATGTTTAGGTTATCCTTAAAAACCTGCCTCCAAACCATACCCTCATTAATGAGATCATGGATCGTGTAAAGGAGTTCCTTGTTAGCAAGGGATTGCTCAAAGGAGATTCTTCAACCACTTCCCGCCCTTTATGTCATCTTCGTGGAGAAAGGGTAAGTTTTACTTTTCGTATTTCTATTAATATTTTCTTTCCTTTGTTAATTACTCACTCCATTATCAAATATTAGACTTAATTACCTAATTTGATTACATTAAGAAAGTTAGTTAAAATCACATGATATATTACTAAAGGATCCAAACCATGTATCTTTGTTCACCTTCCATCTCTTATTTATCATTGAAGAGCATCAATAGGGATAATTTAGAAAAAGTTGAGAAAAATTAGAAAGAGGTTTTATATTTAAGATTTAGGAACAAGCTCACATCGCAAAAAGGTCATACATATATTGAGAAGCTCCCAAAATACCTTTGGATGTGCATGGAATATGTTTATGGGTGGGAAAACTGTATTTTTCACACATCTCTGGAATGACATGCTCAAATTGTATTTCCAACTACCCTTATATCAATCTATGGAAATGTTTCGTGCAGGAATGGAAAATTGGGCCAACAGTGGTGACATTATTTGAACATCTATTTGTTAGCTTTGCAATTCGCTTGCTGAGAAGGCAGTGTAACAAGTTTATTTCCACCCTGAAGGTGGCAAAGAAGCCAGAGTGTGACAGTGAGGGGCCCCACTCACCAAGCTTAAAGGAAAAGGGGAAGATGAGATTTATACAGAGATGGGGAATTAGTAAGTAACAATATGGCACTGCATGCTTGATAGTTTGAGTCTTTGGTTATTTTGTGAAATTCGATCTTCCCTTCCTTCTTTGTCTAGATCGAGTTTACTGGTTTAGGGTAATTCATTTTTGTGATTTAAATGGCTGAATGAATTGGGAAAAAATAGGGATTTTTGCCATATGTGGGTAACGGTTTTGTTTGGTCCATGATTGGTAATGTGAGATTATGTATGTTTTGATGCTTACATGTTAAATTAGGATTTCTGGTTCTTTGTCCTATATTGGCTGAACTGAGATGAAAGGGATTCTTTATTCCTCTATTTTTGTTGGCTATTATGTTAGCTTCCTCGTCATCAATTTTTCATTAAATATAGGACTGTTAGGAAGAAGGTGTCATATGTTGAAAGTGAAGAAAGTGAAGAAGCAGAGGAAGGGAAGAAAAAGTCCCAAAAAGTACAGCCTACATTAATGCTTTTATTTATCTTGAACATGATTTTAAGTTGTCTTTATATTCTGGAATATATCTTTGTGCTTGTTATCCTATATTTTAGGTTGTGTTAATATATGTAAGAAAGTTTCAAAAAGATGGAACTATAGTCGTACTAGCATGTGATATATAATGCTTTCCATTTCACTGTCTATGGTGATCATAGATGATTGTGAACAAAATACGTTATTCTCTCTGCTGAGATGCTTTTTTATTAATTTAGTTATTTTTGTTTTATTGGAGGATACGAAGAGTTTTTTGGAGGGGAGGGGGGGTTGATATGATTGTTATATGCCAAGTATGTTTTTTTCGAGTCTTTATTGTAGCATAACTTATATGTAGCCTCAATATATCTGAAGCTCTGAAAATTTATAATAATGTAAATTTATAATAATTTTTTTTAAAAAAAACATTCTATACATGCGCTTAAAGCGCATGTAAAGGAGCCACCTGTACACTCGCTTAAAGCGCATGTAGAGGTATGTACCTCTACATGCACTTAAAGCGCATGTAGAGGCACATCTACATGCGCTTTAAGCGCATGTAGAGCCCCCCTCTACATGCGCTTTTAAAAAGCGCATGTAGAGCCTTTACCAGCGCTCCCCTCTACATGCGCTTTTTAAGCGCATGTAAAGGCTAAAATGAGCGCATGTAAAGGGGTATTTCTGTAGTAGCTCAATATGGAACATTTTTTTGAAATGTCAAAAAATTATAGGAGTGTTTACAGGGCAGAACGAGGGACAACCCATCACGATCCCGTCCCAAAAAATGCTCAAGATAAAGTTTCTGTCTCATGTCCTGTCATCCTGTCCCAATTAGGATTGGGATATGACGAAAATCAAGAAAAATCTTTTCAAATTATGTTTATTGAAACTATCTACCTATAAAAAAGTATATCATTTTCGTTTGTATTAAAAAAAAGTAATTAGTTCAATAATCGATATTACTTCTACAAAACATATTATATAACGTAATAGGCTAAAATTTTATTATGATCGTATTTTTCATAAACAAATGTCATATATACTGAAACATGATACAAATGACACATGTATTTTTTTAAAAAAAAAATTATAGAAATATAGACATATATTTGGGAAAAATTGCACACCCCTAGTTCTATGTAGAATAATACAATGATATGAATAAGTATAAAATTTATCTTGAAATAAAGTAATTCTAGAGTAATGGACAAGAGTTCACATGTGAACTCTAGAGAATTCCGACCAAAGATGAATATATATTATCTAAGTAATTCATCTAAATTTGGACGGTCTAGATTTAATTTTCTTAACAAAATATATAAATTTCTACAAAATGTAATTTTTTTCATAATAAAAAGTTTAAGTGAGTTGGGTCTCGATGGCTCATCAGAACCAGGGCAAGCTTTTGGGCTCAAATTGTGCTTATAAAGATACTTACAGATCGCCCACAAACAAAATTATAGAGTCGGTGGGATTTGAACCATAACTTTATAGTTATGAGCTAACCTTTTACCAATTAGACCAACCTTTTGTTGGCACAAAATGTAAAAATTTTGATCTATGAAATTTAGATATACTTAGATTTGGTTTACTTTCTATATAATACTTCTCATGTCACATAATATAAGGTGGAGTTAACTGAATAACACATTCTCAAAAATTGGCTAAAGTTATGTCAAAAAGCAATGATTATTATGTGTGAAACAAATTTTGTTTACAATAATACCCTTATTTAAAAGGAGAAAAGAGAATAGGTGGGGAAATAAATCATGTGCTTTGGTTGGAGTGTCATCTCTCTCCTCTCTCCACAAATAAAAATGACACAACTGTACCACCAAGCACTTGATTCAACTGACAGGGGGTTGTACCAGCTTAATCAGAGGTCTCGAGTTTTCGAGCCCTGGGAACACAATAATGTTAAATACTTGGTGGTAGAACTTTACTGCCCTTATGGTCCTACTCGGCTCAATCCAGATTAGTCTGGCACCTGATAAATCTTCCGAATCAAAAGGAGGTAGGTCCAGGATATCAGATGAAGAAATTCAAAAAAAAAAGATGAGGCAACTTTTTGAATATTGGAAAATTACATTCATCATGTTAATCAACTCAAACATCACTTCATATTTTAGAACAAAATCACTCAATAAACTTCACTTTATATTATGGGACAAAGGAATATTTTTTACTAAGGAGGGAACCAGTTTCTGGGGCTTTGTTTGGTTTTAGGGGAAGAGATTAAAATATTTTTAGATATCAAAATATTGAAGAAGATTAAATAATTTTGGAGGAATTAATTTAAAATTTTGATATAGAGGGGATGAAAAATTTAGAAAGTCACACCCTTCCAAAAATACCCCATCCCCAGGGGATAGGGGTATCTTTAGAGATGGGACCGGAGGGGTAGGGATAGTGGTATTTTTGGAATGGAGCAGAACCCTCTAACTAGAGCTGGGAATTTCCAACCCGCCTTAAAAAAGCGGGTCTGGCTAAAGAAATTGGAACCGCTTATATTGGGTCGGGTCGGGTTGCTAACCCACTTATATCGGGTTGGCGGGCTAGCCCGCTTTCTTTTTAAAAAAAAACAAATTATCTGCCTTTTTTGGGGTAATGAAAATTATCTACTTTTTCTTCTAAAACTCATCTTCCTTCTTTCATTCTTTCACGTCTTCTTTCTTTTCATTTTCAATTTGAATTTTTTTAGGCTTTATTTTGATATGTGTGAGGTTTCAGATTTTTGTTTGGAGTGTGTAACGTGAATATATGAGTTTAAGTATATATTAAACATATGAGGAAGAAAGTATCGCCGAGATCATGGATATATGCTCTTACATATGAGGTTTCCCACATGGGATTGAAAAAGGAATGCAAAAACGTCTTTTGACATTGTAATATGTTATAGATCTTTTAGCTTTGTTGTTGGGCAACAACAAAAAAGGAAAAGTTGGAGATTAAAAAATACTCCCTCTGGTCCTAAATATAAGACCTAATTGACTTTTTTTGGAGATGTTAAGGTTACAAAAAATGTTATTAAATCATGACATATTTGATAATTTTTATATTAGTCATTAGTTTATAGGTTAAATAAATTAGTTTAAGAACAAAAATTAGGTAAATCAATTTATAATTAACTTATTTTTGGTTTTTTTAGGATTTTCCAAAAAAGGTAATTAGGTCTTATATTTAGGACTGGAGGTAGTATATAGTTGGTTGATTAGAAAATAATGACATATGTTAAGGATTTTTGAAAATCATAAATTATTTTGAATTTGTTAACATTATAGTTTTGAAATTTAGACAGATAAATTTCAAAACTATAAAGCGAACAAATTCAAAACAGTTTATGACTTTTAAGACAGATAACACCTAACTTTGAATGAGTGGATCTTGATCGAGCAACTTGAAATTTGTACATATTATATCTTGTAATATATAGTTGTATCCAGTTTTATTCAAAAAAATTAGACAAATAAAATCATTCATTTACTTTGTTGGTAAATGATGTTGTAACAAAAATTTTGTGCTTACTTTACTATTTTAATGTTCAATTTTAATTTGTTAAAAAATAATATAGCTTGCAATTCGGGTCGGTTCGGGCTAGCCCGCCTATTAGTATATACTGGTCGGGTTAAAATATTCAAACCCGCATTATAATCAGGTCGGGTCGAGCTAGCCCACTTCTAATGTGGGTTGTGCCAGGTTAAAGCGGTCTAACCCGTTTTCCCGGCTCTACCTCTAACTCTAAATTTTCCATCCTCTCCCTATCAAAATTTGAATTTATTCCCTCTGAAATTATTTTAATCACTTCTTCCATATTTCAAAAATACCCTCATCATATCCCCTCCCCTCCCCTCCCCTCCCACTCAAATCAATTACACTAAAGATGAGCATGTGTAGAGATGCTCTGATGAATCTATTTCCTCAAAAGAATAGAAAAGAATCTTGAAATAAACTCAGTATGATGAATATATGCATCGTCTCACTTTTTCACTAAACAATGCCATTATATACGAATGCACACACAAAGAGTCGGACTTCGAGGCAGCATTCTTTTTTGTCTGATTATACAGTGCAGATATATACCACCTGAATTCTGATCATATGTCCAACTGACCTCTTTCTCGCTAGGCAACACTATTTTACTACTTAAGCATTGCTAATCAAATCCAAGTAGCTCTTATGCTACTAAATCTCCATTAATTTTAAAACATCCATTCTTTACATCCCCAGACGACTATATACACATAAAATAGGGAAAATTAATTTAAGGTCCCCTACAAGGGACTTAATACTAGAAAAGTCCCAAAATTTGAAATAATTAATGTAGGGTCCCAAGGGACCTCACTTTAATATACTTGAAAAGTGAAAAGTTACTGGGCAAACCTTGTGACAAGTTACTGGGCACACTTGACAACTCTTTGGGCAAACCTTGACAAGTTAATGTGCACATGTTAATTTTCCCAACTTTTGGGACTTTTCAAATATATTAAAGTGAGGTCCCTTGGGACCCTACATTAATTTTTTCAACTTTTGAGACTTTTATAGTATTAAGTCCCTTGTGGGGGACCTCAAATTAATTTTCCCCATAAAATAATTGACTGTACATTATTAGATAGCATTTAATAATATTTTTAAAAAACACATCAAATCTTGAACAAATTGGATCGTATATTAATTAATAAATAAAAATGATTATATGTACATTTAGTAACACCAGAATTTATGAATTTGTAATAAAATAAAATTATATGACTTCAAATGCTCTACATAATACTGGGTTTTTTAATTGTCATGTTAATAAATATTAAGCCTTTTCCGTCAAGTTCAACCTGCCTTTGTACTTGAATGTTTCAATTCCTAATTTAATTTCGGATTTTAATTCAAGGGAAGCTCAACTCCATTTTTATCTTGATCAACCATAAAAATACAGATTCAGTCAGGTTCTTTAATTATCGCTAAAACTGTTGTAGCCACAATTTTTTCTCTTACACTGAAAAGTCCGAAATTAAAAAATGTCGATTGAAAGGCACAAAACATGGAACACTTGTGTAGTGAGAGAGTGTAAGAAAAACGCGTAAAATTAATAATGAACAAATAATTGAAAAGGAGGAATTTAAGGCAAGTGTAAAGTGGTCGGCCAATTGTGCGTGTTGAATGTGTGATTTGGTAAGCCATTAAAGAGGCTTGAAAGGTTCAAATTGACTTGAAGAAAAGGGATATACGTGCAGTTGTGCACTTGATGATTGTCAACAAGAGAAAGGGAAACGCGTTTAGATTGATTGAATACGAACGAACGAACGAACGAACGAACGAAGAAGTGTGTGCATGAATCTCATAACTGTGTATGTATCCCTCCACTGTGTGATACTCCCTCCGGTCCCTAATGTAAGAGTTAGCCGTAAAAAAAACGCTTCTTAAGAAAACATGTGAATGTTAGTTGGGTGTCTAGAGTTAATGCTTCTTTTCCAAAATTGCCCATATTTATTATGGTACTTTTAAGAGAGAGAAATACATAAGCATTAATAAATATGAAAGAGAGTTAGGGGTAAAGTAGGAAAAAATGCATTAAATGAGGAGAGAATATGGGGTGAGCTCTTACATTAGGGACCAAAATCATTCAAATTTTGGGCTCTTACATTAGGGACCGGAGGGAGTATAAGAGTTCAGTCGTAAAAAAACTTTTCAAAAGAAAACATATAAAAGTTAGTTGGGTGTCTAAAATTAATGTTTTTTTTTCAAATATTACCCAAATTTATTATGATATTTTTTAATAGAGAGAAATACATAAACATTAATAAATATCAAATAGAGTTAGGGACGAAGTAGAAAAATGCATTAAATGAGGAAAAAATATGAGATTCACTCTTATATTTTGTACCAAAACCATTTAAATTTTGGGCTTTTATATTATGGACCGGAGGGAGTATATCTCTCATTCTTATCTTTATAGTATATACGCCCTCAGGTCCTAAATATAAGATCTATTTAGTTAATTTGATTAGATTAAGAATGTTAGTTAAGTTAGTTAAAATGACATGATAGTACCAATATACCCTAACTATCCACCTTCACCGCATATTCCCTCTCTTCTTGTCTACCATTAGGAATCATTGACTCCACCCTCCTTCTCTACTTGTCTAGTATTAGGGAGCATTGACTTCACCCCTCTCTTTTTGTCTATTATTAGGGAGCATTGATAAAGATAATTTGGGGAAAAAATTGGTAAAAGTTGGAAATATATCTTATATTTATAATCAAATTCATCCCCTCAAATATGTCTTATATTTATGACCGTGGGGAGTATATATATAGACACACCCTTGCTCCCAAGACGTGGCTGATTCATACATGACGTGACCCTTCCATTATGCTATGTCGGCGCCTCCTCTCATCATTCTCATTCTCATCTCAATTCATTCATTCCACCTTCTTGCCTTCACTCCCAAGTACCCCTATCTATGTGATCTTTTTTATAAATCACAAACTAATAAGATTATTTGGTTATTTTTATATGACACTTACTGATTTTAAGAAGTATTTAATATATATATATATATATATATATATATATATATATATATATATATATATATTATTCATGCCCATATTCAAGGGTAGTGGGTTGGCCAAAAAAAAAATATTCAAGGGTAGTGGGAAAGTACTCCCTCCAGTCTATTATAAGAGCTCAACCACAAAAAAACGCTTCTTAAGGAAACATGTAAAAGTTAGTTGTGTGGCTGAAGTTAATGCTTTTTGTTTTAATATTACCCAAATTTATTATGATACTTTTGATAGCGATAAATACATTAACATTAATAAATATGAAAGAGAGTTAGAGGTAAAGTAGGAAAAAACATTAAATGAAAAGAGAATGTGAGATGAACTATTTTATTTTGGAAAAAAAATTTCAAATTTTGAGCTCTTATATTACGGAGGGAGTAATAATTAATATGTTATTTGAATTTAGTATAATTAGTACGGGTACACTACCACAGATTACCCCATTTACATGCGCTTATTTTGGCCTTTACATGCGCTTATAAAGCGCATGTAGAGGGGGGCGCTAGTAAAGGCTCTACATGCGCTTTTAAAAAGCGCATGTAGAGGGGGGGATCTACATGCGCTTAAAGCGCATGTAGAGGTAGGTACATCTACATGCGCTTTAAGCGCATGTACATCTACATGCGCTTAAAGCGCATGTAGAAGTGCCTATACATGCGCTTAAAGCGCATGTAGAGGTACCTACCTCTACATGCGCTTCAAGCGCATGTATAGAGGTACCTACCTCTACATGCGCTTTAAGCGCATGTACAGCTATATATTCTTTTTTTTCAATATATATTCTTTTAGTGGGCAAAGTCAATCTATTGCTGTCCATCTAATAAATACTCACAGTTCATCTAATAAATCCATTAAATCACATCCAAATTTAAAGCACAAAAGTTCTAAGTTCAATTTAAAACTTACGTACACATGAAGAACAAAAAGTATAATGCTTTGTTGCCCTATATAAATACAAAGAGAAAAAGGTAAATTGGTAAAAAGTATAATTCATGTCATTACAGGGTTTCACCCAATGTCACCATGTATTTTAGTGCCAAAGACATAAAGAGCTTGATACAAATGTTATTACAGGGTTTCACCCAATGTCACCATGTATTTTATTTTTGGGCTGAATTTTCTACATTTTAAAAGAGATAGTTTTATAGGCAATCTAGTGTTCATCAACACATGCCCTCCATATGAAAGGAAATTAAGCCTGAAAGTTCTCCTTAAGAAAATCAACCTCTACTAATAAATATTCTGTACTCTTTGGTTTGGTGCATGTTCACATACCTTATCCTTGACCAAACCACCAGAAGTGAAAACCCCAGCATCCTCCAATGCCAGAAGAACTCTTTTCTGCAGAATCAATCCATGCATAAAGAATTAACCTTTAAATAGTTTGGTGTATGAAAACAGAGTAGAAGCATAGAAGCATTACAAGATTGCTTGTCATCAATTTAAGTTTGCACAAAATGTATTACATCAACAACAACAAAGTCCTCTCCCACTAGCCACTAGGTGGGTTGAGCTACATGGATCCCATGACGTCATTGTACCATATCAAAAACCATATTTTGGATATACCACACCTTAAAAAGTTAGAAGTCACAAAATAAGATGGATTTTATTAAGTTAAAGGAAAATAAGCCATTACAACTTGGTATTTAGCAACTACTACAATTCGCTGCTTGAAGTAAATAAGCTGTACAAAGTCAACATAAATTATTTAATGTCAAATATATAATGCAGCAAGAATAACAGCAAGCATACGAATAACACACATTGAAAAACCATCCTACAATTTTTGTTTCAAGAAACAAGACATCTCAATCCATTCATTTGTTGTCAGACAGCAATAGGAAATTTTCGCTCCACTAGACTGGAAGGTTGGCTTATTGAGATTCCTCATTCCATTATGTTCGTAAGACATGAAGGATGAATCATTTCGACTAACATGAATTCAAGAAGAATAATGTTCTAAACATATATGGGAGATAAATAATTCTGATATAGATCACAAAAATGGTTGCACACACCTCACTTTCATCGTCCAAAACTCGTTCCATGAGATATAGATCACATAATTTAGTTATCTCCAACAATACTTCCAGCACAGAGGACCTTACTGTTGCTTGTTTCTGCCAAGAAAAGCACAAGCCACATCAACATATTTTTCTTCAGATTAATTTGCTAATGTATACAGGTATGTAATTGGGAATTTCACCACCTGAAGCTCCTCTGGACTATTTTCTTCAAGGATCACTCCAAGAAGGCGACAAGTAACCTGCAGACAAAAAGATGTACTGCTCCATAAATTTCTGCAATAGAAGACAGGATACATTGATTGACTAGGCCTCATAAATTTAGAATGCAAGCAACTGCATTTCCTTTAATCATATTTTTAATGTCATTTTATGAGATGTGAGTCAATATACATCTCTCAAGCCAAAAGAAAATCAAAACAAATTTCTATCCAAACATAAACAAAATCTACATCACTTCCCAAATTAAATTTTTACTCAACCATCTCGACCAAGATTTGTAGAAACTTTATACACCCACAAACAACAACACTATCCAACTTTACCAAATCTCAAAATTCTCTTCTTACTTCTCTATGCAGAACCAACCACACACACACACATACATAGCATCAACAAATCAAACAGAGAAATAAAAAATCCCTAAAGTTAGGGTTTAGCATAAACTTCACAAAACCTTAATCAACGTTCAAATAATCACTTCGACTACTCTAACCCAAAACTTAATAAGTTCTTTGGATGATTTTTAACCCAAAACTCAAACCCAATCTCGGCCTCTCCTCAAAACTCGCACAAAACAGAAGATAAATGGATGCAAAAAAAAAGGTTAAGAATGTTCACCTAGGTCCAAGCCAAGCTCGCACGCGTCAATAGCGACCTCCGCTGCCGATAAGCTCACCGGAAAAACGAAGAAGCCGACGGTGAGAACTGAAACACGACGAAGATCCAAGGAAGAAATGAGAAACGATGTTGGGAAGGCTGAGAACGCGAGATGTACAAGAAAGGTTGAAGCTTTACCTCACCCCCGCCGTTGAACGTCGAACTCGCCGGAAAAACAAAGAAGATAATGGAAGGAAGATGAAATCGAAGAAGATGGCGAGAAGCAGTGAGAAGCACAAGAAACCAACGCGATTTCGAAATTTTAGGGAGGAAGAGGAAGTGTGGGAGGCCGATGAGCCGAGGGGAGGAGGACGATCGGAGCTTGAGAGAGGGAGGAAGCGGATCAGATCGATGATGATGATGAAGGTGAGGGGGTGCGGGTTTGGTATATGGAAAGGGAAGAAGGAAGTGTTTGGTGTGTGGAAATATATTAGGGTTTTGGGGCACTTTACCCAATTGTCCTTCTTTCCATACTTATTTACTTCTCCCATTTTTAATTTCCTATCTCAAAACAAATTATAAAAATACTCCATACACTAACATTTATGTTTTTCTTCAATCAAAAATTAAATTACTAACTATTTTTCTTTAATTTCCAAGAAAAATAGGCATATTATTTTCTTAAAAATATACTTATCATCATTTACTTACTTACAATGCCTATTAATTAATAATGACATCCTAATACCTTAATTAATTGTCAATTATTCCTAATTTAAAATTTGGAATGTTACACATTCCAAATGAAAATTCCTAAAATATTGTCATTGATAGAAAGTTTCTAATTATTCCTAAATTAAAATCAAATACTAAATTTTTTTGTAACAAAATGGAAATAAAGTTTTGGCAAACTCTCTAAAAGTAAATTAAAATTTCTAAATTAATTGTAATGTTTTAGGTTTTTATTAATTTGTTTCATAAATTTATGAAAAAAATTCAGGATGTTACATTAGAGCCTTTACATGCGCTTTACGCGCATGTACAGGCTCTACATGCGCTTTAAGCGCATGTACAGGCTCTACATGCGCTTAAAGCGCATGTAGAGCCTCTACATGCGCTTAAAGCGCATGTAGAGGTATAAATACCCTTTACATGCGCTTTAAGCGCATGTAAAGGCTGTTTCAAACTCTACATGCGCTTAAAGCGCATGTACAGGGTGCTTCACCAATTTCATAGCACCCAAAAGTGGTAATGGAGCTTTTAAACACTAATTCCACAAGCAGGAACACCTTATGAGGTGTGAGGAGGACCTCTTATGCATGACTCCATGTTTTGCACTTCAGTAGTGCCTTTACATGCGCTTAAAGCGCATGTAAAGGGTGTTTGAACATTTTCATAGCACCCAAAAGTGGTAATGGAGCTTTTAAACACTAATTCCACAAGAAGGAACACCTTATGAGGTGTGAGGAGGACCTCTTATGCATGACTCCATGTTTTGCACTTCAGTAGTGCCTTTACATGCGCTTAAAGCGCATGTAAAGGGTGTTTGAACATTTTCATAGCACCCAAAAGTGGTAATGGAGCTATTAAACACTAATTCCACAAGCAGGAACACCTTATGAGGTGTGAGGAGGACCTCTTATGCATGACTCAATGGTTTGCACTTCAGTAGTGCCTTTACATGCGCTTAAAGCGCATGTAAAGGGTGTTTGAACATTTTCATAGCACCCAAAAGTGGTAATGGAGCTTTTAAACACTAATTCCACAAGCAGGAACACCTTATGAGGTGTGAGGAGGACCTCTTATGCATGACTCCATGTTTTGCACTTCAGTAGTGCCTTCATATGCGCTTAAAGCGCATGTAAAGGGTGTTTGAACATTTTCATAGCACCCAAAAGTGGTAATGAAGCTTTTAAACACTAATTCCACAAGCAGGAACACCTTATGAGGTGTGAGGTGGACCTCTTATGCATGACTCCATGTTTTGCACTTCAGTAGTGCCTTTACATGCGCTTAAAGCGCATGTAAAGGGTGCTTGTGCCTTTACATGCGCTTAAGGGTTTTTGTGCCTTTACATGCGCTTTAAGCGCATGTAAAGGGTCCATATGATTTTGAGCTCTTCACCTAAGTTCATTTTATATTTTATCTCTAAATACTTAAATCCTTTTCTAGTCATTGTTTTAGTGAATTTTAATTGATGTACATTTCTATACATGCGCTTAAAGCGCATGTAGAGATAAGGCCTCTACATGCGCTTTAAGCGCATGTATAGATGCTTACCTGTACATGCGCTTAAAGCGCATGTAAAGGACCCTCTATACATGCGTTTCTTCTAAGCGCATGTAAAGGTGCGCTGGTAGAGAGACAATTTGTAGTAGTGGTAGTATTGACAATCATTTGCATTTTTTTTAAAAAAAATTAATGTATAGGGATTACTCATCTTCTCATCTTAAGCGTAAAGGTTAATTAATGTGGTACCTCATTTAATTTGCCTCACAAATTTATCATTATCCCCTCAAACCAACCATATCCATGTTAAATCCAATTTTCTTAGGTGGCATATTTCTCATTCCTTAGAAGAATCCACCTTATTAGTCTGATAAATCTTAATAGTTAGAAAACATACTACACATAATTCTTTAAATCTGCATATTCACAAAAAAAATAAAGATTAGTTCCTCGCTTTTATGAAAGGACAATTTTTTATCATAATTAAATTCGGATTTTCTTCGAAGAGATGTTGAGGAGTTGCCCTCATATTCATACTACACCAATAATTAATAATAACAGTTCAATTCAAATAATTACCTAATATTTGTTACAACAATTTTTTTTGTTATAACTAATAGTTCGAAATTGCTTCTAAGAGATATTGAGGAGAGCCCCTGCATATTCATACAATCATACTACACCAACAATTGATAATAATAGTTCAATTCAAACAATTATTATTAGTTACAATATTAATCTAGAGAAATCATATATTTTATAATTGCATTGTTAAATTAACTAATTTTCTCATTTTCCTTAATTTTCTCAAATTAATTAAATAGCTTTTACATAATTACATCAAAGGCGCGGGTAGTATATAACTCATGCGAACACATGTCTAAAGAAAGAGCCACATAAACCTGGAGTGTGTGGTTGAGTGACAATGACTCATTCACCCTTAACCAATTGTCTGAGGTTCGATCCTTGGCGTTGGGTATGAAGAAGCATTAAATCTCTCCCACCCTTTGAGGTGCCTACAAATCAACGGAGAATTAGTCTTTCACTTGTTGAGTGGGAGGATACTTTGATCGTCGATAAAAAAAAGAAAGAGCCACATAGTAATCCCTTAACTTATGAAAAGGATCTCGATGTGAGACTCATATATATGACTGTCAAAAGTTCCTGCTTGTGGCCCTCTCCATGAATTTTGGCCTCTCAATTTGGAAATTGTTATAAACATTAGTCATCAAGAGATATCTAATATCCAAAAAAAAGATGCTATTTAATTTAAAAACCACATTGCATTTGTGAAGCTCTTTTTTGATACATAGCATTTGTGAAGCTCTCCCACTACAAGAACACACATACACACACACACATTCTCTATTTGGTCTAAAATATCAGTTACTTTCTATCACGTAACTATAAAATCAAGAAAAATATGTTAATTAACTCAAAAATATGTCTTAATCTTGAGTAAAAAAATAACTTCGCCTCAAATAATCAAATTTGTTTTTTTACTTATCCTCTATCTTTTTTGTTATATCTAATGCGTATCATTAATTAAAAAATAGGGATAAAATCAAAACAATGTACTAGTTAAAACTCTCCTTTTGATTTCTATATTATGGTCCAATGCAAATATTATTTTAAAAGGCGTTCTATAGTTTATATTTTGGTATGAGTGATTATACTAACAAAAATGAAATATTCTGCAGGAGCTATAGTTGTTAATGATGAAATAATGGCACCATGCTATATATATGTGAATGTGAGAGTTGGTCGCAAATTTAGTTACGTATAATTGATTGTGAGGATATGTATAATGTAAGATATTTTGACTTAATATACTCCTCAACAAAAATGATGATGGAAGAGATGACATAATTTATACACAATATAGCGTTTCTATCAATTCAGTAGCATTATTAAATTATTATCAGTATGATCGATAAAGAGCGTTTTTGGCATTGGTTGCCCATAAATTGATTGACATTATCTCAAACAACTTCCCTTGCTCCATTATTTAAACAACATAGCAAAAAAGAGTTATTAAAATAACATGTGATGACAAAGAAGAAGTGGATATACATGATGAAATGATGAATCATCACTTATATTTTTCTAAACGACTTTTAATTCGATAGTGACCGCTCACCCATTTCTTCCTATTGAATATGTACTGTGTTACGTTGTAGGCCATTTATATCTTTCATGATTTTATTTATTTATAAGACAAAAAAAAAACAAACCATTGGCCTTTTATATTTAGGAAATACTTGTGTTGTGGATTTGCAGCGAGTGAATATATAAAAAATCAATATCGTGCTTTCAAAACCAGGTATTTATTAGTAATTACTCAATAAACACGCAATGGACATTTCACCATATGAATGATTAATATTTTACTAGTCAACAACAAAAATCAGCTTTTCCCATTTAAAGATGTTCGGAAGTGTTGTGCAATAGTCAACTGAGAAATGGTCACATACAGTGTCCCCATATATTTATCGAAAGAAAATAGGGAAAATTAATTTGAGGTCCCCAACAAGGGACTTAATAGTAGAAAAGTCTCAAAAGTTGAAATATTAATCTAGGGTCCCAAGGGACCTCACCTTAATATACTTGAAAATTGAAAAGACTCTTTTACCCCTGCCTTATTATTACACACACTCTCTTTTGATTCATCTCTCATTTTCCTCTTATCGCCATCTGCATCAGTCTCGCAAAGGCTCTTGTAACATACTGTTACTAAATCCCTAATTAACCTAATATATCCCTCTTAATTCAATTATCCTTTTACTAACTATGATAGAAAAAGGATTTCCATAATAACAAATGTCCTATCATAGTTAGAAACAGAATTTACTAATGGTTAAACATTATCCATGATAGAAAAGAATTTCCTAATATAACCTGAACACTATCATGGATAATTAATAGCTAACCATGTTAGAAAAGATTCACCTAACATGGTTAGAAAAAGAAGTAAACTAATATCAATCATTAATAATCATCTAACTATGATAGAAAAGACTTTTCATATTATTAAAAACCTATCATAGTTAGAAAAGTACTTTGCTTATATAATAATTCATAATCACATCCCTCAGTCTATTTTTCATTTTAATAAGAAAACATGCGGAAGCGAATGCAGACCTATAAATTAGCAATATACATGACTAATTAATCTAAATAACCTTTGAAACCTAATTCCCTTTTCTGATTCTTGCGCCTGTGCATGAATACCTGCAAAAATGTCAGTAATCGTGGGATGAGACAATTTGTCCCAGTAATCACCGCTTAACTCACTATAACAGTGAGATGTGCAGTAGCGAGGACGTCTAAAGGGTACCACAGTTTAAAAATCAATAATACATATATATATTTCAAATTTTCTCCCAAACATCATTCAATCTCTGTCACTTCCCAACAAATATCTCATCATCTCCATCTCCAATTCATGAATACTACTGCTCCAACTCTCACACTCACCTATAGTTGCATCGTGCCATCAAGGGGCATTTATCTCCAGCATCCAATCTTCACTATATGATTTGACACTGTGCCTCTCTCTACAAGGAGGAGACAAATTTCCCTCTCTGGCAATCTCCAGAGAGGGAACCCAATTCTGTTTCCATTGCAGAACGGGAACAGTTGGGCTCTACACTGCCAAACAACCGTAGGTCACTTTCTCTCAATAAGTCGACCTATGATCCCCGGTCTAATCAATCCGAAAAGGATCATTAGTACAAATAACTGTCGATTGGCCAATTGACAGTTATCATCGCGCGATGGTACATAAATATATCAGTGTCATGCAAACCTCACCATATCCCTATCAATATCTCATCCACAATAATCAACATCATACACTCTCACATCACCTTTCAATCCATCATCCACAATATTACATGTTTTCCCTAATAATTCTCCCCACAATCTCCAATTCAACATCTCATTCATATCCTCATAACCTATGATACATCCAATCCATGATACCCCTCAATATCTCTGTCAAAGTATCAAGATCCTAATATCTATACACTCACATACACAATCCAGCAATACCACCATTCAGGGTACTACATATAGTAAGTCAAATTCTTTGTACGAAAATAATCGTGTTTGAAAGGCACCCGATAGCCTATTTTGTATCAAAGTAAAGTTTTAAAAGATAATATATATATATATATATATATATATATATATATATATATAGGGTGAAAAAGGATTTTGGAAATCCCCAACTAACGTCACCCTCATTGTTATAGCAAGGGTAAGTGTGATTACCTGAACCTACTCCACATCAAGACAATACGATAATCATCGAAGTCCTTGCTCGCAGCTCGGCCCAATGTTATACACAATCACTAGAAAATACACCGCAGTGTCAAATCAGCCAAAAAAAATGGTGCAAAACAATTCCCAACTTTAAGGTCAAACAAGTGCACAAAAACAGTTCAAAAACTTCACGATGTCACTCAAAAAGGGGTTGCAAAAGTCAACGAATTATGCTTAAAAAATTCCACAACCAATTTTTCCAAATAGCCCTGTTATTTATGAGTTAGAAACAACAACAATCCAGCAAAAATCAGTTCTCAATTGTTCCCAGAATTTTGCACAAAACAGCCTACCCGATTTTAGCAAAAGTGCAAGAAGTGTGCAATCTTTCACCAATTTGTCAAACGATTTGTGTGCAAAAATTCTAGCCCTTTACAGCCCTCAAAAGAATGTTTAAAACTGGAGAAATATAGCCAAGAATCACTCAAAACAGTGCAGGGCAAGGTAAAACAATTTGCATGCAAAACCGTCCAACCGATGACTACTTCCAGCAAAAACAGGGCAACTTCAAAAATTAATTTCGAACAGCCTATAATGAGTTTTGAGACACTTAATATATCAAATGAAAGCACCAATCTCGTACTATCTCCAGTTAAAACAATTTTCAAATATTCCTACTAACAAAGTCACAAAGTCAGAAATAGTGAGACTGAATTTCCAGCAGTTTCCAGCGAAACAGTCCTTTTTCAAAAAATTTATTCCAGAGAGTAGAAAACTAGTTTCAGGGCACACAATATATCAAATGAAAGCTTATATCTCGTAGTATAACCCACTAAAACAGTTTACAAAAACTCCAACTAACAAATTCACAGATTCAAAAACAATCAGACTGAATTTGCAGCACTTTCAGGCAGAATTTTCAGCATGCTAAGCAAATAATTTCCAACAACAATTGGCTATCTAGAGCAGCCAAATCAGCAACAAAACAGCCTAACATGTCCAGCCAAATAAGAATCCAATGCAAGTTACAAAAAAAAATGCACTAGATATGCAAATTTACTACCATAATCCCCTTATTCATTCATTGATAACTCCTAGAATATTGAGCGTTACTATTTTCCCCAACTCTTACAAAGTCACAAAACGTGCATTACTTACTCAACCACTTAATCAATAATATTCCTTTAGCATTAGAAATGACATCCTGACACCCAAAAATACTTTACCACCATTCAATCACATCTTTTATTTTTGTATAACCAACACCCCCTTTAACCCATCATTTAACTACCAACTTCTCTTACAAACATCAATTCAGCCAAAATCAACCTTCCAACATCTTAACACCACTTAAACTAACATTAGCTAACCACCAACTCATCCAAAAACAGCATGCATTAATCAAACCCTAACTCAAAGAGTCCAAAAATTGTCCCTTTACATACTCAACTAAATTTTCTATCTTCAACCAACTTAAATACTTTCAAGAATAGTCATTATTCCACCTATACATAACATAAATTCACCTTTAAAGCTCCTTAAATTAGTTCATGGTCAAACCCTAACTCAAAAGAGGAAACTTTATGCGAAAAATCAACTACACAAGAGGCTAGAGGCTTACAAAGTGCAAGAATGGAAGAAAAGAGTTCACCCACCGACAGCCGCCGTGAAAACCGCCGGAAAATGGCCCCCTGAAGGTCGGCCGAACTCAAATTTCGTTTTCGCCGGAAAATATGGTCGCCGCCACCGTGTAGCTCGCCGGAGAAGGAAAGAAAAATAAAAGCACAAACACCCACAGATCGGCCGTGTACTTCACGAATTTCTGGAGAATAGTGAGAGATGAAATAAAAAAGGGAAGCTTTTTGGACAAAGAAAACCAAATGAGTGTGTGGGTGTGGAGAAAATGAAAAAAAAATGGTGAGGAAGGAGGAGTGAAGTCGACGCATATGAGGAAGAAGGTAGGGAGTCCGAAAGTTATAAGTTGTAAAGGAGAAGGGGCGTGTTTGGTTGGGGGAAATAAGAGTGGTTTATGATGATTAACAGCTCAAACTTACCTTAGTGTACTCTTTTAATTTAAAACCACTTAAACCAGCCTCTAATCTCCTTAACCTTCAAAATATTTTGGGTTCCACCATTCCCTCATGTTTCAAATTCTTCAATTGCTTAATTAATTATTTGCACACTTATTACTCAAAACTTCCAAAATATCCCAAAAATCACCAAAAATTCTTAAAAATTCAAAAATTTCCATTTCTCCATTTATTATTTCCTAAAACAATCTCTAATCCTGTATTAAATTTTTCAGGATGTTACAGCTCTTATCTTCCAAAAGGGAAAAACCAAAAACCCACATTCATCAAACTCCTTCCTCGCATTCTCTCAGCCGCCACCCTCAATCTATCGCGCAGGAAGCAAAAACCCACATCCTAAGACAGTGGAGACTTTGAAAGAAGAAATCGCAAGGCTAGAAAAGAAGTAGTTGTATGCGTTTTGCAATGTGCTCTTGTCTTGTTCGATATATCATGCTGTTATGGAATGAATGGTGTTTATTGTGTATATTGAATTTCTGATATTTCTTTGGTAATGAATTTCTGATATTTCTTTGGTAATTTTAGTTAGTGGTCGAATAAATTCTTAGGTTAGACATGCATAAAAACTTGATATTGGTGGTGTTAGTTGGAAGCAACAAAGTGTGTTTATCTGCTTGGTTTTGAAAATTCACATTGAATGTCATGAAAGATGCTCAATTTGTATTCAAGTTTCTTGATTCTAATCCTTTTTATGAAACCTTTGCAGCTTGCACGTTGCAGACTTGTACTTTGATTTTCAATTCTCTCTTGTTTTACATTCAATGTTCTATTTTGGTCAATTTCTTGACTTGACTTGCCTAATGTTTTGCCATGTGTGGCCAATATGTGTTTTGTATGTTATTTTTGTAACAGAATTCTGTGAAACTAAGCACAAAAGCTTAGTGATGTGCATCTATCTTGTTTATTTGTTTCAATGTGAAGGGTATTGGGATTATTTATTTGTTTCAAAAGCATTAAAACTTGATATTGGGGGAATTAAAAAATGTGGAGTTGTGTATTACCTTGTGAGCTGTGTTGGTGTTTGGAAATGAAGGTGTATATGTACAGTTCCCTCTCAGATTAGAGCTAGTTATTATATTGTTAATTCCTTGACTTGTTTAATTTCTGTGTTGTTCCTTGAATGTCATGCCATATACATAGAGCATTGGTATTTATTTCGTCACACAGGTGGCTGTCTATTATATTTTATATGCATATACATTTATATTTATAGATATATGGTGGCAAAGATGGTGACTGACTGCATTTCAATTTAATTAGGAAATTTTGCCTAAAAATGATTTGGTTGATGATCATGAGGAACGGACCAAGCTAAACTAAGAAAATTAAACCATGAAAAAAGAAAGATGAACTTCAGAAAGTTTGGTTACACAAACTCTACAATGTATTTCTACTACAGTTATATATTGGGAGCGGAAACTTTCTAGAAACCTTGAAGCATGTTTGTGAGGTTGCATTTCATGTTTTTTATTCTCCCCATTTGTGTGACTGTGTCTCTTTCTATTCTGCTGAGCTTGTTGCTCTTGTACATACACCCAGTCTTATAGTTGTGGAGTTGTTCTTATAGTTGGGTTGTCTCTAATCATCAATTTCTAGCATGAGAAAGTGCATGGCTCTTTATTGTTTGAAGTAATGTTACAAATATGATGATTTCAATACACATTTGTTGTTAATGCTTCGTGTGCACACATTTAGGATGGTACAAATGACAAATGATTTTATAAATGAACAATTTGGCTGGGATTCAGTTAATAATTACAATGTTAGTGCTTTGTTTTGTTAGGTTGACAACTGAATGGTAAATGTGACAACTAAATGGGCACTAACTTTAAGTTAATTGCCAAAACTCATGTAAGTTTATGGGAAAAACCTGACAACTTAATGGGCAACCGTGACAACTTTATGGGCATAGTTTGACAACTGAATGAGCATATGTGACAACTGAATGAGCATTGACTTTAAGTTAATTGCCAAAACTCTTGTAAGTCAATGGGAAAAAACTGACAACTTAATGGGCAGCCGTGACAACTCTATGGGCATAAGTTGACAACTGAATGAGCACATGTGACAACTCAATGGGCACTGGCTTTAAGTTAATTGCCAAAACTCTTGTAAGTCAATGGAAAAAACCTGACAACTTAATGGGCAGCCGTGACAACTCTATGGGCATAGTTTGACAACTGAATGGGCATATGTGACAACTGAATGGGCACTGACTTTAAGTTAATTGCCAAAACTCTTGTAAGTCAATGGGAAAAACCTGACAACTTAATGGGCAGCCGTGACAACTCTATGGGTATAGTTTGACAACTGAATGGGCACATGTGACAACTGAATGGGCACTGGCTTTAAGTTAATTGCCAAAACTCTTGTAAGTCAATGGGAAAAACCTGACAACTTAATGGGCACCCGTGACAACTCTATGAGCATAGTTGGACAACAGAATGGGCAATTGTGACAACTGAATGGGCCAAGCTGTATGGCCAGGCGTGATAACTTTCTGGGCAGACCTTGACAACTTCATGCCCTCCTATAACAATCTCATGCGAAGGTATAAAAATAATGTAATGATCAACTGTGTCAGGGTTACAAAATGCAAAACATTAACAATAACATAGGTATTACAGTTGTACAAAATACAGTTAATGCCTCAAAATTGAGGACTTGTCAATAACAAGTGAATGAACAAGGATAACAATCCGTTGGGCAAATATAACAACAGGTTTGACAGCAAATTTGATAGAGCATAATACAATCCACATAACCGCTTGCATGTCTTTCCCAAGCATAATAACATCAGGTACAACTCATTAACAAGGTTTCCAACAAAACATAAGTCACTATACATCATTTTGACATACTGTAGCACCCACTCCAAAAAACTTCTAGGGGAGGCATTAAATGTCATTGACAAAACAATGACATGCAAATATTTACAATCACATACAAAAGGCTGGCATGCATTTACAAAAGGAAACATTGAGTGTCATTAATTAACTTGGATTCGGGTTCTTACAGGTCCTTGCAGTATGTCCTGCCTCATGGCACCTTCCACAATGGTACACTTGCTTGTTTTGGAACTGTGACTCTATTCTCTTCCTCTTTGGTCGTCCTGAAGGCCTTGCAGTCAGAGGTGGTTCCAAGAACTCCCATGTTGCTAACTGAGTTTCGGTCAGGTTACTTGGATTTAGACAGTCATGTGTTGCAATTGGCCTCATGGTATGTGCATATATTTACTCTTGTGCCGCAAGCTTAAAGCAATCATCAACAAAAGTGAAGACATTGCCATGACTAAGCTTTATGGCTGCACATGCATGGACACATGGCAGTCCACTCATCTGCCACGCTAAGCACATGCATTCATGTTTACCAATATCCACAACAAGCCTCACAACTCTATGATAAACCAATATGTGAGATTCGTACAAGGTACCACCATAATGTTGCACATACAAATTTGATGCACTACTTACTATCTCTATCAACTTGTCATTTGTCCTAGGCCCCCGTTGATCCAATTTGCCAATTCTGCTTTACTTGCAACCATTTTGGCGGCCAACTTGTCATGATGCTCATGAATAAAGGTGCACACATTGTGCTTCCTCTCTTTCAGTATCCAAGCATTGAAGGACTCTGCAAAATTTGATGTCATACTGTCTCATCTCATGAAACCAAACCTGCTTAAAGTCCATTTTCCTACAACTCCATCTATTTCCACCCATTCAGCCAATTCTGGGGAAAAGACGCTTAATTTTCTCATTGCACTTTGGTAGTCTTCATCAAGTCTTGCATAGGCAATTGCATCAAGCAACCTTAAAGCATCCTCCTTTTGTTGGGCTTTGACCCTTGTTTTTCCTCGGATCAGCCTACCAAATTCTTTGCTAAAATTTTCTTTTACATGCCTATAGCAATAGGCATGTCTTTCGCTACCGAATACATTTCTCACTGCTGTAATTATGTCTGGATTCCGGTCTGAAATAATGGTTATCTCCACATTTCTTGTGATTTCTTTTACATTCTCGATAAACCACTCCCAGTTATCCTCTGTTTCCCCACTTACAATTGCATATGCTACTGGAAATAAATCATTGTCAGCATCATGCGCAGAAGCTGATAGTAAAGTCCCTTTATATGGACCAGTCAGAAAGCAACCGTCTATAACAAGTACAAGCCTGCACCCTGCTAAGAAACCCTTGATCGAGCACCCATAGGCAATGAATAGTCGCTCAAACCTTCCTCCTGTCGCTTTTCATTTTGCTACTGTATCTTGGTCAGTTTCTTTCAGCCTATCACAAAGCCATGGAATCAACTTGTACGAATCTTTTGGACTGCCTTCAAGATTAAGCAATGCCCTTCTCTTACCCCAGTAGGCTTGGCTATAATTTAATCTAACATCATACTCTCTGTAAAGGTCTCTCCTTATTTCGGTGGGAGCCTTGTCTATATTGTCCCTCAAGCAATCAACTATTATCGATGATGTCAACTTCGACCTTGTAGAGTGGTTGATATTCAAATCTTCTTGCGCATCATGTTTGTGCGCGTCATGTTTGTGCACATCATTAAAGCTACGCACTATTAGAATCTTAGAGTCTGGGCACATCTCGTATGCACGCATAACCCACTCGCAACCCTTAGCCTGACATCTTACAATGATCTTTTCATTACAATTTTTCACATACTTGTGTGAGAAGTGATGAGCTAAGTTGTACTTGAATACACTTTGTCTACACTCATCGGCATTGCGAAATGATTTTCCTACTCCAATGAATAACTCCTTCCACTTCGTCGAATTCATCTTTACTCTTGGTGTGAGAGTGATTTGTATGGCACTTGACAATGACAATGGTTGTGACTCTTGAGTCATACTCATCCTTTGAGAAGTAGATAAATCTTCCCTACCCCTGTCAAGCATACATAGACTGTTAGCAACCGAATCATAACATAATACATAGTTTTAAGGTGTACTTGCAACTTACTCGTTTTGAACATTCCTTCGAACATCTCTTGTTAGTTGTGTATCTTCAATTGGGCAGCCACTTACAAAGATATGTCCAATTTCTCTAGTTAAGTTCATGAAATTTTCAACACCTTTGTCATCTAGAAGGTCGACATATGTTGTTGTTTCATCACCAGAGAGTCTGAACTTCATGTTTATATCCCCAATCTCCGCTCCACCTCCAACAATAGTTGCTACTATTATTTTAAGTTCTTCATATATCATGTCTTCCTTTATGGTTCTTGAAATGATGCTACTCCCAACATATTGTGGGTAACCATCTTCTCCATTTACAAAATGCCCCCCTGTGTGCAACAAACATATTACACTCCTCCTTGATGAGCTAGCCATTTACCCTGCACAGTGCATTGATATTCACAACCACATGAGTCATTATAACAATTACATGAGCATAGATGACAACTCACTATCAATTCATTAAAAACACTCACTTCAATACTAATACACAGGTGACAACCCCAAAAAGCTGCATACTTTTAGTTCACTCTTATATTAGAATCAAATTACATCGCACAAAATTCATCCTCAATCAATTCATTAACCACTTCACCATTCTTTCACTCGTTGTTATTCACAATGTAATGGCCATCGATAACAACCCATTGGGCACCTTGTGACAATAAATATTAATCCCTTCAAACACTCACAAACTCAATCATCTATGTACTTCCCCTGTTTTTTAAACTGTAAAACAGAACATAGCTTACCCCACATACATCATCAACAAACCAAACACTGGTATACAACAAATAAGAATGCTACATACATCATTGTACAACTAAAAAATTTGTCATTCATATCAATATGTCTTTTATTCATCAACATTCATCCCACACTATTATTATTATATGAAAAGGTTTGCCTTTTTTCAAACCATCCATATGTCTTTCGTATCAATATGTCTTTATATTGTACAACTAAAAAAGATTGTGTTTTTCATATGAATAACTCTTTGATGGACCAAGGGAAGATGATTTAAAGCAAAAGTTTTTGTTTTTATTTCAAAGCAATCATTTTCCCCGCAAAATGAAGATCAAGTTTTTTGGAATATACCTTTGTTTGTAGACGATGATCAAACTTTCACGTAGGTCTTCCAAGTCATTGATTGAAGGCGTGTCTATGTTGATGATGATGAGAAGCAACGTGCATGAAATGAAGCAAATGTATCTCTGTTGATGATGAAGAGAAGCAACGTGATGAGTGAAATGAAGGAAATGAGGAGGGAAATGAAGTAATAAGAGGGGAGGGGTAAAAAAGTCTTTTCAATTTTCAAGTATATTAAGGTGAGATCCCTTGGGACCCTAGATTAATATTTTCAACTTTTGGAACTTTTCTAGTATTAAGTCCCTTGTGGGGGACCTCAAATTAATTTTCCGAATAAAATATTACCTTTTTCGTTGTGGTGAGATATTTGACATACCTTTCTTTTTATGTATGTAATTATGTAAGTGGTGGTAAATTAATTAATCTAGTTGAGTAATGGCACTGAAGATGAAGTCTTTGTAGAATCAACCGTAAAATTACTATCTACTCCTATTTAAAATGATTGAACTGAACTAATTAATATTTTAATATATGATGATATTTAAAGACAATCCTGGTTTATATGAGTGATTACTTAAATGTAATCTTCAATCAATATTTAAAGCAAACTTTTATGTGGGACTCTAATTCGATATCTCTGTGTAATATTTAATTCATATACTCCTCTCCTACATTATAAGATGATTTTAATCGAATAACTAGTTTTAAAAGATTTGGTAAAATTCGTTAAAAGGCAGTAGTAGTTATGTAGGTAGAGCTGGGAATTCGGGCCAGCCCGGCCCTAATGGGCCGGCCCGCATCGGGCCGGGCCTAAACGGGCCAGGCCCACTTAGGCCCGGTCCCTCTTTTACTCCCCTATTTGCGAAGCCCGGCCCTCATGCCATCGGGCCGGGCCTGGCCCACTTTCTTCTTCTTTTTTTTTTAAAAAAAATCCTTTTACTAAACCCATTTTTCCTCTTTCCACATTTTTCGCCCTGTAAATTTTATGGTTTTAGCAAAACAAAATCATCTAATAACATCACAAACCCACAATGAACATAGTTATAAGTCATAACATAGTCTGATAAGCGATAACATTACAACATACACTGTAACACTCATAGTGATACACATAATCCGACAGTCAAAATAAATAACAAAGTCTTCAAATATAAATCTAAATAAACATTAAATAATAACATTCAACGAGTCATCTAAGAGTGCACATCATCATCACTGTCATCAAGACATTTGATTGTGCTTCGCTATGAATTGACTCCTCTCCACTGACAAAATATCAAGTCTTTGCAATTCTTCTTTACCATCATATGCACTATCTCCTCCATCATCTAAGAAAAGAGGAAAAAAATTAATTGTCATTCAAGCATGTATAAAAAAAGAAACAAAAAAATCATAAATTAAATAAAAAATCATATGCAATTTTTTTTAAAAAAATAAAACTTGGAAACGGGCCTAAAATACGGGCCGGCCCGCACGGGCCCTAGGCCCGAAAGGGCCGGCCGTAACAGGCCCGCTCCCCTATTTTTCCACCAAAACAGCAGGCCCGGCCCTCCTCGGGTTTGCATGAAAACGGGCCGGCCCGACGGGCCAGGCCCATATTACCGGCTCTATATGTAGGGGACAATATTTTGTCTTAAAAAATGTCCTTATTTATGAAAGTACAGAAAAAAGAGTTATATTAAAAAGAGAAAATAAAATATACATTTATTAAGGGTAATATTGGAAAAATGCATTTACTCAAACATCACCATTATATTATGGTGGGACAGGATCATTCAAAAAAAATCTATCTCATATGGGAAGGGAAGCATTATATGTTTAATCCATCGTGGTTGTTTGACTGCATTGTTTTTATTGAATCGATATTATGTGAATTAATATTATTAAGCCAAAAGGGTAAGTGATGACTAAGTGTAGTAAGCATATCATTTTAACCCGTTTTGGTTATATGTTTAGCTTTTGTACAAGTGTTAAAAGTAGAAGATCAGAATCCACAGTTATCCTCTCTGATTAAAAAAAACAAAAAATCCATAGTTATCTTCCGAACACCAACTAATGTTGACTTTTTTAATACATATCACTGCCATATTGTTTCTAAATCATTTAAAAAGTAGAACTATATAACTATGTTTAAAAATTTATATCCTCTATTTTTATGATCACTATACATGCATATTAGTCTTACTCCCTCAAATCGTGAATACTCCTATATGACTTACTTATGGATAAAATTGTTCTCACATTTATGAGACATATTTCTAATTTGGGTTAAGGGTCAAATCTAACAATCTATTATTGCCAAAAGTTTACCTAATATAAACAAGAATTTGATGGCTAAATGTAGCACACATATATTCAAAAATAGCTCAAATCTAGCGTTTCCGTCAATTTTAATGGGTTTGACCGTTAAGTTTGACCAGATCATGTCATGTCACCTGTCACGTCACCCAGTTAGGCATGTCACTTGCCACATCACCCAATGGACCCACTTACTATCCATGATTGAGTGACGTGACATATGACGTAACATAACTGGGTGGCGGGTGACGTGACATGATCGGGTCAAACTTAACGGTCAAACCCATTAAGATTAACATAAATACTAGATTTAAGTCATTTTTTAAAGATGTGTGTTACATTTGAGCCATCAAATTCTTGTTTATGTTGGATGAACTTTTGGTAATAGTAGAGTGCTAGATTTGACCCTTAACCCTTCTAATTTTTGTCAAGATTTCTTAAATTACCCATATTATATCTCTTACAAAAGAGAGACTGGAGAGAATAAATTATTTGTTTGATTAAAGGGAATCTATGATTCTAGTTAGTTATTAGGGTGTTTTCAAAAATTCAACTAATTAATTAACTTAGCTAAATATAATTAATCTAATAAAATTATGTAAATAATTTATATATATAGAATAAGAGTATATATGCCATTGATGCCCAATAATCTCAAATTCAATATTTGGTATTGCATGGTACCAAAATACATGCAAATAAATCGACAAAAGCTCTGAAGAAAATCAAAATTTACTAAAAAGTAATATGCAACTAAGAGTTTTTCTCATAATAATATAATTAACATATCTTTTATAGAGGGTGTAAACTCACAACCTCATTAGATTTATTTGGCCAAATCATAACCTCATTAGATTAGAAAAACTCAAAATTAAATATGTGATTGTGATGACATTAAACTACAGGGGCGGTAGGGCACACACAAATTAATGCCATCAGTTTGAACTGATGCAAATACATATTGGTAGTGTACCCACCCACATCTATTTCCTCCTTTCAATATAATCTTTCAAAAATATTCTTCATATATATATATAATACTTGCCCTCCATTAACTCATACTTAATTAAAGAATGGTATTTTCTTAATAAATGTTGTCAATGAAGAAAGGATTAAGAATCATTTTTAACAACAAACAATTATCAAATTATCAATTTGGGTAACGGAAAATAAATGATCTCAATTTGATCAATAAACAATAAAAAGGCCTCATATTGGCCAATTTCGTTAAGTTGGCTCTAACACTGTTAAAGAAAGTGCCACGTCCCCAAGAAATTCGCCATGTGAACTGATGAAAAAGTTTGTCACATGAACAAGTGGCATTCTAGACCTTTTTATGAATATGCCCCTGATTAAAAGGTTTTAATTGTAGATTTTGATGAATAATACACCCTTTGTAAAAAGGTTTTGATGAATATGCCACATGGACAAACTTGTCTAACCAAAATAAATGGTTTTGATGAATATGTCCCTGATTAATTAAATGGTTGTAGGTAATTTTGGACCTTTTTATTGTCGATTATGTTAACTGCAACTATAGCAATAGTCCATTAGTAAATTTGTACTTTAACCCCATTTCAAAATCATCGGCACACTTTTACCCCACTTTTAAAATGTCATGTTACTTTTTCCCAACAAAATTACATGGTGTTGGGTGCACCTTTGTCACAATCACTTTTAAAATGCCACCTTTGCACCTTAGTGCATTTAACTGATTCACATTGTTTATCTTTATCTTTTTACCTCAAAACTAATTTTTTTTTAGAGTAACAGATAATCTAATAACATGTAGCACATATTATAATTAAGTGGTCAAATTTACTTTCTTAACCTTAAAAGAAAAGTCAATTTGATCTTTTAGTTAGAAACGGAGTAAGCAACACTTCTTACTATTCAATGGTTAGAAGATACTTCTCCTTCCTTATTATATGAGCCCAAAATTTGAACTCATTTGACCCAAAATATAAGAGTTTACCTTACAGTCTCTTATAATTTAGTATTATTTCCTATGTTGCGCTTAATTTTCTTTTATGTCCATTAATGCTCATGTATTTATCTCTTTTAATAAACTCATCATAAATAAGGGTAAAATTGAAAAAAAAAATATCTAGACATATTTAACAACTTTCACATGTTTTATTAAGAACTTGTTTTAACCCGGAGCTCATATAAAGATGAATCATTATTCTGTTCAAATGCTGGCTAAGAGATTAAATTGTAAACCCTGTTTTAAGGGGTTTTTAAAATAAAAGCTTCGGCAAAGTCGTGTTGGAAGTAACAGTGAGAATTCTATGACTGAACTTTTTTTCCTTGTCTCGCGCTCTCAAAAAAGTATCATGCTGACACACTTGAACGTTTGATCTTGTCCACTTACTGAATTAGCCTTTCTTTTGGTCATGTTTCAAAATTTGTTTTATTACATAAAAGGTGATCAACTTTGTTAGTTGAAGCACTCGATTGCCACTCTCCAATTATTCTTCTCCCCCCTCTAATTTAGTAGTTCACCAATTTAATTTTATCTCCCTTCATTCTTTATTCATTCCGTACAAATAATGTTACTTCTTGGATAAATAGATGGGAGCGTAGTGCACAAAGCAAATGGGCAAAAGTCATCTTGACAAGTTACTTTTTGGGATAAAATTGGATAAAAATTACTGTGACGTCCCTGAGAGGAAAATGACTAATGTTGGTAAAAAAGGTTTCAATATAACAAAAAAAATAGTATTGGTAATTTTTTATTGATTACATTCCTTACATAACATATCATAATGGTTTATCTATATCTATTGATTTAATCATCGTCAATGAGATTCAAATGCAAAATTTATTTATTCTACCAAGGATTGTGCAAGAGGTGCTCACCCCGATCGTCTCACTTGTAGTTGATTAACTAACTACCTATATTTATCAAATAGTACATTTGAAAGCTATAAATGATTTTGTGATTTCGACAAAAGAAGCTCAATTACCAATTTTTGTAATAAAAATGGATAAAGTGACTTGTGATGCTCTTTAAAATTAAGGATAACACGAGGAAAAAATAACGTTTACACTCATGGCTAATTAAGAGGCAATCGGGTCAAATTTATACAACTAAATATAATTAGCCTCATTAAAGTAATAAGTCAACTAAAACACTACACAGTCTCACTCAATAGATCAACTAGGGTTAACTATAATTCAATATTAAATAATTAGAAATAAGTTCCAATAGCTAGATAGAATGACTTCGGTCTCATCCAAATCACTCATTAACCGTTGGATCATCTGATAACTAGTTATAGTAGCATATAATTAAACCTTCCTACTTATAAAACTTTACCTATTTACACTCAGGTGATTATATTGGATCAATAGAGCAATTCCTTTTGGTGAGATTAATTGATGGAATTACGTAAGCACATAGGGAAGAAACTCAACATCAATATATTCAAACTAAATCAATCATAAAAGTGACATAATCAAGACAAAATAATTGAATAAATTGCCACATATAATGAAAGACATTAATAAATTCATCAAGGAGCATCTATAACTCAAGTTCCATGAATAACTAATGAAGAATGGTGAAGAAGAGTGTATTTTTGTGTATGTAATATAATGGTAAATTGATTGATGGAATCTCGTGCTCTAAATTACCTCCTCTATGTGGTATGTAAGATGAATCAAAGCTATTCGATCAAAATTGATTGCCCAAAATAATTAGGAAAGGAGTGGGAGGAAGAAAATACTAAAATCTAAGAAATCAAACTCAAAATTAGGAAATAAGTCGAATAACGAGTGGGAAAAAATTACGAAGTTTTTCTGCTCCTAATTTAGTTAGAGTTACTTGGAGAAGTTTTAAATATCATTTATAAAATAATAGAAGATCCGATCTATAAATATCTATAAATACAAGAGCAATCCTATTGAAATGGGAATTTATAAAAATGTGCTTCGATCTCTTCGATCTGATTTTCCTGGTTTGCTCCTATCATGAAAAGTTAAGAGGAACTATATAAAGTGTATCCAGTACATAATCATGAAATATATGAGTTAATTGCTAATATGCCCAAATTGCCTAAACTTGGACTATTAATGCAAATGTAACTAAATCCCAATACAATTTCCTGAATCTATTGCTAATTTCCCATTATTAGTAGTTAAAATTATATAATAATATGCACAATAACACATACAAAAGAGTTATTATTGCCCCCTCACACACATATACACAGACATATTAATACGGGAAGAACACAAAAAAAATGTGCATGTTTGTATGAATGACATAAAAATGGGGCATGCTTTATTAGTTGATGAGTGATATAAGAACTGACTGATTTTAATCTGTTAGCGGTTTGTTAGAGTCTTAAACGTAAGAGCACAACTCACTATCATTTCTTAAATTTAGATTTTTTTTTTTTCCAAACTACCAATATATAATAATGTTTTTCATAAAATGATGATCAAATTATAGTGCAAACAAGTAGCAACATAACTTTCTTACAGATGATAGCTAATTTATATGACTTTTTAACATTTATCTATAAACCATTTAACTTATTCATAAAAAATATGATTGAGTATATTAAATCATTGGTATATAAAAATAATGGAGGAATAATAGGATGAGAAGAGAGGCACGGAACAAGAAGATGACAAAGAAACGACATGGCTTTTGATATGTTGCTCGTCTTTTGGTAGATATGCAGGCTTTTATAGCGCCATGCTTACCTGTTCTCTCTATGTCACTTTATACATATTTTTCTCTGGCCAGACAGTCGAACACTTTATACATATATTTATGCCTTCTTATATTAACAATAATCACCCTTTATTAAATAGTGATATAATTTTTGTCATTCACTTCACCTTTTTTTATTCTTCAAAGTTGATGACTAAGTGGGTCCCAGAGTTCCACGTTTCACAATCGAAAAAGGGCCTATTTTTTCTTTTCTTCTAATCAAAACTTACTCCATAATTGACCACCATCTTTTACACCAAAACCTACTTCTAAAAAGTTTCCTTTTGCATGTGTAGTAGGTACGGCATATTTATCATCATTTCTATATTTATATTATTTAATTGAATTTGCATATGCAAATGCATGACCTCATTTTCACTATTATTTTATATTTATATATTAATTTTTTAGAGATAATTATGACGACTTTGATTAACTAGCAAGTTAGAAACCATCAGCACGACCAACAGCTCTGCATGTGACATAGGACACAATCACGTATATATATCCCTTGAGTTTCAAGCTAAGGTCGCTTACTCTTGCTTCTTTTCAAACTGATTCTTATACTATTTTTATATCACCATGAAAAGGTGTAAGGCCATAAGGGATATAGTATGTGTGTATATTTAATTATTTATTATGGTGCATGTATAGAAGGAAAATAAAAAATAATTTATAGGAAATATAAATATAGCAGAAGTTGATAATGCATTTATTATGAGAGGAGGATATTGAGGAAGGAGACAAGAGAGAAAGTAACGTGCACAAACTCCCCTGCACTATCCAATCTTGATGATAGGCATGAATTGAATTGGATTAATTATTTAGATCTCGCAACAATTGTTATTTTTAAAAGAAAAAATAGAGTCCTCAGACAATGGCATGTCGGGTAAAGTAAATGGTCATATAATTCTCTCCGATGTATAAAAAGAAAAAGTAAATGGTCATATAGCAGTACGATATTACTCCCTCTGGTCTCTAATGTAAGAGATAGCCGTAAAAAAAACGCTTCTTAAGAAAACATGTGAATGTTAGTTGGGTGTCTGGAGTTAATGCTTATTTTTCAAAATTGCCCATATTTATTATGGTACTTTTAAGAGAGAGAAATACATAAGTATTAATAAATATGAAAGAGAGTTAGGGGTAAAGTAGGAAAAAATGCATTAAATGAGGAGAGAATATGGGGTGAGCTCTTACATTAGGGATCAAAACCATTCAAATTTTGGGCTCTTACATTAGGGACCGGAGGAAGTATTTTGTAAGTGAGAGATCTCGCAAGCTAATCGTATTTGTAACCTCATCTCATTGATAAAAAAAGTCAAAGGGAAAAGTTAATTATCATAAGATATAAAAAAATACATAACAACAAAAAATTTCCATATTAAGTTGTAAGAAATGATAATAAGTTCATATATACCACCCACTTATTATTACTGATATCTTTATTGATTATGTTGTGGTATTGTAGACTTCATAATAATTCTCCTGGGAGGACTTTTATTAAAAATGAATAAATAAAAGTGAGAATCTAATGAATGGAAAGCGTGTCAAAAAGTATGAGCAGCCTTGAAAAGCTGGCAAACTTGACCAAAAATAATGTGTTGGGTAGTACTTTCATTGGGGGATTAGATGCAGTGCAGGTTCATGTTCCCCATTGTTTCTTCAACCTAACCATTTCCCTCGTTCTCAATCACTCCAATCAATCTTTTTTTGCCGGATACTCCAATCAATCAACTTTCAAAAACATTGTCAATCAATCATCCAAAAGACTCGCACTCACTGCAATGTCCTTGTTATAGATTTTCCCTTAATCTTTTGTTTAGAGGATTAACAATTGCTAACCTTTGTCCTAGTATGCCCAGCTTAATATAAATATTATTGGCTATTTTAAACTAAATTGGAAAAGTAAATAAGTTACTTATTTCATTAGAAAAAGTTACTTATAAATAAATTGATTTATCTGGAATTGATTCTAAATCAGTTTCTTTTACTTATAAAAGAATAATATTCTGATACTCATATATAACATTTTTTATGACTAAATGTGACATATTTAACTTCATCAATATCTCAAAACAATTAATTAGATCACATGTTAAAGAACGAAGTAATAACTAATGTTTTTAATCCCCTCCTCTGTTCTTAAATATAAGATCACTTTGAATTTTAAATTTGTTATTAAATATAAGACACTTTATAATTTTTTTCAATTTTTTTCCTAGCAAACCCTAGTAATCTGTAATGAACAAGTAAGAGAGTGAGAGTGAGAATAATGGTATATGGTTAGGGTAGATTAGTAATATCACGTGTTAATAATTAACTAAACTAACATCTTTAATCTAATCAAAATAGGGAAAACAATCTCTTATTTAGGAACGGAGGAGTAATTTCAACCATTTCTCCTGTCATTTCCTATATCCTATATGGCCACATTTTTTCTATCTCCAAGCTCTCTGGAACTGTTATTATATATACATCTATATACAAAAACATTTAGCTCCTCTTCCCTTTAAAATTTGGTTTTGTATTCTTGATTGATTACTAAAAATTACGATGAAATACTAAAACCTCTACATGATAAAATTATGGTTCAAAGATGCCTATAATTTGTTTCAGAATCCATCCACAACTTATCTTTCCTTTTACCAAAATTGACAACATATCTTAAACTTAATGCAAAACGAAAGCGTTTACACATAACTGAAGACATGATGTTGCACTTGCTTGCACGCAGCTGAAAGAGTTGCACCCATTCAAGGATATAGTATCCAAACAATCAAACGTGCAGCTGTGAAATTTTCATCAATCAAGAATACGATTTTTCTTGTTTTGTAGTGGCAAACACTCGATAAAATCGTGGATTCTTGAAGCCCATATGGGCTGAAGGAATTGTGGCTCTCAGAGCCCATTTTGAGACCCATATTTGTTAGTTTGGGTCAATATTTAAACAAAATTTCTTTTAGGCTTTTTCTGTCGCTCGTATGGTTAAATAGAGAGTTACTCTACCAAAAAAAAATTGAGCTACTTTAGCAGGCCCATTGATTTAGATAATCTTTTTCTTTTACCGATTGGTTTGGGTAATCTGATATGTGATTAAAATCTAAAACTGTTAGACTCTATCATTATTTTGTCATTATTGACAATACTATCTGATCCGACTAACTTTACAAAATATATCTTGAGGGGGAAAACACCAAATTAATACAAAAACTCAGGATATAGCTCAATTGGTAGACCAATGGCCTCATGTGCTTTCTATGCAATTTTACTTTCCACACAAATGGACGTCTTTTCGCTCAAACGACAATCAAGTTAAAAACAACATTCAATTCCTAACAAAAAAAGAAGTCTGACTCATCATTACAAATCGTTATAATCATGTTAAAAATTTATATGTTTAAGTTGTGAATCAATAGTTCATATCTAGTTATTTCTCAATGAAAAAAGTTATGAGATATAAAATGTTGATACCAACATTGAAATAATGATGATCAAGGTTTTTTTTTACCAGCATGAGGATCAAGTTGAAAATCCAAATATTCAACATGTAAATGTAAAAATTTATAATGTACTAGTATATCTGACCAAAAAAAAATGTACTAGTATATGCTAATTACATGAACATAGTTGTATTACTTAAATTTTTGTGCTTTTCCATTTTCAAAAAGTATTTTAGTGGGGTTTATCCCAACTATTACTACACAATATTATAATTGAATTATCATTTTCTTGTATGGATTGGCTAAAGAGAAGTGTGAGGTAGTACTAGGAGATAGAAATGGTGATAACGGTCGGAGAAGCTTCTCTCTCTCCTCTTCACTTCACTCGTCTTCACAACAAAGCCTCTTATAGATTCAGAACATGCTTCACACGTGCCACCATCTCTATACAGAGAAGAAGAACCAACAATACACACGTGTGCAATCCTGGCTACCTCTCTACGTGTACCAGGTACCACAATCCATTATCCATGTCCCTCAGCCAATATGCCACTTATTTCTGTATTACTCATAATCTTTCTCAACTGGGTATCACTCATTTAAGTCATTCAATGTGTAAATGAATGTGTTTACTATGTTGAATTGAATGGACCTCCAGAAGCAGTGTTGTAAAAGCCGGACCAGAAGTTGAGCTGTACAGAGCTTCGAGTCATGGTTCAACATGGTTTGATCGCTCGAACCGATGGTTGAACCGACGGTCAAACTAATAACCGTTGAGCCGAAATATGAAGGTATTGATGACGGTTGGATCGGTTTGACTGTCTAGTCCGGTTCTTACAACACTGCTGGAGAGACCAGTTTGTAAAGGGTGATTGGGTTTTTAAGTGTGTATATTTATATGAAGCGTGATTATGTTTTAGCTCCCATGCAAAGTAACAATTCAGCAAAATGCGTTTTATAGCAACTGAGCATGTGGTGATTTGCATTACTTATAAAAAATGACTGATTTGGTGTAGTGGAGTGGGCCAATATGAGCAGGGAATGTATTTCATTAGCTAATTTGATTTTTGAAAAACATTCAGCTGCACATAGAACACTTTAAATGTTGACAATAAGAAGGACATTCTCCTTTAACCTGTAAAATACTGTGCTTATGACTAATGTTTGGTATATGTCAATCTGTCGGAGTTCTGATGTTAATTTAATAATAACCATGAAGTTATTTTGGTCTTATTTAGTTTGGTATAACTATTTTAATATAATCTTGCTGACTATAATTTTATGCAGCAATGAGGCAGCTAATTTTGATCCCTTAGGTATCAACTCAGATTTATCTTCTGCTCTGAATTCTTCATGGGAAAATTTGGTATCCCTGATTTCACAGCCATTTCAGAGTTCTTCAAGTACTGAGAAGGAAAAACCTGGCTCATCTCGAGGCGTAGCAGGTTTCTTTCTTGACTTGATCTTTAAATAGGATGAATTTGTGTTCAAGTTTGTATCTTTAAGCTAGTAATTAGCACATTTTGTCATTGGCAGCTGCAATAGAGGATAGTTCAATTGATTTTGGAGACTTCTTTAAAGGTCCATTGCCAGGAAAGTTCCTCAAGCTTTTAGGACTTCTTGCTTTGTCAAGGCTCGGTGTATATATACCATTGGGTGGGGTCAATAGGGATGCTTTTGTTGGCAATTTAGATCAGAACAGTTTATTGAGTACTCTGGACTCTTTTTCTGGAGGAGGTATTGGCAGACTTGGGATATGCTCTCTTGGTATTGTACCCTTCATTAATGCCCAGATTGTGTTTCAACTTCTTGCACAAGTATATCCCAAGCTCCAAGATCTTCAGAAAAGAGAAGGAGAGTCAGGAAGAAAAAAAATTCTCGAATATACACGATATGCCTCAGTTGGATTCGCTGTTGTACAGGTCAGGGAGTTATAGTAAAAAAGTTGTGTGCCATTTTTGGATCTTGATTTCATTACAATCAAATAGGCAAATGCTTCCCAACTAAAACTCTACTATATAAAAAATGTGAATAGGGAGGGCACATCTGATCAAAGGAAAAACTATCAGGACTATACTTGTAGAGAATGGCTCTTGATTTCTACTAATTACTAGTTAGGACATGACTAAAAAACAATTGCACAAAGAATAATGTGAATGTATAAATAGGATCTTGACCAAAAAACAAAGAATGTGTAAATAAGATAAAGTATTATAGTGAAAGGTTAGAAGATGTACTGAAAGATCTTTTTCTTTTCTTTTATGCTTTAGTTTGTGGTGGATCTGATAGGATAAGGACATGATTTAGTTAACAATGCCTTATTTATGTGGCTTACTTATGGTTTAGTTAACAATGGTTTACTCATATGTTTTGTGAGTACATTATTTAGCCCAGCTTTCTCATTTTATCCTGGCGTGCTTCCTTTTATTTTATTTACAGGCAATTGGTCAAGTACTCTACCTACGCCCTTATGTCAATGACTTCAGTGCACAATGGATTCTGTCTTCGGTTATCTTATTGACGCTTGGATCTGTATTCACAACATATATTGGTGAGAGAATTTCAGACCTGAAGCTTGGGAATGGAACATCACTTTTGATATTCACAAACATTATCTCCTACTTGCCTGCCTCATTTGGAAGGACATTTGTACAAGGATTTAATGATGCTAACTACGTTGGACTCATCACCTTGGTTGTGTCCTTCTTTTTGTTGGTTCTTGGTATAGTTTATGTTCAGGTAAATATTGGTTCTACTGTTAGATATTATGCGCTTCAAGGTCGTAAATAAATTTTTGCAATTGATCTCAGATACGGTTTTTCAGGAAGCAGAAAGAAAGATTCCTCTTAACTATGCTTCAAGATACTCAAGCAGAAGCAGAGGACTTGATAAATCTGCTTATCTACCCTTTAAGGTTTTCCTCTTTTCCCAACTTCTTTTCGGGTCTCACCACTCTATCATGATTTTTTTCGGTGTAATCATTATGGTTCAAATTACTAGTATAGCTGAGTAATTCAGATCATCTTATTTGTACCCTTTTGATTGGCAGGTAAATAGTTCTGGTGTGATGCCCATCATATTTTCTACGTCATCGTTAGCCCTTCCTGGTACTTTGGCGCGTTTCACTGGCATAAATGCTTTAAAGAATGCTGCATTGGCTTTGAATCCTGGAGGTATGTGGCTTATGTCTTGTTGCTCTTAACAATATACAGAACTGGCATGTAGTGCATTATCAAGCAGAGATTTTAAAAATACACACACACACACAGTAATTAGGATTTATGATATATAGACATATCAAGTCCAAGGCCTTACTGTTGGATGATGAATTAGAAGACTTATCATGTTCTGTTGCCTTAATATTTGACTGGATATTCATTTACAGGTTCCTTCTATCTTCCAATGAACATCCTTTTTATAGCATTCTTCAACTATTATTACACTTTCCTACAATTGGACCCTGATGATTTGAGTGAACAATTGAAACGTCAAGGTGCATCAATTCCGCTTGTCCGGCCAGGAAGAACTACAGCCATCTTTATTAAAACAGTAACTTTCTGCCTTTTTATTTCACATTCCATTATTATACTGATATGTCTATCTGTTGTACTAGTTAAACTATCTTGAAAGAAATGTGCGCCTGTCTGCCATGAAACTTTAAGTTTGTACCGTTTACAGTTGATGTAAACTAATTAGAGTCTGTGTTTAAACTAAATTGATCTAAAGGATTGCCGAGTAAGAGCATTTCATTAGCCAAATGCTCCATACAATCCCATCCTACATATGAATTCCTGTTATCCATTTAACCATCCTTCACCCCCATGTAAAATATGAGGAATATAGGAAAAATAGATTAGTCACAATAATTATTAATAAAGTATCAGCACTTCATGTTATACTTTTGATAATGTCAATTCTAATCATATCACATTGAAAGTCATAGTTGAAACTATTGCTTATCAAAGTTTTTGCATTTGTCCTAGCTGCTGACTGTTAAATTTTGTAGCTGTTTTTATTATGAATAATGAATGAACAGTCTGTCCTTGAATTTGAACAGATGAGTGACTAACAACTTTCTATTAATAAATGTTTGGCCTGTGAAATAATGAATGTGATCGGTGACAAATTCTTGTTTACGTTTATCATAGCACTGCTTCTGTAAGAAATTAAGCTCAAGCATCCATGTGCATGTCATGTTCCTTACAGCAAGAAGACCATCTGAAGTTGTTGGCTGGCTGTCTTAGTTTTGACTTGAAATGCTAATGTTATTGAAAGCTCAGTTAGATTCATTTTGCATTTTTGTAGGTGAACATCTTTTACATTCCTTTTACATGTTGTGGTACAGGTTCTTAGCCGAATATCAGTTCTTGGTTCAGCGTTTCTTGCAATTTTAGCTGCCGGACCAGCTGTTGTTGAGCAGGTTACACACTTGACTGCATTTAGGGGATTTGCTGGAACATCTATTCTTATTCTTGTTGGTTGTGCCACGGACACAGCTAGAAAAGTTCAAGCTGAGATTATATCTCAGAAGTACAAGAACATAGAATTCTATAACTTCGACAAGTATTGACCATGAAAGAAAATGGTGACTTAAAACTTGGAAATATGACACATAACTTTGCAAAAAGATATGTTTTTCTATTTCGGCTTGTAAATAATGCTGTAGAGCAGGCGTACTTCATCATTTTAATGCTTTCTTCTTGGTTATTTCTGTTCCTTTTAAATCTGTAACAATGGTAAGGATAAAGAAAAAGGAACAGCTTCCCAGAGATTAATCATTAAACTTGTGTTGCATATCCATGTTGCATCAATAACTGTTGAATCTTATGAAGGGGAGTGATGAAAACAAACTAATGTTTTATTGATTTCAACAAAGTATCACTTCCACAGATTAGTATCTAATGGAAAATTACAGAGAAGATCAAGACAAAGGCTACAATTGGTGTATTATAGAGAACACCACCCTCCCAATGACTTCAATTCTCATATAACCCCCCTCTCTGTCCCTCTCTTTCTATTTATACACTTCACTATTTCTTCTTACACATATTACTAACTGACTACTAGTGTAATACCGAAAATACCCCCTAACAGAATTATTGACAGAATACCGAAACTACCCCTGACCCCTTACTTGACCATCATGTCATTCCTCCGCTTCCTATAATATGTAAATGATGGGCCAATCTCATCAGAGAGTTCTGAAAATTGCTTACACACACAATTATGTAGATAATGCTGGGACAGGTTGCTTGTATCCAGACTGACCTAACAATCCTCAACGACATAATTGCATTGTAAGGAAATGCAGATTTATTAGTCTGAGTGTTATTATTTTGAGCTATCAATTTTGTTTTGAATTTTTTATGCCTTTTTTGTTCTTATAAATATTTCGATCAAATCCACCAATTCCTCTTGGCCATTCATTATGCTCAATAGTTAAGTATTACTTCTATCAATTCTAAATTCAAGAATTGGATAAAGACTTCACTTTGATCCCAAACAAAACGCCACAATCTAGTGTTCGCAAATTTGTACTTCCAAATTCCAATGCATACGAATTAAAAGGGTATTTTTGGGGAACTGCCACACATTTGTCAACATAACTAATTCATCTAATTACCTAATATTCAGAAAGTTTATTAATAATATAGCTGTTAGGCTAAGGACCAAAAGGTGCTAATAAATTTTCTTCAATGAGATCTATGAATGAGATCAAGGAGCAGAGAAGTGTAAACAAGTTATTGCGTTCTCTCCTTTCTATCTAGTTTAGTCTGCCATTTGAGCAATTAAACCGACTTGAAAAGCATGATTTACAGTTACACAATGACTCCGTATGCTACTGATGAAGTTACATAATGTATGTTAGTATTCACGCACCAGCAAAGAAATTAACAGAGACCCTCCAAGTCTGCCTCCCCCCATTTACTACCCTTGATTCAAAATATATCTACAGCTATCAGCAATGAAGACTGATGCAATGTCAAAGTTGTACAAGCAGTATTCATGTGAACTAGGAATCATTAATCCTAGGAAAAGGGTGGCAGTGTGCTTCTGTATAGACTTATAGTAAGCTAGTCATCATCAGCTTCAGCAGTAAAGTCAGGTTCTTCAGGTTTTTGTAGTTTTGGCAGGTCATCTTTAATCTTGAGAGCTCCTCTTCTAGTGTTTGCAGCAAACCTTGAGGCAAGTAATGTGACCCCAAGGTTTAATTTAGCTTGAGAAGAATTTGAATAAGCAGGACTTTCATCCCCATATTCACTTTCATTGGCCACATTCTCATCCATACTGAAGGATTCCCTATAAGCGAGATCTTTCACGGACATCTTTTTCTTGTACCGACGCCACGCAGCTTGTATGAAGCAGGCTGCCCAAGTCCTCCAATGATGAGAATAAAACCGGAAGGTGTGCTGCAGCTTCTTGCTGTGGAGGCGTCGGAATTGATTTGCCACAAACTTGAGGTCTTCAGCTCGGAGAGCAAAAGCTTCAACCTCGGTAAGAGATCTAAGAGTCCTGGTTGAAGTTGGCAGGTTCACAGTTGACTTAGGAAGTAAGGCCCATGCAAGTAGCTCCTCCCCACAAAAATCTCCAGGTCTCAATATGATTGAATTGAAGAAACCACTCCGACCGCCGTTTGTAGTGGAACTTTCTAGTCTACCTCTGACAATGAAGAGCATTTCTGTCACAGGATCTCCCTCTCTTACAATGTAGGTGCCTTGAGTACTCAAAAAGGACTCCAATCTCTCACATATTGCGTCTAGTAGTTGATCATCCATCTGTGAGAAGAAGGGAACCTGAAAATAAAAATCGTTGGGGTAAGTGTTTATATCAGCATAATATGTGCCAAGACACTTATTCAAATCATTATGTGTTGAACAATTGTGTGGTCAATTCAAGCGCTCTGGTCAACAGAAAAATGGAGATCCACAGATAGAGGATTAGTTATGCTGAAATAAATATTTTTATGCACAGGCATAAGCAGAGGTTATTAATCAAAAATATCATCTGGAATAGTTTAGACAATCTCCTGAACCCTCATACACTAAGAATTTGTATGGAACATGACAGTTGGGTAGAAAATGAGAGTGAAATAAGTCTTTGATAGAAATCGTACTCGTCGAACAAGGTCTAGAAATAAGTGGCGTTGGATATCACGGCGAAGGTCAGCAGGTAATTCACGTAGAATTGTTTCTTCATCAACTCCTCGAGTTGCAAGCCACTTATACTGAACAAAACGTCGAACACGCCGCTTCAATTCTTCAGGAAGTTGGCGATGTCTCATCCACTCTTCAGTATCTCTTCGCTTGAGCCTCCATTCCTCAAGCCTAATGGTGGTTGATTGCAAATATGTCTATGCCAAACAAATAGCCAAAAATATAGCCAAACAATTAATGATACAAACAAATAGCCAAAAATATAGCCGAACAATTAATGATAGCTACATGTTACTGTTATAATAAAAGCTAATTAAACTTGACACAATGGTTCAATGACTTGTTTGTCCTCAGGCGACACAAAAATTACACAACACACAAGTATAAATCAGAAAGCCAATGAGATTGAGAAAAGACAGGACACTGATATAAAGCAAACACATTTAATAGTCAGGCACAAATGAGTGATGGATTTAGATGGATAATCAAGCAAAATTATACATCAATCAGAAAGTGCAACAGAGAAATTTTTGAAGTTTCAAATGGTATGAACAGTAACAAGAATACCTAAGGAATTCAAAAAAAAAAAGAAGAAAAACTCAAATACCTGCATGTTCCCAATTAAATGTGAAAACAACACAAGACCCAGAATAGCAATCAGAATAGAAAATGATGTCTCGCCCATAAAAGTGCTAGTTGCCAAGTTCTGCCCATAAGAACTGAAATAAAACCAGGACAAAAATAATCATAATCCTTTAACCGGGAAAAAAAAATTCTTTCAATAACCACTTTTCAAAGTTAATAGAAATCTACCATTTCCAAGCCATGCAAGTTTCACATTCTGCTATCCAGAGTCAGCATTTTTACAGTTGAAGATATTCTAAGCCATTGTATAAAAGCAGCAACATTCATAAATTAATATCATTCAATCGATAGGTTAGCACATCCCAATGCAAGCATAAATGTAAAACTATGTTTTTTTTCTTTTTTGTGCCCTTTAGCAAACATATATCGGGCAAACTATTTAGTCTCACTATCTTGCTACAAGTCAGGAGACTCTTCAACACTAATAAAAGATATTCTATCAGAGGCAGCAATTCTGCAGATCTAATGGCTAACAAATTATTGGTGTCAGTTACAAAAGTTCAAGTATTCTGCATCATTGACAGACCTCACAATCACTCACGATAAAACATTCCATGGGAGATACAGGTGTAAAATTATTTGGTTTCATATTGATCTCTTATCTATCATCGAAGATTCAAGTCCATTTGCAACAATTTTAATTTCTCAAGCAAAGCAAAAAATTACTAAAAAAAAACAAGAATGAGTGAGTGCTTGTGTCTTAACAACTTCTATTTTTCCTATTTCCTATTCGGAGGGGTTTGGAGAAGGACCGGAGTGTAATGTGGCATTTGCCTATTCAAATAGCATCGCATTTATTAACGTTAAATCTAATGCCATTTGAATAGACATGTGCCACTGCCGCCTGTGGATTTGCTTTAAAAATGCAACATGTGACAACTAAGCATCAAGATCTGAAAAACTAACATGAGTTATTGAAATGCAAATTTATAAGATCATTTTCCATTTCAGCTGGAAATATAAATTCATACCTAAGTTGCTGCAAACCCCACCATAAACAATAGAAGTACTTTGCGATGAAGTTTGTGGAGACCACATTTTTTGACACTGCAGATTCAAATATCCCAAAAGCAAACTGATTCGTATTACTATTAGGATCACAGTTGTTGAACACACTTGTTACATTTTCCCATATTTTGCGCTTCTCAATGTTAAGAGAATCACAGTCCAGATAAGCAAAGCAATCAATCGGACTAGAATCCTTTTTGCAAAAAGATTTCCAACAAAAGGTATAACGGTCCAATGATAGAAGATACCACGTTGCCCCTGAAACCTGCAATAGAAACAAAGGCACACATCTGGTGAGGCAGAAATTTAAAACCACCTCATATGATTACATGAGTTGCAAAGAAGTGCAAAGTAATTTAAAAAATTCATACATGACTGGCCAGCATATACAGCAGCAGATTATATGCAGCACCTGCCCATGCAGTCTTTGTAACCACGCCAGTTGCTTTAATTATTTCAGAACTTAGTGGAAATATCAAATATAATCTGGGAATATATTGTAGCAGAACAATCAACGCCAGAGCATTGTTATTCTGATCAGCAAGAGGGCTTCTTGTTGCCGGTATGATAAACCAAATGAGTATCTGAAAAAGAAAATTGCCATTAGCTACGATGATCTACGTGTCTCACAAAGCAAAAGATTTCTGAAACAACTTGGACACTAAGGTTATGTAAATATAGCATAGCACATTAGAAATAGATGAAAACTGCGCTTTCAGGAACATCGTTTGAATTATCAGGCGGTTACACCATCTAATGAATTGGCAGTTATGGCAAGTCTTTCCATAAGTCACTTTGCTTTATCTCTTCTCCATAGATTAAAGTTTCCAGATACATTTATTGGAGATTTATATTGAATATGATGCCATACTTGGGGAAGAGGCAGAGTAGCAACAAAATCAATGAAGAAATCGGATTTGATATATCTTCTTGCAATCTTCTTTGGATCCGTGACAAGTTCTCCCCGACCAAATACCCGTGAGCTCGGTGCCACATATGCTGTCCGGAACTTAATTATCAAGTGCAACAGATAAAAAAAGTCTGTGACAGTCCTAAGAAAGGTCACAGCAATCCGTAAGTTCATGTCTGTCCTCACACATGAAGACTTCTCAAATCTTCTCACACTGGGCAAGTAAAGATACAATGGATCTACAAAAAGAGCCATCAAGCAAGAAACAATAAAAACTCGGTTCCATTTCAACACAATCTCACTAGATGGATCCAATATCCTTTTGCGCCATGGCTCAGGCTCCTCAGGAAAAACCTTAGATCCCCCAACTTTGAATGGCTCAACCAATCTATTCTTCCCCCAAGTCTGTGCATTGTCTTGCTTCAGCGAGGAAGCCGACGAAACACTGTATCCAGATGATGGCTTCTCAAATGATGGTAGTCCATTTCCTCGCCACAACGGCTCCTCTTCCTTATGATTTTTGCCATCCGAGAAGAATCTATAAAATCAAAAATAAAAAAATACATTACGACAGCATCAAAAGGCAACATTGATTATTAGCAATGTCAAATAAGTCCTCAAACTTTGATCAAAAGGCAACATTGATTCTTCAAGAAGTTGTCTGATGAAGCGTCAAGCTTCTTGAAGATAATTAAAAATAAAACATAGCTCAACTGGGTCAAACCATCATAAGCATGATCATCATTTCTCACTCTTTTAAATCATTCAACTATAATGACAGTCATTGAATCTATTATTTAAAAGATCAAACCAAATTCAGCTAAATAGAAATCTATTGAATCCCATGGGATCCCAACATGACTCTTACCCCCCTTGTGAATTCAAAAAGTAGAAACCAATTTCCCAAAGAATCATTAATAAATCCTCAAACCTAGTTAAGATTTATCATGGAAATGATTGATGAAGCATCAAGCTACTTGCCAATAATAATTAAAAATAAAACACAGCTCAACTGGGTCAAACTACCATAATCCTGACCTCATTTCTCACTCTATTAAATCATTCAACTAAAATGACAAAAAATGAATCTATAATTTATAACAAACAAATCAAATTCAACTAAGCAGAAATCAGATGAGTCCCCATGAATCCCAAAACAAGCCTTGACCCACTACTGAATTCAAAAAACAAAAAACACCCAGAAAAAAAAAAGCAATGAATTCCCTCATGAACCAATCAAAGACACATAAAGTACCTGACAAACTTCCCTTGTTCAAATTCCATGGGATGGAAGAGAAGTTGCAAAATTGGATCCACTAAAACACTAACATGGCCAAGAAGCTAAAAAAGATTCAAACTTTGAGAAAGGAAGATGAAGATGGCAGTGAAGTGATTTTTTGGGGAAGGACAAATCCAAATGGAAATCCGAGGATGACGGTGATGAGTCAACAAAGGTTGAGTTGATTTGAGTGTTATAAGATTTTTCTTTGTTCAAAGTCATACTCTCAGTCCCTGTACTAAATATAAGTTATGGTGGATTGTTTTTGAAAATCCTAAAAAATAAAATAAATCAATTTCCCTAATTTTTTTCTTTAAATTAATTTGTTTAACATATAAAATAATTATTAATCTAAAAATTCATCAAATATCTCATACTTTAATAACATATTTTCTAATCTTAACATTCTCAAAAAAAAGTCAAAGTTAAGTTAATACTTTTTTTTTTGGCCAACTACATAGTAAAGTTAAGTTATATAGTACTCCCTCAAGTCCCTAATGTAAGAGCCCAAAATTTGAATGGTTTTGGTTCCTAATGTAAGAGCTCACCCCATATTCTCTCCTCATTTAATGCATTTTTTCCTACTTTACCCCTAACTCTCTTTCATATTTATTAATACTTATGTATTTCTCTCTCTTAAAAGTACCATAATAAATATGGGCAATTTTGGAAAATAAGCATTAACTCCAGACGCTCAACTAACATTTACATGTTTTCTTAAGAAGCGTTTTTTTGACGGCTAACTCTTACATTAGGGACCGGAGTACTTTACTACGGAGCGGGTATAAGATTTTTTATCAAGAGAGGGAGTATAAGTTTAGATAGATACACATGAATGATGAATGCTACAGTACTGACAAGACACAACACAACTGAGTCACACAAAGTAGTAATAAGTCATTTATTGTGAATGTTGTGAGAGATCCTCAGTGGTGTCATTTACGTCACTACATGTGCTTCTTTCTTGGGAATATCTTATTCTTTTTTTTTGTTTTTTTACTTTCTTTTGGCTAAAGCATTCTCGTGTTTTCTTCTAGAATGATATGCCTCATAAAATATTACTCCCTCCGATTCTAAAACCTAATTGACTTTTTTTGGAAAATACTTAAAAAGAAAAATAAGTTGATTATAAATTAATTTACCTAACTTTTCACTTAAACTAGTTTATTTTTTCATATAAACTAATGGATAATCTAAAAATATATCAAATATGCGTAATTTAATAATCTATTTCGCAACCTTAATCTCTCCAAAAAAGTCAACTAGGCCTTAAATTTAGGACCGGAGGTAGTACATATGTCTTCTGGATGCCGTCATTGGAAATAAATTGACTACTTCTTCCAGTCCCTAATATAAGAGCAAGTCGTCAAAACAACTCTTCTTAAGAAAACATGTGAATGTTAGTTGGATGTCTTGAAATTAATGTTTCTTTTCAATATTGCCCATATTATTTATGATACGTTTAAGAGAGAGAAATACATAAGTATTAAAAAATATGAAAGAGAGATAAGAATAAAGTAAGAAAAAACACATTAAATGAGGAGAGAATGTGAGATTAGCTCTTATATTCTAGACTAAAATCATTCAAATTTTGAACTATTATATTAGAGACTGGTGGGAGTATATTAGTATATTTGTAACCTATGGTTCATGCAAAACGTACACACTAAAAAGGACATAAAGTAAATCTTGAATATGTCGCATGGCCAGTGGCCGCATTGCAAAACTTTTACTAATGTTTCGTAGCATAAGAGAAGTTATCTCGAGTATTGTTGATGATATCTAGTTGAATTTCGTGATCTTGTATTTTGGATTCTTGTTATGGGACTTCACTTAATTTTTCTTAGGAAAAATCATAAGAAAATTAAATACGTTAGTTATTACATGCGTGCGTAGTTTGAATAATTCTTCTCTAAAGTAGCTTACTTGATTTATTATGCGTTGATGTTCAATCAAATATTACATGAAATAGATTATTAAATGATATTTTTAACTTTTTTAATCTTTAAAAGAAAGTTAACTAGTATTATATTAAAAACTAGAGGGAGTATTACAAATGTCCTTCCTGTTTTTAATAAGTAACAATCTCTTCTATTAAATTCACCTTTTGTACCAGAAGAACTTGCATTCAAAACAACTAATATCAAACAAGTTTACATAAGTTTGTTAATGACAAATGAAATGACCATGTTTAATGGTTAACCGGTGAAAATGCAATATTTTTTTTCTGGTAATAGATAAAAAGACATTATTTATGAATCATTGGGACTTATTTGATCAATATTGACTTCCTTGTGACCTCAATGCGATTCCAACCTTATTTATTAAATCAATGTAGTATTGGGTCATAAAATGAATCTTTATTTTATCTTTGACCCCTCAAATTTCTTATTTGTTTCCATTCGTCCTTCAATTTTCAAGTAAAATTTTTTATTCCTGGTAGAATCTGATTTTCCATGTAAAATATTAACCTGTAGCGATTTAACGTTTTAAACAAAATAAAACTTGTTTTTTTAAAAATATTTATGCCAAATTTAAGAGATTTCAACTAATATAAGGGAAAATTTAAGCAACCAAATAATAAATTTTTTATTTATATACTCCAATAAAAGGTATGAAGTAGTTAGTAGCCGGCTAAACGAAAAAACAAAATATATCAAACAAAAGGTTTTATAATCTTTGTTGCTTGTAAACTTGGAATCCTAGATAAGTGCTCATTTGTCTATTTTCAATTATTTTTATTCTTGGTTATTTAATTGAATAAACTCACATTCATCATATATTCTATATTCGAGCATTCATCCTGTTTATATTATAACTCACGTCACAACCTCTTAAATAAAAATTCACAACCCCTTGAATTACAATTTAATGGATGTTTAGTGTTAATTGTACTAAACGAAATTCAAAGGTTGGACTTTTCCATTCAAAGACAGCTTTGTTAAAGCAAGAAAAAAAGCTACTAAAAAAACAGTGTATAGGGAGAAAGCAAGGCGGCCCAATATATGTTGTAAACAGTGCTCAAAGTAGAACGAAACGGATTTTGATTCAATGCTCATCACCCATATTGTTCTTCACCTCAAAAACACACAAATACATAAGCACATTGTGGGCCAAGTAAGAGAGAGGTTTTGGGACCCGCCATGTGCTTATGTATTTGTGAATATTTTGTCGTGATGAAAAAGTGATGAGCAATATGGGTGATGAACAACGAATCAGAACCCTAAAAACATTATGAAGATAAATATTACACGAAACATTTAAATTATTGCGAGTGATATGCCACATTAATGCCTACATGTACATCAAATAACATTATCTTTTAAAACAAATATATGTGTACCTAACTAAAGAAAAAAAGAAAAAAAAAAGGGAAAATGATATATAAAGTCTGCCCAATTGGAAAAAGGACAATTGAGGTGGGTAAATTGTGGAAATGACAAGTTGGGTCATTTGAACTTAAAACAAATTACCACATTTGGGGAAAAGACTAAAGTGCCCTTTACTAATTTAATATATTACAACACAACCAAACATGAATCTCACACTAAACAAAAAGAAAAAACTCGATGCCCACACCCACTAGAAAGCAAAAATGAAACAGAGAATGTACACAAAACCCTAACAGTGACGGTGACGGTGACGGTGACGAAGCTAACGGCGGTGGATGTTGGGTGACGGAGCTAAGGTATTTATCCTTCTTGGGTGGAGGTTAGGAGGTATTTACACATCAACAACTTTGTTTTCTTCTTCCTTTATGGGTTGAAAATTGTTGAGGACTATAATAATTCATGATCAAAAGAAAAGCTAATACAATATGAAGATTGAAAAACTACTCTCTTCAAGTTTGTTTGGTCATTGTGTCTTTTAGGGTATGAAATAGAAAAATTATGTATATGTATTGTATAACCCTAAAACCTCGTGTGGAATTTAATGGTGGGAGAAGAAGTTCAGGTGGACTTAGATGTAATGAAGATGGTGAAGTAGATGTTCATTCACTGTTGCATTGATTAGGTTTTGGAAATAAAAATGCATGTTTCTATGGTTAAAATGCATGCGACCGTGGTTAATACGCATGTTACTGTGGTTATTCGGCATGTTATAGGGAAGTAAAAACGACACATCAAGTTAAAGAACTATGTTGTGACTATTGACAGGGAAGCAATTTCAAGACAAGAAGATTTATCATTGTGGAAGATGCAATGAAGTTGGTCACACTCGAAGGTCTTGCCGGAATCCAAACCCAATCTGAAGTTTCATGCATTTTGTGGTGATTTTTTGGAGAAGCAACATTGGTTGTAGCCAATTACCCCATATATGTATTTTTGGGAAAGCAACTATGTCTATTTTTTGGAGTTATAACATTGGTTGTAGCTGATTACACCATACATGTCTGAACTGCATGTCTTTTATGTATTTTTCGGTTACATATTTTTGAAAATTTTGATGTGACAACTTCAGTGACGTTGTCGTGGTTAAATGGGATGACAGTATAGTTAATATGTATATTTATGTAGTAAATACCGATGATGATTAACAATGAACATATCCAGGGTCCTGACAACTCCAAAGAACCGGGGAAGTAACGTGGTTAAATGGGAAGCTGGGGTGGTTATTATGCACGATGTCGTGGTTAAAATGGAAGCTTAATTGGTTAAACCATTCCACATCCACATGCACCTGGCAACCCCACCAAAGACTCAGGGAAATTAACGTGGTTAAAGGGGAAGCTGGTGTGGGTATTATGTTTTCAGGGGCAGTTTAGTCTTTTCACAAAATTGGATAATGTGTTTTAAGTTCAAATGACCCAACTTGTCATTTCCACAATTTACCCACCTCAATTATCCTTTTTCCAATTGGGCAGACTTTATATGTCATTTTCCAAAAAAAAAACAAAAAAATTAAACACACTCCTTTTTTTGCCAGAAAACACACTCCTTTTTTTTGGAGATAATCAATGATATTACGAGTAAAAGATAGTCAAGTACAAGGAAGTAAACGAAAAGAAAAGAAAAAAGAAAACCAGCATCAAATCTAGTTCAGATAAGATGGTGTTAAGTTTGATAAGACATGATTAAAGCTAAGATGATAATAGTGAGGATCTGTGATGGGGCATGTTGTGAATTCACAGAATCTGGTCATCTGGGATCGCAAGTCAAGGAGAACTGTGCAGTTAACATCCTTAATGAAGTGGAGGAATGTTGGTTCCGTGCTTGACAGGATCATGAGTGAGTGGCTTGGAGTATGAAGTTCTGACTCGAGGATCCTTGAGATAGCCGCCCTCATACATAGTTTAAAGAAGAAAGATTCCCCTATCAGCCCATAGGAAAGCTTGTAGTTCCTGTTTCTGGTAAAAGATCCTGCATTCAAAAAAGATTAGTGAGTCACTACCACAGATTACCCCCTCTACATGCGCTTATTTTGGCCTCTACATACGCTTATAAAGCGCATGTAGAGGGGGGCGCTGGTAAAGGCTCTACATGCGTTTTGTTAAAGTGCATGTAGAGGGGGGCTCTACATGCGCTTTAAGCGCATGTAGAGGATAATACCTCTACATGCGCTTTAAGCGCATGTACCTCTACATGCGCTTAAAGCGCATGTAGAGGTGCTTCTACATGCGCTTAAAGCGCATGTAGAGCATACACCTCTACATGCGCTTTAAGAGCATGTACATGTACATGCGCTTAAAGCGCATGTAGAGGTGTATCCTCTACATGCGATTTAAGCGCATGTACTAAAGCGCATGTACATATACATGCGCTTAAAGCGCATGTAGAGGTATATCCTCTACCTCTACATGCGCTTAAAGCGCATGTAGAGTTATATTTTTTTTTATATATATTATATTCTTTTTTTTTACATTTGCCACATACACGTACTTTCCTCCTGCACCAATGGTGAATACAAATAATATATACCAGAATCATTTACATTCAACAGAATCATTTAACCAAAATATACCAGAATCCATTACATTCAAAACCTAATAATATACATAAACATCACCATGAGTCAAAACGAAAATTCCTTCAAGTAGTCATAATATAAAACTACCAATTCCTCCTAAGTAAGACTACATGCAACAAATATCATATGTACCTCAACGCCACAAAATGAAGATGATCTCAAGTAAAACACCAAAAGGGATATCATCAACCTACATGACAAAATAGCATTACATAGAATAAACAAGCATGTTACATAACAAAATTTCATAAGACAAATCCACAAATTTTTATTCAAGTAATATATGAAGATAGATACCTTAGTAAAACCTAATAAGTAACAGGTGGCTGATTAAGAACAACAGGTTCAACAATGGGGTATACAAATTTGCTCCATTCTTCAATAACTTCTCCAACTTGCGCCTTGGAGAGGCTGTCGAAACGACAGTCTTTATAATACTGGATGGACAGAAACATGTAAGTAGCAATTAAATATAAGTTAGTTAAAAGTAATCCACACATACAAGCAAATATGTGAACAAATTAAAAGACTTTTAAATTAATGGAAAATTTCAGAACTTACCTTTTCTGGGACCACCAGTTGATCATGAGTGACAATATCTTTCATAAATTTTATGACATAATACCCGCAATCATTATCATTCGGTTGGAATGGGCACTACAACAAAATACCACAAATCTGTCAAAAGACTTTTATATGATTACAGTCCATAATTCAAATCATTGTTTTAGCATGTATAATTAATCTGAATTTTGAGCCAGTCATATGCTTTGGAGTATTTCATTTTTTTACTAGACCTACAAGAAGTGATCACACTAAAGTCGAGACAAACAAAATTAGTAAGAGTGACATTTATAAATGAGTTAACATAATTTAGTAAGGTTAAATCATTACCCATTGATAAACATCATATACGAAGGTCTATTTTCAGGTTTACCCGACCTAATAGGATCCAAATAGTACACCACAGGCTTTGGTGCAACGGGATTGAATGCAAGGAGAACCCAATGATTCCTAAAATGTGATTAACAGTACAGTTATATACATGTAAAATTTGGGAAAATAAAAAAAATTATTAATGACGAGTAAGAACTTACCCTACATTCATTGGGGCTAGAAACAATGTTTTATCTGAAGAAGAGCTCCCCAGACGTGCTTTCACGTCACCTTCATCCCAATAGGAAGTTGTTTCAGTCACCATTGAGGTTGTATTTGGATCTATGAATGCGAAATTGACATTTTCCCCTGGCACAATTATTTCATCATGCAAATACCTATACAAAAAGACATCAACACATACAATTATTGTAATTTAAATACTAAATGACAATGTAAGAAACCACAATAACATAAAAATAAATTCAACATTACATACTTGATCCATATGTTGACCGCTGACGCACTAATCCATTCCTGATTAACCACATCCATAATTACTTCACTACCTAGGTGCTCACTGACACTCTTGTAATAAATTGTCCTTGTCAATTTAACTTCAATTTGTTGAAAATCAGGTAGTTGTTTTGTCAAGTTCTTTAGTTTATCACGGAATGATTCAGAGGGATGTGGTTGGGTGACACGAGTAAGAGTCGGCTGATGCGGTTGGGTGTCACGAGGAGTAGGAGTTGCCTGTTTAAGAAATATGTCAATAATTCTTTCTACAAAATGAGTGCTAGCTAATGTGAATCCATTAGTAAATAGTTACCTTCAAACTCTTTTTCCGAGGTTTAGTCGGAATAACAGAACGTGGCTGGACATCATGGCGGTTTGTTTTCCCCAATTCCTTTCTTTGTCCTTTTTCGGGCTGTAAAACATAGTAAATAAGCAATTAGACGACATACTAATTAAATCTCGTTATCTATTATATATTAAGTATAACTAACTAAGTAATCACCTCTGATTGAGGAACCATCCACTTTTTGGGCCATGCCACAAAAGAGCCTATTGCGTCAACGACCACGTTCATTCCATCAATGGGATACGGCAACGGTGAATTATTTCTAAGAGAGATGTGGATGGACACCCTCACCGTGCCTGCAGGGAGAGGCGAATTGTGCAATGTTGTGCTCCCATCATTGAAGACATAAGCCAGAGCAACCAGGGTATTTAAGGACAGATCAGAATATAGTTGACAATAAGACTCACCCTGCAAATGAATGAAACACCTTCAATTATGCAGTAACAATTCATAAGAACATTAATATTTAAAAGTGAAAAGTATAATGATTACCTCTGCAATGGGGACACTTTCCATTGTACAACTATGGCTCTCCATGACCGGGCTTTCATGAGCCGATGGAGCATGAGATTGATGGCCTGATCCCTGACCTCGCCCTGATCGAATCTCATTAACTTGTTCTTGCAAGTCTGCATACAATTCCCACAAGACCTTGTACTGCTTCTCAATTGCGGACGTTTGGTGGCTTTTCAGCTTCTCCTTAAAAAACTGTGAGGGCAAAACACCAAACCCCTTGCCCCTGACACGACCTGTACTTTCTGGGCGGCCAAGTGTTCGGCCAAGCAAGTCATCTTGGCCATGGGACGGGATTTCTCCTGATGCACCTTGCTTTAGTTCAATCTGTAGGAAGGAAATGATAATTGTTGGTTATGTAACAAGCAATATAAGAAACTGAGAATATACCAAAGAAAATGACTTACTGCTCGATCACGAGCCGCTTTGACGGAATCATGGTGTATAGTCCCGTCCTTCTTTGTATGACCTTCCAACCACAAGTCGCAGCGATCTACTTTGCGATTAGGGTCAGCAGTCAACTGTAACCGAAAAATAGGTTAACATGAATTAATTATAGGAACATTCATTTATATCATTAATGAAGATGTTAACGTACCATTTCATGCTCTAAATCAGCATACTTATTTCTACCACGCATATACGGGTATGGATTGCTTCCTGCTGACTGGCTATTCTTTTCGCTAACGGCGCGAAACTCCTCTGAGCATCGTATCTCAACAAACTCATCCCATTGCTGCTGCATAATCACATCATAGAAATCTACTGGACGCTTGAGAACAATATCACCTTCAACATTGCGCAAAAAGTATATGCCTAGATGGGATCGCCATCATCGGGCCATTGACGCTGCTTTCTTCAGCACATAACTTTTGGCATCCTCACAGTCCGATAAGTCAAAGGCAGTCTGTAACAAATGAAGTATAAACTTGTAATCATAATAACTCATCCAAAAAAAGATTGTATTAAACATAATTGCAAGAGAAGTTGCTTACCAAAATTTCTCTCCAAATAGCTTTTGGTATGTCAGGGGACAAATATCTCCAATCTTTTAATGTGATTGGGACGGTGTTCCGAACAACCACTCCAATATAGGCGATCAATAACTTACTTTCTCTTCCAATTGGTTGATTCTCCTCATTCCATCTTACTTTGAACTTAATCCCCTTATGTCTTTGTGAAATAACTTCTTTCATCACCGTCCTACCATGTTTCACCAATTTCTTTGCTTTCTCCATCTCATTATTGTAGTCTGCAACATGCTCATCTTGTCCCTCATTGGGGTGTGCCACCTCTTCCCGGTCATGATCTTGTCCCTCCATTATCCTGTAAGAAAGAAAAACCAGAAAAAATTCAATAATATGAATACAATGATAAAATGATAATAAAACAAAAAATTGCATGTACATCTACATGCTCTTAAAGCGCATGTAGACGTTGCCTTCTACATGCGCTTAAAGCGCATGTAGAGGAGGAGACATCTACATGCGCTCAAAGCGCATGTAGAGTCCCTTTGTACATGCGTTTTTTGCTCTGCATATATGAGCGCATGTAAAGCTGCGCTGGTATAGGCTTAATTTGTAGTAGTGAGTGGTCGTTTTTGTATTTTAAGGTGATTAGCTATTGGACATGATCGGGATCGATAGGGGTTGCAAACTGAGAGATAGATGCCCTGGACTGAACGCTGCTGGTAGGAGGAGTCAGGCTATGAGATGGAGGAAAAGATGGAGATGTAGAGGCAGTGGTCATAATCTCAGAAAAGATGCTACTATGTTGGAGAGATGAGACAGTGGAAAGAGGATTAACATTGGCTCCTTTGTGCAGGATTTGATTTCGAAGCATCCAAATTTGGTTCAGTAGGAGGATGATTTGTTTCACAATAAGTTGATGACCATCCGAGTGCAGAGAGGGCAACGTTTTCATCAACCAAGAGGAGAAGTCATTGAAGCTCCTCCAATCCACACGAAGATCAAGGTAGCCCTACCATATAGCTCTAGAGAAAGGGCATTCAAAGAAGAGGTGGTTTATGGTTTCTTGGGTATCACAACCAAACGGACAAGAGGAGATTGAGACCAAATGATGGTTATTTAGAATATCTGAACATGGTATTCCTTTATGCAGAAGCTTCCATGTGAAGAGGCAATTCTTTGGCGGGAGGTTAATGGACCAGAGAAATTTCCAAAAGGGATTGGGGATTAGGGGAGTATCATAATTGCAGCTTAGGTGAAAGCCACTACGCGCAGTATAGGTGCCTGAGGGGTGTCCTTGCCAAGATAAGGAATCTTTTTGATCAGTGAAGGAGAGAAATGAATTTAGGATGGCTTGCGCATGAACTGGATAATATAGCTCTCTAATCAATAGTGAGTTCCATTGAAGTGGCTTGAATGCCACATTAGTATGCACAATTAGATCTTGTACCGAGGAGAGATCCCAAGCAGTAGATCTTGACTGCATAGGCCACCAGAGATGGTGGTTGAGAGGAATTGAAGAGCCATTACCAATTCTCCACCGCAAGTGTCTTATGATGATCTCTGCACTGTTCATGATGCCTTTCCATAACCATGAGGAGTTGTATGGAGTTTTCACTATACCCTCTTCATTAATATCAACATATTTCCTTTGAAGAGTGGTGGAGATAAGGGATCCGAGGGGGCCATGATGATCCTGTGAAGCTATTTGGCCAAGAGGGATATATTGATGGCCTCAGTTTTGCGAATTCCCAAGCCTCCAGAAGAGATTGGTTTGAAGAGTTGGTCCTTATTGATTAGATGCATGTGTTTCTTATTCTCAGTGTCAACCCAGAAGAAGTTAATGCATATAGAGTCTATTTTGCGGCAAACTTGTTTGGGCAAAGAGATGCAGGATAGCAAGTGGATGTTAGAAGCAGTCAGGACTGACTTAATCAGAGTAAGCCTAGAAGCCTGTGAGAGGAGAGACAATTTCCAGGAAGCAGTGCGCCTAGAGACATTGTCAATCAGCTGATCATAAATCATGTTTTTGTTTTTTTCCAGGATCTATCCAAGTACCAAGGTACTTGCCAAGTCTTCTTCAAAATTTGACCTGCAAGATATGGGAGAGATTAGTTCGTTCTAAGTGTGTTGTGTTGGGGCTGAACACAACTGTGGAATTGGACAGGTTTATGGATTGCCCAGACCAGGAGCAATATAAATCCAAGATCCCTTGAACCACATTGAACTGCTTTTCAGAAGCCTTCATGAAGAATAAAGAATCATCTGCATAGAGAAGGTGTGTGATTGCTTGTGCTGCCTTACTAATTTTAATTCCTATCCAGTTGTCCGCAACTTCAGCATGTTGGATGAGGCAAGAGATCACGTTGGCTGCAATAATATAGAGATAGGGGGAGAGGGGATCTCCTTGTCTAATCTCTGACTGTGGGTCCAAAGAGAAAATGATTTCTCCATTCAGCAAGAAGTTGAAAGAGACAGTAGAAATACATTGGAAGATGATGTTAATCAATTTTGATGGAAATCTCATTTTTCTAAAACTAGAGCCAGGAATTCCCAGGACAAGGTGTCAAAAGCTTTAGAGAAATCAACTTTGAAGGCAGCTAGTTTCCTCCTATTCTTCCTAGATGTGTGGACCTGATGAAGGGATTCAGCTGCTAGCATAATGTTATCCGAGATCAGTCTGCCTTTGAGGAAAGCACTCTGATGTGGATGGATTAAGGTTTCGAGTGGAGCTTTAGTTCTTAAACATAAGACTTTGGAAAGGATCTTGTATGAGACATTACTCAAACTAATGGGCCTGAAATCCTTGAATGATTGCGGATGCTGAACTTTAGGAATGAGGATAACATTGGTTTTGTTGGTTGAACGGAGCAGATGTTCAGAGTTCCATACTGATTGCACCATATTGAACACATCAGATTTTACCAAATCCCAGTGTTTTTGGTAAAAAAGGGCATTATAGCCGTCAGGGCCAGGAGAACTATCTTTGTGAAGGGAGAAGACTGCGTCTCTTACCTCTTCAATAGTGAGTGGAGCAAGAAGATCAGAGATATTTCTATCCGAAAGTTCAGGGATAGTGATTCTGGATAGTTCCTCTTTAACTTGAGCATGGTTTTTCCTAGGATATGTCTGGTAAATGTTATTAAAGTGCTGGAATGCTGACTGTTTAATTTCAGCTTCATCAGATGTCCATTGTCCTTTGGGCATTTTTAATAGAGGAGATAACATTCCTATTCCTTCTCCTATTTACCAACCAATGGAAATACTTGGTATTTCTTTCTCCACTTAAATGCCAGTTAACTTTAGCTCTTTGTGCCCAATAGCTAGATTCACAATCATAAAGAAATTCTAGCTCGTGTTTAGTGTTGGTTATATTGTTTTGGATGTCTGCAGGGATATTCTGTGACATTGGAACTAGTTCTGAAAGGAGCTGTAGATCTCTTTCCTTCTCACGAATACGGGCATCAATGTTACCAACCTTCTGTTTACTCCATGAAGAGAAAGTCGAGGGGGTTGACTTGAGTTTCTTATGGAGTTGGAAGCTAGGTGAACCGTGGAGGTGGTTGGACCAGCATTGAGTTAACAGATGGTTATAGTCAGGGAACCGGTACCAGAAGGATTCAAATTTTAATTGCTTCGTTTTCTTTCTTGGGGCCTCAGTGTTCATTAGTATTAGGCTATGATCAGAGGCAGCTATGGGGAAGGTTTGAATAGTGGAGAAAGGGAAGTGTTGAAGCCAGGTGAGGTTAGAGAAAGCCATGTCTAATTTCTCCAAAATTAAGTTAGATCCTTTTCTATTGTTTGACCATGTAAATTTAGGGCCTTTTTGTGGAATTTTGAGCAATTGACTTCGGTCAATGCAATGGCCAAATTTGGTGATAGAGCTACTTGAACAACTAGAAGAGCTTTTGTCCTTAGTTTGATAAATCTGGTTGAAGTCTCCAATAATGAACCAAGGTCCAGAAATGGTAGGCGCAGTTATTTGAAGCCAGTCCCAAATTAAGTGATGGTTTGAGGCCACAGGAGGGCCATAGATGAAAGACAAGTAACAAGAAGGGAGCATTTCATTAAAGTTCAGGTAGCAGTGACATACATGAGGGGTTACATCAAAAAAATTAACTTGATAGTCTTTTTTCCATGCGACTATTGTGCCCCCACCCAAATTACATGCATCAGTCCCAACAGAGAAAATAAAACCTAAATTATTTAAAGTAGAGCAAGCTGTCCCAAAAAGGATTTTGGTTTCAGACAAGAAAATGAAGTTAGGATTGTGTTCTGAAATTAGACGCTTGCACCTTTGAACTGCCGTGCATTTCCTTAGGCCACGACAGTTCCAGCTTAGTATTTTCATGGCTGGGGTGGAAGCCTATGAGGGGCCGCTTCCATAGCCATGTCATCAGAGGAGTGATTTGGATCTGGGGGAGAAGAGCAGAGGTAGTGTCCAACCCGGGTCTCAAAGTTGCTCTTGTTGGGGGATCCTGATGGAGGGGAGTTGTTGAGGAATTAATCAACATCTTCTCGAGGCAAGGAGATGATACCATCAGTGTTGAAATAGGTTGGAATATCCTTGCAGGCTATAAAGATGAAACCAGAGCTATCAGGTTCAGTGGTTTCAGACAGGAAGGCCAATGGACCTTTGATGGAGGAGGAGTAATATAGGGGAGGGAGTTGGTAGAAAGCTTTGCTCTTACCTATAAACATATTTTATTTTCTAATTTTTTCATATTAATTAAATGACTTTCGTTACGACCAATGCCCTATTTGACATTTTGGCCAAAAAAATGCCCTATTCGACACATAGGATTTAGGGGGGAAAAGTGGGAAGTGTAGCATAAAGGGGTGTTTCAGGGGTTGTGAATTTTTATTTAAGAGGTTGTGACGTATAATATAATTGTATTAGGGGGGAAAGTGGGAGGTGGAACATAAAGGTGGTTCAATTTAATGCCTTCTAAATTTAATGGATCTTATATTTAGGAACGGAGGGAGTACTATCTGATTCTAATTAACTCTTATTTTGATTGTAGTAATAGACTCTAATCTAATTGTGGCTCATTTCAGATTAGCTTTCAACGCTTTCTATAATGTATCTGCATCTGCTCCAATATAATAGGCTCAGCTCTAGGTTATATATAGTTGTATGTCATTTGATTCTATAATATATGCTGTCTTTTTATATAAAAAAATCATCAAATTTAGCCCCTTTATACTAGAGCTGGGAATTCGGGCCGGCCCGGGGCCTAAACGGGCCAGGCCCACTTAGGCCCGGTCCCCCTTTTACTCCCCTATTTGCGAAGCCCGCCCTCATACCATCGGGCAGGCCCTGGCCCGTAGGGCGTGGCCCACTTTATTATTTCTTTTAAAAAAAATCCTTTTACTAAATCCATTTTTCTTCTTTCCACATTGTTCGCCCTGTAAGTTTTAAGGTTTTAGCAAAACAAAATCATCTAAAAACATCACAAATCCACAATGAACATAGTCATAAGTCATAACATAGTCTGAAAGCGATAACATTTCAACATACACTATAACACTGATAGTGATACGCATAATCTGATAGTCAAAATAAACAACAAAGTCTTTAAATATAAATCTAAATAAACATTAAACAATAACATTCAACGAGTCATCTAAGAGTGTACATCATCATCACTATCATCAACGACATTTGATTGTGCTTCGCTATGAATTGACTCCTCTCCACTAACAAAAATATCAAGTTTTTGCAATTCTTCTTTACCATCATATGCACGATCTCCTCCATCATCTAAGAAAAGAGGAAAAAACAGAATTAATTGTCCTTCAAGCATGTATAAAAAAAGAAACAAAGAATCATAAATTAAATAAATAATTCAGAAACATACCATCATTTTTTTTTAAATTAAGCTTCGAAACGGGCCTAAAATACGGCCCGGCCCGCACAGGCCCTAGGCCCTAAAGGGCCGACCCTAACAGACCCGCTCCCCTCTTTTTCCATCAAAACAGCAGGTCCGGCCCTCCTCTGGTTTGCATAAAAACGGGCCGGCCCGACTGGCCACACCCATATTACCGGCTCTACTTTATACTAAACAGACAAGGCTGCGTCGTGCTTCTGATTTTGGACATACCCTAATACTTAATTGGACAATACAATAAGAAAAATATAGCTAAACTTATAATTTTCTCCTTGGTGGGTGGCTTCATTCACCCCATTTATGAAGATATTTGACTATTGTGAACTTTCACACAGGTGGTGGACATTGACACTCTGATTTTACCGTTTTAATGGCTTCACTTAACCAAAAAATGTCACGAGTCATTGAATTCAGGGGCTAAAAACTCAGTATAAATTCACGAGTTACATTTTGAATTCATAGTTGTTTCATTTCTATCTTACATAAAATTTTGTTAAATTGTTATTGAACTCATTTTAATTATTTTCAATTAACCAATTTCAATAAATTTATATATAAATTTCATAGAAATCTCTTTATTTAGCTTGATATAGTACGGATATTGATATATTTAAATATACTAATCTACATTTAAAATATATTCAGGTCAAATTATTTTTTATATATTTTTTATTTTAATTATATACAAGAAACACATGTTTATTAATAAACATGAATTCTTACAAGTTTACGATACAAGTGTACGATCCGATTTTATCTTTATTCCACGACTTTATTTAAACTCACGAATTTGACAACCTTAGCAGTGGAAATTAGAAAAATTTTGCACTAGATTCCTCTTAATAGCATTTCTCTCAGTAAGTTGGTATCTCCCATAAACATTCATAATGTCGGTCTAATCAATTTGAATGATTATGAAAAAAAAAACTATTCACTTAACTTTTTAAAACTGCATATGTGCCAAGAATCATGAGAAGCTTCACTTTGACAAGAGTTTTTTTTATTGCAATCAATAACTCAGATTTGCTTATTATAAGTGATACTAAGAGATATGCTGCCTCCTGAGAAAAAAAAAAAAAGAGATATGCTGCCACAATTTCTGCTTATTTATATTTTGTTTCAGTTTATTGACTTTATTCTTTATTCTTTGCAGCTTTCAATTTCATGGCATTTGGTAATTGCTATTATTACATTTCTAGATGAAAAAAAATCCTCATTTAATATTACAGTTATAAAGATTTCATAGATATTCATATTTTAAATTTATTACAGCTGTGCATGAGATGTAACTTGGTTTCTCTGCCGACCAGTTTTTAATATTATACAAAAGTGATGAATCGAACCATCCATCTCAACTAAATTTATCATTGTACCTGCCTTTCTCATTGATTAATATATTTTATATTTGCAAATTTTCCGCACACGTTTAGGTAAATCTTCCATTCAAACATATTTCTTCAAACTTTCAATCTGAAAATGGTTGGTAAAAAAAAAATCTGAAAATTAACATCTTTATTTTATAATTAATAGTCCAAGACTTTTACAAAGCAAACACCAAAAACGTATACCTGCTGCAATCAATAGCAATGGGGCCTTTCTGTTATTAGTACCACTTTCATTATGGACGCTATTTTTAAACCATGTATTTTTGTTTTTGTCTGATTTGAATCACATATATGGGCCATACCCAAGCCATAAAAGCTACACCCTAAAACCCATGAAAAACTGAGAAAATCCACACATCTCTAACGCTGATGAAAGATTTATTTTTCTGGACACGGCAAACTAAAAAATTCTGACTATTTTTTCATTTTTGAAAAATAATTTACAAATTCAATATTGTAGTATTATTTTTTACAATTAAAATTTAAAATATTTCCGAAATTTAAAATGTATGAGTAGTCACCCCATCAAATAAAACAGTAATGTGTAATTAATAATTATCACCTCAAATTTATCATAAGCACATGGACCTGCATTAGAAATGGCAGTACATAATTTGTCGAAGATATACTTTTTTTTCCTTAGTCAAAGATATACTTAAAAAATGGAAATAAACTATTCTTATTCTAACTAGAACTAGGATTTTGGGCTACAAATGGGTAGTTGGTTGAGCTAATAAGTGAGCTATAACTAGGGATGGAAATAGGCTAGGCTTTTGTAGGCTTTGATAAAATAGGTCTGAGCCTGTTTAAATATCTAGAATGTAAGCTTGAGCCTGAGCCTGTTTGTAATAATTTTAGGCCTGAGTCTAGCCTTCAAAAGGCTTGACAATGCCTGAAAGCCTATTTAAAAGTCTACTTAAAATGTAGACTCTTAATTAGGCTTGAAATTCTATACTTCTGATTCTATATACAAGTATTTGAACCTATTAAAAATTGTATACAAATTATGAGATGTGAAGCTTAGATGCACAAATAAGTTAATAATGTTATAATTAATTTATATTTTTTTTTATACAATATTATAAAAGAAATCACAAAATAATTAAATAGGTCATGCCTGTAGGCCTGTAGGCTAGGCCTTGTGAAAAAAGGCCTGGCCTATTTAGTAAAATAGGTCTAATGATAGACTTGTATATGAGTCTGACCTATTTACTAAATAGTAAATAGGCTACGCTAGGCTTTTTGAAGGCTAAGCCGTAAGCCCCTGTTTAAAGTCTGGCCTATTCCCACCCCTAGCTATAACCTTGTAAGGATGGGAATGTGTGTTTGAATCCCGTGAAGCGCTCTCACTGGGAGAGGGGACAACCTTGCCTATCTGGGCAACACTCTTACCCCCGAGTCCGGATTAGACGGTTGTCAATAGGTGCCGGATTAAGGGGACAACTTTGCCTATGTGAGCAACACTCCTACCCCCGAGTTCAGATTAGACGGTTGTCAATAGGTGTCACCGTGTCGGATTAACGTGCAATGTTTAACCAAAAAAGAGCTAGAATTTCAGGCTAATCTGATTTAAATGCATCAGCTCGACCCGACCCACCTAAAAAGTGGAATAACCTGTTTCAATTTGGATTAAACATTTTACAATCCAACCCATTTTTTTCTATGTATTTTCGGGCTCTACTAGGCGGGTCATGCTAGAAGTCTCAGGTTTAATCCAACTGTATATTAGGAGACCAAAATACTCAAAGACCTCTTGCCTGGAAAGATTTCAAACATATACTAGTAATCGTTTAAGTAGCATTCTGATCAAAAAAAAATCGTTGAAGTAGCACGTTTTTTCTGACTTGATCGATGATGCCTGAGGACGGAAGAACAGAGGTGGGGAATGAAATTATGGTTAGAATTGACTTTGATCACCTAACTTGGAACAATATATTCAAATTAAACATTCTTTATTGCTTTGGGTTCAAATTCCACAAAGCTAAAATAAACGTGCCCATTTTGTATGTTTCTTTTTTTGTGAGCAGCATGTTGACGAGAATCATTGTCGTTGATACTTATCTCCTCTCTTTGTTTAAAATATATTTTTTAATAAAATACCTACGTGAAATAATGTATTCATTGAGAATTCAAAAATTGGTAATAGAATGCTAAAGATAACATTAATCAAAATATATTCTGACAAATTTTGAACTGCACATGAGTAGCTCTTCTTATGTATAGCCAATAAGTCATGCCTTTCAAGATATTGATTAACTTTAACTTTTCATATAAAATATAGTTTAATTTTTACTGTTGATTATATTGTACAGAAAACTTGATATTATATCAAAGACCAAAAGTCTACATACAAATCATTCAGTGGAGAAAATACTCCTACTATTTATCTAGCATACACTTTAATTTAGTTTTAAAGGAGGATTTTTTATTAAAATACAAGAATAAAATAAAATAAAATGAGTTTTAAAAATTTTTAAATTTGACGCTTTTCTTATTATTCTTTAAAAAAAAATAGTACATGAGTAGATTATATTTTTTTAGCAAACCAATTTCTTAGCATAAAAGGAGTTGAATGTAGATAATGATGAAGATAAAGTTTTATCGCTAATACCATTGACTTAAAAAGAAAGGTTGCGTTGGGGGCTAAACCTTTGCCACAAAATACAAAGATGGCGTAGCCGTATGAGACTTTTCATTAATTGTGGTCTTTGCAAATGCCACTTGCTTCTTCCACAGCTGTGTTGCATCTTCCCCAACATCATACCCTCCCTTTCTATCAACATCTTCCAACCTATTAGGCCCTTCTTAATGCTTATTTGGTACAAATAATGGTTTAGATTTTCAAACACATTCTTATAGCTCCTTCTTATCCACAACATAGGACATAATCTTCTATAAGAATTCATCCTTAGATAATGTAAATAAGTTAGAGTTGTATATCACTGTTTTCAAATTTTATCCTTATTTATTAGTGGTTCATTGGATGTCGAAAGAAATGAGAGACACGACAAAAAAAAGACTCAAAGAGAGGTAAAGGTAAAAAAAATGTTGAGCTTGATGAGTTAACCGCTTCAACTGTTTTTCGTTTGTTTAGTTGAGGTGGTTAAAAGTGACTTATATATTTTGCATTAAGAAAAGTATATATTTCACTTTTATCACAGATATATAAGTTCAAATATACTTCCAAAAAGATGTAAAATTTCATTAGATAGATAGAGTATGGTAGAGGAAGCCTAACTAAATAGTTGCAATTTAGTGGAATTGGCCTAGACTTTAGGTGATTTAACATATGCCTAGTTCAATGTTGGTAACTACGAACACCATAAGCAAGTAGGTAACTAGTTATTTGTCCTCAATAAAAAACTAAGTTGATTAGTTCAACCTGACTTTAGGTTTAATTTTGGGATCAAAGAAGCCATCCTTTTCAGCTCATGTGAAAAGATATGATATGGGATCTGTATTTAATGGAAGCAAAGTCTGAAAAGACAATATATTACTCCCTCCAGTCCCTAATGTAAGAGCCCAAAATTTGAATGGTTTTGGTCCCTAATGTAAGAGCTCACCCCACTTTCTCTCCTCATTTAATGCATTTTTTACTACTTTACCCCTAACTCTCTTTCATATTTATTAATGGTTATGTATTTCTCTCTCTTAAAAGTCCCATAATAAATATGGGCATTTTTGGAAAAGAAACATTAACTCCAGACAACCAACTAACATTCACATGTTTTCTTAAGAAGCGTTTTTTTTGGCGGCTAGCTCTTACATTAGGGACCGGAGGTAGTAGTCCATTATGGATTATGGATATGGATTAGTCCAATGTATGCGAAGTCACAGGTTCACAGCTTATCCACTTTCAAAAAAAATGGTTGGAATTTTTTAAGATATGTTTGAAATATTGAAACATCCATCAAGTTGTCTTATTGGCACTTGTCCTCGTGGAAGCCAGTCATACACAAACACACTTGGGTGTACGTTGGCCACTTGTCTTGTTGCCAAATGCACCTATGGGATAAACTATGAACATCATAGCCTTCGAAATTAATGAACGCTTCAAGAAAAGGTCAGAAAAAGAGTTAACAAAGGAAAAAAGGTTGCCCCCAAATTTTAAATGCTTGGACTTTGGCCTATCCAGAAATGGTCCAAAGTCATGATTTTTTAGAACTCAACAACCCCTCCACAGAGTACCCCTCCTCAGGGTCTCTTCTCTTGCTGCCAAGTGCCACCAAATCAGCAATGGCTTTTGTCCTTTTTATGTTTCAAAGACTTTACGTGACATTTTGGTACAGAAAAAATTGAATCCCCCCATTAAGTTTTTTATGCGTGGTGGATTCATCAAAGCTTGTACTTGGGTTTTCACTTGGACAACTGTTATTGGTTCATCAGTACTAAAATCATAACGGAGCTTCCAAGCCACTTTAAAAAAAAAATAGCAAAAAAATAAACCTTTTTAGGTGAGATCCAAGTCTTTGTCTTCAATATTATCAGTTAAGGATCAAGTCAATGTGAAAAGAACATTGAATCAGCTACATTGTAAGATTTCTATGTATGAAAAACTATCTGTGATTCATCAAACCTATCATCTGTACAAGATAATTCTTCACACTAAGCTTTTATATATCAATATCATCATGATGAGTGTGTGAGAACCTAGCGGGTGATGATGATGATGATGGAGTTGGAGAATATGATTTTGTAGATGCTAATCCTTCAAGTAACCTGATAACTTCAAAAGTATCATCCAGATAATATTTTGCCATGCTTGGCTTTTGACCCACAGTGCAGGCATAGACATGTGATATGGCTTGTAATGTTGGATCAGAAGCAGAACGAACAATACTCTCAAACATATCTTCATCTGACCTATCATCTCCTATGCACAAAAGAAAATCTGGAGCCTTGCCTTTACTCACCATCTTTGATATCAGATTCTCCACCACTATTCCTTTGTTCACACCCTAAAAATCCCACAACATAATACACATTACCACATTGAACTCAACACCATTATTAGAATCCACTTCTACAACACTAATCCTTAATATAAGTTAAGCGATATAGGAGAGAAATGATAAATATATGATTAAGCACCAAAGTATATTTTGTTTCATACCTGAGGTTTTACTTCAACTATGTGTTGTCCTCTTTTTACTACTACAGGTTCATTGGCTAGCACATTTTCGAGGTGATCACGTAGCTCTTTTTCTTGGCATGATCCGAAATGTGGATCGGCTTCTTGGTGATGCCAAACCAAAGCACTCTCCTTTGTTTCAATGAAAGAACCATCAGTTGCTTCTGTATAATGAGCCATAACTGGTTCCACAGCCTTTTTCCATTCAAAATCCATTCCTAAGTCACATGTTTCCCAAGAACCATCACAATCCCACCTGATAAATTATACCATAATAATCATTAGTCATATGTAACTGAATACATTGAGAAATGAATACACATTAATTGATTGTGTGTGAATTGTAATTACCTGGTGAAGAAGCCATGTTCTGCTGAGAGGCCTAGCTTTTTGCATGGAGAAAACCACTTGCTGAGACAATCCCTATCTCTCCCACTAACTATAAACACTACATTTTTAGGATCACTACATAATAGATTCAAAAGAGAAATAACCTGTTCACTTGGGGTTTTATCAACTGACATTTGTGGCATCATAGTGCCATCATAGTCCAAAAGAATCAACCTGTTCTGCGCATTTCTATATGCAGAAAAAACACCTTGTCCTGATAGCTTCCTGAAAGTAGGATCAAGAGCAACAACTCTGAAACCAAGGCCAAATCCAAAACCCCAACACCTCTTAAGATAATGTTCCCTACAAGCCCTCTCTAAATCCTGATCAAAACTCCTAGACCAATAGGCCACATCATGTGAACTTATATACTTGTAATGCTTCTCATGGCGCAATCTTTTCTCCACCTCTGACATTGTAATCGCCGAATTCATCGCCACCGCCACATCATCAACATTCCACGGATTCACTCTGATTGCTCCGCTTAGCGACGGAGAACAACCAATGAACTCAGACACAATGATCACACTTTGTTTAGCACTTTGCCTCGAATTCAAATCCTCATTTGCCTCATCTACCCCCTGCCTACAAACAGTGTACTTATAAGGCACTAAGTTCATACCATCCCTCACAGCATTCACAATACAGCATTCAGAAATGGCATAATACGCTGCTTTCTCTTGTGTAGAAACAACACCATTAATGAACACAATTGGCTGGTACCCCGGTTCGCAATATTTCGCATTGATCTCATTGGCTATCGAATTCGTCTCATACTGAACATCCTGGATATCCCTTCCTCTACTTCTTGCAGGATTCAGAATCTGAACTAAAACCACCCTACCCCTCAAATTTGGATGAACATCCAAAAGTTGTCCCATTGCAAGTAACTTCAAACTCAAACCTTTGAACATATCCATATCATCCACACCCAAAATTATAGTCTTCCCCTCATATTCCTTCTTCAACTCTTCAATCCTAACACAAGTGTCCTCCAAAGACAAAACTGATTTCAACTGACCCATATGAATCCCCACAGGCAAGATCTTAATAGTAACCGTACGGCCATAATAGTCTAACCCAATGTAACCCCTTTTAGACTCATAATCCAAACCAAGCATTCTACTACAACATGACAAGAAATGTCTAGCATAATCAAAAGTATGGAAGCCAACCAAATCACAATTCAACATAGCACGGAGGATCTCATCACGAACCGGGATTGTTCTGTAAATTTCAGAGGAAGGAAATGGACTATGAAGGAAAAATCCAAGCTTTACCCTATGAAACCTTCTTCTCAAAAGGGTAGGCAATATCATGAGATGATAATCATGAATCCAAACATAATCCTCCTCAGGGTTAATCACCTCCGTTACCTTATCAGCAAAAACCTTATTAGCATACACATAAGCTTTCCATTGTGATCTTTCAAAAAGTGCCCCATGACTAGGTGACAAAGGAAGCATGTAATGAAACAAAGGCCACAGATAATGCTTACAAAAGCCATGATAAAACTTGTTATGAACATCCACAGGTAAAAAAGCAGGGACACAATGAAACTTCTCAAGCAAAACTTGAGAAACCTCATCTTGCTCAGAAGTTTCAATCTCAGCCTTCAAACAACCCACATAGATGACATCAACATCAGAGGGAAACCCATCTTTGAGCTGAAGATAAAGACTATCAGAATCAAATTCAAAGCTCCATTTTCTTGTCTCACTATCAAGAAAACATTTAATGGGTAACTGATTGGTGACAATGATTCTTCTTTCATGAGGAACTGGAGATGGAACATCATTTGAAGAAGAGAGTTCAAATTTGTCTTCAAGTGACATATTTTCATCTGGGGTATGGCCTAAAGTTTTGTAGTCATCAACAGAGACCAAGCTTAACAAGTCAAGGTAAGATTTTGTGGGCATTGTGAAGAAATGGTGATAAAGATTGAATCTTTATGAGCAAGAAAGAGGATCAGAGATGAATATGAATACGAGGGAGAGAGAAAATGAAGAAAGAAGATGGTGATGTGAAATGAAAAACATGAAGTTTTATGAGATGGGAATTTAAAAGGAAGTGAAATGAAATGGTATTAGTAATAAGTACTACTACATACATTATATGTACATACATGCTTACTAGGAAGAGGATAAGCACGAAGAGACCGACCGGGGATTATGTAAGAGGGAAGTACGTGATGAGTGGAATGGACGGTGAGGATTGACTGGAATTACGATGCGTTTTTATTGAAAATTAAAATATTTAATTACTATTATTGTTGTGAGTTTGAAACCGACTGTTCCCAACTTCCCATCCTTACTTATCCTTCGGTTGAAATTTTGTAAATTTTGTGTATAGTATATAATGTTAAATATCGTTTCTCAATTCTTTTTTTTAATCACTGACCGATAATCTAGCGTCTATTGGCAACTGACTAGTCCAGATTCAAGGGGTAGGAGTGTTGTTGCTCACATAGGCAATGTTGTCTTCTCTCTCAATGAGAGCGCGCTTCATAGGATTGGAACACGTTTTCTTATCCTTATAGGGGTTGCGGCTCACTTATCAGCTCATTTAACAACCATTAGTATATCATTTTTCAACTCAGTCAAAGAATAATATCCCTCTGATTATAAGTATAAGACCATTTTCACTAATTTATTTAGATTAAGGATACGATTTAAGTTAGTTATTAACACATGATATTACTAATCTACTTTAACCATAGGGAAAAACTTACATCAAGTTTCTTTCTCCAGGTTCTCAAGTTCTTAAATATAGGAGTGATAGCTGGCCATTAAATTGAATGGATGGTTGTTATAAAAGAACACGTGTCACTCATATATTAAAAGAACTTGAGAACCTGGAGAAAGGAACTTGACCTAAGTAAGGTCCTTAACCATATACTTTTATTCTCACTCTTTTCACTTTTACTTGTTTATTATAAATAAGGATTATTATGGATTTATTTGAAAAAAAAATTGAGAAAAATTAGAAAGTTACTTATATTTATAAACAAATAAAAATACGAAAGTGATATTATATTTTGGAAATGGATGTAGTATTTTTTTTTTTTTTCGGAAGGAATGGATGTAGTATATACACATCAACAATTGAAAAGTACTATTGTTTTTATCAATACTATAAGATTTGCCTAACCACTCTTAGATATTAGTAGTCACACATGTGTTTAAGTTATTGGCTACATCATTGGCCAATCTTATGGTAATTAGACAAAATTTGACAATATTAGCCAAAAAGATACTTTTTAATTGTTCATTTAATTTTTATAGTGGCGAAATGTGTGTGTTGCTAAAAAGAACTTTTAAGTGTCTTTATTTTGGGGTGATCATTTGTCTAAAATTTAAATGGATTTAACCCTTCTTTTTTGCCAAAGAATTTGTATAGTTTTTATTGGAGCCATTAATGACTTTTCCAATTAATGGAGTATTATTCTCTCTGTTGACATTTTCTTTCATTTCCATTGGTGGCATTCTATTCAATCCCTTAATATCTCTTCATAAATAAACCAATTTTCTTGCCATAAAGAAGAATGCTATTTCATTAATATAACCGACAGTTACAAGCAGTAGTGTTTGAGAGGAAACATAGAACAAGTACACGATTACAATCTAAAAAAAACAAATCATAGCTAACAAGCTATTATATCCTCCATCATCATCAATAAGTGGCTCTGTGTTAGTGTCAAGAATTTGTTGAAGTTGATGCTATCAAAAAAAAAAATTGTTGATTGTGTTGGTGATCCCTAACTCAATAACTCAGGCATACCCGCTTCTAATGAGCATTTACTACCCAATACAAAGTAAATTAGCTCTCTCGAGTTCCATCTGAACACATGGTTCCTTACTTGAGATCCATACTGAAGAATGTGATCAATAATCACTACATACATCACATCTCCACTCTAGAGAGGTTTCTTAGTGTGCAGTAAATGGAAAAGTGTCTTATTGTCAGATTCAAATGTGACAACTTCAGGTTCTTCATGATTCTCCACGTCAAGCCGAGCAGCTTCTTCTAAAGCAAGTACTTCAGCCTCGAGACAGGAATAAACATTCACCATGCTCCATCTAGTAGCCAAACATTGGCGTCTCTAACTAGGAAAGAAATGACTGCACACTTCCGCTCCTCGTCCTATTCTGTATCTACAATAATCCATTTGCTGGCAAGTGGCAAGGCTTCGTTCAGTACCCATGCACCTCTTATCCTCTTGAATTTTTAGATTGTTAGACTCCCAGAAATAAACCAAACTTTTTTTTTATAACAGAAATAAACCAAACTTGATAAATAAATATTGTCTTATTTTAGACAACTTCTTGATCTTATTGGCCAAAAAAATTGGTTTCTTAATTTTTCTTAATCTAAGTGATTTTACTATTTGAACTCTTATAGGATGGATGTGGGGAGTACAAACTTTTGACACTCAACTTTTACATAATTTTGATTTTGAAATTTTTTTTATCAGAAATTTTGATTTTGAAAATTGAACTTTAATGACTTTGATCTTTAACTTTGTGATGATTTTAATTATAATTGATAAACTTTAAAATTGATTGTTTTAGTGCTTTAGTTTTGTGTCATTAATTACTATTTGTCCATGGACACTATATAAGTAGTTTTAGTCCTATATGTAGCTTTAGGATAAATGGTCTAAATAATACTCCCTCCGGTCCTAAATAAAGGACATAGTTGACTTTTTTGAAAAATCCTAAAAAAACAAAATAAGTTAATTATAAATTGATTTACCTAATTTTTTCTCTTACACTAGTTCATTTTACCTATAAGCTAATGGATAATCTAAAAAGATATCAAATATGTCATGATTTAATAACCTATTTTGCAACCTTAATCTCTCCAAAAAAAAAGTCAATTAGGTTTTATATTTAGGACCGGAGGTAGCATAAATTTCAAGGATCAATAGTTATAAATAATACAAAGTTGCATGATCAAAGACACTGATTTTAAAATTTATGGATAAAAAATAAAAATAAATAAAAATCAACGAATTAGAACTATTAAGAGTTAAGAATCATATTTGCTCATGAAGTAAACATAGAGAATCATCTTTGCCCCCTGAGTCATTTTCGACCCTATATTTGCACCTGAAGTATATGTCAAGATCATATTTGCCCTTGGCAGTTAAAATATTAATGTTCAAATATGATATTTTATGCATACTTCATGAGCAAATATGAACATTCATACATATTTTCTAGGCAGATACAACCCTTTGATTATATACATCTTTCTTATGCATTTATAACTCTTTGAATATAGTTCAAAAGCAAATATAATCTTTAATACACACTTTCAGGGCAAATTTGAGCAAAAATATACTTTAGAGATAGATATGATCCTCTGTGCATATTTCAAAGACCAATATGACCGTTAATCCAACTATTAATTTTAAAATTTAAAGAAAATCGAGTAAAAGGTTTGAGTTAAAAGCATTGTTGCTGGGCGCAAAAGAAAAATTGGGCATGTTGTTCACCGGCTATAGTAGGTCAGTGAAGGTGAGAGAAAATGAAAAAGGGAGATTGCTAAGAGCCTAAGATCACGTGATCTTTACGCCTCGAAAAATTTTTCTTCGTAATGATTCAAGATTTTAACGTGGTTCTAATTTGGAAAAAAGTACTAGTTCCTCTTATCCTAAATATAAGACCTAGATAACTTTTTTTGGAAAAATTAAGGTTGCGAAATAGGTTATTAAATCATGATATATTTGATATCTTTTTAGATTATCCATTAGCTTATAGGTAAAATAAACTAGTTTAAGAAAAAAAATTAGATAAATCAATTTATAATTAACTTATTTTTTGCTTTTTTTAGGATTTTTCAAAAAAATCATCTAGGTTCTATATTTAGGACCGGAGGGAGTATTTTATTTCTGACTACGAAGGAAAAAATGGCTGGAAATTCGTTTACTATGTTATTACTTTGCTACTATAACATTTGGAACCAAGCTTTTAACAATCCAAATCCTTTGAAAAATGTAACTCATTTTCCTGGTGTCATATAACTGATCTTCAGTCATGGGCAGTTTAATTTATGAATGGGCAATTATCTTTTACCAAGCATATATTTAAGCATAAATCACACATAAGGAAAAGTTAAACTCTCTAAAAGTAAATTGTACTTAGTCCCTCAAACAAGTCTTATGCACAATTTTTATTAGTACATTACTGCTCCATTTCGAGTAATGTTTGAGAAACTAACGAGTGTTATATTTATAAACTTCCCAACGAAATTTAATTATCAGCTTTTTACGTTTAAAGTAAATAGCTCCATTCTCATTCCCCGAAAAAAATAGCTCCTTCCACTTGACTCAATCCGGATCAATGCGATTTGTGTAACTTAAATGAATGACGTTTGTAGTAAGAAATTTTCTAAAAAGATTTTGTTAAAATATATGAAAATTTAGTTGTAATTATAAAATATAAAAAATCTAAAAAAAACTCCTGCAATCTTTCATTTCTTACCAATTAAAATAAATATTACTTCTTTTGGTTCTAATTATAAGATCATTTGGCTCAGACAAAAAATTTGACCCTACTTATAAATTAACATCTAATTTAATTATATGTGACATATATAATGTGCATTGTTTAAAATTTATGATGTTACTGAAAAAGGTGAACATGAAATCGGAAGAGATAAAATCTGTAACATCTGGTAAGGAAACAGATAATATATTTTATTGTTGTAGTAGTAAAGTATGGAAACTAAATAATATAGTAATAGGGTAATATACTATTTGGATAGTATGGAAACTAAATAATATAGTAATAGGGGAGTATACTGTTTGGATAAAAACAAATATGTAAGAATAATATATTTATGTGGGGGAGACACGTGTGATATGATGTACTCGGTCAGGAGGTGGGTATAGGCGACTAGGCGTTCACATTTCACACTCTTCACACAGATGGCGCAGATTTTCTGCTTAGACCGTTTCTTTTATAAAATATTAGTTATATATGTGGGAAATTTCTACATATTTTTTGATGAATCATACATTTCTAAAGTATCACATCATGTCAACCAACCTTAAAACGATCACAAGGTAGCAGTTCTCCTTATTTAAATTCTAATTGGCTTATTACTCATATTTAACAATTCTAGTTTTATTTTATTTTTGAAATAAAACATTTCGATTAATATTGTACTCCCTCTTGCCCTAATATATAGAGTACTAGTTAACATTGTAAATTTTTTCTCAAAATATAAGGAATATTATGCAAAAGTCAAAGTAATATATGGATGTTTACCATTTTTAGGCTTGTATATTAATAAATCTAAGGGGGAGAAAAAGTTGTATGATAAATAATATAAGTAAAGGTAAAAAAGTAAAACTTTATTAACTCTATCCATGAGAAATGATTCCAATATGTTTTTATTGATGTATGTAAAAAAGCTTACTACTTATGCATAAAAAAAAATTCTTACTACCTCTTATAATGGGGATGTGAGGGAGTAAATGTTAATGTTCTTATTTTTTTAAAAAAAATGATCTGTTTTTTTTTTTGCCAAAAAAAATGATCTGTGAAATGTTTATGATGTGTCATGCCAACTCAAATTACAATAAGCTCCTTGTTTCTATCTGATTGGTTGAGTTTAAATGGCAGTGTGTAAGTATTTTTTTAATAAAGGACAATTTTCATTGAATACATTCAAAAGATCATGGAGTATGTAAGTATTCTCATGTATTTAACTTCAATTTTTCTCTCTTTTCTTGTGGGTTGTTGATGCTTAGCTGTGATGAATGATGTGTGCGATGTTGCTGCAGTGTTCTGAGTTCTAGAAAGTGCCCACGTGGACCTCTATCCTAAAGGGAATGTGGCGTGTGGAATTCGTCACCACTTTTTTTACTGCTGACCTGGCACCTTCTGACACCCCCTTTTGCCACCTCATCCCTGTATCTCCTTACACGTGGCTCCTTTCATGAATTCTCTTGCAAATGGCATCAAACTTGTCTAACCATCTTCACTTTTTTTTAATCACCGTCGAGTTTAATCCGGGCTCAAGAGGTAGGAGTGCTATCCACAACTCCACACAGACAAGGTTGTCCCCTCTAGCTCTCAATGAGAGAGATTCCCGGGATTCGAACACATGTTTTCATCCCTACCTGGTTGTAACCACATACCAGCTCAACTAACTACCAATTGGTCTAACCATCCTCACTTTATCAAATTATATTACCCTTCCTTTTTTTTTATCATAACTCCACTTTAAGAAGATTCAAATACACAACTTTATCAAATAATATCTCTCTTGTTTATATATCATCATAGATCTTTTTCCGCTCGTGTATTCACTTGTTTGTTAACTTATTGTTTAAGCATTAACAAGCCTAATTTGTGGTAGTATAGGTATAGCACATCATTCTTCCAAAACTTATTTTTATGTTCACATGAACTCAGAGTTCAATATTTCCTATTGAAGTAGTCAAAAACTTGAAATCTTTTCGACCATTTCTTGATTTGTGTGTCATCCTTGCACATGGGTCATGCTAATCTTTTCTGTTCCGTTCTAATTTTATCGAATATCCACAAAGGGACAAAAAACTCAAAATCCTTCTAAAGTTCATAACGCATATTAATAAATAAAATACTCCCTCCGGTCCTAAATATAAAACTTAATTGAGGAGATGAGTTTGATCCTAAATATAAGACTTAATTCTAACTTTTATCAATTTTTTCCCAAAATATCCTTCTCAATGCCCCTAATAATAGACAAGAAGAGTGGGGGGGTGAAGTCAATGCTCCCTAATGGTAGAAAAGATGTCCCCTAATGGTAGAAAAGAGGAGAGGGAGGTAGAGTCAATGTTATCTAATGGTAGACAAGAGGAGAGGAAATGTGGAGTCAATGTTCCCTAATGATAGACATAAGAGAGAGAATGTGGGGGTGAAGGTGGATAGTTAGGGTAGATTAGTAATATCATGTCATTTTAACTAACTTAACTAACATTAGGTAAATAAGTCTTATATTTAGGACCGGAGGGAGCATATTATTGGGAGTGACTATTTTAAAAGTTTTATATATCTGTTATGAGCTCAAATTTAAAACAGTGTTGAAGAATCTTTCGTTCTATAAGTAATATATAACCCGAGATGGTAAAATCATATACGGGCGTTTTCAAAATTATATTTGCTAAAGGATGAAATTCAAATTTGGAGCAATTTTGAATTTGATCTCTACTCTTTCTACCCATGCCCTGTCCAATTCAAAGTAGTAATAGGTACATACATACATATCTGTCAACAGCCAACTTAAACACTTTATGGTTAAGGTATCATGATTGGTGTTTTTTTTTACCAAAATCATGATTGGTATTTTAATAATCATTGTGTAGACTGTTTTGTTTTAAAATGAATTAGAACTACTCTATGTTTTATAAAATTAACAATAAATGATTTGATGATCATCGCCAGACAACATTCAAAATCACAAGCAATAAAGAGCACCAAGCGAGGACAATGCTAAGAAACATGCACGAGTCCATATATTATATGAGAAATTTGCATTCTAGTCCCTGGGAAGGGAAATTATTACTTGAAGGTCCCTACACATTCCAAAATAATTATCAAGTCCCTTGGGCCTTTCCTGCAATTATTTGCTTATGTGCAATGACCATTTTGCCCTTGTGAAAGCATGAAAACCCAAAACATGCACAAGATAAAATTCAGGGACTTGCTACCGCGGGTGTGCCTACTTGCTACCGCAGGCTTGGGGACTTGCTACTGAAACGTTAAGTGACCAACATTCCCTCCCAAGTGTCATTCATATCTGAGGGCCCTTTAATAAAGCCAGTGACCACTTTTTGTTATTACCCCGATATGTGCCACACCATGTTTTTCAAAAACCATTTTATTCACATGGGATGAGAGGGACTAGTCAGGGACTTGCTACCGCGGGTGTGCCTACTTGCTACCGCAGGCATGATGACTTGTTACTGTGTTTACAGATCAGCAAACCTGCAGTAACTGGGAGGGAATGTTGGTCACTTAACGTCTCAGTAGCAAGTCCCCAAGCCTGCGGTAGCAAATAGGCACACCCGCTGTAACAACTCCCTGACTTTTATCTTGTGCATGTTTTGGGTTTTTATGCTTTCATAAGGGCAAAATGGTCATTGCACATAAGCAAATAATTGCAGGAAAGGCCCAAAGGACTTAATAATTATTTTAGAATGTGTAGGGACCTTCAAGTAATAATTTCCCTTCCCAGGGACTAAAATGCAAATTTCCCTAAAAATATTAAGCCACCAGTATAATTAAGGAAGACCACACACAGCTGGACACAAAGTTGGAATCACATGGCAAGACCCCGATAATCTTTCTCCAACTCTTTAATTTATATAATTAACATTCTAAAATTAATAATTGCAATTTAATTTGCAAATATGCATACAATACAGTGTACTCTATCTATCCCAAAATATAAACTTCAAATTATTACTTTGATTTATTCAAAAAATACTTAATTATTAGATTATGTAAAAAGCATTACATGTGTGAGAAATCGAATTTATTTTTCAACTTCACTCATATTATTAAAGATGAAAGAGAATGATAAATAAGAGAGTAATAAAAAATAGAGAACAAGTAAAATTGGAAACGATGCAAGAAATGTCTAAACAATCATAAAATGAAACTTATATTTTGGGACAAATTTATTCACAGATATAACTATATAAAGCTCATATTTTGGGATAATAGAAGGAGTATTTATTATATTCTAGAATCACCGATATATCTTGCAACAAAACTAAAGGTCAACAGTTAACTTGATTGCTTCAGCCAAAAAACTCTCTCATGACAAAAAAACAAAACAATTTTAAATCTATCAGAGGAAAACTATAATTTAGTTTCTATGAGAAAAAGAAAAATTTAAAATTAGTTCATATAGTATCATCCTGTTCTTTTTTCATGTTTAATATTGGGAAATTTGCAGTTTAGTCCCTGATAAGGGAAACTAATACTGGAAGGTCCCAATACATTCCAAAATAATTATAAAGTTCCAGGGCCCTTTCCTGCAATTGTTTGCTTATCTTCAATGACCATTTTGCCCTCATAAGATGAAAGCATAGTCCCCCTGTAGGGACCAGTGAGATGATAATCATCTTTAATGAGGGCAAAATGGTCATTGAAGTTAAGCAAACAATTGCAGGAAAGAGCCCCTAGGACTTTATAATTATTTTAGAATGTATTGGGACCTTCCACTATCAATTTCCCTTACCAGGGACTAAACTGCAAATCCCCTTTAATATTTGATTGGATTGAACGCAATATCTAAAACCCGTATGCTAAGAGATTATTCAACTAGTATCGGTGATTGAGCATAAATAATTTAACTTTTTCTATTCATTCACCAATATTTTTTTATCAGCTTCGTTCATCACTAATATTTTGGAGCTATTTACAATTGGCTTATCCGATTCTTGAAAATGTTAGCTCAAAATAGAGAGGCACATAGTGTACCTCTAAATAATTATCACAACTGTATATTTAGCTAGGGGCTTGAACATGCACTGGTTAAAATGGAGCAACACTTACCAATTGATTCAAATACTTGGTGGTATAATTTAATTTTTTTCAAAAAAATGATATTTCTAATTTTTAGAAGACGTGGACAATGTTACTACTGCTGATGATATTTTTTTAGGAAAATTCTATTAAAAAAATCAATTCTCAATGTTTAAAGAAAAGAGTATTATTTTCAGGGATTAACAATAGTAGAAGCTTATTTAATTTTCATATACTGATTTCCATAGATAACTTTACGAATAACATTCTAATTTTTTATTTTTATTTCAGAACTCATTCCGATCCTTAATGAAGGATTTGTTCGGGGTGGATTAATTATTTCCTTCCTTGCGTTTGTGATTTAAATTCAATATCTGCATATCAAAGATCAAACCTTATCATCTTCAAGTAATTGAAGTTTTGGAGCAGTTGATCCTCTTTTTTAAAAAAACACAGAAAATGCGTGAGACGCAAGAGGATAGTGACTAGTGAGCAATTGGGTGCAAATTGTAAATTTGTAATGTGGATAGGGGTGGGAATAGTTCAGGCCTGGTCTGGCCTGGTCACAAAATGGCCTGGCCTGTGGTATAATGGATCGGCCTGAGTCTGGCCTGTGATATATTATAGACAATTTTTAAGCATGTGACCTTGACTGACCTGACTATTAGCCTGTTAAGAGGCCTGATTAATTAAACATACTCAATAAGAGGTTTAGAAATATGAATTATGAGTAATATCATTTGAATGAATGCTTAGAGAATGTGCGACAATAAACACACTAGAATAGAAGATGATATAATTGTGATTTTATATTAAGAATTAATAAAAATAACATCAATTAATATAGTAACATAATTTTTTATTTAAAAAAATATTCTTTAAATTCTTAATAGGCCAGCCTGATAGGCTAATAGGCTTTTTTTCTCAAGCCTGAGACTGACCTGTTAAGCAAAACAGTTCAAAAGAAAAAGTCTGGGTATGAGTCTGGCCTGGATATAAGGAGGCCGGTCCAAGGCCTTAACGGTCCAAGTCATAGGCCCCTGATAGCCGGCCTGAGCTATTCTCACCCCTAATGTGGATAAACCGATACGGATTCATTGAGGAGGACGTGAGGATGGAGCTGGGGCACACTGAAAAGTCTACGTGGCAAGGATGGGACCCACTTTATCTAAAAGAAAAAGGATCACATTCACATCTTGGCTTCCCGGCTTTAAATGCATCCATAAGTTTGGTATATATATGCCCCTTGGCCCCACCTACTCCGATTGCTTCGATTTGTGTGCTTCTTTTTATCTCCTCATCATTTATGTCATTTTTATTGTTTTTAATTTTTATCCCTTCTTCTTCTCCCTTTTCTTTTTATTTTTCCTTTTTAATTAGAGACATACTCATTTTAAATTAACTGCTTCATTAGGCTACAAATTTTAAAATATAAAAAAAAATTGTTTTGCGGTTATAGATCATTTGGCTACAAATTTTATTTTTCCTTTATTCTTCTCCCCCAAGACTTTAATCTTTTGCTCCAAACTCCTCCAGGACCCAAAACCTAGCACATAAGATGTCCAAGAAGTGAAGATTGTTGAATTTAATGTGTTTTGCCCCTTAAAACCCCTAACTTTTTTAGTGAAAATGTGAACTTGAAAGTGATGCTGCATTTTGGACCATACTCCAGAAAATTGGCATAAAATTAGATTATGATCTAATTCTTTTCTGCCCAAGAAATTGAGATATGGCTCAGAATTCGAGGTGCGACTCACCTTTATTTCTTCCAAAAATTTGATTCTTTCTACGCAATTAGAACGTTTCACTCATGCTTTAACATCATTTTAATCATCCTTATTAAATAGTTTGACTTTAATTTCCTTGCCCAAACTTACCTTTGAAAACAACAAATTTGATAAGCTCATATTATATATAACCAATGAAAGTCCCCAAAATATGCACAAACAAGCCACAAATGTCTATCCAAAAAGCATTATTATATGTTTGTGACTCCAAAATATTATATAAATGCTCTAAAAAAGTATACAAATAAAGTGAATTACGCTAAAAAACATAAATTCCTAGATATTAGCAGGGATGCTGAATAACTACTTTAATTGACGGCAAAAGTAAATATAACTTGATATATTCACTAAATCATTGATAGTCAATTCATCTTTGTTGGAATATTTCTTAATATTTTGTTCACATTGATGGTGACTAAAAAAGGTTTGGGATGGTGATGTTATCACCTATGCTTCCCCACCCATTTTAGAATTTGAAGCGTGCTCTTCATTACTTTTGGGATAACCTGTTATCTTTTGTTGATACATAACCTTTTTATGTTGATTACAATTTTTTAAATGAATTTAACATGCTGTCGCACTACTTTTTTTTTTTTTGCTGAAATATACCTTTAGTCCCTTATGTTTGCATGAAGTTTCAATTTAGTCCTTTATCTTTGAAAAGTATACTTTTTGTCCTTCAAATCTAACACCGTTAACTAACTTGACGGAAATTGTTGACTCATCAAAGTTAATGATAACTGTTCAATTAAAAGTTGGTCACATCATCTACACTGTCGACCACATCATCCACACTGTCGACCACATCATCCTCACCGTCCATTTCCGCAAATCCGATTTCGATTTCTCCCCGTCTTCAACTTCTTACGCTGCGAAATCCCCACCTTTGTCGAAGAATCCTATAATTTTCTCCCCAAAACTCTAATTTGCTATTTTCTAACGTCAAACTATGCCTTTGGCCATTGAACTTCTTCAATTCTTTTAGGTTACACCCAATTTCTCCATCAAATTAGAATTGAGAAATTGAACGCTCATTTGTTGGATGTGAGGGTGCAGAAGTTGAGGAGGAAGGTGAGATTTTTGGAGAGGTTAGGGTTTAAGTATGGGGAGATGAAGAATGTGTGTGAGGTGTCCGGTGATTTTGGGAGTAATGTCTATGAATCTTCGTCAGAAGCAAACCGGTAACTCTCATCTTGTTGTTCATCTCTTCATTCTCTTTCTCCTCTCTGAATTAATGTTAATTCATAAATATGAGCACATGAGTACTGATAGAAAAACCAGCAGTCATGACTCCTTTTCAGATTTGGTTAAATTTGTAGTAGAAATTGTCATTTTAAATGTAAAAATTTAAATAATTCTATTTTCTATTTATTAATTTTGTTTTGAATTAAAGTAAATAAAAAAACCAAGCAATTATGTTGGATTAATACTAAAAAATGATTGATTTTTAATTTGGGATGATTTTTAATTGTCATGATTGATTTTTAATTGGGATGATTTTTAATTGTCATGATTGATTTTTAATTGGACGATTTTTTATTGTCATGATTGATTTTATTTGATTTGTTTGTCAAGTCATTATTTGGGATGATTTTAATTATCATGATTGATTTTATTTTTTTACTCAAAATAATATATATTATGCCTCGTCAACTTTTAATTGAACAGTCATCACCAAAATTTGATGACTCAGCAATTTCCGTTAAGTTGGGTAACAGTGTTAGATTTGAAGGACTAAAACTGTACTTTTCAAAGATATAGGATTAAATTGAAACTCCATACAAACATAAGGGACTAAAGGTATACTTTAGCCTTTTTTTTTATTCACACTATCGCACTATTTTACCGCTAATTGTACACTGGGTATTTTAAAACATCGCGTAATTTTTTTTGGACAAAAACACATCGCTTAATTGAATAAACGAGTAGCATATGCTCCGGAAATTATGGCGACAATGTTAAATTGATATAAAACACCCTTATAAAAAAGGAAATTTATCCAATAATTCGAAAATGATTTCTTTATTTATGTAGAATATCACCTAGCCAAACATAAATTGTTCTGAAATGCTAAACTTAAATTCAAATCTATATAGTTCTTGAAATTTGCTAGTAAAAATTTCTTTGATACACATGTCAAATGATATCATCTACAATTAATTCTATTCTTGATTCAAATATGAATTTTACCATGTCAATATAGTCAATGCATTAATCATTACCACTATGGTCATACTTAGTTTATTTGTATTTGAAATTCAAATTTAGTTCATCTAAATATTTGACTTCTTTCAGTAATTAATGTAATTTTTTCTTGGCTAATTGATCATTATATAATCAGCAATATTTGGCTTTTGAAATTTACGTAATCCTCAATCTTTTTTATTTATAAGTCACTTTCAGCATGTTTCACATAAATTAAGGAAAACCTTAAAACTCAACAATTTTCCACAAAAGTCCAACAACATTACTCTTTTACTCATATTTAATATCCACTATATATACCACATGAAAACAAAGTCAACATATAACAAATGAAGGTTACATTTGTACATTCTTATAAAATATTTAATGAGGTGACTTATATACATGACCAAATGAAATATTTTATCTCTCCTATAAATAGGACAAGGGGAGTATTAATTATGGTGTGTAAATAGTTTATTATTTTAGGCAACAATCCAAAGATATTGATAAATATAAAAAAAGGGCAAAGACCTAAAAATAATACTCCCTCTGGTCCTAAATATAAAACTTAATTGACTTTTTCTAGAAAATCCTTAAAAAAGCAAAATAAGTTAATTATAAATTGATTTACCTAATTTTTTCCCTATAACTAGTTTATTTTCCTATAAACTAATGGATAATCTAAAAATATATCAAATATATCATCATTTAATAACCTATTTTGCAACCTTAATCTCTCCAAAAAAAGTCAATTAGGTCCTATATTTAGAACCGGAGGTAGTACATAACTATTTGCCAAGTAACAAAAATAGTAGTACATAAATGATACCAACTTTTAACATGTGATAAGAATGATATTTTCACAAATATGACAATAAGATTACCTTTTTTTTTTTATCAAATAAAGTCTCTACCTAATATTCCAAACACACACTCAATTGCTGAATATACGAAATGAAATTTATTAAGGAAGATTCACCTATGACCACTCTTTATTAGGGAGATAAAATAAAATTTATTTTTTTAGAAAGATTCACTAATGATGATTCTAAATATTTTCTTTTAGTCACAGCAGTATATGCGATTGATTTATTAATAGAGACCCTGTGTCATGTATGTCGTTGAGTAAGAAATTAATTCATCATCTGCAATAATAATGATAATAGAAAAATACACTTTTTTTTAAAATGCGGAGATTAGACTGCTACATTTGACTTCATGTGTGTGTTTGTGTGTGTGTGTTATGAAAAGCTAATAACCATTGAATATTTCTTTGATCCACAGCACAGAGATCATTAAATAGTTGTTGAAACAATCATCATGAATATTTCTTAATTTCTACAGAATATATATAGTTTCTTTTTCAGATTTCAGCTCTAAATCTTTTATAGTACTCGTAGATCGTAGATCGCGAGTTATTATGCATTTTACAGTACCATTTGTAAGAAAAATAGTTAAGATAATGCATGTGATTAAGTAAGTGATATAATTCAGATAAGAAAAAGTAAGTGATAGAATTCAGATAAGAAAAAGTAAGTGATAGAATTTGAACGCAACCTCATCGGCTTGATTATTTATAAATTTAAAATTAAAATTTAAAAGGTCCTTATATGGTGATAGTATAATATGCCGTTACGTTGATGCTAATCCGCATTATGACTAATTAATTCGAAGGATAATTATATATCTTCATTGACCACTTAAGCATATAATTTGGAGGGAGTAACTGAGGATACATATATATGTACAAGAAATTAAATTATAACATATATATTTAGGTTAATAATCCAATAGATATGACGCAGGAAGCCAGAAACATATACGCACGTACAATATAAGTTTATCTTTCCTTTTTATTTTGATTTTGCGATTTTGTAATTGAAATAATCCACCTGCGTCATATCTATTGGATAAGCATCAACTTATATTGCACGCAGGAAAAACAATAGTGACTTAGTGAGATGAGTGGAAACTTGAAATTCTTTGGAGTAAAGCATCGTTTCTCAACTATAATTCTTTTGTTAATAAAATTTACTCACGTAAGGATTATCTTTGAACAAATTTGTTGAATTTCATTTTGTTATATTACATGTGTCAGTGTTATTATCTTTTTTTATGGAACGCATGTTATTATCTAACAGATTATAGTTTTGAGAAAATTATGCTAACATATTATTTATTTTCAAAATGTAATAAAATGTAGGTGCACGTATCTCTTTTTTTCCACAGCAATCAAAAGAAGGGAAAAATTTACATCAAATTCATTTCTCCATGTTCTCAAGTTCTTTTAATATAGGAGTGACATGTGTCCTTTTATAACAAACATCCATTCAATCTAACAGTCAGTAATTAGAGAAATGGAGAACATGAATGGATGAATTTGACCTAAGTAAGGTCCTCAAAAGAAATCCATATGTTCTAAATAAATAAAGAATAATTTATTTTGTAGAGTAAAAGGTACATGTATGTAAAGTGTAAACAAATAACATGTGTATATAACTATATATGATCACTATATATAATTGACTATTGACTTAGCTGCAGGATCAACGCACCCCCAAATAAAACGAAAGAAAACGGCATTTATTAAATCATCTCTTAAACGAAAAGAACAAAAGTCCAACAATAAAGTGTTTTAGAGGCTTCCCCTAATATAAAAATCAGATCCGTGGGACAACATATATTGTGCCTTTTACTTTTATAACAATCAGATTAATCCATCCAGCTGCTCAAATCAATAATATAATTGGATAGCCATCAACTTATATTTCACGTTGGAACAAAAACGTAACATCGATCTTTCATTAAAAACAGCAAGAGAAAATAAATGAAATTCTTTGGAGTGAAACATTTTCATTTATTCAGTTAAAAAAAACATTATCATTTATTGATAAATACAGAGTATTATTTATAGAGTATTAAAACTGTGTAGATGGACCAAAGTTAGTTCTTTTCTCATAAATTTTTTTTTGCAAAAACATAAAATATTTAAATATATAATCAGGTAATAAAATATTTATATATATATATATATTTATATAGACACACACACACACATAAAGGTGGACTTTGTTGTTTAATTTTCAGAAAAAAACTGTAAAAGTATTTAAAAGCAATTGACATATCTAAAATATATTTTATTTTCTAATTTTACCCTTATATCAATAATAAAGATTTTTTTTAAATTGATTTTTTTTCAGACCCAAATATCAATAAAGTAAATGACAGAGAGTGTATGAGAAATAAGATGAAAGTGTATAGTAAAAAAGAGAGAGAACGAATGACAAAAATGAAAAAAAAAAACACAATAAGTACAGTAAAAATGAAATACCTTATATATTTTCGAAGTATTAAAAAGAAGTGAACAATCTTATACTAAAAAAGGTACCCCGGATATAGTATTTCTCTTGAGTTATTGTTCTGATTGACATTATGTTGGTCGAACCTTAATAAAAAGAATTTATCAAAAGAAATTGAATTAAAAAAGAAAAATCAAATATTTATAACCAAACAGATAAGCATGTTGATCTATCTTTGTTGTCTCCAAATTATACCACACATACATGCACATATCTACCAACCAAATTCCAGGAAACACATCGCAGACGAACAGTTTAAGGAATTATAATTATTATTATTATTATATCATAATGGAGTATTAATCAAACGTACAAGTTTATGAAATAAACCAAACCAAAACTAACAAAAAGGTCGAGTCCTCCTAGTAGGGGCCAGGCCAGCCAATGTAATGAAGGTCTCTTTCCAACTTATGAAGAAAAGTAATTTGTGGCAATCCACTGGCGCCAAAAAAAAATTAATTAATTTTATATTATCCAACTAGATAATATTGATCCAACAGCTCTGGATTATATTTGACTTGTACTACGTAGGAATATTTAAAAGTATACGCACAAGAATATGGTGGCCCGTGCAAGCCATGTTTCTATGTACCTAATATAATCATATACAAGGTTTTATACTTAAGAATATTACTACTACTAATACTTAAACTAATAATATTGGTCTTTAATTATATCCATGTATTATATGTATAAAGTCGTCTCTCGATCTTTTGTCTTTATGGTATATGTATTTCTTTGGACTTGCTCGCATGTTTAAATTTTTAATTTAATTTAATTTGAAAAATCAAGGTTGTGATCTTGGAATTTGTTGGATAAGGCTTGCTGACAAAGAGTCATTGTAAGAAATGTCTTGGTCTTTGTCTTTATAATCAACACGATGATAATACTAGCTCTTATCTAGAGATGAGGCAATTTGGGTTTCGTTAGCACAAGACATATTTATTATTACTATTATTTGACAATTGTATTGAAGTTTTCTTTCTAATCTGTGCCTATTGTTTATTAGTTCAGGTACAAGGATTAAATATATAATATGATTAAGCTACTTCTTTTCAAATATAATATGATCGATTAGTCTCCGCGTTGTAATTTAAAACGAAATTTCTTTCATCAACTTCGATTATTTATGGTTCATTTTTTATTTAGTCGGTGCATGCTTGTTGAAAAACACATCCTTAATTCACTTTTCTCTTCAATCTACAGGCTTTGATTACTCATAAACAATTTGTCAATTAATCTAACAACCAATATAATGGATAAAGTTCGAGCCAGTGATATTTTGTTAATAATTACAATAAAAAATAATTACAAGTTATCTAGATCATTTTAATGGATTTCTCACTGTAGTTAGTTGAACAATAATGGTTTCTGATTGGTCAATAATTATATATTACGACAATGGTGCAAATATATTTTTTTAGCTATACATCCCATTTTTTATAAAACTTTTGATTGAGTTTTATTTCAATATTGTTATGTTAAATTGAGATTTCAGAGTATTTCTTTTGGAAACATTAATCGGATTCGTAAATTGAACTAGCCAAAACTCGTCCTCTTAGGACTAAGGTCCCGGTTTCTTTTCCCCCATTTTTTATCTATCATTCCCAAGACATCACATAAACATCATGTCAACTTATATTAGACTCCCTTCCTTATATATTGTTTATTTTTTATTAGTGCGCGCGCTCGCATATCTATTTTAATTTATGCGTGTATACGTAGAAGAGTTAACATATTTTTTTGTCTTCTATATGTAAGAAAATTGGGAACTTCTCGGCCATTTTAATTTTATGGATAAAGAAATAGAAGGAATTTATTAATATTAATGTGAAAGCTAAGGATAATATGTTTGAGTTCACTCTTATTATATCATATATCCAAGAAAGTTGATTTTGTCGCTAAAAATATATGACATTTCCTTTAATTGGTTGGAATAATCCGACCTTGTTTGGTATATGAGTCTCAGAAGAATAGACCGAAAGAATATTATCCAAACTTTCTGGGAAACAAAAAGAAAGATAGAATATTATCCAAACAAAAGGAAAAAAGTAATTAAGAATTGATAAATTATGAAAAACAATAATTTGAATTAATTTGCGGTAATCTCGTATAAAAGGCTAATCACATGCTGACATGTAATATCCCGTAGGCTCACTGCTTCAAGAAAAAGGATGCAACATAAAAGGGTAAACTTCGAAGATAATATGAAGAAGTCCCAAACCAAAAGTGAGAGGAGCCCACAAGGATTCGATAAAAGATTTGATATTATTATTAGGTTTTATTCTATTTAATTGATCTCATGTTTTAGATAAGAAAACATAAAAAGCAGTGAAGATTATTGAAGCAGATGGGTTTGAAAACCAACCCAACAAATTAATTGGAGACGCAATTAGGCACGTTTACGAGAAAGAAAGTTTCCATGAAAATGAAATGTCATAGAGGTGTGTGTGTGTAATATTCCAACGGCAACTTTTTCAGGTATTATTCACATTAATATATTATTATTTTTTATGTGTTCTGTGTCTATCTATTTCTATCCTTATCTTCGGCTTGGTCTTTTTTTGGACTGAAATATATTTGGTTTGTTTCAATTCTGCAATAATATAATGCCTATTTCATAGGAAGCTGCTTCTTCTCCTGTTTATTTTTAACTCACACATTCAATTCAGCATTCCATCTTTCTTTCGTTTCTTCAATTCACATTTATTCTTAAGATAATAATAATAGAAAACTATCGTGAGATAGAACAAATCTGTGATTATTCACAAAAAAAAAAGAATAATTCTATGAATTTGTTGTCGGAGTTGGACGTGGGAGATATGCAAGACTTTTGTTGTTAATATTATGTTTTTGGAACGTCAACTTTGTACGAATACTGAATTTCATTCTCTCTGTTTAGTAGAAAAAACGGAACATTGTATCTACATCACCATTATGAAAATGAAGTCTCAACGATGACATACTTATACGATTTAGACACAAGAAAGATTGAGATTGGAAATTTTCTAGTTTGAATAAAATCTATATAATTCCATGTACACATGGGCTAATATATCTCTCTATCATTCGCTAATTTTGTTTGATGTAGGATAAATGTTATTGACTGTTAATGGGCCGCCAGACTATTTGATATGAGAGAATTTGGAAACACAATGAGATATAATTATATATAAAAATTCAATATTAATAGTTAACTGAGAAACAACGAAGCAAGCGTGCTATATAGGTAATTATAAGACATTAAATTTCTAATTGCTAAGGGGCAAGAGAAGAATTATTCTACAAGAAATTATTGAGATAACACCTTATAGCTAGAGTGGTCATCACTTCGAATGGTTGACCCATAAATAGGTGGCAGTCCTATTATTTGTTCAGTACTCTGTCCATAGACTTTTGTTTATGTCTCATCTCCCTCCCTCTTGTGTGTTGCATCTGGTTTGCTATATACTCGTGTGAGTTTTGATGGTGAGACAAAATTTCAATGGAACGAACTTGGATTCAAACTACTAATCTTTAATTTCTCCCACTCTCTTCGTTTTTTGTTTGATTTTAATTATGTCAATAGATCGATATTTTCTTTGCTAAAAGATAAATTAGAGGATGACATCTTGATAAGTGGTGAATACATATGTAACCTTTTAGTTTTAAGTTAATTATTGGTAGATCTTTGAATAATGGTGTGCAGTAGCCAGTAGATGCACGAAAGAAAAACAAACCATATTCAAAAAGCCATGTGGGTGGTACACCAAATTAAAGAAGGAAAGAAGCGAATATAATGGCTTTATTCATTGATTCAACTAAGAGGATATAATTTGGCCAAAATCACAAAGTCAAATGGGGACAAAACTTTGACCAGTGGGAAACTAAACAAGAATTTAAGACGAAAATGCAAAGGAAAGTGCATAGAGCAAGGTAGGTAGGTTGGTAGGTTGAATTGAAGCATTCAAATTTCAAAGTTTCAACGATCAAATAAACCACAAAAGTGATAAAACAGTAAATAAAAAAGGGAAAAAGACCAATTTTATGCTCATTATCGACATTCAAGGCCCTATTTGAGAGGAATTCAAAGTGCAGTTGGAGTCCTATAATGGATTGCCTCACTCTTAGTGGGCCTTTCCCGACTTCTCATTCTTTTTGTTTGTGGGAAATAAGCTACGTCTCCATTGTTCCCTTTTTAGGTGAATTACAATTAAACTTTTATTTATTTCATTGCCACATTTTCTTACTTTAATTTCCATTATTCCACATTCTGCTTAGGTTATTATATTTTTTATCTGGATAGTGTGATTTTGCTCTCATTCTTGTATTATTTTCGCTTTTATTTTCATTACTTCATATTTTACATAAAATTCAAGACGTTTTATAAATAAAATAAATATGATTTTCTATAATTTTTATATGATATTGATGAGGAATATTAATACTTCAATTACCATGTGCACAAAAGCCTCCTGTTTTTTGGACTGAAACAAAAACCTCTTGTTAAAACATATGTTTATATTATTGATTTTTCAGTGTTATGATTCTTTTTGAATCGCTAATGACACTTTTTAGTGTGAAGTTTTTACAATATATATATATTACCGGCGGTTATTCTCAACTCAAAATCTCAAATATAAACCATGCTTTTATTGTACTTTTACCCGGGTTTCTTTGTTTAACTAATTTCTTTTTCAATGTTCAAGTTCTAGTTTTTTTAATGGCAGTTTGTTGGGGTGAGAGATATTATGGTATAAAATCCAAATAGTGGAAATGATCAGCTTAAATTAAATGAGAGAGAAGAAAAATGGCATACACACACAAGTTTAAACCTTGACTGGAAAAAAACCATAGTACTAGTCGTAATGACACTAATAAACATGTGTATGCACATGTAAAGATATCATATTTGACAACAAATCATACTTGTTTTTTCTTTTCCACGTTTGACGTTTACCTATTTAATTTAGATTCTCAAATATATATATAGTATTGAGGAAATTAGAGAAAAATACATCTACCTTTGAAATACACATTGTTAGGAGTGAAATATTTCTACAACAAAGGTTTGTTAGGACGAGTGCCCAATAAGGTGAGTCTTCCAACCGAAAATTCCTTTGTCGACTATTATAGATTCTTTTAATTAAAGAGTCATGCACTAACGACCTGAGATTACAAGGGCAATCAAACCGATAACTTCCTACCTAAAGGGAAGATGTTATACAACTGAGTTACAAAGTCCTTAATTGACCATTATAACATTGAATGTCCAATAAAGAATTGATATCTTTGAACCTTCATCTCTAGATGAGGAGTCGAGTGAAATTCTTTTACCTTTTCCTCAATAGCAACATTCTCAAAAAGGCTTGTTTCGCCATTGTTATTTTGTTGTATTACTCCCTCCGGTCCTAAATATAAGACCTAGTTGACTTTTTTTGGAAAATCCTAAAAAAAACAAAAATAAGTTAATTATAAATTGATTTACCTAATTTTTCCCTTGGACTAGTTTAATTTACCTACAAATTAAACTAATGGATAATCTAAAAATATATCAAATATGTCATAATTTAATAACATATTTTGCAACCTTAATCTCTCCAAAAAAAGTCAACTAGGTCTTATATTTAGGACTGGAGGTTACTTTTGCTCTTATCCCGGTTATATTTCAAAACTTAGTTGTGATTATCTTATCATTAGTAGAAGGAAGTTTTAGTAGAAAAAAGGGAGTGAAATTTTTCGTTATAGAGTTATGTTGATCCGATGGATTTCAGAGTTTATGTTCATCTTTCCCCACATTTTCCCCCACCTTTCAACATTCATAATTCAACATTTCCCCCCACATCTTAAATTTGGTTTTTAATGATTCCGTGGATGCATACACGTGATTTTAATAATTGATCTCTTAGAATTTATTACCTCTTTACGGTGTAAAATGTATAAATGGCTTTTTCTATAATGAATATTTAAAGGCTTTATTTAATATGAGAAATCCGATAGAAAAATGTTAGAAGGCAAAAAATAAATCTAAATATGAAAATTATATTATAATCCTTAGTTTTAAACGTATGATTATCTACAAATATTAAAATATTATACTGTATTATAAAAAAGGGGTATTTGCAGTTTAGTCCCTGGTAAGGGAAATTAATACTGAAAGGTCCCAATACATTCCAAAATAATTATAAAGTCCCAGGAGCCCTTTCCTGCAATTGTTTTTTTATCTTCAATGACCATTTTGCCCTCATTAAAGATGGTTGTCATCTCACTGGTCCCTACAGGGGACTATGCTTTCATCTTATGAGGGCAAAATGGTCATTGAATATAAGCAAACAATTGCAGGAAAGGGCTCTTGGGACTTTATAATTATTTTGGAATGTATTGGGACCTTCCAGTATTAATTTCCCTTACCAGGGACTAAACTGCAAATCCCCCTATAAAAAATCCTTCTCCATTATTTTTCATAGAACTGTGTTCAAAAACAAATTATTTTTCATAGAATTAAAAAGGCCCAAGTTTCCATAAGAAAAGCCCAACTTGATCAATATCCTCAAATGGGCAAATAAGTAGCAATTTCTTTTCCATTTTGGACATATATTATTGGGCTTGAGCTCATTTTTGAATGCAGATAGACCTATACTGGATGTGATCAATTTCATTCTTCGGGGCAAAAACGATAAAATGAAGGATTTTATCCAAGTCCTAAATTGGGAGGCCTAAAAGATAACCTAAATCCAAAACTTGAAAGCATTAGTCTATTGGGTCTTGCAGTACTCCAAATGTATCAGTTACAAAGAAATTCATGTATAAACCAGCCGACCTGCTTCAACATCATATGTGATTTCACTCATGGAATAATAAAAATTAGAAAATGGAGTGACATAAAAAGAGTATCTCATAGATTAAAAAAACCTAGCACATCATACTTCTCGTGTAATGCATTGATATTTTCTTTTAGTGTCAATCAGTAGTTTACATCATTTTGGATCTCATTAATAGTTATCCACAAACAATTGATTACTCCAATATATATATATATATATATATATATATATATCGGCACCAGATCTCAAAAGAATTCCGATTTATATAACATTGATAAGCTGAGATGAAACATCCAAGGAACATTACAATAAATTGTCAAAATCCAGCTATAAATCAAATACAAGAAACAATGAGCAGTATCTAAAAGAAGAGAAAGATAATGCAAAGGGAGAATAGCAACTGAATCATATAAGAGAAAGGGAAAGAAGAAGCCAGTGGGAAGAGGAGAAAATTCCAAAGAGAGATAAGAGACTTCACAATATTCTTCACTTCCTCTTTTTTCCTCTAATCCTCATCTATATAGTCTAATATTTCTTTCCATGTCAGCCCATTTACCCAAAGTCCAATCTTCATATCCTTTGGCCCATTAGCTATCACTACATAGATCCAATTGCTATGTATAGTCATTTCATCTGTTATAGTGTATTTCTAGGACTTAAATTTAAGACTCCAAAGAGTATCACTTTACACCGCAAAAGCAATTATATGTTGATAACATAGTAGCATTTGTATTGTAAATTGTAATGTGTCCAAATATGTGAACACCAAATATAAAAAAAAATAAAGAAAAAGAAAACAATGACATCTAAGCAGGCCTTGTTATTTTACTTGGTTTGGAAGAAAAGTGACAAATCAAAACAAAGCAACCGCTTCTGTTTTCCTTAATGACAATGATACTAGTCTTAAAACAATCACATACCAACAAATATTTTGCTTTTAAAATTATTGTTATGTTTTAATATAAATTTTGTTTATAAGTAGTTTGTACTTGCATTGTATGAACAAAAGTAGACATAAATTTGATGGAATGGGTCTTTGTGTTCAAATTTCAAAGACACTATTTAGTCACTGTGAACTCCTAAGAATCAACTCTTCTAAATGTTAGGAACTGAAGCGTGATATGAGTTCACGCGTTTAATGCCAAGAAAGCTGCCATGTCCATGAGGACAAAGACCCATTAACCATCAAGCATGGCTTTGAGATAGTGTCTACTGGCAAGCATAATTTCAAGTTCCAGCCGGATTACGTAGATACGAGAAAGTTGTTCACACCACTTATAATATTTTATAAATTAATGTCAATATCATATGCATACCCGCATTTATTCATGAACGATATCTTTTTTTAGGACGAAGGTACAAAAATGATACTTACTAAACTTTACATAAAATTGTGTTTCTAATACTTAAGTTTAGCGAGGTGTAAAAATAGTACCCAACTTGAGGTCTAGGTGCAAATACAGTACTTCCATTTGAGGGAAATAAATTTTAGATGTGAAAAGACTCTTATGCCCCTAATTAAATTTGAGGAATGGGGGCATCTTCTTTGTCTCCAGTGAGACCTTCATTAGCGCTGTAACAACAGGCACCAACGAATTTTCCGATGATGAAGCTTCGTCTTTATTACAACTCCAAGGGAATATTTCTTTATGACGGCCAGAACGGCCACATAAATTAAGCCTAGTCCTTCATACTCTATATTAAATAATGTTGTCGCGTTGATGTCTTTTGTATCGACATTTTTTTGGAGATATATTTCCACACATACGTGCAAAACACCCTTTTTCTACCTTGGCTATGTTATCAATCAGGTTAGCAATAGTATTCAAGTCCATTTTCAATGTTATTCCAATCTTATTTCCCAACCTCTAGAGAAACTCTCTTGTGGAGCAATGAATAGGAATAGTAGTGGGAATTCTAACCCAAGAAGCAATATAGCCTAGTGGGTTACAAAATGGGTTAAAATGTGTTTATCATCTCTGCACCAGCAAGCTACGATAAGCAACCACCTATGGTCCTTCAAACAAGACTCTTTTGTAATTTTTCTCCCCAGCTCCCATCCTCCAAGAATCTCAATATGAAGTAGTTATTGAGGAGGTCGATAAGTTCAAAGTCTTTGAAGTCCCACAGACTTCTTAACCTTTCCATAAGCTTATAAAGTAATGATCAAAACATTGTTCCACGGCCTACAACTTTCATTGAACTCTTCAATTGCTGTTGGTACTATAGGATAAACCCCCATCAATTTCTTGATTCCCTAAGAAGGCTCTCGGAGCACCCATTGTTTGTCCCGAAGATAAGAGAATAAGGGATCAATTTCTGAACCCGAGCCACCGTTAGCTATTCCATTACGTTTGACTCTTGCCTTTTACAGAGAGTGTTTGTGCGATAGAGGTGTGGAAGAAACACTTTAAGGTAGGATCTCTTAGGTCCTGTTCTTTTGGTTTAGGCACCTTAACTTTCTCTAGCTCTTTCAAGCGTTGTTCCATTGAGGTTTGTTCAGTTGATTTGATTCATTTGTCTTTTCAATCATCAGTAGCAGTTGATTTTTGTTGGACTAGGTTTTTCTTCTTCGTTTTCTTTTAATTTTCCAGCACCAATTCATCAGATGGCACCAATTCATCAGATGGTCTGTTTGGAGGGACTACCTCTCAAGAAAACCAGATCACATTTTCTCCCCTATTTACATTTAATATGCAAGGAAAAAATAGGATGTTATTTTAAACTAAAATTTTGATTCCAAGTTTTATATTTATATTTATATTAAGCCTTTCACACTTTTACTTACCAAAATATTCATTTAATCAAATAATATAATACAAAATCCAGTTGGGGGAGGGCAGGAGACAGACCAATATTTTTTAATTTCAAATATAATACCTATTTTATTAATTTGATTAAATTAAATATTTTAGTTATATTACTGTGTTCTCTAAAAAAAACATGTCATTTTCTTTTATTTCATTCCACATCTCGTACTCAATTGTTATTTAATAAGTACAACTATCAATAATCAATAATTTAGAAAAAAAAGTGCGAAAATTTAAATTATATGATATATCAAATATTTTAGATCAAATTAAATTCCCAAATATATGTTGTATTCAGAATGGAATGAGCATTAAAACAAGTTATTCCTCTTCAATTAACTTCTGTATTTTGGTGTTGATGAAGCACATGGATAAAAAGTAAAAACCATAACAGAATTAACGATTTACATCTCCGCAACACCGCAACTGAAACAGCTGAAACAAATAGTAAAAGTAAAACCCACATCTCATACTATAATATCATATCATTCTCAAATCTCAATCCATTCACCACCCAAAAAACCAGCCACCAATTTCTTTTTTCTGGTCAGAAAAACCAGCAACCAATTCCAAAGCAGCCTTTTCTTAACCTGCCCTTTAAACCTCACTCAAAGCCCCCCAATTAAAATAAAATAAAATAACCAAACACTTCTACTTTTCAGTTGCAACAACAATTCATTAAACAAACAACAACAACAACATCAAAATCACCCCCTTGTCCCTCCATCATCATCCCATAATCTCCATCCCACCATACAAACACATCCAGCTCCACAAAAAAAAAAAAAAACCAAAAAGAAAACAAAATCACCACCACCACCATCATCCATCATCATCATCATCATCCATCACTCATCATTTATCATAACACCCTAAAAATAGAAAGAAATATACAGAGAGAGATTGAACCAGCACAATGGTGGTTGGAGGTGTATCTAAAATGTGCAGCAACATCTTCTGGTATTCAATCTCCCCATTGAAGATAATCCTTCATTCTCTTCAAGTAATCTTCAACAACAAACTCATCTTCACCACAATCTTCACCTCTCTCTCCCTCCCTCTCTCTCTCCTCACCCTCTCCCTCTCTCTCCTCTCCCTCCCTCTCCTCTCCCAAATCCACCACCTCGAAGCCATCGCCCTCCTCGCCGCCACACGCTTCGAGGCCCGACACGTGTGGGAAGAATCCCGATCCGACGCCCTCCACCTCCTCCGTCTCAAAACCCTAATTTCCCTCCCTATCTTCCTCCTCTCCCTCGCCGCCGCCACCTCCGCCGTCTCCCTCACCGTCCAGTCCCGCCTCTCCAAAACCCTAACGCTAACCTCCGCCGTCACCGCCGTCAAGCAAAACTGGAAAAAGTCCTCCGTCACATCGATCGTTGATTACTGCATCTTATTCGCCTTCGCTCCGATTCCACGGATCCTCGCCGTTATAACGCCGTTAAAGGATGAGATGAGATTTGTAGGTTTATCTTTTGAGGTGTATTTGATGGCGGTTTTGAGTTTAGGGCTTGTGGTGTCGATTTCTGAGGAGAGATTTGGATTCGACGCGGTTAAGGTAGGGTTTAGGTTAATGGCGGGAAGGAGGTTGTGTGGATTTGTGTTATCTGCTTTTTTTGCGGTGGTTTCCGGCGAGATACGGCGGCGGATGGAATATTCGGTTTTTTCCGGGGAGGGTAAAATGGTAATTGTACTTGTGTATGCTTTTGTGGTGGTGTGGAGTTATGTTGTGATGGGTGTGTTTTACTGTGAGTGTAAGGGAAGGCATCATGGGATTATTAAAGAGGTTGATTATGATGATGATGATGATAAAGATGATGAGGAAACTGGGATTTCAAATTCAATGCTGTGAATGTGATTAATTGATTGTTTTTGTTAGGTTTAATTAATGTTGTATGATTCTTTTTTGGATTGAATTTAATGTTGTATAATTGATCCTATAGTTAATACCTGATTTGGTAATTGTATACATTTTTGGATGAGCTGCTTTCCACTTGTGTAATTCGTTAACCAGCTTCAATTTACTGCTTTATATAGCTTTGTTCTTTTGTGTCATTTAGAAACTCTTACTTTGAACAAGGTGCATCTAGCTAAATTTTTTTATGACTAATCACAAGTTGAAATATAATGTGAATCATTGACATTAACTGAAAATGTCAATGGAAACATAACTCATACAAATGTATCAATTAACTCATACAGATATTTTTTTATGGGAGAATCAATTAGTGGTTCTATGGAAGAAATATAATTAAAATGAGGTCTTACGAGTTTTTATGTGAGGTTAATAGGTTGTTATTGTTAGCCCTAAAAGTTGTAATTTACAACTTACTGGAACTCATCATAATTATTTTTCTTCTATGGGACCTCTAATTAATTCTCCTTTTTTATATTTTACAATTTAAATAATATATTTTTAACATTTATTATTATTTTATTGTGTTAAGTCAATTTAAAAATTTCACGTTAACTTTGGTTAAAACCACAAATATCGTGGTTCAGCAAGTTCACGCAAGAATTTCCCTTTTTTATATTTATGTTTCCTTTAAAGAAGAGAATGAAAATAGTTTCCCTGTTATAAAATAAAATCTGGTGGTTTTCTTAAAGTCTCCATCTTACCCTCTCTCAATTTTTAAAAATTATCCATACTACATTACTATGGGCTCGTTTGGATTCAACTTCTGAAAAATAGTTTCTTGGAAAATACTTTTTTGAGAATGACTTTTGAGTAGAATAATTTTATGAAAAATAGCTTTTGATGAAATGAGAGTGTTCAGATTAAACTTTTCGAGAATAACTTGAATTTTGAAAATAAATTTTGAGTAGAATAACTTTTTAAAAACATAATTCTGATGAATAGCATTTCATGTTTCTTTTATTTGAAATAAGAGTTTTCCCTAAATGAGAGATCGAAGCTTTCGGTTGGAAAAGAAGGAAAATGTAGTTTTTTCTCAAAATAGCTTTTGGAACCTCAACCTAGCTTTTCTTCTCAAAATGACTTATCAAAAAAATTGAATGTTTGGGTGTTTTTGTATGAAATTTAGGTTTAGGAGCCAGAATAACTTTTGAAAATATATTCAAACAAATCTAGTACTACTTATATAGAACAATAGGTTAATGACTATATTTAAGGAGTTCATCTCAGTAGTAAATAACGAATATAATTCTAGTTTTTTTTTCTCTTTTTCTTTAAATTATTTTTATTGTTGCTCCTCCATCAATGATAAAGGAAGGATGAGTCAGGAATAAAGAAAATTAGCTAATGGTTTCAAAAAAAAGAACACTATAATAAGTTAATAATTAATATTAATTTAATTAAGTTAAATTAATATTGTTATATACTCCCTCCGGTTCCTAATGTAAGAGCCCAAAATTTGAATGGTTTTGGTCCCTAATGTAAGAGCTCACCGCACATTCTCTCCTCATTTAATACATATTTTCCTACTTTACCCCTAATTTTCTTTCATATTTATTAATGCTTATGTATTTCTAAAAGTAGCATAATAAATATGGGCAATTTTGGAAAAGAAACATTAACTCTAGACATCCAATTAACATTCACATGTTTTCTTAAAAAGCGTTTTTTTGGCGGCTAGCTCTTGCATTAGGGATCGGAGGAAGTATTTAGAAAACGATGGAGTATTAAATATGAGCTAGCAATTTATTTTGTCTCCAAAGGTATTAAGAACTGAGTGGAACAATATTAATTATCATGAGTCATGACTCCTTGGTGTCAACTCATCCAAATTTTAAGAAGAAACGAAACCATCGACTTGAAAGAGATTGGAGCGCTGCTACCTCTATCATTGAAGAACAAACTTTTGTTGCTGAGAGTACACTACAAGAAAAACATAGGCTAGTGGCGTATGAAATTAGGGGTTTGTGGCGTTGAATTTCGAGACAATACAGGTATGTCACGTGTGAACCAAACGCCACAAAACATGACGTAACAAGCTGAACGGAACGCCACAAACTCGCCCCATACGTGACATAAAAAATGAGGTGGTTATGTGGCGTATGGACCTGGTCCAAACGCCACATAAGATCTGTTCTCCATTGTATGTGGCGCAGCATTCATACGCCACATAAGTAGGGAAGTTCAATTTTTTATGCACTGGCGGGAAATGTAATTTTTACCCAAAATCAAATTTTAATTTTATTTGTCTGGTTCTAAAATGTTTTCATTGTAATATGTATAATTTTTTAGTGGTCCTTTATTGGAATTTGGCACTTTATTGTGTTACTATTTAGTCAATGAGTCTTTGTCCCAAATTTAGCTAGCCAAACGTTGAAAGCAACCTACAAAATGAAATAACAAGATTAGCATAATTCATTTAATAATAAACTAAGAACATTAGTTAGTAGAGTAAAGAAAGTGAAAGAAAATGTGTAAATGCAAGTTGACCATTACCTTAAGTGAAGAAATAATGATAGTGGGTAGGAAGAAAGATGGAGATGGTAAAGGAAATAAATGAAAGGAGATGAATATGGAGATTTTAGAAGTGAGTTTATATAGGGGAATTGTTCGTGGCAAACTTGCTTGTCACGTATCAAATTATGTCACGCATGAACACATGTGGCGTATGAATACATTTGGCATTTGAACACTCTGTGGCGCATGAACTGTTTGTGACGTATGATATATGTGACGCATGGATTACAATGTCACGCATAAACATTGTGTGGCCCATGATATATGTGGCGTATGGGACGTTTTGTCACGCATGGAACATAATATGTCACGTATGGGAGCTAACGCATGGAACACAATATTTTGTCACGATATATGGAGCTAACGCATGGGAGCTAACGCATGTCACGTATGGGAGCTATCGCATGTCACGCATGGGAGCTAACGCATGTCACGCATGGGAGCTAACGCATGTCACGTATGGGACGTTTTGTCACGCATGAATTTAGTTTGCTGCGTTTTTAGTACGTGACAAACCATTGAAGAAATGAAAAAATATTTAATTTATTGTGTATGTCACGTTTGGGCAACTCATACGTGACAAAAAATTTCATTTTCCACTTTGTGCCACGTTTGGGCAACTCATACGTGACAAAGAAAATTCATTTTGTCACTCTTGCCCCATGCGCCACATAGCTTGCGTGACTAGGCTACTCTTTTTTTGTAGTGGTATCTACAATTAATTTTTCTATTATCACCTAACACAACCTCAATTTCCCTACTTCTGAGTATTGCTTCCATATATTAGACTTCGTGGCGTAGTGTGAATGATCAGCCTAGACTGCATGTAATCTTGTTTATCTTTAATGATTACTCCTTATTTATAATGTAAGAACTCAAAATTTGAATGATTTTGATGTAAAATATTAGAGTTCATCTTGCATTATCTCTTCATTTAATGTGTTTTTTCTAACGTACCTCTAACTCTTTTTCATACTTATTAATACTTATGCATTTCTCTCTTTTAATCATATCATAATAAATATTGGTAATATTAGAAAATATTAATTGCAAATGTCTAAGTAACTTTTACATCTTTTATTAAAATGAGTGTTTTGGCGGTTGAGTTTTTTATATTACGGACGGGAGGGAGTACATTATTAAAATAGTGCTTTCATCAATGAAAATAATTATGAAACCTGAATTTTTTATGAGAATTAACACACTATTTGTCACGGCTATAATTTATAAATCACCTCCACGCTCTAAGAACCAAAAGCGAAGAGAAGTGGCTTAATCAATCGGTTTGTGTGAAAATAAATAAATAGCCTCATTTAAGACTACGAGTTACATTTTCAAAAAGCAAATACAAAATTGCATTGGATTTAAATAGAAGCAAGCTTCCAATACTGGTAAAAATAACAACCACACACAACTAATTTACAGTGTCAATCAAGCTGTGAAACGGCCTCATAAATTTAAATGCTAGTAAATTTACTTCAGGAAAACAAACAACCACAATTTAGGTTCTAAATCTCAAAATAGAGTTGTCTCAAATTGATAATGGCTGGTTATAACCTTAAAGGAAGACTGTGTCTTGATATGCCCTTCAATGGAGAATATTAATGGTCTAAATTTTGAAAATGATTGTACTCTTGACCCAATTAAAAACAACGTGACCTATCACGAAGACTTCCAAAAAAGTGACTTTAAAAGGTGCGTCTTTTCTTTGTTGGACTAACTTAAGAATTGGTCACGATAATCAATTTGACAAACGATGGATTGAGTTGGAAACACGTAATACACCCAATCTCCCACTTGGCGAATCTGAGTACTTTGATCAATATTGGTTTAATTCAAATTATATGATAAGGATAGGAGAGTAGCCATTGAAAATTCAACAGAAAGAGGAGTTAGGTATGTGATATAACCCACTTCCAAAAAACTACCAGCGGCATTAAAGTGAGAATTTCACATAGAGCCGTCATGAGCAAGTAGCCTTAAGATTGCAATGGATAAAAACAAATGTGGAAGAGATATATATGCCCCAATTTGGTCTCATCTATCATCTATTCATAAAAGATATGATAATATAAACATATTCTCAAAAGAACACCAAACTATCATCTATTCATAAAAGATATGATAATATATACATATTCTCAAAAGAACACCATACTTTTATCCAAATTCAGACTCTTCCCTCCCTCAGGACCTAGGATTTTATTACAGTGACCGATAAAATCAATCCAATATTTCATCAATCAACTTACTTTTGGTACGTTAACAACATTTCCAGATAAACTAACCAAATGTTAAGAATCACCTAGTGTCAGAGGCTAAATTACATATCAGGCTGATTAGCTGATATAATATAGTAAGTAGTAACGAGTATTACCATCAAATACAATACCGTAAAACAGAAGAAAAGCATAGAGAATTTCCAGCAAGAACATCATACAATTTCTCTCAAAAAGCAAATTTATATTGTAAAAAGATAAGTAAGCTGAAAGAGCCAGAAATTCTATCAATATCCATTAATGCCATCTAAGACACCCCATTTTAGTGTAAGGGATGAAAGATGAAATTTGAGGGACATACAATTTATATACTCATTGGCTTAAAACTTAGCTAGAATCATGGTAAGGAAATTTCGGAAACATATCTCACAAGCCATTCCATTGAACTAATGAATCCCTCCATTGCCACATTCTAATTCTAAAAACAATGGAATGACAAGTAAATTAACATTCTGTTAAAGTTTCATTATTTCATTTCCTTCCCTCAGATTTTAATGTAAACAGATGAGTTCTCAATTAGAATACAGAGGTTCATCATAGATGAAACCTTAACAGGGGGCTGAGTTTTCTAAATTCTATCTAACCATGGGAGAGTTCACACAAACACAAGACTGTCATTCTGAAGCGAATTGCATAACGCTTGTTACATGGGAAGAAAGAACTGAAGACTAAGAATCTAGGTGGTTTCAGAGGAAAGTGTCATAACTCATGGTTTTCATAAGAGGGTTGTTTTGGGATGGGGAAATCCAAGTCATAAGCACCCTCTCCAATCTCTATTTAGCATCTAAAACACACTACAATACCATCTAAGCAATCACAAGTGACAAGAGTTAGTGTAACTTCTACTACATAGTTGAAACATACATGAGATTGAAGAATGAAGTAGGAAAAAGGGAGCTACTTTATGCACAGGTGAACCATGAAAAGGTAAGAGAGTGTCTTTCTAATTTGTATGCACAGATAAACAAAATCCTACTGTCTTATATTTCAGCAATGAAGACTACAGAATCAATGATCTAAGAATCCATAGTAGCAAATAAAAATGCCCAATACATCAGCTCCTTAGTGTAGCCTAATCACAATACCACCAACGCAGCCATAAAAGACAACCAATGATTTTCCTATCACTAAACACTCATAGCGCCAAATCATAGCAAAGACAACCAACCCAATCAAGAAGACAGATACTAGTATTGAAACCTAGGCTTGAGCTCAAACTTAGGTTTTGAAATCAGGACTGACAAACACTCAAAGCTTGATCAGAATAATTATTTTCCGTCAGTTAAGTCAGACAAACACTCACAATTTTTTAAATGAAAACCCGGGTTGGTTTGGGGCATATGTTCTGACAGAGGCTATTTTTTTTTTCAGCTTTCTCAGAACCTATTCTCTAAAAGAACTTCTAGTTTTTTCCACAATCTATTCCTCAAAAGAGCTTTCTTACCTTTTTTTTCCGAACCTATTCTCCAAAAGTTATATCCAAACATAACCAACAACAAGTAGCATGTATGATACTAATACTGTACATTGTACATAGTAGTGCAAACAAAAAGCATTGTCCTTACATTACACAGAACAAAGATTTGATCTTCTAGTATTCAACACGATGTTGCTCATCATCATCACACATCATCATCATCCTCCTCCTTCTCCCTCCATAACTATCATCCAAACCATCACCCAAATCCAAATCGTCATGAGCAAAGGATCGAACAGGCGTCCTACACGTGGGGCAAGAGGCCTTCTTAAGAAGCCAAGCGTCAACACATGTCCTATGAAAAACATGGCCACAAGAAGGAAGCTTTCTGCACCAATGGCCACTCCTGAAGCCCTCCAAGCACACAACACAGAGGGAGTCACGTAGTAAGGGGTGGGGCCCACAGGGGGGGACGCGGAAGTGGGGGAGGTTTTTGATGCCAGGTGGCAGGATGCGGCCTCTGCTGCAGGTGGGGCCCAGGAGGGGGGAGCGGAGGCGGGGGTAGAGGGCGGCGAGGAGGCAGAGGGAGAGGAGGAGGAAGGCGGCGAGGCCGAGGAAGAGGAAGAAGGAGGAGGTGAGGAGGGTCATGATGAGGGCTTTGAGGAGGATGGAGAGGAGCTTTGGGTGGACTTGTTCATGCTGCTGGTGGATTGGAGGCATGGGATTGAGGAAAGGTGGGATTTTTTGGAATTGGATGGATTTGGGGTTTAGAGGAAGAGGCAAATTAGATAGGAGAAGCAGATCGGCTAAGGATGTTCGAGAGTTTGAAGAGTTTGAGGTTTGTTTTGGTTGGGGATGGAAGGAAGGGAAAACAGAATCAGGGGGCGGCGCGGTGGTCCATAGATTTACAATCACCTTCGTGTTTCTAAAACATTACAATTTACATATTTACGATTGGGTAGCTCAAAATTCAAAATTTGAATAGTTTCGCTCAAAATATAAAGAGTTTTTTTTTTTATCAAGATAGAGTTTTTCATTAATGAGAATCAAACAGTATACAGACTCATAGAATTAGGATAAAAACCAAAGACCAACAACTAGACTCTTAAAACAGTAAAACAAACATTAACTAGACATTAATCAGACAAATGAGAATCATCCTCTGGCAGGTTAGTGGTAAGAAAACAGACTAATGTTTCTCCATGATTAAGTGAATATGAAAAGGCTATAGAGGGTGAGTGTCCAAAGACATGCTCGCTTGAGCACACCCCTGTGGTGCCAACAACGCTGCAAAGGCAGCTTCAAATTCCCTTTCACTAGAAAGGTGGGACAACACTTGGATTTGCAAAGCAAACACCAAGAAAGAGCAAATCATGGATATCATTAGCCAGCTTCCAAACCAAACACACAAAAGGAGACAAACAAATGACCAGTCATACAAACACACATTACACATTATTTGATAAAACTTAAAACTAGGACCTAAGAAGGGGAACAAAGACTCTAAGGATACGACCAGAGAAATCGGCGGCGGAGGGTGGGAGAAATGGGTCGGCGGCGGAGGGAGGGAAGAGTGGGTTGGCGGCGCAGTGAGGAGGGAGAGTCTCAGTGGCGGCGGCTGGAGGGAGTCGGCCAGCTGCGGAGTGTGGGTGGAGGGGGCCGTCGGCGGAAGGTGGGTTGGCGACGGAGAACCGCGAGAGCACAGCGGCAGAGGGAGTGGAAGGCGGCACAGTGGCGGGGGATGTGGGGATCCGGTCGGCGAGAGAGGGTGGGGGAAGAAAGGCGACGGCGGCGTGAGGAGGGACCACGGCGGTGGGTGCGGTGAGCGGCGCGGTGGCCAGTGGGGGTGATGTGAAGGGTGATGTTGTGAGTGGTAGGGAGAGAGGACCATGGTGGAGGGGAAGGTTCTCCCAATGGAGAAGAAGGGGCTCACCCTTATGGTGAGAAAAGAAGCTCTAACCCTAGCAGAGCAAAAGGGGCTCACCCTCATGGTAAAAAAAATATAAAGAGTTCACTCTTACAATCTTCTATGATTTAATGCACTTTTTTTTATATTCATTAATACTTACATATTTCTCATCTTAATACTGTCTGCCCCCTTCAGTCTGTAATATAAGAGCTCACCCACAAAAAAATAATGTTTCTTAAGAAAATCTTGTAAAACTTAGTTGGATATTTGGAGTCAATGTTTTTTTTCTAAAATTGCTCATATTTATTTAATACAGTTCTTTTAAAAAAGAGAAATATAAAAGCGTTAATAAATATGGAAGAGAATTAGGTGTAAAGTAAGAAAAATGCGTTAAATGACTAGAGAATGTGAGATGAATTCTTATATTTTGGATTAAAATCATTCAAATTTTTTACTCTTATATTATGAATTAGAGGGAGTATTATCATAATAAATGGGGATAAAGTTGGAAAAAAAATAGCATTAGACACGCAACTAAATCTAACAAAGAAAACATGTTTTGTTGGTTGAACAGTTGAACTCTTATATTGCGGGCTAGATGGTGTATAATGCAAATGCACACATACAATACAATGTCATTTATTTATAGGTAATTGTCGCTAGTTGCACGACACATGAGCAATACAGAACATGGCAATCCACTCGGCATGAAAATTTGACTCTCCTATTTTAAACCTAATAAGTAGATCAATCACGTCATGTGTACAACAAATTAAAACCCTCCATGTCATTTAAAATGTCCACCCTGGTGAGTTTGTACTGTCATGAACTGTCTAGGTCATTTAAATTATAACGGTTGATAGGGTTAAAATAGACGGAATTGTGCTGGGTGCAACTGCATAAATTGTTGGTTGATTTATTTCACCTTTTCCTAGTCAATTGTGTTGGCCGTTGGGTGTATTTATTGTAATAGTCCATTGTGCTAACTACAATTTGATCTATACCGCATCATATATATTTTTCCATATTGTAATTGTATTTAAATACATTGCATTATTTCCCTTTGGCCATAAACAAAACACATTGCATTATTTCAGTTCCCAAAAAAATGCATCGCACTATATATTAAGAATTAAATTCATCAGCTATGGTCATAGTTTCACAATGTAGTAATTTAAGGTTGAATTCCTACTAGAAAAATGTGCTCGCATCTCGTGAAGATTCCTTTTATTTTCAGTGAAGATCGAATATCCTATTCAATTTTAAGATCCATACGCAAGTCATGGCAAAAAAGACAAAAGACCTTGTGATAATGTTTCTTTGTTGAATGACTGGAATAACCTTGCTCAGCCACATGATGACCTAAATAAACAATCTCTTTGTTTAAGGATTTGGTTGCTGAGCTCATCCTGCAACCAAATCATATCCTCTCTTTGAATAACCGTTGGTTTATTGAATGATAGAGGGAGGGAGAGATTTACACAGTGGCATTGACACCTTCTCTTTCTCATTTAATTAATAAGAATAATTTGCTCACGTCAGCATAACTAATTACATCCAAATCGGCCATGCATGAAATCTAATAGAGTTATTTACTTATTTATTTGGGTTAAGAAAGCCTGGATAATCTCTTAATTAATTAATAAGTAAAAACATAAGTCAAACACATGCCACGTCGTTTACTTCAAATAGATTCTCGCTTGCTGTGATATCTAACTACTTATTTATTTGTCTAATTACTTGCCTACATTTTATTCTATAATAATGCCAACTATTGTTGGTCAAGGTCTCTGTACAACAAGCTGGTGTAGTAGGCTTTCATTTTCATCGTCAGATTCTATTCTGAAACTAAACATTGAAGTGAGAGTTTAATGTCAATTCCGAGCCAATAACCTTAGAGCAACATTGTGATGCTATACCTTTTAAAACCTTTGTAATTATATTTGTCTCCGTGAGAATTCAATTCAATCACAGTGTTACACTATTATGAAAATAATAGATAAATTTGACTCACTAAATCATGATGGTTCAATTAATTAACTTGATTAAGAACTAAGCAAATCATATAATAAAAATTGGGCTGAATCGTGAGTCTTGTGAATAAGGAAAGTTGAGGGAGTCCATTCATAAACATCAATAATCTTAGTCAAAAGTGACAGCCTGAAAGGTGCATTTTAAAATATATAATAAGAATTAAGAAGATAGAGAAATTAATAACAATAAGAAAACAAAGAAGAAAACTCCGAGTCAGATAAAAAAGGAAGCATGGAAAAGTTGATACGAACCCGTGATGGAAAGTAAAAGAAATCGGATAACACAAAATAATATAAACAAGTTTTTGGATATTGATAAGTCATCCATACATATGCCCCATGCCTACTCATTTAATTTCAATAAATACTTTTAGGTTGATTCTCTTTTTCAGCAAGTTTTTGAGAAGATTATAATTGCGAAATATGTTATTAAATTATGGAATATTTGATATGTTTTTAGATTATCTATTAGTTTATAGGTCAAATAAACTAGTTTAAAGGAGAAAAAATTACGTAAATCAATTTAAAATTAACTTATTTTGTTTTTTAGAATTTTACCAAAAAAGTCAACTAGGTCTTATATTTAGAATGAAGGAAATATAAGTAAGATCAATGTTGATGCTGCTTTTAATGCAGATTCTTTGGAAGCTGCCATTGTTTTTATCGTCCGTGACTCAAATGGCTGGCTCCTGGATGGTTCTGCCCAGCTTCTTCATGCTTCCTCTAGCCTTCATTCGGAGTGTCTTGCTCTTGAGGCTGCAGTACTTTTTGCCAAGGAGAATGACTTGCATAACATCCTTTTTGAATCTGATTGCCAACTCCTTGTGAACTATCTCTCCCATGCAGATAGTATTCCAGACTGGACTTGTGAAATTATTATTGATAATATTCGCACCTCTGGATCTTTTATCAGGAACCATTCCTTTAAATGGATTCCCCGTGAAGCTAATGCCACTGCTGACTGGATTGCAAAAGCTTCTCTTTCAAGGTCATGTCCACCTGATTGGAATGTGCGACCTTCTCCTCCCTTAGACCAGTTACTTTCATCAGACTCCAGGGTTGCTTTTGATGATGGCGGCTGATTCTGCTCCACCTCTTATCTTTGTTTAGTTTTTTGTTGTTTTTTTTTGTTGTTTTTACCTTCTCTGGGACCTTTGTTTTATTTCTGCTTTAGTTTCTTTTAAACTCGTACTGTATGCTACTATTTTCCTTTAATATATTCTCTTTCGGGCAAAAAAAAAAACATAATTGGTTTGATTGGCGAAAGGGTTAAACTTTTGATCATCTTGGTAAGTGTTCACTTTATTGTGTTTGATACTTGGAGAGGTATCTTCATAGTTAAATGAATTTGAGCAAAACTTAATTGAGTTGATAGAAAATTGGTTTGGTTAGTCATGCTCCAGGATCCATCTGGACAGACCTAATAAATCATGAGTTAGAAGTCCTATCATTCAATTGTAGGTAACCACAACCCCTCTTAAAATTTATGAATAAAGTGAAAGAATTAATTGCATTGGTTGAAGAGTGTTTCTTTTTTAAAATGGTATTTAAAAGACATTTTTACCCTTTTTCTTCAACTATAAGTCCTAATTCAGTTTTTAAAAATGTTGAGAGAGCTAAAAGAATAATGTATTTATAAATTGATTTACCTAATTTTTTTGTCAGTAAACTAGTTACTTGACTTATAAATAACATATAATATATTGATACATAAAATATGTGATGATTAAGTTACTTATTTAACTTCTTTAACATTTTAAAAAGAAATTGAAAACATACATTTAGATTTTTAGGCAAATGTATATTCATACTTTTCTATTTTTTGCTCTAATATCTATGATGTTCTAGTTTTATATGAAGTTTTGCTTTCTTGAGTTTGTCATAAAATGTTTGGCCCAAAATCCTCATGGATCCATATTGTACATGTTTTCTAATTTGTTGATCAAAAAAATTATGTTTTCTAATTTGGGCTTTGCATGAATTCCGTAATTCAAGGTCCAAAAACTCTCCCCCAAAAACTGTCACCTAAATTGACAATCAAAACAAAAATTTATGTTACACTCAAGATATGGGATGTCTTATTGATTAGACATTCACATGTTGTGCGCTGGAGCCTGGAAGTTCCATGCATGGCTGGGGGACCAGCAAAAGGAAAAAGGGAAAAAAACTTTTAAGGAATAATTCTTTATATATAAAATTTTCTCAAATAATAGAGAGCGAACGCAGAAGTAAACGGCAATTGTAGCTAATAACTAGTAACCACAAATAACGGTGAATGAAAAACAACAAAACTGTGTACATTTGGCAATTGGCAGTGCATAATTGCCTATCAAACAATTGGCAGTGCATAATTGAATAGCATCGCTATCCTTGGCGCTTAGCTGATGATTTGCTTCATTCTTCATCAGAAATTTTGACTTCAGACTCTATATATATTTGTTAGCGGTATTATTATTTGAGGTGTAATGTAACACCCATTATGGAAGATAGCAACAAACTCAATTATTAGAGAGTAACAACACAAGACTGCCTTTTTCATTGTTCAGTGATATTGACACTTGCTTCGGTGAGCCTCCACAAAAATCCCCACGCTCTGCTCACTCCCACTCTAACCAAAACCATCATTTGCATTCCATTCCATTATACAAATATAAATCAATTTTGTAGGATAAATCAACAAAGTCTGACACGATTAACTAACGTATGACTTGATCCCTTAAACCTGATGTCATATATCTAAAGTAGGTGGCATGAGTAAAGAAAGAGCATGATTAAAAGTAGAGTTGAGAATTCAGGTCAAGCCTCTTGGGCTAAACCCTAGCCCCTGGGCTACCGAACTTTAATTTTGAGGTGAAAATGGGGATGGAGCTTTGAGGGGGCGGTCCTTAAGGGCAATGAGCTTTGAAAGGTTGGCCCTTAAGGGCTATGGACTTTGACAGACCGGACCGTTTAAGCATAATTCACTTATGACGGTGTACTCCCTCAAAAGCTGATGTCCTGATGGCTTCACACTATGGCAGACCACTGAACCTCTTACTAGTCACATTCTTTGCTCATATTTTCCCATATGTACTTTTATGTTGAATGTGTTTCAATTTAAATATTAATGTAGCGAATACATATAAATTATAATGGAGATAATTACACTCTTAAAACTAGCAATTGGTAAATTGGCATATAAGAGTTCAAAATCTTATAAGATACTCCCTCTGATTCTTAATATAAGAGCCCAAAATTTGAATTATTTTGGTCCAAAATATAAGAGCTCATATCACCTTCTCTCATCATTGAATGTATTTTTTCCTACTTTACCCCTAACTTCTTTTCCATATTTATTAATGTTTATGTATTTCTCTCTCTTAAAAGTATTATAATAAATATGGTCAATATTGGAAATGAAGCATTAACTCCAGACACCCAACTAACATTCACATGTTTTCTTAAGAAGCGGTTTTTTGACGGCTGACCTATATTAGAGACCAGAGGAAGTATCTCTCTAAAGGTACTTCTCTCAACATGAAAATATCCTTTAAATTAGTGATAAAACTCTGATCAAAATCTCATATATAATTTTACAAAAAAAGGATATCACTTAAACTTATAAACTTTGAACATCAATTAATGACAAGGGTAAAATGAGAAAAACACAATTAATGTTATAGGTATGACGATACCTTATTGTAAGGACCATTTATTTTTGGGAATTTATGCCTTATAATAAGGACTAGAGTATATTCTAAATATGCGGCAAAAAAGGTATAATGATTTTTTGTATAAATTTTCATACAAATTCATGAACATCAAAAATCGAAATCATTGAATGATATTTCATCTGCTCCCATATCTATCGATCCTCCCATCTAGATCCAACCAAATATAAAAAGACCATTACTACTAGAGATATTACTAGTTCAGTAGTTCACACCTATCACTTCAATGTAGCTTCCACACTCCCTCCTCATAAAGACACATTCATAGCTTTCTGCTTACAAGTATGGTAATCACATTCAAACTCACTCGCCTGTTCATTTCCACGCGTAAACCATAAAATCTCTCTCTCTCTCTCTCTCTCTCTCTCTCTCTCTCTCTCTCTCTCTCTCTCTCTGGGGGCTTTCTGCGAAATTGCCGGAGAAAATTTTGTACTGCTAGTACTAGTTGATATGCATAAAACAAAAAGAGAAGTGACCACGGAAAGTACTAGATTCATACTCAATGGAACAGAAACATGTGAATGCAGAAGAAAATATAAGGCATTGGATTTTTAAATCCCACAATTCATTCATATCAATCTTTTCCTTTCACTGCTTTTTTTGATCTACAACTACACTGAAGATGGTTCATTCTAAAACCAAAGACCCAAAAAATTAGTTCAGAATGTTCAAAAGAAATTAAACAATTAACTAATCAACTAACTACCTACAAATCGGCAGAAAAAGATGATGAATGAACAACCTTGTTTTGTTTTCCACTAAGCCAAAGCAAAGTTCTTCTAGCAAATGAAGGAGCTCTACTAGTACTACTATTTGCCTGCCATGAATCTACACTGTAACAACTTTGATTTTCCTCATCATACCCAAATTCACTTCCTCCTCCACTCTCTCCCCATTTTGTTAAATCCATCTCAGAAATTGTACTCCTTGATCCCAACTTCCCATTATTCCTCTCCTTCAAATCATCACCATCATCTAATTTTGTGTCCAATGGAAATCTAAATGACACAGCCCTCCTTGTAGAATAATCTTCAAACCCAATCTTCCTCTTTTCTTTCTTCTCTCTTAGCCAAATCTTTGACACCGACATGCTCTCCTTTCTACTAACAACCCCAAATCTAGAATCTTTACTCTTTCCTTCTCCTTCTCCTTCTCCTTCAACCCTTTTGCCATCAAGATCACAAAATCTGAAATCCCTCCTAGATTCAAAGTCACACTCTGACATTGCCAGCCTGTTTCCTTTAGTATTCAAAAGCAAAGCACTCCTCTCTTTCCTCCTAACTTGTTCTCTAATAGGTACATGTAGTAAAGTACTCTCATCCATCACATAAGCAAAAGACCCCATAGAAAAACACCTCCTTGCTTCCCCATTAACACTACAACTACTTCCTTCACCATACTCATTTCCATTGTCATCATCCACATTCCTGATCTTCCCTAGCTTCACTGGCACAACCCCACTTGGGTCTTCATGAGTCGGGTCAAACCGGGTCGACCCGGATCCGGATTCATGGATATCCGGGTTGGCTTGGATTTCTCTGGAATTATTGTTGTCATCACTCCCAGATTCAAGGAGAAGAACAATGGGGGAACCATGAGGGACATTATTATTATAATCATTGATCAAGCAAGCTCTACAAATTGGGCATGTGGAGTGAGACAAGAGCCACGTGTCAATACAGTCCATGTGGAAAGCATGGCTACATTTGGGCAGCAATCTAAGCTTATCATCAGGCTCAAATTCAGACAAGCAAACAGCACAGTCAAAAGGCTTTGTTTTGAGGCCAATGATGGAGTTGTAATGGAAGATTGGGAGGGTGTCAATGAAGGATTGGTCAACCCCAGAATCGTGGAGGTGAAAAAGTTGTTGAAGTTGACCTTGGAGGACAGTTAAATCGGTTATGTCATCAGGGTCTCTTGCTTGTGGTTGCCAAAGGTAACGGATGAGAAGGTGGAGTAGGCCAGAGAGGAAGAAGATGATGGCTAGGATGATGATTATGAGGAGAACACTTGGGCTTATGTTGTCTTTGACTACATTGTTATTATTGGAAGTGTTAGATCCAATGAAGAGGTTGTTGTTTGGAGGGGGAGGGAAGACTGTTGGTGGTTTGAGTTGTAATAAGGTTCTGGTTTTGCCCATAGTTTAGTGGGTTGGGGATGAAAGGAGGTGATGTTTGATGCTTTTGAGATGAATCATGGGATTTGAGCAGAGAAAAGGGAAGAAGAAAGGAAGGAGATGAGATGGATGAGGATTGATGTAAAAGCAGACATTTGTTTTTTATGTGAAACTGAGTCTGCAAGTCTAGATTTGAAGTGAGAGAGGGAGGGGTCCTTAGAAAAAGAGTGTTCTCTCTCGTTGGAAAGTATTTAATGTCATTTAGGTGAGTTTTCTTAGTCTTGGTGAGATATTATTTGCTTCAATATTGGATAAAATTATAATATCAAATTAGTTATGGAAAATTTTCAAAATCATGCATGACAAAATTTAAGATAGGAAAAATCTCAAATAAATCCCTCCCAATACCCAAAAGGACAAGTGAGGAAACTAAACTTCCAAAAGGACTATGAAGGAACCAGTACCTACCTGTCATTTTAAAATTTTGTGAAAAGACAAAATTGCCCTCATCCTAAACACAAATTGCGAGAAGAGGGTGGGTGGTAGGGTGAGTTTAGGGTGAGGTAGTAATTTGTGTTTTAGAATGGGGGCAATTTTGTCTTTTCGCAAAATTTTAAAATGACAGGTAGGTGTTGGTTCGTTCATAGTCCTTTTGGAAGTTTAGGTTCCTCACTTGTCCTTTTGGGTATTGGGAAGGATTTATTTGGGATTTTCCCTTTAAGATAAGTCTAGCTAAACTTTAAAACAAGCTACTTATTTCTTGATAAGTAGCTTGAGTACTTTTTAATTTTTATGGTTGCTACGAATAGGACGCGTCTAATAGAGTGTTATTACATATTAGCACTTTTTCTTAATGAATTTGTGTTTTTAACATTTTATTTACTTATTTCTTCTATATTAAAAGTGATTGAACATTTAAGGAGAAAAAGTTGCTCAAATTTTACGATGTAATCAATTTTTTAAATATTTTTATTGATAGGTATTGGTTAATTTGGAGTGGTGTATATTTAGAACTTAGGAGTAGGATTCTCGGGGAGTACTGATAAGGAAAATTAATGAGCAAGAGTTTTTGTTTATGTTCAAAAGAATGAAAGCGAATAAATTATTAAATAAAGAATATACTATTTTATATTTTTTTAGTGTTTGACAACATCTTAGTGAAACCAAAGTTTTTATTCTAAAATCTATTTTTGGTGGTTATCCAAACAGGCTCTTAATAAATTGTTAAATAAGAAAATACGGAGCTGTAAATTTGAGAGGACACTACCTTGATTTGGGTGGTTGACTTTTGGGCATCAACCCCAAGGCGGAGATGCATTCAGATTCAAGGAATATGATTATTAATGGGTGTCAGGAGATTTATTACTATTTTATATTGAAAAAGTTTACGTCATTTAAGTGATTAACCTATTTGATTTAGTTGACTTTAAAAAATGGGTATCCTTTTTTGAAAAAGAAGTGTGATTGTCAAAATGGGAAGGATGGGATATTTATGTTTTACTAATTTTCATGACTTGGGTGATTCTATTCCATTCCGTATTCATTTGGCAATTCAAAAGAAGCATCCATGGCTGAATGGTTAAAGTGTCCAACTCATAATTGGCGAATTCATAGGTTCAATTCCTACTGGATGCACGTCAATGGGATCCTCCAAGATCAGAATTTTTTTTCTTAGAGTCTTCAGTGTCCGGCCCACTTCGAGGAACCGACTAATCCGAAGTCACTGTCGGATTCCCCATTTTGGGGGTGACGACTTTCCAAGGGTTTGATCCCATGACCTGGTGGGTACGCGGTGTCTTACCTTCCCCTTTCTTACCAATGGGCTAGAAATCAGAATTGAACGGAAGGTAAGTGATCTTATATTTAGGAATGGAGAGAATAATAAACTTTACCAATTTAGATATAAAAAGACTTTTGTGTCCTTCATTAAATTATTCTCTTCTTCAACCTCTCTCCCTTCACCTTGCCCGGTGCCACCTAGGGGTGAGCAAATCAAACCGAAAACCGACAAGCGAACCGAACCGAATTGAATTTGGTTATTTCGGTTCGGTTAAATCGGTTTTCGGTTCTTATTCAGTTTTATACTTCAGTTATTACGGTATTCGGTTTTCGGTTCGGTTTTTGCAAACATGATTCGGTTAACCGAATAACCGAATTAATAAAAAATAATAAAAAGAAATATTATTTTATTATATTTTTTTTTAGATAAGTTAAAATTTAGAGTTTAAATCTATAGTTTTTGTATTTCTTTTTTAAAATTAAAAATGATATGCAATATATCAATATAAAATGTTGAGTTTTATATATTGAAAATAAAAAAAAAGATCAAATTTATTATGAAATAAATAAATTTCGGTTATTTCGGTTAAAACCGAAATGAACCGAATTATTTCGGTTGATTCGGTTCGATTACAAAAAGAATTCGGGTTCGGTTCGGTTTCCATAATATACACAATTCAATTTTCGACTATTTCGGTTTTTACCGAATAACCGAACCAAAAACCGATTGCTCACCCCTAGTGCCACCGTGCAGAAGTTGGCCGCCGTCGTCCGGCTACGACGAGTGGGTGAGGGAGAGGCCGGAAATCATGGGTAAAGGGAGAGAGGTTGAAGAAGAGAATAATATAATGTTCGGAGGCATGAGAGTCTTTTCATATCTAAATTTTATATTTGCACCTGAACCCCAAGTTGGTACCTTTTTGCACCTCACAAAACTCAAGTATTAGAAACGCTCATAGGGACAAAGTTTAGTATTATTTTTGCACATTCGCCCTTTTAAAAATGACATTTCCTTTAATATTATAACCGAAAAAGGCAAGATTACTACGTTTTCAAGCTTTCAAGTCATTGTAAACCCAAAAACTTCCGAGGCAAATTTGTATCTATTCCTTTTTATAAAAGAAAATAAATAAAATAAGACAGTTTTAACAAATCTAAAAAAAAATCATATGTTTATCATTTACTCTAATAATTATCAATACCCCCACAACAGCTACCTATACTTTTAGAAGCCAACTCAGGTCTACCTCTTCTAATTCATAAATTTTGGTTTGCTTAAAGCAGTTTCTTGCATCAGATTACGTACATTACTCTTTATTTCGTGTTTGTCTATGAAAAATGAGGTGGTTATGCTTTACTTAATCCTTTTGACCGAGGTTAGTTGATTTTCAAATCTGAACAAACAAGTTGAATTATGAAACGTTTTGTGCTGTAAAGGATTAGGTTTCGGATAACATATAGTATACACACTTGTGAGTAATCATTAAGTCAATGATAAGTCCTTTGAAACAACAACAAATAACAATGTTGTGTCCGGAGTAATTGACTTTGTATAAGGAGAATAAGAATGTTAGATTAATTACTTTGAAGTATCTACATATTGATATTTTATTATTTTTAAAAATAATTTCCCTAATTTAAAAATATGTTTGTAGTATAATGCAAACTAATTAATATTTTTAATAATTAAGTAATTTACTCAACTTCATTGATGGCTCTAGACAAAATTTATCGGCCTTGATCTAAAGGTACGTAGTATAAAAATATAAACATGGATTTCAAGATTTTTGGTCACCTAATCTTGAAAACCCAGACACATTGCTGCGAACTATGCTGCTAATAAGCAAATCTCACCTAATAATAAGTTAATATCACCGCTACTAAAACTTGACTTTTTTCATATAAAAGAAAAGCCAAATACTTGAGCCAAGCCTTATATCACCGTTGTCATTTACGTCTCACAATCTCGATTATTCTTATTCACTAGCAATTAGGGTTTATTTATATTTATATTTATATTGTAACCTATATCTACAGGTGTAAATGTACCACAACAATACAAGAGGCAGAATATTCAATCATTGCCTTCAGCTTTATTTCCTTTAATTTCCGTTTCTTTGTTATGGTATCAAATCCATATGAAAACATATATATGTTTAATATTTGAATATAAAATCAAGTTTAATATTTGAATATGTTTATCCGTTTTCATAAAAACTTGCATACCAAAAGTCTATATTCCATTGTTTTTTTTTGGCCGGAATATATCCCATTGTTATTACTCTCCCTCTTGGCATAATTTCATATTCATTTAAGAAATTATTACTATAATTGTCACTATTTTATACCCTATCATAAATAAGTATGAACTTTTTTTTGGCCAAAAAATAAGTATGAACTTGAAAAAATTAATTATTACATAATATGTTTAGCTACATTTAATAGTGTCATTTGAATTCTTATATGTTGGAACGAATGAACAAGTAATCAATTTTTTATTACTCCCTATTTCCCTTATAATAAACTTCAAAATAATTACTTTGTGTTTATAAATAAAAGAAACAAATAGGTGGAATAATTATGTCAATTCATTTAATTTTTTTCTTATTTTACCTCAATTCTCTTTCATACTTATTAATGCCGTTGTTTCTCCCCTATTTCTATAGTCCCATCATAAACAAGGATAACATTAAAATAAAAGTTTTATCAAAGACATCATTGGCTAGTTGGTTGAGCTGGTAAGTGAGTTCGACTTCCTTAAGATGCGAACGTGCGTTCGATTCCTGGAAAGTCTTCTCATTGAGAGAGAAGACAATCTTACCTATATGTAACAAAAAAAGGTTTTACCAAAGATATTTACATTTATAGATTTCAAATAACTTTTAACAGACTTTTTTTCTTAAGAAGGACCATTCAGCAGCTTTTTTTATCAAAATTATTTGGCAGTTGAAATATTATAATAGGAACCAAAGGTGGTAATAACCATTATAGAGAACATGTGAGGAAAAGATATTAATGGTTAAAATTGAAAAATAAAATATGCATTAACTAAATGTCTAAACAAATTAAACATCAAATGAAACTTTTATTTTAGGATAGATACATTCACAAATTTCGAACATATAATTTTATACGAACATAGTATTATAGTGCATATTTTTGTGGACTAGAAAATGAGATATTCATTTTCAAAAGTCCCATATTGTGCTGATAGTATTTTTTGACGGAATTCTGTCAGAAAAATGCATTTCCGATGACAATTCCGTCGGAACGTATTTTCCGATGAAATTAGTGATAGAAAGCATTCCATTGGTGATTGAATAAACGATCCGTAGGTGATTTGTCAATGCCTTAACTTGTTGACAGATTTTCCGTCGGAAAATTCACTAACAAAAATTCTGTCTGAGAAATCTAATTTTGTTTGTGATTTCAGCAATTCACCGACGAAAATTCCGTCGGTGATTTTAGTGATTTCCATTTACTTTTTTCTGTTTCTATATCACCTATTTACATAAATTTTATTCTGTATCACTATTGAATATTTATGGGGCAAATATAACGAAATCCTACAATTCCATTATCTAGTTTGATAGATATGTAATACATATCAATTAATTTAATAGCAAAGGTTATACATAGCAAATTTAAACTAGCTTAGCTAGTAAAGTCATCAAGCAACAAACTAGCTAGGACAGCGTATCTATACATCTTTTCCAGATTTTTGAATGTGACTTTTCCAGCTATGGCGCTCGGATTTTTCATCTTTATCATCTTCCATTATCCCTCCACCAGGTGCTGCTAACTGAAGGAGGGCTTGAGGGAGAGAAGTTGAAGCAGAACGGCTAGAGGTCGATACGTATTTCTGCTAAAAAAAAATAGCCATGTTATGTCTTCATCACATACTTCAATAGACATGTAAAACAAAAGAATACAAACTTCATAGTACATGCCATATTAAGAATTCGCCAGTGTTATCAATTGAATTCCTGGAAACAAATCAAGCAACAAAGAGAATCGGAACAACATTAATTCACTTGTAAATGACTTTTTACTTCGTCATTGGTCAGACCATCAACCTGCATGAGTTCTCTGATTTGTTTTGGGGTTGCCGCTGCATTGAAGAAACCCAGAAATGTAAATCAGATACAAAGAACTCAAACAGAAAATGCTATGATAGTCAAATCATTTTCCAGAACAGTTTTAATCAAAATTCTATAAAATCATTTTTCATTCTATTAAAATCACTTTTAAATATGACGGGTTGACGTGAGTAGTAAGTACTCTCGTCCCTTGAGTAAGTGGTTGGGGTTCGATCCTAACTCTTGCGAATGAAGCAAATTTACAGGCCAGCTGTCTATCCCCTATTTGGGTCTTCAGAACAGCGAGAGATTAGTCCCACTTAACATACAGGTGAATACCTTGGGTAACAAAAAAAAATCACTTTTGAAAATAACACTCAAACTTAAATAGCATAATAACAAATTTAATTCAAACCAAATTTAATATTCCAATCCATAATGGAAATACACAATAAGCCCTATCTAGCCAAATCATTGCTATGGCAGAATAATAAATAAACGGCCAAAGAAAGGACTTTTAAATCTGTAGAGGAAGATGAAAGAGAAGAAGAGACCACATAGAGATATATATGTTTATATTCTTTTTTATCAAAATATGTGATTATATTCATCAGAAAAGGAAAGTGACAAAAATATCGTCGCAAACTGTACAGAACTACTAGCAAGTGTTCTAAACCTTTCATGCCAAGAAACAAAAAACCCTGCATCAGAGTCATTTCAAAGATGGTTAAGAAGTCTAAATGCTCTAATAATGCTTTATTAATGCAATTTTGGAACAAATAGGACAGAAAATGAACATTACTGTAAAGAATTTATTTCTGCCTGACATAATAACAGGGGCCCTTGGGTGTTTTTCTGGGGATTCAAAATTCAAATACTTTACACAATAAAATTTAAAAGAACCTAACAAACTCTCAAGTCTCAACTTTTTTATCATGACCACCTAGAACAGGCGTGTCATATAAAAATGTGCCGATGAAAAAGCATTAAAGTATTCGATGAAAATTCTAATATATTGCAGTAATTGCTTAAATCAGAAAAAATTGTGCCAGATCTTCACCACTCTCACGACATAAATTCAATATGTAACGTGTAAATGTATATTGAACTAGTATCAAAAGTCGCACATATTAAATAATGTATTTTTAAGTATGAAGGGATGCAAAAATGCAGGGATGTAACTCAGGGCTTTATAGATTTGTCGTTTAAAACAGATTGGGCCGCCATTGGCTTTTCATAGCATATTTGATACATAATCAGAACCCTGTGAATATTCATTGAAAATCAATAGACCATAACTTGCTCAGTATTGATTAAGAAGTAGAGCAGACAAAAGATAACTGTGACTATATATATATATAGTCACAGAAAAGAGTATCATATATATATGATACTACAATTAGAATCTTTAAAAAGTATGTGTATGTTATCATTTTCAGATTTCCGTATGCTGTTTTCTCTGGCTGTATGAAGTTTGATTATAGAACATCAAAATGATCTATTATTTAGCTTATTTAGAATTAGTTATTGGTCAATCCGATTGAATTTATTGGTGAAAGTGGTTTAATTTCTTGTTAGTAAAATTGAATAGTTAGATTTTTACAGATGTACAAATCAAATTCATGCGAGATTCTTGCATACAAAATTATATGAATCACTTTGTTTTTCTTCTCCAATTGTAGAGTTATTGTTTTCAAACTCAATATGTAACACAAACAATGGATAATTGGTTGAACTGGTAAGTAGGATACAACCCCGTAAGGGTAGGAATGCGTGTTCGAATCGAAGTCCTCTCATTGTGAGAGAGGACAACCTTACATATGCAGACAACACTCATACCCCTCGAATCTGAATTAAACTGGGCGGTAATTGGCAAAAAAGAAAAACTCACAATGTACAACATTGAATTTTCCTTTTTACAATTCTGGTATGCGAAATTGTGTTAACTCATTATCAAATTGTAAATTGTTATAGTTGTAGACTAAGTCAAACTTCAATCAATGAAAAAAAAAACTAAGTCAAGCTTATAATTTAATATCCAAATTCTTTGCTGTTTCATTTATTACTTATATCGTGTTAAATCATTTTTTATTACATATATGGTGTTAAATCTCTCTTAAGTTGTACATAGCCTTTTCGATTTTATGGTGCCTACTTCCTAGTGACTTTTTTTTCCCAATATACTGCCTAGTGACTTTATAATAATGTAAATTATGAGCCATTGTTGCTAAATTAAGTTTATTTGAACTGAAAAAACGTATTTAAATTAAAATGTTACTTTTATATTTCAAACTTAAATAAAAAATAACTTTACGAGACATTATTATAAAAAATTATCATTGAATTTACATTACTATTGTAGATTTAATTCTCTATATATGTGCCGTGATTTACACGTTTCACCATAGATTATTTGTCAAAGTAAACGCCAAATCATTGAACGTTCAGTTGAAATTTTTAAGAAAATATTATTTATATATCTTACAAATGCTTAACATGAAAAAAATGTGTGTGTGTTATTTCATATTTTATAGCGCCTTCAACATAATAATTTTGGGCAACAATAGCTAGTCATTTTCAGTTTTTACTATAATCTGACAAATGCTTAACATGAAAAATGAATTCCACAAGGAAAAAAAAGAGCAAAACTTTTATACACATGCTTTTGCTACATGTTGTGGGGGAAAAGGATAGATGGTTCAATTCATCGATCCTCTTGGCCAAAAAAAAAAAATTTCATCGATCCTACATGTACATTCTCTAAACCACAGACACATTTATATAAACTTTCAATACTTTCATAGTCATATAATAAAAGGAAAAGATTAAAAAAATGTACATTTCCCTGTAAGCCTTCCTTGGAATGATTTATGAGATTGCATACAAAATACCATCATTTATTTATATAAAAAGAGTGGGAGCTATAATCACTGTTATATTCTGCGACGCCTTTTTGCTTTATGTCCATTGTCTGCGATAGAGTGGAAACTAACTGCGACTGAGAATGCATGGCCGTGTTCATGAAATCTCCACCACCAACTTGGCACGGATTCTGCTGGTTGGCCCCCAAGTTACTATTTGGTGCGACAACGTCATGATCCTTAGATTGCACTAATTCTTCCATGGAGTTATCATAAGCCACAACAGTACCATTGTTATGGTTGAAGAGTGGGAATGCATGATTAACATTAAGAGGTGCCATCATTGGTATCCCCGATTCTAACTGTGAATAAGTAACATCATTATTAATCATTGAAAATGATGAGGAAGCATGGAGTTGTCTGTAAATCTCTAGTTGTTGTTGAATAGTACAAAGTTCTTCTTGAGCACAACAAATTTGGTCTTTAAGCCTGTTAATATATTCCATACAGCCACTAACAGGGAATTTCTCTCTGGCATTAGCTTCAAAAATGATGGAACCCATGGCTTCTTTATACTGACTATGATCTATCATTCTCAATATCTTCACTACGTTCTTGCATCCAAATAGCTTGTAGACATTCTGAAATTTCTTGGGTTGGTCAAACGGGAAGTAAGGAGCAAAAACACAATCTGATTTACACCTTTTACACTGATAGTGGCAGGCTGCACATGCTGGAAAGTGTACGAGTTTGAGTGTGTGTTTGTAGAGAGAGAGAGAGAGAGGGAGGGAGGGAGGGAGGGAGAGAATGAGTGTGAAAACTACCTAGGGACACTTGTTAAGAAATTTATTTGGAAATATATCATTTCTAGTTCTAGGGCTATTATCAATAACATTAATTTATCACCACCACCAAGAAAATCTCATTGGACATAGAAGTCACAAGTAGCAGGTTAAATCATCATCAAATGGAATTGTATTACTTTAACTCCATAATTAAATACTTTCATTCTAGTCTAATCTCTCTTCTAGAGTACTATTATTAAATTACCACCACCAGCACCAAGAAAATCTCCCCCTCCATATATCAATGGAGATTTTGAACCACGGAGTAAAAAAAAAAAAGAACAAAATCTCGATTTTTTCCCTTTTTAAACTATCTCAGAGTAGAGTGCTAGAGCTAGACAGATAAAGAACAAGAAAAGAAAAGATCTTTTCTTTTAGTATCTTTGTAACATCAAAATCATCATAATGTGTGTATGTAGAAAGAGATGGAGAGAGAGACCTTGATAACGAGGACGCCGATTGCGATCGCCACCGTTCGAAGCCATTATATTGGTGTCAATGAGTCTTGGATTAGTGAGCTGAGCAAGGTTATATATTCATGCAATGAAAAGAAGAAAGTTAAGGTTAAGAAAAATTAAGATAGCAATCAAGTTGTTACAAATTCACAAGTGACACAAGGACCCATCATGATTATATTATTCTACAAATTAGAACAAGAATCAAAATTTTAAGAGCACAAGAATTGAAATTAAACCTCAAGATCGAGAGGAAAGGAGAATGAAGAAGATTGATTATGAGGATTTGAGGTTATTGAGAGAGAGGTGATGGAAGATTTCAAAAGAGAGAGGAGAGTGAGAAAGAGAGAGAACAATTTGAATCTTGGAACTTATATGAAGAAAACTTCTCAAAAATAGTCAGTTCACCACAAAATATATTTTTTAAAAAATATATTTAAAAAATCTAACACCCTGAAAAAGAAAAATGATAAATAAATCTCTTTCAATATCAAAATCCCAATTGCGACTTTCATAACATTAACAATTATTAACAACTCAAAGTGACCAATTTAGGATTTTAAAATTAGAAGAGATTTATTTGTCATTTTACTGGATAAAAAAGTTGAGGTGACATGACACCATTTACACATAGTAGAGCCAACCTAACATTTTTAACCTTTCTAAATATCCACATACGAGACATTGACTCTTTTCAAAATTTCTTGGTGTTTAGTGATCAATATCCATAATTTTTTTTGCCTTTTTATTAATTGCTTTGAGTTAAGGATGCAAACCAAACAATTATTTTGTGAATTCTATTGGGTGATGTTATTAAACTAACTTCAATCACGTTGTTTCATCTATACCGCTAAATTAGAAATAATCTCATAATAATAAAAATTCATTGACACAAGTTTTTGTAAACTTAATATATATAATTAAGGGAAAATTAATTTGTAGTCTCTCACAAGGGACTTAATAGTAGAAATGTCTCATAAACTCCACATATTAAAGTAGGGTCCCTAGGGACCTTATTACTTTAATATACTTCAAATAAAAAGAGCTAGATTATCCATTCTTCCACTCCCTGAACTTGTTATACGTACACATGACCTTGTTATTCCTGTCTATGATCTCGTCAATGTTTGCCCATTAACTTGTCATAGGGTGGACCATGATGACCTTGTTAGAGTTGTCCATGATCTTATTATACGTGTGCATAACCTCATCATTCCCTGCACATGACCTTGTCACAGGGAGGGGCAATCTGGTCTTTTTGTATTTGGAACATATAAAAGTAAGGTCCCTAGAGACCCTACTTCAATATGTGGAGTTTATGAGATTTTTCTACTATTAAGTCCCCTGTGAGGGACTACAAATTAATTTTCCCTATAATTAATTGATATTGATTATTTTTGCCTCTCCACTAAGGATTGCAATAAAAAAAGAGGAGAAAACGAGCTGAACATATTATTTAGTGTTGAAAGTTCTTAAATAAACCCGGTTCACCTTGTTATTCAATTCACAGTTTAACTAAAGGGTTAAGGTGTAAATTTATCAACAGACTATTACCAGAAGTGCACTGAGCACAATTGACTAATAAAAGGTGCAAATTTACCAACAGGCTATTACCATAAGTGCACTCAGCACAATTGATTAATAAAATGTGCATATTTACCGACAGACTATTACCAAGAGTGCAACCAGCACAGTTGACTAAAAGAAAGATAAAGATTTACCAACCAACATTTTATTTAAGTGCAGATTTACCAATATCGTCCATTTTACTATTATTGACTGTTAAATTTTTTTTTTTGATACATGATCAAGGTATCCCCTCACTCGACAAGTGAGAGACTAATCCCCCGCTGATTTGTGGGCACCTCAAAGGGTGGGACAGCTGGCCTGGGAGATTTAATGCTTCTCCATACCCAACGCCAGGGATCGAACTCCAGACAATTGGTTAAGGGTGAATGAGTCATTGCCACTCAACCACACACCCCAGGTTACTGTTAAATTTTAAATGACATGGAAAGTTGACTCATTTATTAATGTTTATATATTAATAATAAATAAAAGTAACAATAACATTTTTAAGGGTAGACGAACCTTTGAGCTTTAATTTATATATCATAGTGCATGATGATTCGTTCAAGTGAGCTAGTAAACTCGACACCATATATAAAAGAGAAGTATTTTAAGTACGATGGTTCATACAGAATGTGGTGTGTTGGGTGTGAAGATGCAACTAATGACTGTTACCTCAAGATAAACAGTATTGATTGGTAGATCTGCACATTTTTTTAGTCAATTGTGCTAGTTACACTCTTGATAATAGTCTATTGGTAAATATGGACATTTTATTAGTCAATTGTGCTAGATGCACTTCTTGTATTAGTCAATTGTGCTGAGTGCACTTTTTTTAACACATTTTTCGGACCAAACACAACAACAAAACCAACTAACGCGGTTGGCAAGCTGAAGTGCGAATGTTCTACTTATATACTCACACACACACACATTTCTGGTCAATTGTGCTGAGTGCACTTCAAGTAATAATCTGTTGGTAAATTTGCACATTTTATTAGTTAATTGTACTTAGTGCACTTTTGATAATAGTCTATTGGTAAATTTGCACCTTAACCCTATTATAAGGACAACCTTGTGCCTTCTATTATTGCTCTAGGGTCTAACCTTAGTATCCAAAGGCCCCATTAGCACGCAAACTCACACTTAATATCTTTTAAAGAAAGATGAGTAAAGCAGCAAGTAGTGATTTTTATTATTTCAAGCCTAGATTTAAGTTTTTCAACTATTTATTTTTATTTTAAAGTAAAAAAGAACTATTTATTTTTATTTTCAATTTTACAATTATAAAAAAATTATTTTATATTTTTAATAATCTGTAATATATAAAAATGTCTAAATTATAGTTGAATTGCCGGACACGGTGAAAAGCTTTTGGTGCTCATCGTTGGAAATAAAACTAGTTTATTCACCCTCCTCAGGCTCCGCTCCTCTTTAATTAAATACTACTATATTAGGTTTAAAATATAAATCTCAAAGTTGACACGTGAACAACGAAGGATTAGTCCCACTTGACACGTGGGTGGGATACCCTTGAGAAATAAAAAAAAATATAAATCTCAAAGTTGTGATGTTTTTTACTTTTTATGGTGTTGTATGAAAATAATTTCCGTTTTTCACATATCATCTTCTCTAATCAAATTTAACAAACCTTTTTAAAACCAGAAAGTTTAATTATTTGAAGCCTATATTCAAACCAGATAGAGCATAATTAAAGATTTGTGGTCAAGAAAATATTCCAAAAGAGTGAACTTTTTCCTTTAATATGTTAAATGCAGTCTATTGAAAAGAAATACACAAATCAGTAAAAAAGGTTGAGGGTGATTAATGATTAATTATTGCTCTCAGTCCTAAATACTCCCTCTGGTCCCTAATATAGGAGTTAGCCGAAAAAAACGCTTCTTAAGAACACATGTGAATTTTAGTTGGGTGTATGGAGTTAATGTTTTTTTCCAATATTACCCATATTTATTATGATACTTTTAAGAAAGAGAAATATATAAACATTAAAGATATGAGAGAGAGTTAGAGGTAAAATAGGAAAAAACACATTAAATGAGGAGAGAATGTGAAATGAGCTATTATATTAGGGAACAAAACCATTCAAATTTTGGTTCTTATATTAGGGACCGGTGGGAGTATAAGATATTTTCTACTTTTGTGGAAATTAGGAAGCAGGTTAAATAATTAATTTACTTCCTCCATTTCTAAATATAAGAAACATTACCTTAGTTAGTGCGTTAAAAATGTTAACAAATTAGTTTAAATCTCGTGATATTACTATTGCACCCTTACCATGTACCTTTATCCTCACTCTTCCTCACTTGCTTGTTTATTATAAAAGAGCATAAATAAATATTAGATATGATTTTGGTATAAAATTGAAAACAATTAGAAAGCAATCTTATAATTATGATTTAGGACTAAATCGAATCCCAAAGTGGTTTTATATTTAGGAGCTGGCGGCAAAGTTGTCAAACTCGTGAGTTTAGGTAAACTCGTGGAGAGAGGGTAGAGTCGGATCGTAGGCTTGAATCGTAAACTCGTAAGAGTTTACGTTATTTTTAATAAACATGTGTTTCTTTTATATAATTAAATAAAAAATATAAATAATAATAATAATAATAATTTGACTTCAATGCATTTTAAATATAGATAGTAGATTTAAATATATCAATATTAATACTATATCAATTTCGATAGAGAAATTTTTATGAAATTCATATATAAATTCATTGAATTTGGTCAATTAAAAACAATTAAATTGAGTTTGGTGACAAGTTAACACAATTTTTTATAAGGTTGAAACGTAAAAATGGTGATTCACAATGTAAACCCGTGAGTTTCTACCGAATATTCAATAACTAAAAATTTAAGTGACTTGTGACACATTTTGGTTAGGTAGTGTCGTAAAATAGTAAAATCAGAGTGTCAACTCGTGAGTTTGACAGCAATGGCCGGTGGAGTATAAAACATGTCACATATAATTAGATTATATGGATGTTCATAAATACAATGAATAAATTTTAAACATAAAAATGACTATAGATAATAAAATGTGATTCCTAAATTGACACTAAGGGCCCGTTTGTTCCATGGGAATTGAGGAATGAAATTCCAATCAGGAATTGGGAAATGTAATTTACATATATCCCGGGGCCCACAAACTTTCTCTCTCCATCTCACATTTTTCCTCGCCCCACAAACTTTTACATCTTATTATTACCTATTTTACCTCTACTTTCCATCTTTACCCTCTTACACTCAATCCCATTTTTATTTCCATTACACATTTTCCCTCCAACCAAACAAGCCTTAAATAATGAACCAAATCAAGATTTCAACTTCCAAGTTTCAACAATGAGGTACAAATTTTGGTGCGAAAAGTGAGGGAACAAAACAAAGAAAAAAAAGAAACTAAACAACCACTTAGTTGACTCTCTAACAATAACCATAATTAATATATATTCTCAAATCTCAATCAATCATGCTCCCACGCATTGTTGTCAAACTCGCGAGTTGACTCTCCGATTTTACCGTTTTTACGACACTACCTAAACAAAACGTGTCACGAGTCACCTAAATTTTCAGTCTTTGAAAATTCGGTAGAAACTTACGTGTTTACATTGTAAATTCACCGATTTTACGTTTCTACCTTACAGAAAATTGTATTAACTTGCTACTAAACTCATTTTAATTATTTTTAATTCAAAAAATTCAATGAATTAAAATATGGATTTTATAGAAATTTATCTATTCAGTTAATATAATATGAATATTGATATATCTAAATTTACTATATGTATTTAAAATAAATTCAAGCTAATTTATTATTATTTTTTGTATTCTTATTTAATTATATAAAAGAAATACATGTTTTTTATATAAGTAAACTCTTACGAGTTTACGATTCGAGTCTACCGATCCGAATTTACCTTATCTCCACGAGTTTACTTAAACTCACGAGTTTGACAACCTTGCTCCCACGCATTCATTCATTCATTCATTCATTCATTCATTAATTCTCATTTTTATCAATCTTCAATTACCCTCTCATCTCATCTGTCCTCTGTTTTTGGCAAAATCCCACTTGTAACCAATTTTTTCAACAACAATTAATCAAAATCCAATCTTTTTCTCCCATTTCACTTTAAAAGCAAGTTTCTTTATCTGGGCTCATCAAGCTTTCATCAATAATCAATATTTTCACACATTCCTCTTTGAAGGAAACAACTTTTTTAAAAAATAATTGATTTTTTTTGGATTTCCTATATGGGTTTTCATGTTCTTCCTTCAAGGAATGATATCTAGAACTGGCTTCTCCATTCTTTGCATTTTAAGGGATCTTTGTTTGTGATGTACAACTGAAATTCATTGGAAGGTACATGGGTTTTTATTTTTGATCTTGTTTTTGTTTTGTTTTGTTTTGTTTTGATTTGTTGTGTGTATTTATTTATTGTGTTTCTTGAAGTTCACGAGAGGATCAACCAATCTGTACGACAAAGCTGACTTATTAATGTTTAAAGCTTAAATGAGTAGTTTAGCTTTAAGTTTAACTCTTGGTTATTAACTGCTTCTTTTGGCTTAAATGGTTTATATGAGCTAGCCTGCAAAGATTAATAATGATTGGTTTTGACAGTTACAACCAATTTGTTTGAGGCTATTAGAAATCTCGTTGGAGTTGTTGGTTGTTTGGTGGAAAAAGGAAGAAAATTTACTCAGACATGTCCATTTCAGTTGAATGGCTTCGGATTGATTGAGGTTTGACCAAAAACTTTTGAGGGTATATCTCAATTGGAAGCTTAGGAAACTTTTTTATGAGTGTGGTGTTTAGGTGGGACTGATTTGGTTATAGAGGGAGCCATGGGGTTTCTAAGTCTTGTGGGGAATTCATTTGGCTGTTCAGCCTCTGGGGAGAGATTGGTTTCTGCAGCAAGAGATGGTGATATTCAAGAAGCCAAAGCCTTATTGGAATATAATCCTCGTTTAGCTAGGTATTCCACTTTTGGTGTTAGAAATTCCCCTCTACATTACTCTGCAGCTCATGGCCATCATGAGGTACTTGCAATCCTCCATGGGATATGCGGTTGTGGGTTTTTCAATTAACCTCTTCATATAAAGCAGGGGTAAGACTGCCTAATATATTCTCTTCTTTGGCACACTCACTGAGTAGGGACTCGAACTAAGCTGACATTTTTTTATTGCAATTCAATAATCCTCGGTCAAATTAAATGTCCCACTAAGCATGTGAATTAGAACTTTATATTAAGATTACATTTAGGGTTAATGACTACAACCATTCCGAAAGTATACTAAAAATCTTAACCCTAATTGATAACTTTTTCGCTCTCAATTTCGCTTAGAAGTTCTAATGAAATGGAGCAATGCTTCCCCAGTCTGTTATTGAGTTTGACCTATAATGCTAACCAGCCATTTGACTAACATGTTAATGTTCTCACGTAGAATTTCAAGGAAAATTAGTAGTAAAAAATAATTGAATTAACTGACCGGGTTAGCATTGCTTCATTTTAGAATTTTTGTGTTTTCATTAAGATGGAAAAAACTTTTAAAGAGAGGTTGAGATTTTGATATACTTCCACTGCGGCTTTTAGAGTTTAACCCTTTTACTATGAAATCTTTACATGCCATGCAATTAACTCAAAGGATTTATTCAATTGATGTGACCTACAAAATTAACTGAAAAGGCTAAAGAGTGATCAAATATTTTTTTCAAATAAAAATATGAAGCAAGATATTTTTTTCAAATAGAAATATGAAGCAAGATGCGTAGGGGAAACACTTGTTTAAATTCAATTTGCCGGTGATGATCAATGGAATAAGTAAACATGGCAAATAAATAAAGAGGAAAGATATTCAAAGTGGTACGGCATACATATGACATGGTAGTGTTAGACAACGCATTACCACATATATAATCATATATATACTCCATGAACCAACATGTCGGCTTAAATCCATGGTGCTTCCCTTCTACTTTATTGCTACTATTATTTCGGTCGAATTCTGGTTCTCTTTAATTAATTAGTAAGGACAGCCTTTTGCCTTCTGTTTCACGGGGCTGACATAGTTGGCATTGCTCTAACCTCTAAGCCTCTAACCTTAGCATCCAAAGCCCCAATTAGCAAGCAAACTCACACTTAATCTTTAAAAGAAAGGTTAGTTGAGCAGCAAGTAGTGATTATGATCATTCCGAAGCCTAGATTTAAGTTTTTCAACTATTTATTTTAGATTTTAAAATAAGAGAGAATTAATTAGAGGACCTATAGAAAAACAGATAATTAAGATGAGATCCCGCAAATTGTAAATTACAACTTTTATGGCTAACAATAACAACTTATTTGTCTCACATAACAATTCTCGGAACCCCATGTAATTTTAATTATGTTTATTTTATCAGACCTTTAATTATTTTTCCCTAAAAATAATCTGTAATATATAATTATCTAAAGTATAGTTGAATAGCCCGATACAGTGATAAGCTATTGGTGCTCATCATTGCGAGTAAAACTATTTTATTCACCCTCCTCACTCATCACCTCAAACTTTAATTACAAATAAAATCATCAGTTTTTTTAAACAGGCTCCTCTTTAATTAAATACTATATTAGGTTCAAAATATAAATTTCGAAGTTGTGATGTTTTTTACTTTTTTTGGTGTTCTACGAAAGTAATTTCCGTTTTTCACATATCATCATCTCTAATCAGATTTAACAAACCTTTTTTGAATCGGAAAGTTTAATTATTTGAAGCCTATATTTAAACCAGATAGAGCATAGTTAATGATTTGTGGTCAAGAAAGTTTTCCAAAAAAGTGAACCTTTTCCCTTAATATGTTAAATATAATGCAGTCTCTTGAAAAGAAATACAAAAATCAGTAAAAAAGGGTTAGGGTGATTTATGATGAATTATTACTCCTAGGTCCTAAATATAAGTTCGTTTTTACTCTCTTGTAAAAATTAAGGAAGATAACTAGTAATTTACTTTCTGTACTAAATATAAGACCATTTTACCTAATTTAATACATTTAGTTGTTAGTTAAATTACTTTAAATCAAATGATATTACCAATACATTCTCATCTACCTTGTAGGCTGTAGCTGAGACTTCTAGCCCAACCTGTTGGGTGTAGCTTGAAAATGCAAAAAAAAAAAAAACAAGTTGAGTTGCAAAAAGTTTAACCAAATTAAAATGGGTTAAAAGCGGGCTAGCTCACTTTTAAAAGTGGGCCTAATATGGTTGGTCTGAAACAATTTTGCACGTAAAACTTGTATTTGGGTCAGGTTGAACCCGAAAAATAAAAAAAAAAAGTGGGTTGAGTTAGAAAAAGTTAAAATCAAATTAAAACGATTTGAAAGTGGGCTAACCCGAATTAAAAGTGGGTTGGATCAGGTTGACCCTTTAAATCGGGTTAGCCCAAAATCCCAACTCTATTTTACCGCTATCCTCACCCTTCACCACTTGCTTGTTTATTATTAAAGATCATTAGTAGGATAATTTTGGTAAAAATTGAAAACAATATTATAATTAAGACTAAATTAAATCTCTAAGGTGGTTTTCTTTTACCCATCGTCCGTGGGTTCAGTGGCGAAGGGATTGAACAATGAGCGTCATGTTGACCACCACGTCGCGAGTTCGATCCTGGGGAGTGACTAGGGGTGGGAATGGTCAAGGTCTAGCCTGACCTGGTCACAAAATGGCTTGGCCTGTGGTATAATTGATCTGCCTGAGTCTGGCCTGTGGCCTGGACTGGCCTGGCTATTAGCCTGTTAGGAGGCCTGATTAATCAAACATACTCAATAGAAGGTTTAAAAATATGAATGGTGGGTAATATCATTTGAATGAATGCTTAGAGAATGTGCGACAATAAACACACTAGAATAGAAGATGATATAATTGTAATTTTATATTAAGAATTAATAAAAATAACATCAATTAATATAATACATAATTTTTTATTTAAATAAATATTATTTAACTTCTTAATAGGCCAGCCTGATAGGCTAATAGGCTTTTTTCTCAAGCCTGAGACTGGTCTGTTAAGCAAAAAAGTTCAAAAGAAAAAGCCTGGGTCTGGGCCTAGCCTGGATATAAGGAGGCCGGTCCAAGGCCTTAACGGTCCAAGTCATAGGCCCCTGATAGCCGACCTGGGCTATTCCCACCCCTAGGAGTGACACTTTGTTGTGTCTCCATCGCGGCGCTTGGGGAGACATCTCCGTAACTAAGTGAAGCTGGGAGTAACCTACCTGTGTGGACAGAAAAAAGGGCTTGCTGGTCATGCTCCATAGCCCACAGGGACAGGTCCCAGTGGATCATGAGTTAGGTGCCGGGTTGAACCCAAACCCCTTCCTAAAATTTATGCATAAAAAAAAAGAATAAACAAGTTTTAATTGTAGACATTGTTGTCAAACTCACGAGTTGACACTCCGATTTTACCGTTTTTACGGTACTACCGTTGTGAATTCACAGTTTTTAGATTTCTACCTTAGAGAAAATTGTGTTAACTTGCTACTAAACTCATTTTAATTGACCAAATTCAATGAATTTTTATATACATTTCATAGAAATATCTCTACTGAGGTTGATATAGTATAAATATTGATATATTTAAGTCTACTATCGGTATTTAAAATATATCCAAATCAAATTATTATCATTTTTTGTATTTTTTATTTAATTATATACAAGAAACACACATGTTTATTAATAAACATAAAATCTTACGAGTTTACAATCTGAGTTTACCTTTTGTCCACGAATTTACTTAAACTCACGGGTTTGTCAACTTTAATTGTCGAATAAACAAGTTTCAATTTAATGTGATTCCTTATTAGCACTGACACCATTAAATAATGAAGCAAATCAAGATTATAACTTTCTCAAGCTTCAACAATGAGGTGTGCAAATATTGGTGCGAAAAGTGAGGGAACAAAACAAAACAAAACAAAACAAAGAAAGAAAGAAAGAAAGAAACTAAACAACCACTTAGTTGACTCTCTAATAATAACCATAATATATATTCTCAATCAATCATGCTCCCACGCATTCATTCATTCATTCATTAACATTAATTCTCATTTTCATCAATCTTCAATTCAATTACCCTCTCATCTCATCTGTCCTCTCTTTTCGGCAAAATCCCACTTGTAACCAATTTTTTCCAACAACAATTAATCAAAATCCAATCTTTTTCTCCCATTTCGCTTTAAAAGCAAGTTTTTTCATCTGGGATCATCAAGTTTTCATCAATAATCAATATTTTCACACATTCCTCTTTAAAGGAAACAACTTTTTTTAAAAAAAAAATTGATTTTTTTTTTGGATTTCCTATATGGGTTTTCATGTTCTTCCTTCAAGGAATGATATCTAGAACTGGCTTCTCCATTCTTTGCATTTTAAGGGATCTTTGTTTGTGATGTACAACTGAAATTCATTGGAAGGTACATGGGTTTTTATTTTTTATCTTGATTTTGTTTTGTTTGTTTTGATTTGATTTGTTGTGTGTATTTATTTATTGTGTTTCTTGAAGTTTACGAGGGGATCAACCAATCTGTACGACAAAGCTGACTTATTAATGTTTAAAGCTTAAATGAGTAGTTTAGCTTTAAGTTTAATATTTTGGTTATTAACTGTTTCTTTTGTCTTAAATGGTTTATATTTATATGTTTGAGCAAGCCTGCAGAGACTAATAATGATTGCCTTTGACAGTTACAACCAATTTGTTTGAGGGTATTAGAAATCTTTTTGGAGTTGCTGGTAGTTTGGTGGAAAAAGGAAGAAAATTTACTCAGACAAGTCCATTTTAGTTGAATGACTTCGGATTGATTGAGGTTTGACCAAAAACTTTTGAGGGTATATCTCAATTGGAAGCTTAGGAAACTTTTTTATGAGTGTGGTGTTTAGGTGGGACTGATTTGCTTATAGAGGGAGCCATCAGCCATGAGGTTTCTAAGTCTTGTGGGGAATTCATTTGGCTGTTCAGCCTCTGGGGAGAGATTGGTTTCTGCAGCAAGAGATGGTGATATTCAAGAAGCCAAAGCCTTATTGGAATATAATCCTCGTTTAGCTAGGTATTCCACTTTTGGAGTTAGAAATTCCCCTCTACATTACTCTGCAGCTCATGGCCATCATGAGGTACTTGCAATCCTCCAATGCATTTGGCCTTATTTCTCTTTTCAATGTTGCATATTGTTATTGTTCTTGATTGTGTTTTGCTTGCTGTGTAGATAGTATATCTCTTGTTGGAATCTGGAGTTGATATAAATCTTAGGAACTATAGGGGTCAGGTGAAGTTTTGTTCTTTTTGTCTAATGATTTTTTTGTGCTTTTGGTATGAATGTTGTTATGTTTTGATTGAATGATTGTTCATATAAACAGACTGCTTTGATGCAAGCTTGTCAGCATGGTCACTGGGAGGTGGTACAGATCTTGATTCTGTTTAGTGCCAATGTAAATCCGATGCCACTGTCTAAGGTTTTATTTTTTTAGTGATAATGAAGTGTGTGATGAAAAGCTGTATCTGAAATGGGATTTTTCAGATTCATAAAGCGGATTATCTTAATGGAGGCACAGCAATGCACTTGGCTGCTTTAAATGGCCATTCCAGGTGTATACGTCTCCTCCTCGCCGACTACATACCTAGTATACCTGACTTTTGGATTTTACTAGAGAAAGGCGACCATAAATCGATCCCAGACTTTGATGAAAGGTACTTTCAGCTTTGTCCCTCAAATCCTCTTGAAGTCATATTGATGATGCTATGATGTTATATTGAAGTTTGTTTTGTCTTCATTTTCTGGATCCAAGTGGTCTTCGTGAGGTTATTAACAAAACTTCTGATGGAGGGATCACTGCTCTGCATATGGCATCACTGAATGGCCATGCTGATAGTGTGCAATTACTCTTAGACTTGGGAGCTTCTGTGTCTGAGGTTACTGTAGAGGACGGCACTACAATTGATCTAATTGGTAATTTCGCATTCTGGCATTCTCTGGTTTGTGATTTTTCCCCAATTATTTTGTTGATCACTTACCAAATCTAAACAAGTGATCAATAATATTAAACATGATATAGGAAAACGTGTGTTTAGTTCATATTACTTTTTACTTGCAGGTGCTGGGAGCACCCCTCTCCATTATGCTGCATGTGGTGGAAATGCACAATGCTGTCAAGTAATTTTCTGATCATTATTCTTCCTAACAAACTTGCAAAAAAATGTCTACTGCTCGATTAAAGGTTAAATGTCTTTGTTATATGTTCTTTTTGTTTTACCGTTTTGTAATTTTTGTTTGCTTCAGCTTCTGATTATCAAAGGTGCCAGTTTAACTGCTGAAAATGCAAATGGGTATGTATTCAATGTTTCAGCTAGTTTCTATGTGTGTGATAATATCATATATATGCTGCCTATTATGGTAAAGATTCGAATAACTTGACCCTGTTGTTAATATGAAATTGAATAATCTGCCAAAGGACGCAGACAATTTACCAAGTGTTTCAGCAGAAACTTAAGTTGAATATCTTAGTGAAATTTCACAATTTTGGATGATTCATGTTTCCATGCTTTAGTGTATTGTTAAATAGGATGCTGTTCCTTCATAATTAATCAGCATGTGCATTTTCTAGTTAGGTTTAGCTTTAAAATATTCTAACTTAGAAATTAGCTTGAAAACATTATTCATGAATTATGAGTGATATCATCAATGTGATTTAAGTCTAACCATTTAAGAATTTGCACATTTGATGTCAGCTGAAATCATAATCCATACTAATTACTTTAATGTGGATACATTCTTGAATCAAAATAAAACCTATTCACTGTTTTACATTTGTGCTTATGATGATGCATTACTGCATCTTAATGAGGAAGCCTGCAATTTACACTGTTTCAAGCGCTAGTTTATCTGAATTTTAAATTTGGTAGCTTACTCCTGACATGTTCTTTGGTTTGAAGATGGACCCCCTTGATGGTTGCTCGTTCATGGAATAGAAATTGGCTCGAGAACATGTTGACCAATGGGCCTGAGGAAGACTTTCATGTTCCTCCTTCACCATATTTATCTTTGCCACTTATGAGCATTGTGAAAATTGCTAGGTATGTTTAACCAAATTTTCCTCTCTAAGTGTTGAATTATTTATACACGATCTTTGAATGGATTTAGACTTAGTAAAGTGACCATAATGATCATTTAAACCGTTCTTGATGGAATTTGCTAAGTTGGGTTCCCTTAGATTGAAATCCCATTGCCTATCTTGAAGCCATAAGAAATTTGCCTCATTTCTTTTTGTTATGTAGTTAGGTTACTAACTAAATAATTAGGCCCTTTTTAGTTCTATTATTTTCATATGAAGTCACCAAAATTAGATTACAGATTAGAAGTGCAACATTTCTTCTATCTGGACTGTTAGTTAACGCAATTTGCCGAATTCAGAGTACTCGGCCAGATTCATTTGCACTTAAGTGTATAGTTAGCTTCATATTATACTCAATTGATTTGATTACAAGCAAGTTTTTGTTTTAGTGAAAATATTATAAGCAAGTTGACCTACCTTAAACATGGACTTTTTTACCGACCTTATATTCCACCGATGCATCCATCCTCCTATTACCTTTCCACCTCATTATGTTGTGATCTTTGACAGAGAATGTGGATGGAGGACACTTGAAACAACAGTGCCATGTGTTGATCCATGTTCTGTTTGTTTGGAAAGGAAATGTATGGTAGCTGTAGAAGGTACATATTTCTTAAGTATGACAAACTTCTGTAAAGGAGAAGACATCAAGTTCTCACATGTATAAATAAACTTTGCACTTTTGTCATGCAGGTTGTGACCATGAGTTCTGCACACAATGTGCTTTGTATCTTTGTTCAACAAACTCGGCTTCTACAACTAATCAAGGACCTCCGGGCGCAATTGCATGTCCTCTTTGCCGCCACGGCATTGTGTCATATGTCAAGCTTCCAGAGACAAGACCCTTATTGGTGAAGGATGTATCAAGGATCACGAATTTATCACTACCATTTTGCTCATGTTCAAGTGAGATATTGGAGCCAGAGGATGAACCAACCAACATGAAAATCCCATTTTGCACTCCAACTACCCGAATTTCCAACTCTGCGTCATTTCGCTCCCTGAGCTGCCAGAGGTTCCCTTCCTTCAAGCTCAGCCCAACCCTGTGCTTGGGAGCCGATGTTAGCTCCTCCGTGGTTCCTAACCGGAGTTTGAGGAGCCACTCACTGCGATGTCTTGGTTCTGGTTTTAGAAGAACCACATCTGCTCAAGAGGGAAGAAAGTCATCTTGGTTTTGTTCACTGAATCAATCTGTCTCCACTAGAGATGGATGCTGATTTCATTATGGCCCTTTTGAACTCTACTTTTCCTTCATTTATTCCACAAATTTTAGTGGCGCCCTGCCTAAAGTCCTCCAGAATTTCCACAGTATGCAAAGTTCCAAACCATTGTTGATAGTCCATATTGGCTTGTAAATACTATACCACCCATTTGTTTAGAGGAGAAAAAAGTGCTTCTTTTTTTTACAACGAAGTTCACATTACAGTTTCTAGAAGAATTATATCTCTAGGAAAATTCAACGGTTAAGGCTAAAGCCTATGTCGAATGTTACTTGTTACATACATCTTATGTATTTTTCTTGCAGCCATATCCTACAAATTAATGTACTGGTCTTCAAGACTGAAAATTACAGCATGTTTTTGGGAAATATTAATTTTTTTTACCAACAGTTTCTTCTAAATTATGGTTAGGCTTTTTTGCTGGTTAAGATCTGAACACACGCAAACGCCAAATGAGGTGTACTACATTCTCCGTACTTTGTATAACTCTCAGACTCAGGTTAAACATCTTGAAGTTCATGTGTAACTTTTTTTTTATCTAAACCTTCATACTTTTATTCCAACAAAGTACACTTGTTCGCTGCTTTCAGCTGTAACCGCACGTGCCTAGCTACTCACTGTTGTTGTTTGTATTATGCCTCACCTTTTGGATCTTCATTCAGTACATGAAAGTTGTTTCTTTTAAATGTACTGTAACTCAAAAACTAAGTGATTAAAAAGCACCAAGCTAGGTAGCTGAGTTGCATTTTAGTTTTCATCAAACTGCTAAAGAAACTTTCAGTGATTTACACTAATTGGCGATGAGAAATATAAAGAACACAAAGTGGAACAACTAGATTTAAATCAATGTATACATATAATAAACATAAAGCGCTTGCTTACATAGATGTCATCTTATATAACCAAACTACATTTGAAAAGCTCAGGAGGAATAGCAAAGAAGTGTTAGGCTGGGAGAGATAGACTTGGTGAAAGTAGAATACTAAGAAGAAGATGGAATACTAGGTCTTGGTAACGGCATTGCAAGAGCTTACAAGCCTTGCAAGGTCAAGAAAAAGAAAGAATGGAGTTGGAGAAATAATTAAACATAGTTTAAAGCTCGGTTGGAATATCGCCATAGTAGCTCAGCCACCATCTTCTTCTTCTTGTTCTTCTCCTTAGGTCTCCGATTGTTGTTGGAGTAAATAAGCCCAATGATAACATGGAAGAGAGATTGGATGATTGAAAGTAGCAAAAGCATTTGAAGGGACTCAAAGACAAGATTTTGAAGTGATGTAAATGAGAAAGAAAGGGTGGTCACATAAGAAGGAAATAAGTGTATGTTGATTGGATATATAGTGGAGTGAGAGAAGAGGGTTGGAATAAGAAAGTAAGAAAATGCAAAAGTATTCCAAATATGTGTTATACTAGTTTATTAGTTATGTGGATCAAGAAAAGCTTGAACTAATGAGTCTTTCGGAGGTGATGTGTCTGTTAAGTCCTGTGTCTCTTTCTCTGCAGCGAGAGGTCATGTTTGGTTTTCATGAAAGAAAGATGAAAATGGGAAGTGATGTGAGAGGAGGAAGCATAAAGTACACATAAGTATTAAGCAATGTGACTTGACCATCTCTTTCTCTCTCTCTCTACATCTTTTATCCCCTCAGTCACGTAAATTACTGAGAAAAGCATACACACAATAATAAGAAAACAAACACTTGTGTGGGAACTTGGACTCAAATTTCTAAGAAAAGCCAAAAAGGGGATTGGAAGTTGAAAGTTGAAACACTTTGGGGTATGGCCGCAGCAATAAATTGTTACAAGAGAAGGGTAAGCAAAAAGAAGAAATAAATGAAAGTTTTAATCTTTCTGATGAACTCACATGGTAACTGAATTGACTTTAAATGGTTAGAAGCAATGAGATAGATTCAAACTTTGGTTCAATGAATGCAATATGGGGATATAGTATAGTCTATCAGCTTTGGTATTACTATTAGCCTTAGAAATAGGGAAAGGGATCACACAATAGTAGTGTATGGGTAATGGTTGAGATGTGGAGGAAGCTATATGAATGAAAGGGAGAATTTTTGGGAAATATGTTTGGTTTTTGTGATTGTAATGATATGGTGCATGGGGAGAGAGTGATGGGACAGGACATGGGGAATCTTAAAGTGAGAAGCAGAGTCATATCTCTTTCCACCATTATACTTTGTTGCAGCTGCCTACGTAAGACAAGCATAAGATCACGTAAGTATGTGTGTAACATACTGTACAAACACTCTTTTGACATTCTTTTTCGTTTCTTTTTCCCTCCAAGAACTCGTATTCTATGAGAAAAAGAATGAGATAAAGAGTTTTAAATACTCAAATTCTCAAACTATTTTAGGTTTTTTTTGTTAAATACCTTCTGGTAATCCGTCGCTTATTGGCAACCGACTAATTTAGACTCAAGGGCTAGAAGTGTTGCCCAAATAGGTTAGGTTATCCCCTCTCTCAATGTTAGAGCTAACACAAGTTCTCATTTTTATTGGATTTGTAATCCACTTACCAGTTTAACCAACTACACCTTGGTTTATTTTAGACATTTTAAATATTCATTGATTAATTTCATATCAAATTTCAACACATTTAATGGTAGACTCTTAACACCGCTTAAATGTCTACACCGATCAAACACATGGTTGTCATGTCAAGCCACGTAAGGTCATATGTTTATGAGTAAATGACCGTAAATATTGAAAAACTTATAGGATAAGAGTTGTCGTAATCATAAATTATTTTTGGGTATCTTAAATACTCATAAACTTATACTACTATCTAACGAATATTTAAGTGGTGTTGAGAGCTCACAATTAAATGTGCTAAAATAAAATTGTCATTTATACAAAAAAAAATTGTGCTAAAATAAGCTATGAAGTACGAATATCCCCCTTTCCTAAATTTAAGATCAGTTTCTCTAATTTAATTATATTAAGAATGTTAGTTAAGTTAGTTATTAACACTTGATATTATTAATTTACCATGATCATATACCTTCGTTTTCACTTTCTCTCTCTGATAATTCGGAAAAGGTTGGGAAAAATTATAAAATTGCTTATATTTAGAAACAATTTGAAATTTAAAAGTGATCTTATACTTAGAAACGGGTGAAGTATTACTTAATGGGTACTTTAAGATATGCAAACTAATTTATGGGTATGACAACTCCTCTTAGCTTATAAGTTTAAGGATATTTATGACCATTATTTATGTCCAAAAGAAGTACATAATCAGTTTTTCGTTGGCATTAACAGAGTTATCGAAGCTAGTCATTAATAATAAATATGAGTTGATTTTTAAAATTAATTTGTTTTAGTCATGTTACTCTATGCAGTCATTTGAGATATTTCTAGAAATAATTAAATAAATCATCAAATTGTGAAGCAAGGTGATATGGGATCTTATATCCACAAATAATATAATTTCCTTAGACTAGCTCCTATATTTAAGATAAGATGTAATATTATTTTCACCATTCATTTTTTGTCAAAAAAGAATATTCTTTTCTTGGAAGATTGCAGAAAAAAGTTCCCTATTGTGGTGTGGAGACTATCGCCCAAAGGCACCTACATACCCTAGCCGTACAAGTTACAACTAATTTTTAACACCTTCAACTCTTTTTCAAATGTATTGAAAATGCCTTTAATGTATATACAAATGCACCTATATTATATGCTCTCCATATAACTCAAAAATAGATTTGGTATAATTAAGAACCATTAGTTGGAAATAGTTTGCACTTACACCTACTGCCTTCTTCTAATTCAAGTAGTTATGGATAATTAATCGTAAAAAGAAAAGGTGAAAAACAGAACTCTTAAACAATTTTTCCTATTTTCTTCATGCTGTAAACCTGTAACAGAAGTGGAAAACTTCTATTTATTCTTTACTTGCCTCTTATTTCACCATTGACTATGCCATTAAACTTTAAACACGTCATTGGCCAAAAAAAACTTTAAACACGTCACTTTGGTTATGGACATGAAAAGTGGGTGATATGTGGTACATTTTGGGCTATGGTTCTATGTTCATCACCCATATTACTTATCATCTTCTTATCACCACAAATACACACAAAAACATAAGTACATGGTGGGCCTCAAAACCTCTCTCCTAAAAAGACTCACCATGTATCTATTTATTTATGTATATTTGTGGTTTAGGAGCAGGGTTGATATAAGATACTACTACTCTATTTTGATTTTACATAAATCTTGATTATAAGTGCTGATACAAGAATTTCCAAATGTATTTGGTGTAATGGTGTTCCATTTAATGTTGTCATTCTCGCCTACAAGGCGCTGACACAACTAAGTTGACTAAGTTGTTAACGACATCTCTTCTTATTTGTCCTTGGTAATGCTACACAGGTGAATTAACATTGTTGCATCAAGTAATTTTTATTAGTGTTCTAAGCATCGACTGGTCCAGATGGTTGGACCTGTCGACCGCTTCACATTCTGACTCAATGGTTATCCGTTTGGCTGTCGGTCCATCCAACCATCAGTCTAAGCTGTTCAATTGTGTTGAACATGACCCGAAGCTCTTTCTGACTCGCATTTCAATCCGAACTTTACAACATTGATTTCTAAAGTTTAGTGACTAAAGAGAAATAGGGGAAAAAATTAAAATCACCAATTTAATCTTAATAAACAGAATTTTTTTATTTCTGGCAAAAAAAAGATTGTTTTATTTATCAGAATATCAGATATCAGATGTATGGAGTATGGAGTGTAAGCAGAAGAAAGATTGAAATTTGGATATAGTAGAAAAAAACAAAAGGCAGTGAAGCAAAGCAAAGCAGAGGAAGGAAGGAAGGAATCATCTTCCAAAAATGGCTCTTCTTTCTCCTTTTCTTCCTTCTCCTTCCTTTTCCCACATTCATAATAGGCTCTCCTTCACTCCCTCTTCTTCTTCTTCTTCTTCTTCTTCTTCTTCTTCTTCTTCAATCTCTGCAATGCTTTCTTCTTCCCCCAAAATAGACACTTCTCTGCTTTCTCTCCATGAATCTTTCTATGAAGACGAGCTCTTCGCTGCTTCCTCCCTTCGCGTACGTTCCTTTCGTGAATTCCCTCCTCACACTTTCGCCCTCCAAGTCAGTCTTCTCTCTTCTTCCCATTTTTTAAATTATTCAGAGTTATTTGCTATTAAAAAAATTATGAATTCCCATTTTTTTTGGCTTCATTGTTGATTTGGAGTTTTGGGTTTTCTTTCTTAATGTTGCTTTTAGTTGTTGTTGTTGTTGTTGTTGTTGTTGTTGTTGTTGTTGTTGTTGTTGTTTAGTTCATTGCATTGTCATTTTAGTGTTAATAGGATCTTATCTTATCTTATTATTGTTGTTTTTAGTTCTTGTTATTGATTTCATTGCATTGTCATTTTAGTGTTGATAGGATCTTATCTTATTAATGTTGTTTTTGGTTGTTGTAGTTGTTGATTTCATTGCATTGTCATTTTAGTGTTAATAGGATAATGTTGTTTTTAGATGTTGTTATTGTTGATGTTGTTGTTAAGGTTATGATTTTATAGTATTGTGATTAAGTGTGATTAGGATCTTATGAAGTACTTGACTGAGAGAGAATTTGAGGCACTGAAGGAACGTATATCAGGCATGACTAGAGCTGGCTTTATAAGAGTCTCTTGCATTAATGCTTCCCTCCCTCAATCCCACGTGTCCAAAATTTCCTCTGAATTAGCCTCCTCTTGTAAGGTTCGTTTCTTTCTTTTATTCTTATGATATGATTCATTGTACTAAGTTCAACATCAAGTTGACTTTTTTTTAGGACATTGAGGAACCCAAATGAACTACTTAATCATTAATCATAAAATAGGTTACATGTTACTACCTCTGATCCTAAATATAAGATTTAGTTCATTTTTTTAGAGAATCCTAAGAAAGCAACATGAATCGCTTAATCATGACGTATTTTGTATATTAATAGATCATATGTTAGTTTATAAGTCAAACAAACTAGTTTAAAGGAAAAAATTTAGAAAATTCAGTTTTAATTACCTTATTTAACCTTTTTAGGATTCTCCAAAAAAGGCAATTATGTCTTATATTTAGCACTGATGGGAGTATTTGATTATGTATTGATTTATAAGTCACGTGAAATAGTTTTGGGGAGAAACAATACATATAAGTACTTTAAAGTAATATAGTCTGTCTTAGTAGTCTCTTAAAAAAACTGATCTTGTATTAAGGAAGAGGGAGTACAGTTAAGGTTTTCCCAAATTGATTTACTCCAGCCAACTTAACAATATGTCTAATGGTGAGTGTTATTCAATCTCTTGATGTAGCTGATAGAACACTGACTGGGAAGCAAACAAGCTGCATAAATGAACTATGCCATAAATTAGTCTCACTCTTGAGGCTGGCAGACTACCAATTTCAATAACTGCTAACCCCAATCATTATTTTAATTCTCTACCTGATCAAAAAGTGTATCCCAACTTTGATTCCATGTACCTCCTCCTCCAGTCCTAAATGTGTCTTAAATGTAAGATATATTTCCTCAATTTGATTAAATTAAAGGTGTTAGTTAAAATCACATGATATTTTCGAGACGCCCTAATCATATGCATTTATCTCCACTCTTCCTTTTTTGCTTTTTTATCGTTGAGAAACATTAATAGGGATAATTTGAGAAAAAGTTCTGAACAAATAGAAAAAAGTCTCATATTTATGACCAAGCTTGTCTCCTCAAATGTGTACTATATTTAGGACCAGGGGGATTATTAGTTTGTGTGAAAGCTGTGGAATGATCTATATTTCGCCAGCATGATGATTGCGGGCTTCAAATGCATGTTTATAAGCGTGTTTGTGTGTGCACAATCTAGATATTTCTTTTGTAGTGGGTATTTTCACAATCTGCTGAGAATCCTCAAGTCTACAGGGTATTCATATACAAAGTTATTCATATTTCAGTTAAATTTGTAGTTTTCTGCCACTGGAAAAGACAGAGTTGTAGTTGGTACACTGGATTTAAATCAGTGCATCTGCCTTCCTGATGAACTTCCAGGAAAGAAGCCAGAGGTATTTATTACTGTACATTGTTAATATGAACATCATCCATAACATATTGTGAATGAGCTCACATTAGATTTTGCTACGAATTCGTTATAGCTTTTCGGTGGTTGCTGATTAGAATCCATTTGATCAGGTGACTGGCACTGAAATTACAAGGGCATACCTCAGTAATGTCTGTGTTGCTAAAGAGTTGCAGAGAAATGGGTTGGGCTATGCTCTTCTTGAAAAGGCAAAGATGGTTGCTTATGATTGGGGTAACTTGTATAATAAACTCTAAGCTTAACAGATACTCTCCAAGTGCTTACCATGGGACTTATTTCTAAGTTTTATTGTTTTTCCCAAATTACACCTTTTAATGCTCCATCAACAATAATCAAGAAAAACATCTAGTGACATAAGGAAGATTATTATGGCATTTTAGTAAAAGCTTATCATATCAATTAACTTAATTGACATCCTCAATCTAATCAAATTAGGTTAATAGGTCTTACATTTAATATTGGAGGGAGTATTACTTTTGTCAAAATCTTCATTTAATCAATTTAAAAGTGAAGTAATAGTAAAGATTAATTTTGTGCACTTTTTAAAGGTATCGAAGTACCAGTAATCTTTGGAGCTTGCCGTTTTATAGCACTTTCCAGTAGTGGGGTACTTTGTAGTCAGATTTGATTACATATATGGGAGCCATTTGTTCTAATCCTGTGATGTGAGTCAAACAAGACATCCCTGTTGATTTTGAAAGCTTTCTTTTTGTTTGAAATACTTAAGCTATTCCTATTTCTTTCCTAATATGCAAAAATATATATGTTCTCTAGTTCACATATGAAGCTTAGGGAATTTTGTTTCTTGTCTTATTATTATTGTCATTAGTGTTGTTACTTAACTGAAGTTGTTTTCTTTTCTTTTTTTCTCAGGCATAACAGATCTGTATGTACATGTTGCTGTGAACAACGAACCAGCTAGGAAATTATATTTGAAGAGTGGATTTGTATTGGAAAGTGATGAACCAGCATGGCAAGCCAGGTTCCTTGATCGACCTCGGAGACTCCTCTTATGGTCAGGTCTCTCTAGGGCCTAATTATATAGTCAAATTGTTCCTGTCTATACAATATACACTATAGAAGCTCATTTTGTTAACAAACAACCTTCTGATTTGATTCTTCTTCCTCCTTTTCACTCCAGATCCAAATGTAAATTTTTGTCATATTAGTCATTTCTGGATGATCAGGGAATTCTTAATGTGCTGCTGGATTTAAGTATTTAAAGTTCAAGAAATACTACTACTTAGATTTCAGTGTTTCTTTTGATTAATGTTTTCTCTTATAATTGAAAAGGATGAACATGATTTAATATGGGGTGCTTGTTAACTTTTGGAGAAAATATTTTCTAAAATTTTCTAATACAGGAAACTTTCTTAAAAGCCAATTGCCTAATTGCAGTATTTTGTTACGTACCGTTTGGATGGAAACCAAATTTGATTGAAATTCTTCTGGTGCCTGGTTACTAATTTATTTTGGAAAAATTGTGTGTCAGTAAATTAATATTATTGCCTCAATCCAAAATAAGAATCTCCTAAGCGTTCTCTCACATATGGGCTTGAATCTCGGCGCCCATTTAACAAAGAACCCATCTAATTAATGATATTGATTTTACTATTGACAGTAAAATTGTTATGCATGATAATATACTCTGACTTAAAATATAAGAGATCAAATATAAGAGATGGTGGACTTTTTCTTATAAAAAAATTAAGAAAGTTAAATAAGTTAAATTGACATTTGAATTTTTCTCCAAATTAATTTATTTGATTTATAAGCAACATAAATCATAATTCTCCCTTCCTAAGTGCTTGACCTATTTGAGGAGAAAGATAAATACAAATTTTGGGCTCAAAGTCTCCATGCAAAGTGGCAATTTTGCCTCGGAAGTTTTTAGAGGTTCAATTTTGCTCCGGAAGTTTTTTGAAAACAATTTTGCCTCGGAAGTCCAAAATTGGGAGTAGTGTCACCCTAAAACTAAGATTAAATAGTCAATTGTTAGTTGAGCTATTTTGCTAACATGTCATGTATACTCATCGCCACATGTTTGCTAACATGTCATGTATATTCGTGGCCACATAATATTTACACGCGCAAAAATCTTTTAAAAATTAAGAAAAAAGTAAACTTCCTGTATCGTCCTTCTTCCTTTTCTTCCAAATTTAAACACCCCTAGGCCCTAACTCAGTCCTATGCTAACAATGGTGAGGGCTTCTTTATTTTATATTACTATGCAAAGACATATATTCCCTAAACTTGATTACTCGACTGAAATGAGAGTTTCTCAGCCAAACATTTAAATCTAGAAGAAAAGGAAGGAGCGATTAGGGGTGTTTACCTTTTCCTTGATTTTTAAAAAATTTTGCGAGGTATGCTATTTTGTGGCATTGAGTTAGCATGACATGTTAGCTAAAATAACATGATATTACTAATCCATCATATATACCTTTATCTCACTCTTACTCTCATAGTTGTTTATAATGCTATTTTATAGGGTTATAATATTTATGATTTTTAATCTGTACCTATTATTTCTTAAACTTCAATTTTGGGTATAATTCTCAAAGCAATAATGCTTGTCATAAAAATGTTAGGTATTAAAATTTTAAATGTTAAGAGAAAAAATTTTAATGCTGCAATGTAAGTTTAATTTTGAAAATGACAATAATCATTGGAAAAGAATTTTATGTGGGACTAATAACTGTAGGGATGAAGAAAGTCAAATAGATCCTTTAATTTATTTTTTATGTATCTTGCATATAATTGGAGCAATCAAAAATTACTGAAGGGCATGTTATGGTAATTATCATCTTGATGAGGACGAAAAATTCTACAATTAATTATAGTAAAATTGATTGAATGTAGTAGATATGTAGTTGATCCATAATTTTCATGAGAATACTAAAAGTATCTTTTTGATTTTCTAAAGAAAAATGACATGAAATTAAAAATGTAAAATACTAAACAAGTCCTTCCACTGCAAAATTCTAAAAGTTAGGCAAAATATTAATGGATCGTGCCTAACCTTTGATTAAGAAAGTCAGAAGTCAGAAGTCAGAACTCCATGCATGGTCCATTTCGATCAAAAACAACTCCACGGTCCATATATACACTTAATTAAGAACTATTTTAATTTTAAGTTTATATATATCTTAAGAGTATCAAGATTTGATTATACATTCCAAAATTAGGGGAGTGTTTTTCGAGGGAAAGACTCATATAGTCATATCTGATTAATAATTATGAATTGTTGTTTATCTTAGAAATTTCCAATAATCATAATATAATATCATTTGTATTGATTGGTCACGTATACTTATCTAACTTGAAGATTTGAAAGCTTCTCATGACCATACAAATAAATTATAAACCTAATGCATATTAATTAGGTAGTTAAAACGATGCATCTCGTTGGTCAGACAAAGCTTTCCAGGTTTTGATAAGGATCTTTCGAAATATTACTTACTAGCTACCATATAATGATTATGTTTTTATTATCTCTCTTTTTTTCTTGATACAATTTTTATTATTTCTCTTAATAATCCATTTTTGTATACATTAAATTGAATGAAAACACACACACACTCCATCCATTCTTAAATAAAAGAGTTTTTTGACTTTTTTGGAGAATCTTAAGTAAGCCAAATAGACTACTTCAAAATTGATTTTCCTAATTATTTTTTCTCTAAATTAGTTTATTTGACTTCTAGTTCTAAACTAACATATAATCTAATAATATATAGAATAAGTTAGATTAAGTGATTCATTTCGCTTCATTAATTTCTCCAGAACAAAAGTCAACTAACACTTTTATCTAGGAATTGCAAGAATATATAATTTTAAGGTGCATATATGGCATAACGTTGTGGTTTACGAGAAATGTTGTCTTAAAAATTTTTTAGAAGTAATTTTACCCTGAAAGTATTAAAATTGAGAAATTTTTCATTTACCGTTAATGTTAAAATATTAATAGTTAATATTGGACTAATGGGTAGTTAGTTGAGCTAGTAAGTGCTACAACCTCCGTAAGGATGGGAACGCGTGTTCGAATCCTAGGAAACGCTCTCATTGAGAGAGGGGACAATCTTGCCTATGTGGGCAACACTATACTACCACTCAGCCTGGATTAAACCGGGCGGTAATTAAAAAAAATTAATAGTCAATATTGGTTTTTTAACTATCAGTGTAATTAATGTGTGTTTTTGTTTATATAACTGTGTGTGAGTGTTTCTTTATGTGTCTGTGTGTTTGCTTCAAAAAAATGCACATTATTAAAAAAAGCCCATATGGGCATAGCAAAATAATGTATAGCAAACACATGTGTTCGCTATAGCTAAATGCATCGTTCTCAATATGGGTATAGCAAAAAGATAAAATGTAGGCAACTTGGCTTGCCTATACCATCTTTACTTCTTCGGGAGTTTATATTTCTTCAATAATACAAACATAAACAGCCAGTTTGTTAGTTAAAACTAGATTGATTAGACTAAACATCGTTGTCCTTTGTAAATAATAACCAATATATAGTACTTCAAATAGAACACGCAAGCAAAATATTAAAGAAACCAAGCTAATTATTATACAAAAATTAGCCAACTTAATCTCGTGTGCACGTTTGTGTGTGTATTTTATAACTTGTAATTAAACATGCATGTCAGAAAAATATTAATATTAATACTAATGCGTTTCTTATATCTTAATTTGATTTTCTTCTATTTGCATACCAATTTGTCTTGAACCTACTTAAACGGTTGACTACATCATCATCATCAGTACATACTGCATAGATGGTGAGTTGATATGAATTTTTTTAGAATTAAAATGTTAAATGCATTAGGTGGTCATGAATATGATGAATTAAGTGGTGCATCTTTAAAATCGGATTAAAATAAAGGGTAGTTTGAATAAATTCCAAAAATATACATTATACTCATCACCATGTAGTAATGAAAACAATAGTTACGAAAATAACCAATTGTGAACCTCACCTGTCCATACGAAACTCTAATCTATATACATATTGGTTTTATTTTGTTAAATTATGTCCACCGGCGCATATTGGCAACCTAATCTGGACTTGATGGTCTCGACAAAAAAAAATCTGAACTTGATGGGTAGGTAAGCTTATCTCCTCCCTCAATGAGAGCGTTTCACAGAATTTGAAGATACATTCTCATCCTTACATGGAGTGAGTCAACTTATCAACTCAACCATTAATGAAACAACTATCCATGTATATATATAATTCTTTCAATTACATAGGAACCCGCAAAAATTCTTACTCATAAATAAGGGATCAAGCTTTTATGCTAGATACTAATCTACAAGAACATTAGCACTTGATTCAGATTAGATTTGTAGCCAATTTGATGATGACATATCGTTTATTAATTTGATGCCACCCATGCATTTCTTTCTTGACTTTCTAATTCAATGCTGTTCTTTTTGTTTTTTTTTTCTAATTCACTACTTGATGATGTAAACAAAGTAGAAACTTTGGAGAATCAAATATTATATATCTAGACATATAGAGTCAAAGAGAGTGAAAAAAACAGAAGCATGAAGAAAACCAAAAAGCCTTGATTGACAGTTGCATATGTATGTTTCCTCTGTTCTAGATCTGTACATATATAGTTGCCAAAGGAGCCTCCTTAACTTCCTCCTCCTCCTCCTCTAATTATATATCACTACCCTCCATTGACAAACAACAATATATAATATATATAGCTAGTGTAAATATATGTTGTTAATGATAAAGATAAATAAATAATAATAATAATGACCACAATAATTATATATGATATATGACAATATTATGATTTTTTATGAATTAGTGATGTGAGGTGAGAGGTGGCATTGACAAGACATCGCATGACTTCAACTTGAGCAGTGAGAGATTGAATATAATCTAGGGTTTCATGGATCAAAACGACGTCGTTCTCCATGGATTCTCCACCTGGTAACAAACTCTTGAGCATTTTTCTCCTCTTCTTCAACAACCTCAAGGCAATACAATTTGCCTTCACCTTTTTTGATGATCCCATTTTCTTCTTCTTCACTACCCTATGAACCAAACGACTTCGTTTCAATATCCTCCTGCTTCTACAAAGGCCAGAAGAAGAAGAAAACGATGTTGTATTGATGAGAACATTATTTTTTTTCCGGGCAAGGACGGCTTGGCTCCACCGTGTGGCTCGGCTTCGAGTGGAAGCCATGGCTAAATCAGCTGAACGTTTAATGGCTTTCTTTCTCTCCAACAAACTCATGTTGCTTAATGAGTTGCATTTTGCAAGACCCTTCATCCATTTCCTCAAGAATTCACCCTTCAATGAATTTGAGTTTCGCATATTATCTCTGATCAAACAAAACAAAAATCAAGCGATTAAGATAGTAACAAGACTTCGTGACGTGTCTTAATAACTAGGGTTTGCTCTTAGATTGATTGATGGTAAGAAGTAATGGTGTGCATATATAAGCTATATAACTTTCATTATTATTTTATCTCCCAATTATTATTTATTAGAATTAGGACATATTTACTTGCAAAGTATTTTTTGGGCTTTGAAGAATATATGTAAAAGCTAGCTTGTGTTTCAAATCGCATAAATCACGGGATGATGATCATGATGATGATCATGATAATGATGTATACTTATAACAAGTAAAAGAGGTAGACAAAATACTGAAGTGAAAAAAAAATCGTATCATGCGAATTTGCGGAAATAATTACAAAACATATGTTATAACCATCACATTTAATGTTTATTGCGACACTACTTTGCGATTGATCAATAACCTAAACTGGATAAAGAAATTATAATGAATACCTTATTGAATTGATTCTTGTATCAGACTCAGAGATAACTGAAGAAGAAGGAAATCTTGAAGGAACTATGATGAGAAGAGAAGAGAGAAGGAAAAATGAATATAATGAATAAGAAGAAAGAGAGAAATGAAGTGGAAGGGAATTTATGTGTGGTAGAACGAGAGAATGGTGGGACCACAAAGAAAGACAGGCCACATGGTGGCACATGGAGGGGAGGGCCCACACCCAAAAAAACCCTAGCAGAGAATAATGTTAAAAGCCACAACATGGTATTCTTTCCGACTAATTAGTGAGTATTATTGTAAAAGCTTGCACACACATATAGTATATAATAAAAAAGCGAACCTTAAAAGTAAGAATGCAAAGTTGTATATATCTTAGTCTTCTAATACAAACAAAAAACTTCACTACAATACCAACCACGTCAAAGCATATTGTTCTTACACTATTATGTCCCCACCGTTCCATGAAGACAAGTTGATACACGTATCTATTATAGAAATTCAATTAATCTCTCTTATTCCAACTTTAATTTAATTTGTTGGTATAGATAATTGCGACCTCAGACCAATAATGTTCATTCATTCATTAATCTCTAGTGAACTCCTTATAGAGATTGATTGTATTTCCTTTTAGCTTGAAGATAATTTCGTATTATCCATGGAATCTGAGTGAAATAGATCGGACAAGATTGTTACGAATGATACTTTGGTTTCCTAATAATTATGGCCATTTAAGGGAAATACACGTTATCAATACCGTCCTCCACATAAGAATTAGTAGAGGAGAGTTTGCTTTAATTTTTAATATACTCCTTTAATTAGTCGACCTTGTTTCCTTAATTTTTTAAAAACTACTACTCTATCGATTATATATGTTAGTCTCCTATCGATGAGAAGTGTTCAATGCAATGAATGACGATTAAAACAGGTATTTATGGAAACAACTGTAGCTTTGTTTTTGCAAATAGTTATCCTAACAAATTTTTTTAACATGTAAAAATTAGCTTATTACTATAGAAGTTAATTTGGTATAGTATATACATTCCATCATTCTAACTACAAAATACTACCTCCGGTCCTAAATATAAGACCTAATTGACTTTTTTTGGAGAGATTAATTGAGGTTGCAAAATAGATTAAATCAATATATATTTAATATCTTTTTAGATTATCCATTAGCTTATAGGTAAAATAAACTAGTGTAAGAGAAAAAATTAGGTAAATCAATTTATAATTAATTTATTTTGTTTTTTTTAGGATTTTTCAAAAAAGTTAATTAGGTCCTATATTTAGGACTGGAGGGAGTATATCTTTACCTGGTTTAATTGGATTAAGAATGTAATTTAAATTGTTAAAATGACTTATTATGTTTAACCACCTACCTTTATTCCTATCCTCCTCTCTTACCACTTTTTTTATTGAGTATAAAAGGATAAAGGTATGATATGAGGATGTTAAGAAAAAATATAAAGAGTTTTTATATCTAGAAACAAGATTACCTCCACTCATATAATCTATATTTAGGAACTCACCGAGAAGTTGATAATCGAGTTGGACTGTAAAATACTACTATACAGCAAAAGTTCGTGTGTTTCTACGCGTGATACCCACAGAATTCTTTTATAAGAAATATACTGCAATTATTGCAAAATACTATTCAGAGTATCTGTGTGTGTTTGAAGGATCAATTGCTTGATTATTGCAATTGAATTAATGAGGCACGTACAAGTAAAATTTATGGCATGTGCAATAATAATTATGGACATCGCTTTTCAATTCCATGCCGATCAAAAAGAACCATCCATGCCATGCATAAAATGTGGCTGTCACTACTGTCAGTAGTAAATTAATAAGCCTCCTCGCAGCTGGAAAAAAGCTATACATTGTTCAATACCATGTTGTGATGGTAATAATTTTGTGCCCAAGTGTCAATCTAATTTGTCCCAAAAAAAAGTGTCTTTATTCTGTATAGAATTACACAGAATCAACAATTAATTAGGTCTTGTTATATCTGATTAGAAAGTGAGAGAAATGAGACAATGGACGAAAATTGATCTCTATGACAGTATTGTGCTTCTTAGACACATACATGTACGCACAAAAGCAGAGTAGTGGGTATAAATTACAGTTATCAATATGCATGCACGTAATACTATAAATTAATTACTACAAGATTCAATTAATATTGCTAATAACATATATAAATGCATGTGTGTCAGTGTGTGTGTGTTATGATAACATTTAAAATACTCTTGATAAAAGTAAACTCTTAAATGAATTATTAAAATGTGTTGAGATATCGTATTCGTATATATACATGCACTAATCAAGGTTAAAACATAGACGAAAATATTATTAAATAAGAGCATTTTAATTTTCTTTAATAGCAGTCCCTTAAATTTATGTTGTCTTCTTAATTAAACTCGCTCTTTTTATTGATTATACATATATACTAATTAAAATTATTTTTTATTTAAGATAAGTAGATTTCATTTCAAATGATTAAAATGAATAATACTTTAACCTTTTTAAATTAGTTGTTTAGCTTACATGTACATTTCAATCCGAATGAATGAATTATTTGAAAGCAATTAAAGAGTGGGAGTTGTGTTGATATTATAATGTTTGGAAAAAAGAGGATGGGCAGGATCCGGAGAACATGCCCTTGTGACCCCCCTCACTCATACAACTCTTTGTCACTTTCTCTTTTTCAAAGGTCTCTTGTTTATTTCATTCTTCACTATCTCTATCTTCCTTACCTTTCAAATTACTTGCCCTCCTCTGATTTCCCTCCCCTTCGTTCTGTCTCATAAACCCTTCAGTCACACACACACACAAATCTAATTATTATATATTTGGACAATCGACTCATCTAAATTGAGGAAACTAAAATACTCTATATTGAAAAGTGTTTTTCACACAGTGTAGAGCCCTCTCTCTACTTATACATTTTTATCCGTCATTCTTTATGTTTTCCCTAATAATCCCTATTATTATATGTACACTATATTATTCTACAAAAAATACTGCGATTACCAATGGAATTTCATCGGTAATAATTTCTGTAAGTAATTTGGGTTTTATTCATCAGCAACAAAGCCTTATCCCAACTAGTGGGGTCGGCTACATGGATCACACGGCGCCATTATGCAATACGTGTGTCCATGCTCAATAGATTCGACATATTTTTACGTTGGCTGTCGAAGCCTAACACAACCCTACTCCTTAATCCGGGTTGGGACCGGCTATAAATAGAGGCGGAATCTATTGAGCATCTTCTGCCTAATTATTTGGCCCACTCATTTTTTCCTTTGTTAATTACCATATATGTGTGCGCATCACGCCCACAGAGATCAATCTCTGTCCGTGTAAACGATCCATATGCACGCATTGACAAAATGTATACCAATAATTATAGAAGAGTAGCATGCTAATGCTTCGCTATTTTAGTAATATAAATCATCCTTCATTAATATTTTTCTGCAAAGAAAAATAATCAATAACAATGACGTTCGGTGTTGATTCAGAAGATGGTGAAAAAAGAGTTTAAGATATCTCCGATAACAAAGAGTGTAAGATATAATTCTAGATTAGCCATGCTATCTGCAGCCATTTATTAATAGGTACTACCTCCGGTCCTAAATATATAGGACCTAGATGACTTTTTTAGAGGTTAAGGTTGCAAAATAGTCTATCAAATCATGACATATTTGATATATTTTTAGATTATCCATTAGTTTATAAGTAAAATAAACTAGTTTAAGGGAAAAAATTAGGTAAATCAATTTATAATTAACTTATTTTGCTTTTTTTTAGGATTTTTCAAAAAAGTCAATTAGGTCTTATATTTAGGACGGGGGAGTATATCAATTTAATCAATAGTTTGCATTTCATATGAATCAGGTCGGCTCCGTTTTTTTAAAAGAAATGGAGAAAGACATTGAGCCCTCTATTACTTTTTTAGACTATAGTTGACTTCGCTGTTATCTTTTTAACTAATACTATATGAGAATGTAAACACATTAATTTTTACTTTTTAAAAGTACAAATAGTTTACTTTTTTCCTGTATGTCCAAGTCATATAGTCCTATTATATATAGAGCTAGCAACCTAACAAAAAACATTGGCAAAAGCTTAAAAATGACCGTATACTTTTCTGCAATGTGTATCTAGCCCCTAGTGTTGGCCAAAAAAAAAATCTAGCCCCTTGTACTCTTTTTGTGGCTCCAAAGGGCCCAGGAACTTCACAAATTTGGACAAAAAAGATATCTCCACTAACTCATTAACATTTCCATTAAATAGGTCCTAATTCCTCATTTTATTATTTTTAAATAATTGTTTAAAAATAAAATAAAATCAATTTAAAAAATTCATATTTTAAAATTATTCTTGAGGGACAGGGAGTTCTTTGTTTCTTTTAAAAAATATTTAGAAATAATAAAATGGGGTTAATTTAACTGAAATGTTAATAGGTTAACGGAGATATCATTTTTATCCAAAATTGAAAAGTTCAGAGGCACTTTTAATTTGTACCAAACAAAACGTACAAGGAAATAGAGATGCACATTGGATAAAAATGCATGGTCACTTTTAAGCTTTTACCTAATTGTTTTCTCGAAGCTACCTAATAAATGAATGGATTACATGACAAATAAATTCCATTATAATAGAAAACAATTGTCAAAAGTTGGGCACATTTTTTTTTATAGTATATCACTTTTCTTGTCACAGAAATTAAATAGGAGTAACATCAACTAAGCACAAATTAAGAAATTTCGCGTTTTAATCTGTAGGCATATTTCTAATTTGGTAGCTATAACTTGTTTATATCAACTTCTGAATTACACAAGTCCCAAGACACATGTGAGATTATACAATTAATTCTTCTGATGTGATTCTTCTATTCTTCGCCCTAAATTTGAAGTATGAGTTCATGGTGGTTAACATTCAAATCAAATGAAAAATAGAAAATTATTACCCCCTCCTTAATATAGAAAACCTATTAGGCCAGGGGTATTGCTCTATGTCCTAAATAATATAGGACCAAAAATTTTTAATTTGTGTTAATTTATTTAAATTGTCCTTATTAATGTTTATCCAACAATAAACATATGAGTGGTGGAATAAGCGAAAATAATTGAGTTATTTTAAAAAAACACAACATGCTACTTAACATAACGAAATGTCATTATATAATTTCATCTCAAATTAGTTAAATAAATTTTATATTTAAGACAAATGGTGTAGCTACCTTGTAATCATTGACAATAATACAATTTTGTTGAGGAAGTCAAAAAGTGTGCGTGTATCCCAGTCATGATCCACTTCGAAGCTGTCAATATCTATGATATTAGCATGAGACCCCATTGTTTTAAATTTAATTATATGGAGAGCAGAAATAATCTAAATAATTAAGTACTTGGTCAAAGATGAAAACTGAAATTAAGTAGACAGTTTATCATGCATGTTAAGAAAAGTGAAGAACAAGTTAAAATGTAAAATCTTTTGGTATAGTTAGAAAGAATCCAATGATACCTCTTTAAATCAAAATAGTATCAAATATAAGTTACTGTAATATAAGTAACAATAAATTAATAATTTAATTTATCTGTATTATTTCAAAAACAAATATAGAGAAAGAATGGGAATGTCGTTGGTGGACGCACGCATGCATACAATTAACACGTGTATGGGACCCATCACGCCGGAAGAGAGCATCAATGACGAGTCATCCCCTCCCCTCCCAAAACCAAAATTACACAAATTTCATATGCATCATTTCCCCAATTTTGTCAAAATCTATCCACTTAAATATTTACAATGACGAATCATTGACCCCATGTTATAGCTGTCTATATTATTTTTAACTGTACATTTCTTCTGTGTCCAAAAAAAAAACTAGTACATTTCTTCGTTCGTGCAATTTAGTTTTATTATTATATGTAAAACAGAAGGCAATAATATATAATTAAAGATATAGTGTGTTATATGAAATTGTAGAGAAATTAGAAATGCTCAAAGACAACATTTGTAACAAGAAGTTCTAACCTTTTTGTATTGTTATATATATACTTCAACCTTCAATTACTAATCATTTCTTACCTTCACTACTCTGCTAATTATATTCTTCACTCTGATCATAAGTGTGAGCCTCTACTCTCCCTAGCTTGTTCGTGCAAATATGTTCCATCTTTTATCTATTATATATTTACCCCTCTCTTTATCTATTTTCATACATTTGAACTGTGTCTGAATGGAGATAAAGATAATAAAAAAAGAGAAATGGAAATTTGACAGTGAAAGTTTTCAAAAATTAAAATAGTAAATATATATGTTTACTATTTTTGGTACTTAAATATTTTTACTAATTTTCTTCTCATCGAAATTTAATTTAGTGTAGAGGTGTGTTAGGAATAGGCGAATAGCATTATGTACTTCTAAAGTTCTAAGTAATTCAGCTAGGCTTGAAGTGAACAACCAATGTAGGCATCATCACTACTTCATATCTTCAATATTAATACTTCCGAATCCTTTTAATTTATAGAGCTATTATTCTATACTTCTTGTGGTTTAGAGGGAGATCTTCCAAAATCAAAAATATATTATATTTTAATACTATTTAACCACATTCATTTCTTTTGAGTCAATATCAAAAAATAGTCGTTGTTTGTTTTTTTAATAAATGATTCAAATTGCGTGTATTATTTGACTATGCCTCGGGGATCAAATCACTTCCTAGTTCCATTCATACCCAACCCAAATGGGCACATTATTATATTTGGCACTTAAAATATATGTGTTGATATTTCATTTAGGAAAGCTATGAAATTGGATTCTTTCTTTTAGTTTCATATAATAAACTTCCCAATATCGACCAAATTAAAGAGTGAGAAAAAATAATATGACTATCTCTCTAAATATATTTGCGTGTGAATTTTGAAATTCAAGATTGCTCAAAGTGATCATTATTTTCTCTCTCTAATTTAAATGCTTATTTTATATTCGATTTAGTAAATGTAAGAAGATCCGAACTTACACAATTATCAGGCCTGTCATGCTTTATTTCTGGTTTATACACAATTATCAGGCGTGTCATCATGCTTTATTTCTGGTTTATTTTTCTTTAAACTATAAGGTCTAAAGATATAATTAAGCCGGTTCACCTCTCATCATTTATAAGAGTTTTGAGGCTTCTGAAATACTGTACTGAATGTTGAGACAATGTCTCATGCTTCCTGACAAGAAGAGTAGAGTTATAAGAATAGCTACAAGTGTATATATGATTTGCTTTGAATTTGACTTATAATGAAATAATAAATTCAAGTTGTTCGACCGCTTAAACCATATTTAAAATTATATCACTCCATCAGTAGTTTATGGGGAGAGTCGCATCATCAAGTAGTACTACTCCTTCATATCCATAATACTCCCTCCGGTCCCTAATGTAAGAGCCCAAAATTTGAATGGTTTTGGTCCCTAATGTAAGAGCTCACCCCATATTCTCTCCTCATTTAATGCATTTTTTCCTACTTTACCCCTAACTCTCTTTCATATTTATTAATGTTTATGCATTTCTCTCTCTTAAAAGTACCATAATAAATATGAGCATTTTTGGAAAAGAAGCATTAACTCCAGACACCCAACTAACATTCACATGTTTTCTTAAGAAGCGTTTTTTTGACGGTTAGCTCTTACATTAGGGACCGGAGGGAGTACATTGTACTCCCTCTTGTCCTTAATATATAAATCATCAACTTCCAATTTTTCTTGGTCCCTGTTATAAATAACTTCATTGTTTTCAATGTGCATTAATTACTTTTCCATGTATACTCATATTTAACGGGGGTTGTAGGAGAGAGTAATAGTAGTCAATAGTTTTGGAAATAAGTGTAATTATTTGAGGTAGTATTGGAAATCACTTGAATTTTAGGACAAATTAAATGCATTTAACCAATTTTATTGGTATGTGAGAAAAATTAATTGATGACTTATAATAAGAACCGGAGGGAGTAAGAGAAAAGAAATACAATTAGAAATAATAAATGTTTGATTTTCATTATTGTTTCCTCTTCATATTTGATTTAATGTTAAGTTAAGAGAGTGTATGAGTATATAATGATTGATGCAAAGGTAGAAATGAAAAACTACATTAATTTTACCCATAATAAATGAATCTATGGCATACTCCATCTGATTCGTAATATAAGAGTCAAGCCGCCAAAGCACACTTTTTAAGAAAACATGTAAAAGTTATTTGGGTACCTAAATTTAATGTTTTTTTTCAATGGAGTATTACCTATATCTATTATAGTAGTATTAAGAGAGAAAAACACATAAGTATTAATAAATATGAAAGAAAGTCAGGGGCAAAGTAGAAAAAACACATTAAATGAGAAAACAAATGTGAGGTAAACTCTTATATTTTGGATCAAAATTATTCAAATTTGGGCTCTTATATTACAGAATGGAAGGAGTATTTACATTGTTTAAAATGATTGACTATCTCTTATAATGTGAACTAGAAACTACTCTCTCTAGTCCTTATTATAAGTGACCAACTACCAATTTTTCTTAGTTCTTTTTATAAGTCACTCCATGGTTTCTAATGTGCATTAATTATTTTTTCCATATATACTCATATTTAATAGGGGTAGTAGGAGAAAATGATAGTTAATAGTTTTGGAAATAAGTGTAATTATTGAGGGTATTATTGGAAATTACTTAATTTTAAGACAAATTAAACGCATTTAACAAATTTATTGGTATGTAAGAAAAATTAGTTGGTGACTTATATAAGAAAGAACGGAGGGAGTAGAAGGAGAAACCTAAGGTTAAAATAACTTCATTGACCCAATTTAAAAAAATTATAAAGACCCCAATTGAACGTATTTAGTTTTCCCAAGAATAGCAATGCTCATGAATATAGTGAGTGAAACTTTGAAAGTGGAGAACAATGGCACATCTGTTTTATTGGTGAAAGGGAGAATAATAGGATTGATTGGATGAGATTAGAATGGTCAAAAGGTAGGTTTGTTTAATTGAAAGGGAATATTAGAGGCAAAAAGTCAAATAAATTAAGTGCGTGTCATGTTGAATGATTAGCATTATTACTAATTATTACGACCTTTAGACTAATCCATCATGACCATAAGGATTTTAATTTGGTCGCTTCTAACTCACTCTACCACCCTTTCACCTCTTGAACCCACCATCATCATTACAAAAACTAATTTAATTAGTAGTTGTTTGCTAATATCTTTATTGTTTTTTGGACAAACAATATCTTCATTGTTAAAACCGAATATTAAATGATTACGCAATTATATAAAGTTGTTAATCAGTGGCTATAGTACTTTCAAAATTTTTTATCAACTTACAATTAGTTATTCACTTAATAGGAATTTTGTTTTTTTTTTCTTAAATAACCAATGCTATCTTAGGATCCCACTCCTTCCTCTTTTAAGTTTTCATCATATATATTAAAGCATTCGTTTTGTTTTAACATACTTGTCATCACTTTATCATAATTTCAATGAGATATTGTTTAACCACTTTATATATCCTTCATTGATAAACGCAATGGCATGTGGACTACCAGTATATCTCTCTCTAAAATTCTGGTAAAAAATGAAATCCATAATGGAAATTTAATCAAATCTCCCTCCCATATATATTTTGGCCTAATTTATATATTTCACACACCACTCTCATCCTAATTTTAAGTCCTTTTCAATTGACTTTCATATAACATGGGTTGTTAACTAGGTCATTTAACATGCTATAGATTAATGAAAGCTTTTAAGAGTGCCCTTATTCAAATTCTCTCTCTCTCTCTCTCCACATTCGAAAATCATCCTCAAATTTTTTATCCTATTTTAATTTTCTCTTTTCAATAGGTATTAAATAAGTTCAAAGTTGGAAAAGAGTCATTAATATCTTAAAAATGGAATTTAGGACAAAAAATTCATCTAAAAATGGATTTTTTATAAGGACCAAAATGATAAATACTTGCCACCATGCGTGTGTATGCACATAACTTATAAATATCACACATCTATATGTGTGAAGGACACCAGATTTATGGGATTAATAAGAATCAAATGGTGGGTGTAGTGATATCTCGAGCTCACTCCTTCAAAAAATCAGTGAGACTATAAGATAGTGGGAGATATCCCTAGATGTCGTTATCTTGGGTAGCCTCTTACGGCAATGCAACCATAGAACTAGTTGCAAACTTGAATGAAATGGGTAACCAACATTTTTTATTAATTTTTTGTATGAAAATTGGGGAGAAGTGTTGAATGATCTAAAATTGCAATTGAAGAGATATTAGACACAAATGGATGGTTTGGATTAAACAATATCCCAAGTCAATGAATTGAAGAACAATGTCACGCATATACAAATAGAAATATAGCCAAAAATGTTTCTACCATTCTCAATCGAAAGATAAACAATAATAATTACAACCAAATTCAAGAGCAAAATTTGAAATCTTAGAAACACGCAAAAACATAAGGAAGAGATCTTAGTAGAACATAGGACTCGCCTTTAAAGCTCCAAACTCCTTCCTTCATCTCCACCACCAAGGATTGGTGGTTTTTAGTTGCTGCTCTTGCTAGGAATGGCACCAAGGAGTGGGTAAGTGGAAATCATCATGACTTTGGGTGTAGATTGAAGAGGATGAAGATGGAGAATGAAGAATGGAGAGGATTTAGAGGTTGGTGGTGTTTTGGGTGTGTGTAATCTCTATTTGGGTTCCTAATTTTCAACCTAGTTAGATGAAGCCTTGAGTCAGATTTTCATGTTTGGGTTCGGATTTGTATGCATAATCAGGTTTATGATTAGCACCCACTGACTGCAGCGAAGCGGGCGAACCTCAACTGGTTTTGTTAGTATGTTTCTCTGCCTTCTTCGACCCGTGACCTACCGAATCAGTTCTCGTGACCTATACATGAAATTAGATAAAGAAAAGGATCAAATAGTCTCAACTTCAATCAACGCAAATTAGCACAAAATTTGGTTCAATGATCCAAATCTTAAGCTGATTCTCGCTCAATGGTGTAAATATTCATCAAAGTGTAAACGGACCAATTCTTGCATCTTAAGCATATTCAAAACCTCATTTCAGCGAGTAAAACAATATAAATCTAGTTATTTGTCAGTTTGAGGTGTGGGAAATAATTAAGAATAATGCAAATTTTTTATACCTCTATTTCTATTTGTTTATATTGCGATATATAAATGAAGCAATATTGCTTGATCTTTCGTGAATTAAAGATAAATATGTAGAAGTGTGTCATTTAATTATGTAGTTTCATATTGTATAAAAAGATCAAATATCTGCATTAAAGGATGTTCTAGTCAGGTGTGGTTAAAGATTTCTGTCTTTGAATTTTTCAACACTGTCTTCATGTCTTTACATAGTTGTTGATGTAAGCAGTCTGTCTGCTGTAGGTATGATTTTAAAGAAAACGAATGCTTATAATGTTTTAATTATATCTTTCAGTTGAGATTTTCATGGGAAGCTCATAATCATCAACATTTTTGAATATCTTAATTTCAACATAAATTAACTGTTAAAAATGTGTTGGTTCTCTGGAAAAAAAATGTGTTGGTTCGATGTACATGGCTTACTTGTAAGTGGATCAAATTAACCATCAAGTCCATTTGTTTAAATGACGAAAAAACTGGTCATTCTAATTTACTAAAAAATTTTCACTCTCTAACCAAACGAGGTTGGTGTAGTGGTTGTTTCACTTCATCGCTTAACCGGAGGTATCGAGTTAAAAACTCAAAAAGAAAATTTCCACTTGTTGTTGTGCATGGCAAATAATGTGTGATTGAACTAAACTGTAGTTCAAACACTATATTTTGAATTGGAGGAACTTCCAAGACTCCTTCCATATTTAAGATCAAGTCGTCATCATTTATAAAGCTTAGCTAGCTAATGCTAGTAATGAGCCAGCGGCCAATGGATTGCGGGCTGGCCCGCCTCAACACACTTGCACAGATGCACTTTGGTGGGCTGCACTAACTTCAACCTTGACCCATTTTATTAATATTATTTTATTATAACTATTATTATTATTTTGTTTTAAGAATGTTATAAAATAATTATAGAAAATATGAATCAACAAAAATATATCACAATCGCATCAATTAGATCACAATGCCTCCAATACCACAAAATTTTAGACTCCACAATTGCATATTTTTTGCATATATAGACATCTTTCCAATTTTATTCAACTAATAATACTACTTCCGGTCCTAAATACAAGACCTAGTTGAATTTTTTTGGATAGATTAAGATTGTGAAATAGACTATTAAATCATTACACATTTGATATATTTTTATATTATTTATTAGTTTATAGGTAAAATAAACTAGTCTAAGGGAAAAAATAGGTAAATCAATTTATAATTAATTAAGTTTGTTTTTTTAGGATTTTCCAAAAAAGTCAACTAGGTTTTATATTTAGGACCGGAGGGAGTATTATTAAACAAATTCAGATTGTAGCATCAAAAGATCAATATTTTTTATATCAATCACAATTTGTATAAGTGGCTAAAAGATAATTTTCTACATTAGATCAGAGAGGGGATTTGCTCTCTTTTTATAATAAAATAAAAAATGGTGGGCCAGCTGATCTTAGCCCATGGGTTATGTGTGTGGGCTGGGTTTTCGGTGCAACCCGCATTCTGGCAGGCTGATAAAACACCAACTCTAACGTCGCTGATGGGGACCCACGAGTTGGTAAGTTGAGCTCGCAAGTTGAACACATATTACTATAACTAGCTCTAGTCATTTTTTTAAAAAAATAATCATGTCTTGTTAACTAAAAAATAATAAGATTTTTTAATTTCTTTTTTCTTGATGAATAAGACAATGATGATATCATTTGGGGGGGGGGGAGAAATAATGAATAGGGACACAAGTTTTTTTTTTTATTAGCTCATACAAACCTTAAATTCCATATCTAAAACTGAAATATACGACCCCTTAATACAATTGATGAAGAAAAGAAAACTAAGTCGTCACCACCACCACCCACACCATGCTCTTGTATATCTGAGAATGATTGGTGCGTATATTTAGTAATGTGCTTGAACAAAAAAAAAAAGATTAAATGTGCGGAGGGAGGAGGCAGCAACATAGAAAATACTATATAGTATCATGTGGCATGTTTGTTCCAACAGGTACACCATCTCATACATATGAATTAGACCAGAACGCATGTGAAGCCAACCACTTTTTATTTTACGAACTAATAATAAAAAATCGGCCAATAATATCAAACACAACAAAAAAATTCACTGACTTTGCCGTCAATAAAACTGTGAACGTAAAATCAAGAGTACTGTCCTTCTTTCATGAGGTTGTGAATTGTGATGCAAAAAGTACAAGAAAAGCAAAGAAAGAAAACGATAGTCTTGTGTATGACAAACAATTTGGTTTTTAAATGATCACAAAAGAAAAGTTGTGGATTGTATTGGACGAGAAAGATTAACAATGAGAGATTCTCGGACTCTGTTCTTCAATTTCATGTCGTCTCACACTATTTCAGCATTTTGGTCCCACTTTAGTAATTCTACTTCTACTTGAGGCAAACTATTATGATTAGTCTACTTGGTGTCTGACACGTGACTCATTCATGACTTGTAATTTGTAAATAATGCTACCTCCCCAACTAAATATAAAAGCTCGATCAATTAAAGAAATTTTTTCCTTCTCAATACAGGATGCCATCTTTGTTCATGACAATATGGCTTCTTAATCTTATTTAATTATATCAATGATGTTAGTTTGTTTAACTAGTATGAATTGAATTTTCTAACACATTCTAACCACCTTCATCAAATAAAGCCAGGGAGATTCTATGGGAAATTGAGAAAAATTAAATATTATTGACAAAAGTTTGAAATGTGTCCTATATTTATGACAAATAAAAGTTAACCCCTCAAATATATCCTATATTAAGGACAAAGAGAGCATTAGTTAACTCAGGCTCTTAATTTATACTTTTTTACTTGAAATTCTTTATTGATTGCTATAAATAAGACATATTTTATCAATGAATAACCGTAGTATATATGATCAATAAAAGGCATTTTAAGAAAACCAACACACATTTATTTATGAAAAATTAGTTTAGCAATAGCAAATAATCATGTAGCTTTTATGATAATCATCAAAGGGACGGACGAGTACAAGACTCTGATCTCCACATGCAATTATACTTGGAGATTGTGTTAGCTTAACCAATATAATCTCAAAGTTGAGTCCTAAGCATCACAAACCCATGTTGAATAGTTGTTTTTGGAGAGCCGTGCTGCTCTTGTTTGGGAGAGCTCGTGTTAAATTTTGGATATCAAGTGGTTTAATGAAAATGATGATACAACATTCATAATACTAGCTCACATGGAATCTCCACTCCTCTTTTCATAGAATAGGCTGTAGGTTTTATACCCTTTGTTAAACAATTTGGTATTGTTCAGTTTTTTATTTTTGAGCGAATGGCATTGTTTAGTTGAAAAGGAAACGAGATAGTATAGAACCAACCAACCAAAATTCAAATGGGCACTGTGATGAGCCCAATGGGGCCGATATATTAAGGCTTAAGCTCACCAATATGAAGAAGTTTGGTCAAGAATCCAAATTAAATTTTAAAAAAAAGGTTTGGTTCATTTTGGATCCTGCTCTCCATAATTTTGTTAAGACAAGATTGTCTTCGATAATTTCATTCCAACTTTATGAGTTGATCTTAGTTGATTTCAAGTACGAAACAGTGGAGACTATGGCTCATGAAAGTAACTCACTTAAATGATTTGATAAACTCGTGATACATTTATTTTCATCTAATAATAATTGCTTGCAGCTTCCATCAAAACAATCATTTCGGCGCTTTATGCAACTTGGAATCAGACATGCTAGTTTTAATATAAAACTTGCATTAATTAATTTATGGAACGTGAATGAATGAAAGCTGGATTAAAGAATGTAGTTATATGGCATGATGATGACATTTGACGTAAATGCTGCTGCTACCAAACTAAATAATTAAATGTGATAATCACTCATAACGACTATCCACGTTATTATTTTTCGGCAATTTGTGTTCATATAAACGCCCAGCTTCCCAGTGCCTTTCGTTTAATTAACGACATTCTTAATTGCTCCTGTCTTTGTTTGCTATTGTCCCCCACACTTAATTATCTCCCTCTCATCATCAAATAATAATTCTTCCTTTAAAATACTGTTTATTACATTACTTTTAAATCGTAGAATTTGTAGTCTTGTAGATCTTTGTTCATTTCATCCTTCAAAAAGAAATATAAGTCAATTGTTTTAGGCATAGATGTCCTTTATTTGGAGGCCTATATTGAGGCACTTACGCGTATGTATCATTAACTGTGTGCACCTCCTAAGGGATGTTAATTATGCTATATATGATTGCACAAGTATGAACAACACACACACACAAACACAGAAAGAGAGATAAGAGATTAAACAAATTTTTATAATAATTTGAATGATCACTTTTACATGGACACAACAAGGTAAAATGATAAAAGACCTGCAAATTTCAAATTCTTGCGGGTTACATCATCATAGTCATCATCTCTTCTACTACGATGATAATACATAAAGGGATTTAGCCTCGGATCCTCTCAAAATCTGTATGAAATGACAGTCACCGATACATATATATTGCACAGTTTTTGAAAAGATCCAAATAAATAACATAATATAAAGAAAAAAGGTGGTGGTGGAGATGAAAATGAAAAGATGAAAGGCATATATAATTGTTAGCTAAGGAGAGAAGTAGAGGAAGGAGAAGAAACAGGACGAAGGCCATGTTTGAGTGCAGCTTTCCAAACAAGATCAATCCTTTCCACATCAATGGCTCCAACTTCATGATGACTCCATCCTTCCAAACTGTGCACTACTCCTCCTGCGTGGCATGCATGTACAACTCCTCTCTCCATTGTATACTGCATCCACATATTAATACACCCACTCTTCATCATCATTATTATCAATTAATAATATATGTGTATGTATATAACTTTTCATGTTAATATTGTTGTTGGTTTTTCATATTTCATCAAATTTTGGTTATAATCATCCATATATTTTTATATCGATGATATGATTATGATCACTAGTTTCATGAGGTTTTGGTTTGACTTTAGGTATAGAGACATGTCATTAAATTTAGACCAACCAACCATAACCAACCATTTGAAATTATTTGGACCAAAACCCAAATTTTTTTTTTTTGGTTACCCAAGGGTATCCCCACCCGCGTGTCAAGTGAGACTAATCCCTCGCTGTTCTGAAGTCCCATATAGGGGGTAGACAGCTGGCCTGTGAATTTGCTCCATTCGCAAGAGCTGGGGATCGAACCCCCAACCACTTGCTTAAGGGACGAGAGTACTTACCACTCACGCCAACCCGCCAGGTTTACCAAAACCCAAATTTGGTTGAACTATAAGGACTTCAAAAAATATGAACCTTAATTTAATTATTATACTCTTGATAATACAGAGTGATTAAGATATAAAGTGATTGCTGACCTCACAACAACCGAGGCCTTCAACATCTTCGGGCAATCTCATGGCAGCTAAATCGCCATAAGTGCAGTCTCTTCTGAATGGTAAGATTGGAGGAACCACAAATTGATGGAAATGTGTCCCTTTTGGTGCCCAGTTTTGCTCTTTATATGTAATCCACTTACCCACAATCCATGTCTGAAATTAATTTAATACCACAGTCACAAGTCAAATTCATAAATATTTCTCCTATATATTTTATACATAAGAACTGGTTGTACATTTTTAAGCAAGAGCAAGTACCTTGCAGTTTTGTGCTGCCTGATATTTTGTGACTTGTACAAGGTAGCTCTGATATTCTGGTGGAGCTTCCTTTTGGATCTTTTGGAATCTATCAGCTGAAAGAGTTAACATCTGCAAATATTGTACCTCTCTATCATTAGTGGTCTAATAAAATATTTTAAGTATTGACCTCAAAAAAGGTAAGGGGGCTGCCACTAGCACAACTTTTTTTTGGTTCAAAAGTAATTGACTTAATGAGAATGATAAGAAGAACAAAAGAGGGCATACCAGAACTTTGATTTTCCTTCTGCAAAGGTAGAGAGCAATTGCTCTTCCAAGTTTGGAAGTAGCTCCTGTGAGAAACACTTCTTCCACATCTTTTGGTATTTCATTTAGAATCACTGCAGCTGTTAATGTGTTGCCATGAACAACTCTGACTCTAAGGTTTGGGAGCTTGTCCACAAAAAGCTTCCCTCCCCCATTGAGAGCTTCATTCTGTTACAAGGAAAAAAGTTAGTTACATGTTTTATATTCCTTTGTTCAAAACAGCAATGTTTCTTTTTTTTCCTTATAAAAAATATGTAAAGGTTTTTCTGTCTTATCCAAGACTGTTAAATACTACCACCAATAATTGGTTATGAAATTTATTAGTTGCAGTGTATACGGATGGATTGGAAAAATTAAAGCTATTGATTTACTGCATACTGATAACTGTAGTTTTAATTTTAAGTGTGAAAGATGTCCGTTTCTATGAAATGACAAGTAAGAAAGATGGAAATAATTTTGTCAGGAATCAGAGATGTATTTATATTTACACCGACTCATTAAAACCCTCAACAACCTCACTCAGAAAGCACCAGAAGTTTCACAACTCAGTAAAAAACTTGGATGAATTATACAAAAAATAGGGACAAAACAATGAAAATAATTTCACAATAATACAAAACCTTGTTCAAAGCAGCCAGGCTGATAACTTTGACCCCAATCCTATCAGCCCTGAGGATGGCATTCTCTATTTGCTTATTGATCCCATCAGCAGCAAATGGCAAGAAATACTGCAAAAAAAAAAAAATATATAACAAAAAGAAGTTAAAAGAAAAAAAAAGAAATACTTTCTCAGTGTTGATGTTTTATAAGAAATTATTTATAGTCATAGTGGTAAAATGGTAGAGATTTTTTAGACTAACCTGAAAGCCAAACCTTGGAACAGCCCAAGTTTGGTGCAAACGACCACGTAGGTTGTAAAAAGTGACTAAGAAGACCTTAGACCAAAGCCACATTAGTATCAAAGATGTTATGGCAATTGGCCAAAATGGGATCAAGAAGAACCTAAATCTGTATGGGATAGAAGTGAATGTGCGAAGAGTGAATGGATTGTGCATGCAGGATGAGACATCCACTATATGGGCTAGGAACACAAAATCAGGTGCCCTGCTATTTTTCTCTGCATTTAACAAAGTCAACCCATTAGTCACTTCATTATACTCGCTCCAGTCATAAATATAAGATCCTTTTACTTTTTATGAGAGTTAAAGAAGCAATTTAAATCATTAAATTATAACATATGTCAATTGTAATTAGATAAAATGTTAGTTTATAAGTAGAATAAATTGATTTTGAGGAAAAAATAATTATAAAAGCATTTTAAAATGATAAATTTTGCATCCTTAATTACTCCAAAAGATTCCAAATTGTCTTATTATTAGGACAAGAAGGAATACTATAATATGAAAAAGCCCATTAATGAAGTAAAGGAATTGCACATACTTGAATTCAGACTTATTTCTTTATGTAATTCCCATGATTTGCTGTTGAGGGTGTTCCCTAGAGCATCAAAGAGGGGCATGAAGAGGCAAAAGTTGGTGTCTTCATCACTGTGGTGCAGGCTGTGGTATCTGCATATATTTAGCACATAAAGAACAAATTTAGTCGTCAGAAAAATAAAAAGGGGTTCAGAAGCATATTTGACCTACAACTGTTTTTGGGTTCAATGTATTAAAAAAGGAGCAAAGTCTCTTTAATCATTTAAGAACTGACATTGAGTAACCTAGGTTAACAATAGCATTATTAATAGTCTAATGGCAAATTATTGCTTTTTAATATTCACACGGAAAAATTGAACTCAAAAAGTTTTTGGGTACGGTAGTACTCTTGAGAGAAAACTACTTCTAATGCAAAGCACCTTAACCTAATAAAAGAAATTTCTAGAATCCTTATTTGACCCATCAATAGACTAACATTGTCCATTAAAAGATTAATGTTAAGTTTTAACATTTGTAAAGGCCTATCTGGATTAGATTTTGGATAATATAGTAGCTGGGGGGAGTTGAGAAAGCTATTTTGGAAAATAAATTATGGGAATAGCTTCTAAGAATGCAAAATAAAAAATGTTTTTGGCAAAATTTAGGTTTTTGCCCCAAATTTAAGATTTCTAGAAAAAAAACTATTCTGAAAAAGTAATGAGTGTTATTGTTTAAATTAATTGAAATTTAGATTTTAATAGAGATTTTGAAGAAGTTAGAACTGTCTGTCTACTTTTATTTTAAAACTTAAGTTTAACTTTAAACTTAAGTTTCAAACCTTGACCCAATGAAAAAAAAAAACAAACTTTGAAAATAATGTATTTAACAAAAGCAGCAAAGCAAAGAAGTTAATTAATCACTTAATTAGTTATTTAAACCTATGCATTTCTATCTTATTCTCAATTCCAAGAACCGTACAAGGTGGGCAATGTGTGTAACGGACTCAAAGCACGGCTCCTTGCCCAATTTGGGTATTGAAGTTAATGCTACTCAATAGATTCATTCAACAAAAACACAGTCGAAAGCAATGTGTACTTGTTTCTATTTTTATATTCCAAGTCAAGTTGGGCCAATTAATAGACGGTGTCAGAAACCAAACAGAGAAAAGATAGAATACTTACGTGGGAGTGTAAATCAAATATCTTACAATAGGAAATCTATCAAATAATTGGTGTGGGATAACTTCAACATTGCTATGTCCCATTGATCTGAGAAAATCAAAGCACAAAATGTAGGCATAGATCAAAATTCCAGATCCTAATCCCAATAAAGAAGCTCCAACGATTGGAATTGCTATGATTGCTGTTAACATTAGATGCTCCAAAGGTGTCGCATTCCCAGCTGTTACCATCAAAGGTTTTAACATCCCAAGTCAAGTTACAATCAAAGATTTTGATATAATAAATAAGGCTTATTTTTGAACAGAAGAAAGTCTCAAATTATTTGCAGCCAAGTGTATACGAATGAGAAAAGGTTGTTGATGATAAAAGTATGTTATGGTGATATCCCGTGAAGGGTTGAATGTATAGTTTGGGATAGGATTATTTAAAAGACACCTTTTCATATAATAAAGTGATTTTCCCCTTTTTTCTTGTGTTTGAAATATTTCATTATTATTATTATTGCTATATTATTATAGAAGAGGAAAAAAACGACGTGACGGACATCTGTACTATATAGAAATTCCAAAAATAAATTAGTTTTTATGTATTGCACATCAAATTAAATATTGATGTTGATATTGGTATATTGCCTCATTTTTCCCATTTATTGAAATATAACAAGACATTATAATTTTTTTATTAATGCTTTCATCACTGTATATTTTCATTAGGAGCAATTCAGTCATATAATCTTCTCAGTTGTAACTTAGTTCTTAAAGTTTAACTTTATGTAACTTAGTCCATATAATTTAAACTATATTATACTTTAGTGCCTTAGGTTATTAAATATAATATTGTTTTGCAAAATATAGGTGGTATTATTTTAAATTATTAAATTATAGAGATAAGTTGCTATGAATTATTTAAGGTAAGGAATTACACCAAGTAAAAGTAAAAAAATAATATAGGTGTTTTATTACAAACAAGTCAAAAACACAAGTTCTTCAAAATAAGTTGTCTCTTGAATATACTATTAGTCTATTACATAACATAAGAGCACAGAGAACGACAAATTTCTGAAATATTCAGAATCTTCTGATTCTGAAACTAAAGTTTTTGGAGGGATGTGAAAAAAATCAAGACTGAGCTAAAAAGTGGTTTTTGGAAATACATGAAAAGATAAAAAAAATCAGGATCATGTGGTGGATGTTATTTCATTTTACCTGTAACAGATTGTGTTACTTTAGCTGAGTGGTGAAGAGAGTGATAATGTTGGAAAAGATATTTTCCATGGAACATCCTATGAAGCCAATAATAGAGAGGTTCTGAAATCCCCACATGAAGAATCATAGCAACAATAAGACCCTTCAAGTTCCACAGAGGCAGATCATGAAGATATGGAAAGTAATAGCAAGCCATGGTAGCAATGAAAGTTTGAAGGATCAAGAAATTATCCCTGTACATAAAACATGATCTAATGAACACATATGTTATAAGATATAACATAGAAGATAATGGGGTTTTTTTTAGAGAAATTGTGATTACCAGTCCCATTCTTTATCAATCTGTTTGAAATCAACCCCTTGTTGAAGAATCCTACGGTTTCTTGTGAGAAAAAGCATGTTGCTATAAGTGTTCCAGAACACATAAGTGAATCCTCTGCAAACGTAGAGAAGGAGGAGATGAAAGCACAAGGTGAAACTGTTGTTTCCTTCATAGAATCTTTCGTACACAACTTTGGATACCAAAGGACCATATAATAAATACTACAAAAAAAAGTGAAACAAACAAGGAAAGTCATGTGAGAAATTAGAGGAAGTAGGAGAAATAGTTTGAAAGGTGAGGTACATAGGATTTGGAGGAGGAAGAGACCTTGTAGGCACCTAAATTTTGCCATGGCCAAGTAGACAAAGGAGCAGTAGTGGCCATTGAAGACTATGTGTGCTCTGTTTTACTCTGTATTGGAAGAAGAACAAGGGATGGAGAAATGAAAAAACAGAGAGGAATAAGAAGGGTATCAATTTTGGGAGGAAGATATTGTGAAATGAGTATATATAGAGAGAAAAGAGGGGTGAAATATCATTGAAGGAAAATATAGTTGATGGAGATCTAGGTCATTTTAATTAGTTGAATAACAGGATTAATGAGTGGAATGAGTTGAGTAACGACATTTATTACTCAAAATCCTCTTTTTAGGATTTTGAAATTCAATTGTCAGTTATTTGATATTTCTCCTATATACATTTTTATATTCTTTAATACTTCTTCTTGTCCTAAATATAAGATTTATTTACCTAATTTGATTAGATTAAGAATGTTAGTTGAGTTAGTTAAAATAACATGATATTACTCATATGATATTACTCATATATCCTAACCTACCTTTACACCACTCTCACTCACTTCTTTGTCTATTATTGGGAGCATTTATAAGGATAATTTGGGAAAATTTTGATAAAAATTAGAAATAAGTCTTATATATAGGACCGAATTCATATCTTCAAATATGTATTATATTTAGAACCAGAGGGAGTATTTAATATATGACTTAGTTAACCCGTTTAAATTGATTAAGGAAATTAATTAAAGTAATTAGTCTGCATGTGACATATTATTATATCATAAATCAAACAACTAATTTGGAGTTTATATATAAAAAACAACTAATTTGGAGAGAACAGTCCGGTAAGTTATAATAAATAACTTATTTTCCTTAAGTTTTCTAAAAGTCAATTAAAATGAATGAAATGTGTATATGTGTGTGCGTGTGTTTGTGAATTTAAGAGGGAAAAGAAAAGTTGAATGAATGAATGAGTGAAAGGAGAAGGAAGGAGGAAGAGGGTAGAAGGAATGGACGAGGAAGAGTTCATGGGTTACCAACTGGGAATCCAAATGGGAAATATCAGCCTTCTCTACGCGTTCTCCTCCTACTTTCATTAATTCTCATATTGTACAAACCAAACACTTCCCAACTGAAATCAACATTTCAATAATAAATGTAGACGTACTCTTTCCGTAATTTAGTAGTAATAGTAAGCTACATGCTATTTTTTTATTACAGCAAGCTACATCCTATGAGGTTTCTTAATGAAGGTTAAGAAAAACTATCAGGATTTTTTCCCACTATGTAAGGATGTTTAGATGCTTCTCGTTATATACAGTAAATAAGAGTTATTCGTACTTATTTATCAGTGTTGCTCTTATAAATACTTCTTAAATGTGACCTCCTGTACTTTTACTTCATCTTCTTTAAAACTTCGTCGCTAAGAATAAAAGTAATCTCTTTTATAATTTTATGCAACCATAATAAGTTAACCATTCTTATATGATTTAGGTAAGGCGATTGAAAGTAATTTATATTTTATATTTTTTGGAAGAAGTAACTTGGTCCTTTATTTATTTATATATTTTTTGTTAATCACCGTCTGGTTTAATCCGGACTTTAGGGGTAGGAGTGTTGTCTATATAGGCAAGGTTGTCCCCTCTCCCAAGAAATAACTTGGTCCTTTAGTTATATTGTATTTTAGTCGACTTTTTAGATATGTTTTTGTTTTTAATTTATTCTTTAAGATGAAACAGTCTTTGGGATGCATATTATTCCCTCTGTTTATATTATAAGAGTATGAAATTTGAAGTTTTTTAAAATATAAGAGTCCGCCTTCGTTTTTCCACAAATGTATCTTTTCCACAAAAACTAAACCTTATCTATTTTAGGTTAACTAATCTAATTATATTTCTACTTAAATTGAATAAAACTTACGCATGAATGAAGATCAAATTGATACGAAATAAAAATGAACTTAAGAAAATGTCCTTAAAACAATGTGAATTAAGCCTACGATTTTTTCTTCCCTCTATTGTCATGATTTCTACTAAGGTATCCTCCTTATTAGTCATCTAATGCAATCCATCCCTATTGAATTAATGAAAAATCGTGTTCGCCGACTCTCATATTCTCATTCTATTGAATCAACAAGAACACATTTAGCCCCAATTTCATCAAGACTAATAGCATATTGATTTTACCTTCTCTTTAATTAATTTGTATTTTTACGACATTTTTTTTGTCAAACAAAATATTATTTCGGTGTTTTACAATATGAGGATAAATAAATAGGGATATGAAGAAAAGATTACATTTGATAGAGAATAGAATGAATCTTAAAACGTATGACATCATAGATTTACACATGTTATCTTGCATCAGAAATATAAAAATATAAATTAATTTTTTGAAAAAAAATTAAAATATATCAAATCATAACAGTATTAAGTCAAAGTTAAGCATGTAGTGATATATATCTTAACCTAAATATAATATCCGGGCAATTAATGAAAGCCGAAATGCATGTGATGAGAGTAATTTAAAGTGAACACTTGAAACTAAAAGAAGGAAGAACATCAAAGTCAAAAAAGACGGAGGCATTGTCATCATGTGTTAGCAAATTCCGTTTATCTCCCTTATTAGGTAATGAACTTTACAATTTCACTCCCAAGAAACTCTACTATTCAAAATTAGCACAGTGAATGAACAGATTCTACAACAAAAATTAGTAAAAATTAACTGTGGAATTATTCACGGAATAATCTATCAAAAAATAAGTTGTCAGGTAAAAAATGAGCCACATATTCTCTAATTTAGCCAACGTATTTTGTTTTCACCAACAAAATTCCTTGGCTTATTCACTGTTTTGGGTAATATTGTAATAATTTAAAGGTCACTATGGTTGAACTAAAATTAACCGAATAATAATTAAAATAACATAGCAGTTACTTTAAATAGACGAAAATATATGCGCATGACTCTCAAATGAAAAGAGTAATAGTAATGATTATCGATCCACAAGTATAGACTAGGAATTTATAAACCATTTATGCATAATTCAACATAACTCATTTATGTACTAATGCACAAATACGATGAATTGTTCTTTTCATTGTAACTCGCAAGTCGCAATGATTAAAAAATAAAAATTCCTGCGAATAAAGATAAAATAAAATAAAATTCCAATTTAATTAGTCTACATGTAACATTTTGTTACTTAATCCCTAATTAACTAATGATATCCATTTTAAGTCTATAATCTATTTACTAACTATGATAGGAAAATGATTTCCATAATATTAATATACCTATCATAGTTAGAAAAAGAATATTCTAGTGAATAAAACATTATCCATGATAGAAAAGGATTTCCTGATACAATATAAATGCTATCATGGATAATTAAAAGTTAACCATGTTAGAAAGGATTTGCCTAACATAGTTAATAAATAAAACTGATTGATATTAAACAATAAATATAGATATACATGCGGAAGCAGATGCAGGCCTATACAAATTGGCAATATACAATTATAAATAAACTATATCACTTCCACTACCTAATTTCCCTTTCCTGAAGCTTGCGCTTGTGCATGAATACCTGCAAAAATGTCAGTAATCGTGGGATGAGACAATTTGTCCCAGTAATCACCGCTTAACTCACTGTAACAGTGAGATGTGCGGTAGTGAGGGCGTCTAAAGGGTACCACAAATATAAAAACCAGAATGTAATATATATATAAAGGTTTCTTCCATGCTCACTCAAGTCCAACAATCACATCCAAACCAAATCAATTCATCATCTCCATACTCCAATCAACTAATACTACCACAACAACTCTCACACTCACCTACAGATGCATTGTGCCATCACGGTGCATTCAAGCATCTATTCTTCACTATATGATTTGACACCGTGTCCCTCTCCATAATGAGGGGACAATTTCCCTCTCTGGCAATCTCCAGGCACTACAAAAAACTCCTAACATCTCAACGGGTGAGAAACAGAACGTCTCAACGGCCAGGCACCGCAGGTAATGCACTACAGCGCGCGCCCCAGCCGCTGTGTTTTGATCCGTGTCAAACAACGTTCCAACGGCCACCCACAGCCGTTGTAGTGCTGGTCAAAGCGTTGGAACGCGCAGCCACATCCCATCCCAACGCGGCCTCCCACCGTTGGAAAGGAAAACCAAAAAAAAAACATTTCTCACTGCAACGGACAGAGCGACCACTGAGTGTAATTCTGAAAACAAAAAAATTAAAATTCATTCCAGCGGCCGGTGCGGCCGCTGGGATGTAGTACCATATTAAAAAAAATAACAAAATTTGAGAAACGTATAATCAAGAAAGATGAAAGGAGAAGTAAAAAATGTGAAAAATTGGAGGAGTAATGTGTCCTGGCGATGTAACAAATGAAAGCAGAAGTAAAAAAATGAGGTTCTTGGCAGAAGATCAGGAAAGAAAGATATGGAAATGAAATGAAAGGAGAAGTTACCAATATAAAGGAGCACAAAAGAAAAAAAAACGAAAAGGAGAAGTCACGAATTGATATACAGGAAATGATAGAATGCATATGGAGAGAAGAGAAAATCTAGAAAGAAAGTAGAAGTTAACATATATTAACATTATGAAATAAAAGCTGAAGTTAGAGAAAGAAGGTAGAAATAGAGAAACCTGGAAACTTTGAATGAAATTTGAGAGAATGAGAATGAGAGAAATGAAATCTCAGAACGCCAGAGGAGAGAATGGGAAATGGACCAACTGAGCGAGATTGAGGTATTTATAGGAATCAACTTTATATTCATGATGTTTCATATCTGCTGTCAGAACAGCCGCTGGGATGTGGTTTGGCAAAAAAAAAAAGAAAAAGAATATATATATATATATATATATACACACACATTCATGCGTTTGGCACAAACAGAAAAAAAAATGCACATGCATGCCAGCGGCCTCTGTGGCCGTTGGGATGCTTCTTCATAATAGAAGTTTGCACCCCAACGGCTAGAGCGGCCGCTGGAGTGTGTTCATCTGTGTAAACATTCGCTTTATCTCCCCTGCTCTATATATACCCCTCTTCAACAACTGAGATAGTTCATATCTTCTATTTCCTCTTATTACACCTCATATATGGATAAAACATGGATAAGCTTGCCACGTACAACTCCCCAATATATGGTTGGTCTCCAACAATTTTTAGATTTTGCATTTACAAGGGCGAGTGTTGATGGAAAAATAGTTTGTCCTTGTCCAAAATGTAGATTCAAACAGTGGCATCTCAACGGCCAACGGTCCACATGGCCGTTGAGATGCAAATTTCATTATTAAAAAATAAAAAAATGGCATCTCAACGGTCCACTTGGCCGTTGAGATGTAAATTTCATTTTTAAAAAATAAAAAATTGGCATCTCAACGGTCCACTTGGCCGTTGAGATGTAAATTTCATTATTAAAAAATAATAAATTGGCATCTCAACGGTCAACTTGGCCGTTGAGATGTAAATTTCATTTCACATATTTAATGGAGATCATCTCAACGGCCACATTGGCCGTTGAGATGTATAGTTTAATTTTTTTTTTAAAAAAATATATTTACATTGCAATGCGAATTTAATTTGAAAACATCTCAACGGTCCACTTGGCCGTTGAGGTGTAAATTTCATTTTAAAAAAAAAAATAAATCCCACGGCAACGGTCCACGTGGCCGCTGGGATGTAGTTTTTTTGGGAAAAAAAAATCTTCGTTGACTCGCGAGTTTTTTTCAGCGGGCGGCTGTAGGCCGTTGAGATGGCAGCACATGCCAGCGGCCGTTAAGCTGACCGCTGGAATGGGGCCGTTACAAAGAAGACTTTTTCTTGTAGTGAGGGAGGGAACCCCAATTTTGTTTCCATTGCAGAATGGGAACGGTTGGGCTCTCAAATGCCTTAACAACCGTAGGGGCGGTTGGGCTCTAAAATGCCTTAACAACCGTAGGTCACTTCTCTCAATAAGTTGACCTATGATCCCCGATCCAATCAATCCGAAAAAGATCAGTACAAATAACTGTCGATTGGTCATTCGACAGTTATCATCGCGCGATGGTACATATATATCAGTGTCATGCAAACTCTCCCAATATCCATATCCATCAATTTCAATCTCATCATCAATATCATGCACTATTATCATTCCCTTCACTATCTCAATCTCAACTATTCAACTTATTCCCTCAACCTAACTATCAACATCTCTCACATAATACCATCTGAACCTCTCACATCATACTAGAACAAACACCAGCCACGATAATATGTATAATGTTTCAAATTCCTTTTATACGAAAATAATCGTGTTTGAAAGGCACCCGATAGCCTGTTTTGTATGAAAATACCTTTTTAAAGATAATATATATATAGAGGGTGAGAAAGGATTTTAAAAATCCACACTAACATCACCCTCAATGTCATAGTAAGGTTAAGTGTGATTACTTGTCGCCCATAGCACTTTGATGTTCTTCCTTACCCGTCTTTACTAGATTCACCTATTATTACATCAAAGTAATAATAGAGGTAAACAACTATGCTTATATATGAATAATAAACAACACGTCTCTCTCAGCCCTAATATACTACCCATCCCCTTTTATTAATTCAAATACTATAACTGGTTCACATCACAAGTCACACAAGTTTCACAACCATCAATTTCAATCTAAAGAAATCACATCAATAATCATATATTATGTTTTATATCTTCAATTCACAATCAACAAATTACTAACTTCATATGGAATTAATTAGATCAATCCAACGAGAAACCAAACTTCTCATGCTTCCTATTTAAGGCCAACAAGACCTGCGATAACAAATCCACTCACACATCAAATCCACTTCATTTTATCCAAGCTGTCAACATTAATTAAGCCACATTCAGATTTCATTTATTATTGTATTAGCATACTAAGAATAGAAAATCTGTTTAACGACTATATGGATCAATGCCATTTGTTTTCATCATTGTTATAACTTTAAAATCTTCTCCCAATTCTCTCACCTATTCAGCCATTAGTAATAAAATGCAGAACAGATCGGCCAGTTAAAGAATGATTGTCATTTCACTTTGATTTACATGCATAAACATCAAAAGTTTGTTTTTATTTTGCTGCACTTAAAAATCAGCTCTATAGAACATAATTTCCTCAAATAAATCAGCTTTGTAACATCCAGCAGCATATTGTAAGCACCATTTGTGACATTCCCCTTTTACATTAGCATTACACATACATCTCAAAATGGAATAGCATCAAGACATTTAAATAATATCAACAATGATTTTATCCTTAGTGTAATTAATTTACAAGTCTTTTCTTGAAAGTCTATAACTAATTTCCCTTACCAATCATAACACAATTCACACTTCAAACTAATTAGTTAAGAAGATAAATAAATCTCTAAATAAAATGAAATGAAGACACTAGAAATCAATCTTACACAACCAAAAACTAATTCCATCTTTCATGCCAACCATAGTATAAGCATAGGCAAATTTCTTTAGAAGGACTAAATTAAAAGAGGTTCCTAAACTCCCATTTAACTCAGCTCAAACACCCTTGAAAAGAGAACTAACTACAATTCACAAAATACTTTAAGGTCTAAATAATAAGCCAAAAATACCCAAAGGCAACTTAGAATATTAAAACCTCTTAAATGCTTACAAACCTACACTTTGCCACTTCCATAATTTAGTTCCGCCATTATTTCTAATCATTTATCACTTTAACAATCAATCATCCCTATACAAAATCAGCTAACAAATTTTCACATCATTCCGATTAACATTACAGTAATCATCATCCAATCCAACTCTGGGACTTACTTCCAATAATTAGACTCAATCCCACAATTTTAAATAAACTAAATAATCATGTCCTAATAAGATTTTCACTAACCTTTTTCCCCATATCATCTCCTAGTATAATATCCATTAACCACCAACCAAACGCTCCCACATAATTAAATCAACTAGTATAACCATCTGACTAAAGAACCATTTCTATCAATCCAAACCCAAGTCACATGTTCCTTCCCTCCACTACAACCAAAATGATATCTACTAACATTATTAAATTCATTAGCGACATTAAACATATTGGAATAAATTGAGAATTTTGTTTCTCTTGTGTGAGCTCTGCTCGCATGTATTCTTTCGAGAATACTAGACTTATCAAGGGTTAATTATCCTTGGTGGTTAATGATGGAGATCAACGTGAGAAAGCTTCAAAGGAGGAGAAAGGCACTGAACAAGGAGGAAAAGATCATGGGAGGAAGTCCAGTAGTCAAAGAGATCCATTACAAGGCATTGGAGGCCCAATGACAAGAGCAAGGACCAAAGCTATGAAAGAGGCCTTGAATTGCTTGACTAGAGAGCTTAATCAGATGGAGCCTATTTATTTAGAAGAGTCATCTTTCCTTATGTCCAAGAAGAGCCCAGCAAAGTTGGTGACATTTTCAGAAGCCCATCAGCTTGATGTACAAGGCTCATGTGCAGTCCAAAATGAAGAATTCACTTAAAATATCATGTGAAACGCATGTGCCTTGGAGGAGGAGCATAATTGACGTCCAAGAAACTGAAATAATCATCTCAAAGGCGTGCTTGAGGAGTATGAATGATTGATTCACGTTTTTAGGATGTTTCCTAATTTATTTCCACTGAATAAGGCCTTTTGGTCAATGCTTGTTTGAGAAAACTGTTTATTTCCTATTCTGAAATACTTTGTCTTAGTTTCCTATTTCCCTAGGTGGTTTTTACTTGCAAACCAAGTTTAAATTATGTCCTAATCTATTATGATTGATTGGTGCCAATCAGATTAATCATTTATCATTAAGGCACCATCAATAACATTTATTTCTTAGGTTTTCTTTTGCTGAACTATTGTTGCCAATATATAGGCTACACCTTTGTACTGGTTGCTCAGATTTGAATGAATCATTTTGTTAGCGTACTTGCTATCTTGTATTCTTGTGAGGATACTACCTGACATAAGGGATTGATCGACTCTTGTGTTCTATACTTGGAGTTCTTGAGCCGGTTTCCATTGGGTGTTGGGTTTAATATATCCAACGTTTTCTGGAACGTGTGTTTATTTGGGTTCCTAGTCTCTTGATCATTATCTTCTTCTAGTTTTTCTTTTAGCTTCCGTGTTTTGTAATCCAATTCGTAATTTCTGGGTTTTCTAGGACAGGTTCCTATTGGGTCCACATCAGATTGGCATCAGAGCTTGGTTGCAAAGTTTCAGGTTTTCAAATCATTATCCATCATCTCTTTCTTTTCATTTTTTCACCAAGAACCATTATTTTTTTCTCTACGCACTCATTCACGCCATCTTCCATTTGTTTATCCTTCTCTGTGAGAATCAGACTTGCTAGGATAGTCTTGATTTGAAAAAAAAAAAAATTCGAAAAAAAAAATCGAAAAAAAAAATATATATATATATATACAAAAAAAAAGTGAGAATCAGGCTTGCTGGAGTAGTCTTGATTTGAAAAAAAAAAAAAATTATCATTGAATAGCTTACTTCTTCGTGGTTGTTGATACAGGAAAAGGTGGCTTGAATCACACACACACACTTGGTGAAAATTTTGTTTCCTTCCCTCCATCTTCAACTTCTACAATTCACTTTCATTTTCTTTTCCAATCAATTCCGTATTCTCTTCCTTGATTTCCTTTTTCATTGCACTTCAAAATCTGTGTTGTTGATTTCTTGTGTCTACTTGATCCTCTTAAGAATACTATTGGTAGCAAGAGAGAGAAAAAAAAGGCTAGAGAGACTTACATTATTAATAAAAGCCAATCTTGAGGGTAAACACGAGTGATATATTTACCATTGAGTGTTAAACACGTGAGTAGAGTGTTGTAAGGTCCAATTCTGTTATTATCATTTTTTTTTCTTTTGTTACTAACCTTGCAGGTACATCATGACTGAAGAAGAACCCCAACATGACTCTAAGTATTATAACAAAGCTACTGCTGAATACTTGGGAAAGATTACTAAAAAAATGGAAGACCTATTATCTGAAAATAAACGCATCCATGACAGATTGGATTTCTTGGAAAATAGTTCAAGTCATCATTCCAAGTCTTCCAAGAAACCACATCATTCCAGATTTAGACGGCGTACACCAGATGCAGAACGATTTGAGGACTCCACTGATGGTGAGAGCTTTCATTACAAAGGGGGTTTTCGCAAGAATGAAAATAACCTTGGTAGTGTGAAGCTTGACATTCCCTACTTTCGAGGCAAATCAGATCCAGAATCATTCTTAGAATGGGAAAGGGAGGTTGAACTCATATTTCAAGTTCATGACTATACTGATGAAAGGAAGATCAAATTGGCATCCCTTAAACTCAAGGATTATGCTGCTCTTTGGTGGGATGAATTTCAGCGAACCAAAACACAATATGGCGAAAGACCCATTCAAACATGGGATGAGATGAAACTTGCTATGCGTAAGCGATTCATTCCCATTCATTACCATAGAAAGTTACTTCTCAAGTTGCAGCAATTGACTCAAGGGTCTATGTCGGTGGAAGAATATTACATGGCAATGCAAAAGGCTCGTATTCAAGCTAATATTGAGGAAGATCGTGAAGTTACAATGACCAGATTCATCAATGGCCTGAACCGTGAAATCCGAAAGGTTGTGGAGTTGCAACACTACATTGACATGGAGGAGTTGTTGCATAAAGCCACTTTAGTAGAAGATCAAGTTAAGACAGAGCAATCTTATTCTAGGTCCAAGTGGAAGGACAATAAATCGTCATGGAAGCCGTACAAAGCAAAAGGGGATCCTGCTTCATCCTCTAAATCCAATGAAAGTTCAGCTCATAAACTTTCTATTAGTAAAGGTGATTCTGATCCTAAATCATCTAAAGCTCGTGAGGTCAGGTGCTACAAATGTCAAGGATTAGGCCATGTACGATCTGAATGCCCAAATAAAAGAATTCTCTTTATCAAAGAGGATGGTGAATTCACTAGTGCTGGTAGTTCTGATTTTGAAGATATGCCATCATTAGAGGATTGCTCTGATGAAGATGTAGATGCACCTGTTCAAAAAGAACTATTTGTTGCAAGGAGAGCTTTGAATGCACAAATCAAAGATGCACATACAGATGAGCAGCGGGAGCACATATTTTACACTCGGTGCTACATTGGCACTAAGGTATGTAGTTTAGTAATTGATGGTGGAAGTTGTGCAAATCTTGCTAGTAGCTTGATTGTTGACAAACTTAATCTGTCCACTATGAAGCATCCTAAACCATATAAATTGCAGTGGTTTAATGATAGTGGAGAAGCTAAAGTCACTAGGCAAGTTTTAATTTCCTTGAGCATTGGAAAGTATCATGATGAAATCATATGTGATGTAGTTCCTATGTGTTCTGGACATGTTTTGCTTGGCCGTCCTTGGCAATTTGATAGGAGGGTCCAGCATGATGGTTATAAGAACCGATACTCTTTTGACTTTCATGGCAAAAAGGTGATTCTAACTCCTCTTAGGCCAATCCAAGCCTATGAAGATCAGATGAAAATTGAAGGTGATTACAAAAAGAGAGAGAATGAAAAGAGAGGAAAAATTGAGAGCACTATAAAAGAAAGAGAGTATGAAAAAAAGTCAGGAAAAGGAGAGCATGAGAGAGAAAAATCAGAGTTGAAAGAGTTTGCTGGAAAGAAAAATATGAGTTTGTTTGTCAAAAAAAAAGAGGTAGAGAGAGCTCTTATGGAGAGGCAGCAAGTTCTTGTACTCTTGTACAAGGAAATTTATTTTTCCACTAACCAACTTGATTCTTCTTGTCCTAGTTCTATTTCTGAATTGTTGCAGGAATTCAAGGAATTGTTCCCTGAGGAGATCTCACATGGTTTACCACCTTTGAGAGGTATTGAACACCAAATTGACTTTGTGCCCGGGGCACCAATTCCAAACAAGCCTGCATATAGAGCTAATCCTGAGGAGACAAAAGAGATTCAGCGGCAAGTGGAAGATTTGATGAGCAAAGGCTTTGTGCGTGAGAGTTTAAGTCCATGTGATGTTCCAGTCATCTTGGTTCCAAAGAAAGATGGAAGTTGGCGCATGTGTGTAGATTGCAGAGCCATCAACAAGATAACAGTTAAGTATCGCTATCCCATCCCTCGATTAGATGACATGTTAGATGAATTACATGGTGCTGCCTTGTTTTCTAAAATAGATCTTAGAAGTGGTTATCACCAAATTCGCATGAAAGAAGGGGATGAATGGAAAACTGCATTTAAAACTAAATTTGGGTTGTATGAGTGGCTTGTAATGCCTTTTGGGTTAACTAATGCGCCTAGTACCTTCATGTGCTTAATGAATCATGTTTTCCGCTCATTTATTGGGAAATTTGTGGTTGTCTATTTTGATGATATTTTGGTTTATAGTAAAAAATTAGATGACCATATTCTGCACTTGAGATCAATCTTCAATACTCTAAGGGAACATAAGCTTTATGGTAATATTCAAAAGTGTTCCTTTTGTATGGATTCTGTTATATTTCTTGGTTTTGTTGTTGGGGCAAAAGGAATTTCTGTAGATGAGGAGAAAGTAAAGGCGATTCGAGATTGGCCGGTTCCAACCAATGCAAGTGAAGTTAGGAGCTTCCATGGGCTTGCAAGTTTCTATAGACGGTTTGTCAAAGGATTTTCATCCATTGCTGCGCCTCTCAATGAGCTTGTTAAGAAAAACACGACATTCAAATGGGGGGAAGCACAAGACATGTCATTCAACACACTCAAAGATAAGCTCACTAATGCACCATTATTATGTTTGCCTGATTTTGCAAAAGTGTTTGAAATTGAATGTGATGCATCTGGTATAGGAATTGGGGCTGTTTTAATGCAAGAATCTAAACCCATAGCTTATTTTAGTGAAAAATTAAATGGGGCTGCATTAAATTATTCCACATATGATAAAGAACTTTTTGCATTAAAAAGAGCATTAGAAACATGGCAACACTACTTGTGGCCTAAAGAGTTCATTATCCATTCTGATCATGAAAGCTTGCAATATTTGAAGTCTCAAGGTAAGTTGAATAAGCGACATGCCCGCTGGGTAGAATTCATTGAAACTTTTCCATATGTTATCAAACATAAGCATGGAAAGGAGAATGTCGTTGCTGATGCTTTGTCACGTAGATACACATTAATCACATCTTTGCATGCTAAATTACTTGGTTTTGAGTTGATTAAGGGTTTGTATGAGACTGATTCTGATTTTGGACTTGTGTGGAATTCTTGTGAAACTCATGGCTTTAATGATTATTACAGATTTGATGGTTTCCTTTTCAAAAAGGGAAAGTTGTGTGTGCCTAAATGTTCAATTAGGGAGTTACTTGTTAAAGAGACTCATGGGGGAGGGTTAATGAGACATTTTGGTATTCATAAAACCTTAGATTTGCTGCAAGAACATTTTCATTGGCCTGGTATGAAGCATGATGTTATATCTGTTTGTGCTAAGTGCATTACATGTAGGCAAGCAAAATCTAGGATCCAACCACATGGTTTGTATTCTCCTTTACCTGTCCCTGAACACCCTTGGACTGATATTTCTATGGATTTTGTGCTTGGCTTGCCTAGGTCCCCTAGTGGTAGAGATAGCATATTTGTGGTGGTTGATAGGTTTAGTAAAATGGCTCATTTTATTGCTTGTGCTAAGACTAATGATGCTTCTCATATTGCTGACATGTTCTTTAAAGAAATTGTTCGATTGCATGGCATCCCTAGAACAATTGTTAGTGACCGCGATGCTAAATTTCTCAGCCATTTTTGGCGAACTCTATGGGGTAAATTGGGGACTAAATTGTTGTTTTCTACCACTGCACATCCCCAAACTGATGGACAAACAGAAGTGGTAAATAGGACACTCTCAACTTTGTTACGTGCCATTATCCAAAAGAACTTGAAAAATTGGGAAAAATGTTTGCCACATGTTGAATTTGCATATAATCGCACTGTTCATTCTATTACATGCTATTCTCCATTTGAAACTGTGTATGGTTTCAACCCTTTGACCCCTTTAGATATTCTTCCATTACCTTGCAATGAACATGCTAATCTTGATGGTACCAGAAAGGCAGAATTTGTGCAGGAATTACATGCAAAAGTTCGAGCAAACATTGAGAGGAAGAATGAATTAAATGCAAGAGCTGCCAATAAGGGTCGCAAGAAGGTGTTATTTCAGCCTGGAGATTGGGTTTGGGTGCACTTTAGAAAGGAAAGATTTCCAGCTCAACGGAAGTCTAAACTTTCTCCAAGAGGAGATGGGCCATTTCAAATACTTGAAAGGATAAATGATAATGCATACAAAGTGGATCTACCTGATGAGTATAATGTTAGTGCTACATTCAATGTTGCAGATTTATCACTTTATGATGCAGTCGGAGATTCGAGGACGAATCCTTTCGAGGAGGGAGGGAATGATGGAGATCAACGTGAGAAAGCTTCAAAGGAGGAGAAAGGCACTGAACAAGGAGGAAAAGATCATGGGAGGAAGTCCAGTAGTCAAAGAGATCCATTACAAGGCATTGGAGGCCCAATGACAAGAGCAAGGACCAAAGCTATGAAAGAGGACTTGAATTGCTTGACTAGAGAGCTTAATCAGATGGAGCCTATTTATTTAGAAGAGTCATCTTTCCTTATGTCCAAGAAGAGCCCAGCAAAGTTGGTGACATTTTCAGAAGCCCATCAGCTTGATGTACAAGGCTCATGTGCAGTCCAAAATGAAGAATTCACTTAAAATATCATGTGAAACGCATGTGCCTTGGAGGAGGAGCATAATTGACGTCCAAGAAACTGAAATAATCATCTCAAAGGCGTGCTTGAGGAGTATGAATGATTGATTCACGTTTTTAGGATGTTTCCTAATTTATTTCCACTGAATAAGGCCTTTTGGTCAATGCTTGTTTGAGAAAACTGTTTATTTCCTATTCTGAAATACTTTGTCTTAGTTTCCTATTTCCCTAGGTGGTTTTTACTTGCAAACCAAGTTTAAATTATGTCCTAATCTATTATGATTGATTGGTGCCAATCAGATTAATCATTTATCATTAAGGCACCATCAATAACATTTATTTCTTAGGTTTTCTTTTGCTGAACTATTGTTGCCAATATATAGGCTACACCTTTGTACTGGTTGCTCAGATTTGAATGAATCATTTTGTTAGCGTACTTGCTATCTTGTATTATTGTGAGGATACTACCTGACATAAGGGATTGATCGACTCTTGTGTTCTATACTTGGAGTTCTTGAGCCGGTTTCCATTGGGTGTTGGGTTTAATATATCCAACGTTTTCTGGAACGTGTGTTTATTTGGGTTCCTAGTCTCTTGATCATTATCTTCTTCTAGTTTTTCTTTTAGTTTCCGTGTTTTGTAATCCAATTCGTAATTTCTGGGTTTTCTAGGACAGGTTCCTATTGGGTCCACATCCCAAACGCTCCCACATAATTAAATCAACTAGTATAACTATCTGACTAAAGAACCATTTCTATCAATCCAAACCCAAGTCACATGTTCCTTCCCTCCACTACAACCAAAATGATATCTACTAACATTATTAAATTCATTAGCGACATTAAACATCACACCAATCCTTAAAATTTTTGTATTCCATATATGCCTTAAAGCTTGAAGCTTTCAAAATTTCCCAAATACTTTTATGTCCATCTTCCAGGAACCTAAACCATTAGGGATGTTATATATGGCCAGCAACAACTAATTTGTTCTTAAATCCCAAATTCAACAAACCTTAGAAATTATTCCTTGAAAATCAGATTAAGCATAAACATCTATCTTCTCTATTTGAAATTGGGATTTAACAACCACAAAACAGAAAATGAAGCACTTTATCCATCAACAACATACCACCTACAACCTTCCAAATATAATATCACATAGAATAGTTTACTCCAACCAGCCATAACAACTTAATAGCATAATATGAATATAAATAAATAAAAATAGAACTCCATACATGCAATTAGAATTCTTAAATCCCCCAAACTCATTCGGTCCCCTCACAACTCGCACAAAAACGCAGAACAAGTAGAGTTTGGAAAGGAAAACTTACCCTAAACTTTATTTTGGAACTGTGAATGATTCATGGGCTAAAGACCGCCGGTTTTCTCGCCGGAAAAGGTGTTAGTCAGTGAGGGAGGACTAGAAACCGAGAGACAAGAAGGAGGAGTAAGGAATCTTAGTCAAAGTGAAGAACCATGAAGGGATTTGTGAGTAAAAGCTCACCTGAGCTTGGGGCCAAGCTTGTACGTGTCGAAGAGTCTCACCGCCGCCGGATTCTCGCCATGGGTTCGCCGGAGACGCCGAAAACGAAGGGAAGAATGGTGGTGCTGTTTGGGTTTTGAGAAGACGAAGGAAGAGGCAGAAGGATAAAGGAGAGGAGGCTAGAACGGCCATCCCCGCCGTCGTTGACGACGGCCGCCGCCGCCGTGGTCTTGCCGGAAAAGACGAAGAGGATGAAGAGAGGGATGGGAGCTCGAGGGAGACCGCAAAAATGAGAGGGTTAGGGTTTGTGAAGGGAGGAGATGAGAATATATATAAACACTTTAGGGAAAATTACCATTAACTACCCTATTGTTTATTCATAATTACATTTCTAGCCCGAAAGTTTGTATATATTTTACTATATCCTCTTCTTTCCATCATAATATTATCTAGATTCCAAGATATTTTCATAGAAATTTCTAACTCCAAATTACTCCTAAACTATATTTCTTTAAATTCTAAAGTAAATAAGAATTAATATTCCTAAATTGTCCAAAATATCATAAAATTACTTCCTGAGACTTCAGAGTTCCTAAATTACACCTCAAAACCTTAATAAATTCTTTATTATCTCTAATTCAAAAATCGGGATGTTACACTACATATGAAACCTTTATGTTCCGATTTATCAGCAACCGGTTCATTGTTCTAGTTGTGTTTCAATAATATCATAAATAGACTATATAAAGGTTAAAAATGGTATCTATACGATAAAGATAAATACAACGTGTGTGTAAATTAAGACTTTATATATATATATATATATATATATATATATATATATATATATATATATATATATATATATTTGTATACAACATTTTGGAACCATGTAAATTTCCAATGATAACTACATTTTTTTTGGTAAAATAGAAGGATGTTTTTAAAAACATCCTTTTGAGAATTGTATGTTTGTGATCTATATATCATTCCTCCAAGAGATATAGTGCAACAAAAAGAATTTTCAGTATCATTTATCATTGACACTACCTACCTAAAGGATGAATACTAATAGTATATGCTAAGTAAAAAGATCCAACTCTAAATATAATTATATTTTATTCTTTTTTGTAGTTGTATATACAGGTGCATGGTTGCACACAAATATACCCTCTTAACTTGCACACAAATATACCCTCTCAACTGCACTGATAAAGTATTAAACTATAGCGCACTGATTGGACATTATTTGTTTAACTAATTTTTATATATATAATTTCTATATCAAGTTATTTTTGCAAACGAGCAATTCCTCTCACGCGCGTGAAACACATAATTTGATAACAAATAAAAAAAAGATATAAAGATGTATAGTGCCATATAATATGTGATATCTTTATTCCAACAAAAGTGTAACACCTCAATAAAATCACAAACATACTTAACCAAAATGCTCTCACTGAGTAGGAAATAGATATACCCAATGTCAAAACCAGCAAAAATAACATATTTAATTCAAATAATTCTCAAACCATAGTAATAAATTTTAAAACTCATCGGTATAGTTTAAATGACAAAACAAAAGTCTTAGGTCTATAACATAATAATTAAATATAACATAGCAGTGCTTGAGTAGTACAAAAGAGCCTTTAAGGCTTACTCCTCATCAAGTGTCTTCCCTTGCTTGCTATTTGATTATTTACTAAAATTTTTAATAGTAGAATGAGATTGACATCTCAATAACTACTAAAATCTCCTAACATACACAAGCAACTCATGTACAATTATATCACAAAATCATCTAAATAGTTAGCGTACATATCAATTACATACTTAATTTAACATACAATAATGTTTTTCTCATGAATAAATATAGCATGCAACCCTTCGAACCCTTATAAAACCATCCAACCTTATTTTGCTAACAAGAGTCATACACTAACATAAAGTACAATAGAAATAAATCCATATGACTAGATTACTCCAAACTTACCATACTTGAGATATACTTGTCAAAGGTGTATATAGAGCTCAAATATGGACCATGACTCCCCTCCTTATAGAACAAATATAAGGATGTGTTGTATGTCCCATAACTCCCATGTAATCCATGACAAAGGAAAGCGTAGAAAAAAGGGACATGACAAATACTATCCCTTGTGCATCGAGTAGCTAGCATACCACGTGATAAAAGAATTCATCATCTCATCGTCTTCCTTCTTTAATCTCTATCCTATCACAGGTGCACATGCCATGACAGATACATGCACTTGATAACTATCAAAATATAATGTAATTTAAAATACCATAAACATACTTCTAACACAATATATCATCATTACACAAGTAAGCATGCTTAAAAAGAATTAAACCATTTATCACTCTCATATTATAATATATCATACATTGACAACAAGCATGCTTAATAAATTAATCATTAATTCATAACAAGAAATACAACCACTACACATATATCATTTTGCACAATAGGCTTAATAATTCAATTCATAATCATACACAACTCACAATGCAAGCATATGAAAGAATGATTCGGAGTTACATGTTGCTCCATAGCTACAGGTAAAAACACAAAGTCACTCCAAAGTTCTCACTGAATATCTACAAAGCCATAAGTATATATAGTTATTAATATACGACTCAACACTAACTAGAGTTTTTATATCACTATTCTATAACTCTAAACTACACCCTAACTTTAAGTTATAGATATAAACTTTTCATATAGAAATACTGTTACTTATTTACAAGTCTTATTTGTGCAATAGTTGAGACGGAAGAAAAGATAGATCGTCATATATGAGGAAACATCTTTACCATCATACATATAGGTTGAGAATAAATCAAACTCTCCTATAACTGACGCCTTAAGGACCATGTGAGGACAAGCAAAACAATTTAATAATGTATGTGTATATATGTATAATTCAAACATGTGTGAATGTATAAAATGTTTTGGGGTTTCTTAATTGAATCCGAAAATACCTGAATTTGACCCAGTTAAACATTCATATGTATATACACACATATAAGCATAATTTCCTAGATATAAAATTGCATTAAGGTTATAAATTATTATTAACTCTATGGATATGAAGTTGAATTTAAAGAAACCAACCTAAATACTTGAATGTATATGCGTGCACCACAAATTCAAATAGTATGAGTAGAAGATATAGGAAGGTATATACTTTTGGCTATACATTAATGACGTGCCTTCTTCCAACCAACTTGTCACGCCAATATTATATAAGTGCGTGTATATATATGCCTTTTATGCAGCATATATATAGTTAGTCGATAACAGCTATATGTAGCTATCATATCAAACAGATTATATTTATACATTCACTTGCTTTTCCTGGACGCCCCACTTGTGTGCTAGTATGTATTAGATAGATAATAGATATTGATAATTTAGTTCACAAAATAATTCTGCATACAAAAGTATTCTCAAGAAAGTAAAAATAAATTATATTCAAATACATACGGTCTGATTCAGGTGTGTTTTTATTTTTTTAATTTGTGTATATATGTGTTAAGAATATCTCATGAATTTCCACCATTACTCGATCCTAAGATTTTACATTAAATCTATTTTTTTGTTACTCAAGGTATCTTTGCCCGCGTGTGTCAAGTGGGACTAATCCCCCGTTGTTCTGAAGTCCCATATAGGGGGTAGCTAGATAGTTGGCCTATAAATTTGCTCTATTCGCAAGAGTTAAGGATCGAACCCTCAACCACTTGTTTAAAGGATGAGAGTACTTACCACTCAAGTCAACCGGCCAGGTTAACCTGAATCTATTTTTTCCAGTAACTTTCACCTAATTCTTAACGTTTTATTTGTAAGTCTAACAATTTTGTAAGAAAAACACATATGAGATCGATAATACTAAAGCTTTGAAATAATCTTAACCGCTAGTGGCCTAGTATTACTTCTCGAGAGAGTGTGTATAAATGTCATTTTTCATCTTTGAAATGATTATTTTATCAATAAGTAATGAAATTAATTTTTTTTTTTAAAAACAAACAGATGAAGACGACTTCGTGTCAAGAGTTTCTCATGATGAGCTTATAGTCTTATTTAGAAAAAATATTATGAAGATTTCTGTTTAGAATACCCATAGAATTTAGAAAGACGAAACTAATGATTAAAAGACGCGAAATAGACCGGCTGCACATTATTGCGTTATGATGCGGGTTATTATAGAGGGAGTATATTTTATAACATTGACTAGATTAATTCATATCGAAATCTGTTAGAAATTTTATGTATGGTCATTTTCTTTGAAAAAGAAATAAGAGAAATTATGGTGTTGATTCCTAATCAACAGTTCAACACCATTTAACGAAACATTCTAGTGGTTATTTAAATCATATTATAATTTGATCACATATTCCTACATCGTATAAACAAAAATTGAATATCATTACAGGGGCAGAAAATTGACAAAAATGAAGTCATTTTCTTCGTAACATCATTTTCAATCTGCAAAATTTAAATTAAACAAAATTAACGTCTTGCAGTTTGATGTCTCCATATTTTTCTCTTTTTCTCCATTTTTCTCCAAATCATGTAAAAGCTAATCTGGAAAGAAGATACACTTATAATATTATCTATTTAGATTAAAACAAGCTAAGTATCTTTAAAAATTTTAAATCCGGCCTAACCTAATTTGATTGAACACACAGCCTGAACATGAGATTTAATTTACAGTTCACTTTATCAGCTTTTTGTAAGTGGGCCCATTATTTCTAAATGTGTCAAATTCCTTTTTTTAGATGATGAAGATGAGGATTAATGTATATGTTGATTTAAAGTAGGGCGAAGGCCCAAAAATGATACATAACTATTGACCAAGGAACAAAAATAGTACATAACTATTCCAAGAAGTACAAATGATAACCAACTATTAAACATGAGATCAAAAATGATATTTTCGCCAATATGACAATAAGATTAGACATGAAAAGTCCAAAATGCCCTTAAATATTTTCCGTAATTTATAAGGGCATTTTGGACTTTTCATGTCTAATCTTATTGTCATATTTGTGAAAATATCATTTTTGACCTCATTCCCAATATAGTTGGACATCATTTGTGTACTTTGAAATAGTTATGCGCCTTAACCAATAGTTATGTATCATTTTAGGGTCTCCGTCCTTTAAAATAATTGAAACTTAGACTTTATGTATTTATACTATAAATTTTGGGTTTGTATTGCTTTTGTACACTTAACAAAAAATTTTAATTGGCCCTTTAAATAATGTGAATCGTTTTTTTTGGACTGATAATAATGTGAAACTTCATTGCAAAGAAAACAGGATTTATAGACAGTTCTTGAGCCCGATCGATCAAGATCTACAACTTAAAAAAACAACTAGATTTGGAAGAACATGCTTTTTTTGGCTGCAAATTAAATTGTATACAACCTAGAGTATTAAGTAGCTAATTTTTCTTGAAATATTAAAGCTTACGGGTTCAGATCGATCTAACGAAAAAGGTTGGTTCTATATGACATGACGAATTAAGGATTAAATACTTGTTAGAAAATGCACCCATATTTAGTGTCAAATAATAATTATATTTCAAATAGGATTGAATCTAGTACGTTATTTTTCAATAACTACTGAAAGTTTGTTTAACAATATATTCATCAATATGAAGAGATTTTTCACTTGGTTCCACAGCCGAATTGTCGGCAAAATTGAATCATACAATTTTCATCGATATATTATTATACTCCATGATTTTAATGTTTTGGGTTACAACTTTATCTTTGACTCTTACATCAGCTGGTCGTTATTAAAGCCTAACTGGCCGTCGCCATATGATCTTTGAAATGTCAAATTGAAAAATTAATATATATTCCACTTAAATCTACGGTATTCGCTTTAGCTTAACTTTTCTATTGTGATGATACTGAAACCTTTATGATAAAGAAAAGTCGAGACCTTCAACATTGAAGATTCTATAATAAATATAAAAGATCAGAGTTCTAAGATTACTTTTGTTTTAATTATTAGGAGAGAAACGTTACATATATATGATGAGAATCATTATTCTAGCCAACTACTAGCCAATAGTTCTTCTACGAACTTCAACTTATGAAACCAAATTCTCCTCAGAAGGAAGCACACCAATAATTTTTTAGGGCAATACATTTTTATTAAGGTGAATTAAAATTAAAATTATTATGTTGAGATGTAAATTTAGAAGGCTCCACATTCCACTACTACAAATTATCCCTATACCAGCGCACCTTTACATGCGCTTAGAAGAAACGCATGTATTGAGGGTCCTTTACATGCGCTTTAAGCGCATGTACATGTAAGAATCTATACATGCGCTTAAAGCGCATGTAGAGATAAGGCCTTTACATGCGCTTTAAGCGCAGGTATAGAAATGTGCTTCAATGAAAATTCACTAAAACAATGACTAGAAAAGGATTTAAGTATTTAGAGATAAAATATAAAAAGAACTTAGGTGAAAAGCTCAAAATCATATGAAAATCTTTAAAATGATATGTTAATTGGGCTTTACATGCACTTTAAACGCATGTAAAGGGCATAGCTTACTAAAATAAAAAAAGGAAGCTAATATATGCGCTTGAAGCGCATGTAAAGAGATGTACTTCAATAGAAAATAACAAAAACATTGACTAGGACAAGATTTAAGTATTTTAAGTTAAAGTATAAAAATAATTTACCTCAAAAATTCAAAATGATATGAAAATCTTTAAAATGATATGGATATTGGGCTTTACATGCGCTTTAAGAGCATGTAAAGGCACTACTGAAGTGCAAAACATGGAGTCATGCATAAGAGATCATCCTCAGACCTCATAAGGTGTTCCAGCTTGTGGACTTAGTGTTTCAAAGCTCCATTACCACTTTTGGGTCTATGAAAATGTTGAAACACCCTTTACATGCGCTTTAAGCGCATGTAAAGGCACTACTGAAGTGCAAAACATGGAGTCATGCATAAGAGATCCTCCTCAGACCTCATAAGGTGTTCCTGCTTGTGGACTTAGTGTTTCAAAGCCCATTACCACTTTTGGGTGCTATGAAAATGTTGAAACACCCTTTACATGCGCTTAAAGCGCATGTAAAGGCATTACTGAAGTGCAAAACATGGAGTCATGCATAAGAGATCCTCCTCAGACCTCATAAGGTGTTCCTGCTTGTGTACTTAGTGTTTCAAAACTCCATTACCACTTTTATATGTGGAAATGCTGCCTGTACATGCGCTTAAAGCGCATGTAGAGCCTCTACATGCGCTTTAAGCGCATGTATAGGCCTAATATTAAAATAAAAGTTGATTCATTCAATTTATTTAATGATGAAAAACTTAATATAACTCATTATTTGATTCATATACATACGTAAGTTTTAAAACATAATATAACTCATTATTTTATTTCCCTGTGTAATCTTGGCGCTGTGATTTAAAATAATATTTAGACTGAAATAATAATGTCACAATTGTGAAACTTTATTATTATTTTTATTTGAACTATATATATATATATATATATATATATATATGTATATGTAGAACAAAAATTTAGTTTAAGTTCCATAATATGTGTAACATCCTAGAAATTTAATGTAGGATTAGAGAGTGTTTTTAATAAATAATAAATACAAATTGTAAAATTTTTAGAATTGTTGGGGAATTTCTGGATATTTTTGGAGGTTTAGGGAGATTAGTTGTTTAAATTAGTTGATTAAGTGATTTAGAAAACTTATTATAATTCAAATTGTGGGAGACCAACTTGGGAAATGTTATTGTCAACTATATAAAGATAAGAGGAATATCCCAAGTTAGAAAGAAATATTCCTTCCCATTTCATTTTCCTTTTATTCCTTCATTTCTTTCTTTTTCTCTCATTTTTTTTCTCTTCCTTCTTCTTTCTTCTTAGAGACCGACGGCCTCCTCCCTCCAACAACAACAAAATCGACCTTCCCCCCTTCCAATCTGCTCCACCATCTTGCTCACTCCTTCTCCTTTCTCTCTCACGTTTTTCACTTGCTTTCTTCTTCCAAATCACATGGGGCTTGTTGTTTTTCCTCACTGCTTGTGTCTTCAAACTCCAGCACCTTCCTCCATCATTTTCCGGCGAGAAGAAGGCCGATTCCGGCGACGTCAAGTGCGCATCAGACAAGAGACTTTGTATTTAAGCTTAGATGAGTTCTATCTTCCCTTTCATACCCATTTTTGCTTAGGTTTATGCAAGTTTGGTAGGGAGGCCGTGAGTGGGGACTGAGTTTTGGGTTTAAAAACTATCCAAGGAACATTTTAAGCTTTGAGTTAGGATGTCCTAAGTAATTGTTTGAGGTTTGATTAAGATTTTGTGGAGTTTTTGCAAAACCCTAACTTTTGGGTATTTTCAAATCCAAAATGGGTTTTGATTTTAGAACTAAATCCATCAAATTAAAGTTTGAGCTTTTATTTACTTGTTTCCTAAAGATATTTGAGCATGCATAAATTTCTTTAGTTGATTTCAATGTTTGGTGTTTATGCTAGATAAATATATGTGCGCCCTATTATGAGATGATTGTGTATGTGTGTTGGTGTATGTGGTTGTGACTAAATATCCACTTGTTTCAAGATTTGAGCTATAGTGAAAGCTTCTGTTGTCTATGTGATTGGAAATTTGTTGGGCAAGAGTCTGGTATTTGGGAAGTTGGTAATTATTGTTTGAAAATCATTGCACTCAAGGTGTTTGTTAAAATGCTTAAGAGAAAATTTTGGTTGCATTGAAAATTTTGAATGTCTCTTTTGAAGCCTAGATATGTAGGTTGTTAAGGACAAAAACTTGATTATAATTATCACTAGAGGTTCTCAAATATTATCTAATGATTTCTGTTTTGTGCTTGTATGTAATTGGTGATTATGGCTTGGTTTTTGTTATTAAAGAATACAATTGCTGGAAATGACTTAGTACTTGCTGTTTTGAAGTGTTCAAACACCAAATTGGGTCGAAATAAATGAAAGGAGAGTATGCATGATGTTGAAGAAATTTTTATTAACATGTCTACTTGAAATTTCAATGAAGAAATTCTATTTTGAGTAAGGATGTTTTACTTTCTTTGCCTTTGATTTTTCTTTGCTGGAAGTAGAAGAATTTGCGCATAAGAGGCATGTGAAGTATAATAAAATTGTTGTGAGAGTGTGAATAATGATTTTAAAGGTTCCATGCCCTTTCTTATTTTGCATACCGAACTGATTTTTGTGGTAGGAGTGTGTGTGTGTGTATATATATATGTGTGTGTGTGTGCGCATTATGAGATGACTTTGAATGTTTGATTTGGGTGTGAATTGAAGGTTTCCTATGTCCCTTCTTGCATTGGCCGAATTGAATAAAGGGTAAAGGTGCAATAATGGGTCCAAACAATTACGTCAGGAGCACATAGGGGCAAGAAGTATTTTCGGGTTCAATTCTGGGTCTGAAGAATAAATATTGGTGCAATATAGGGTACGCCGTTAATGTTGACCGACGTTGACCGTTAAACGCTGACGTGGCGGGAAAAATAAGATTTTTTTGCTGACGTGGCATGCTTATGTGGCAATATTTTTCTGAGTGTGTGAGACCCACATAATTTAAATTAATAAAAAAATTAAAAAAAAAACACCCCCCTCCCCCCAACTTCTTCTTCTTCCTCTTCCCCACGCGGCCATGCCCCCACCCCCTCCCAACCACCACCACAACCCAATCCACACCCCCTCCGGTCGCCACCACACCCCCACCACATCCAGTCTTCCTCACTCCTCACACCACCATCGCCCTCCCCTCCATTCCCCACACCACCTCGCCCTCCCCCTCCCTCCCTCCATGGCCAACCATGAGTCTGCCATACACGTGGAAACATAATCCAGCTCGTCACCTCCCACATCAACCATCCTCTCCCCTGATTGGCCAAACACCATATCCAATATCCAAACATCAAAATCACAGATAAGATGTTGGTACAACACCTCTGAATCACACAATTCACTCACAAACAAACCCAAAAAATTCATATCATCATCATCGTTCATAAAATTATATTTCCACTCTGTCACTTCACTTAAACAAACTTCACATCCAAGTCTTGAATCCCCTAATGGCTCAAGCTATGGCATCATCATCAATGGCTGGCTTACGTTCCTCATCTCAGCCTATGTTTGAAGGAAGCTCACGTTTGAATGCCTCATCAGGCAATGGAAGGGCCGCCTCATTGGGCCGTCATAAGCTTCAAGACCTTCCTGGACAATCTCGCCGCTCTCGCCTCTAACATCCCCCTGCCTGTCACCCCCTGCCAAGACAGACACCTCCTAGCTGCCCGATCCCCTCCACGTGTCACCTTCCCCCACCACGAACTCCTCAACCTGGGCCCCACCCTCCCCCCCACCCCCACCGAACCCCACACCGGCGTCTTCCACGCCTCCTCAGAAAACCTTTCTTTCCGCCTATCCTCCGCCTATCTTCCGCCTATCCCTTTCCGGAAGACTGGATGTGGTGGGGGTGTGGTGGCGGCCGGAGGGGTGTGGATTGGGTTGTGGTGGTGGTTGGGAGGGGGTGGGGGGCGTGGGGAAGAGGAAGAAGAAGAAGTGGGGGGGTAGGGGGTGGGGGGGGTAGGGGGTAGGGGGTGTTTTTTTATTTTTTTAATTAATTTAAATTATGTGGGCCCCACACACTCAAAAAAATATTGCCACATAAGCATGCCACGTCAGCAAAAAATCTTATTTTCCCCGCCACGTCAGCGTTTAACGGTCAACGTCGGTCAACATTAACGGCGTACCCTATATTGCACCAATATTTATTCTTCAGACCCAGAATTGAACCCGAAAATACTTCTTGCCCCTATGTGCTCCTGGCGTAATTGTTTGGACCCATTATTGCACCTTTACCCTTGAATAAAAGGGGTGGTGTTGCAAATTTATAATGATCTAAACTAGTTTGTTCAATAATATAATGTAGTGTAAATCTGCTTGTATAACAATAGTATAAAAAGAGTAATTTTAATTATGTTTTGGCATTAGGAATATGTACATGTTGTGTGTATGAGTAAATTGACATGCTAAGAATTCAAATAAAAATAATAAACTTGTTATGATGTAAACAATCCTTTTAACTTGCAGATTCTTGTTTGGTTTTGATCAAGAAAATGTTTATTGTTCTTTAATTATTGATGTTTTCCTTTGTCTGAATCTTTGACATTATTTCTTGCTAACGTTAGGTAATCTGGGATTGATTTTTGTAATCAAGTATTAAAGTTGATAGATGAAATATATGCATGGAATGTGATTTAGTATGCAGTGGACACTATTCCTCCCTTGACCGGAGGATGTGGTTTATTCATGAAACCTTTGCTTTTATTGAATTGGTGTAATTGTAACTGTGTGTTTATATGTTTGATGAGGTTCATTAAGATAAAATACATAAATGGGAAACGGCGGCGGCTTGGCGGGCCACGCGAGGCGTAGAACCCTTTGTGGGTGTATCTTATGTTCCCTTTATTCCTTCGTTTTTCTTCAAGCTTCAACAGCTTGTCATGGCGATTTCCGGCCATCTTCTGGCAACGACGAGAAATTAGGTAGGCTTCGTCATTTCTTGTGTTCTTCAATTGTTTGTTACCTTTTTCCAGTTGATCTCTCATCCTTCTTTCTCTGTTTTTGCTGTTCCTCACTCCTCCATCTTGTTTCCTTTCGATTCTGGTGGCGGCAAGCTTGAAACGGACATGGAACACCGGATGCAAGCTCCTGTGAGTGTTTGCTATCTGTTCTGACTTCTTTTGCTTACACTTTGTGCTATTTCTTATGAGAGGCCAAGTTTGGGTTAAGGATTGGGGTTCAATAATCCACTTAAAACTAATCAAGATGTAAACTTTATTAAATATGGGTCATTGTAGTGCATGTCTGATGATTTTGCCTTTGTGTGGCTCTTGGAATTCGGTTCCTTTCTCTGATGTCCTGAGTGAATCGAATTGATTGGTTGGGTTTATGATTTCTTTCATATTCAGATTGTGCTATTAAGTTGTTATGGCTGGTTGGAGTAAACTATTCTGTATGAGATTATGTTTGTAAGGTTGTAGGTGGTATGTAGTTGCTGGATAAAGTGCTTCATGTTATATTTTGTGGTATGTTTAAATTTTGGAGTACTGGTTCATGAGGAATAATTAATGTTGTGTTTATGCTTGCATGTTTGAATCTTGCTAAATTTGTTGATCTTTGAGGTTTTATGTGGTTGCCTTATCTCGCTATTTGATTTAATTGGGAGAGTATATATATATAGTGACTAGAATTAAAATACTCAAAGTATACTTAGGATGGTTTTGAGATGACTTGTGCAAGAATTTAGTTCATGAGAAGTGATTTTCTTGAAGAAGATGGAATGGACTTTCCTTTCTTTTCTTTTCCTTGTTGCTTTGGCCAAGTTGGGCATAAAAACTATGTATGTGAAGTATTATTAAGAAAGTTTGATTGTTTTGAAATTTTATAGTGGGTTGATCCAATAAGTATTGAAATGTAATTAACCTATTGAGCTGTTTTGGATATGGATTCTTTGTTCTCTCTATTCTATTCTAAATGTGTTTGAGTTGTTTTATGGTTGTAATCTATGGTCTGAAAGTTTTATTAAAATTGGAGGGTTGTGCAAGTTGGCACATTCAAATTATGCTTAGAATGTGGAGTGTTTGTGTGATTGTTGAATGTTTTGGGCTGTTTGCTTTGATTTTGGGATGTATGTTGTTCTTTGAAGTTTGGTTCAAAGAATTACGTGTATACAGGTGGCAAATGTAAAAGAATATATATTAAAAAAAAATATATAGCTGTACATGCGCTTAAAGCGCATGTAGAGGTAGGTACCTCTCTACATGCGCTTAAAGCGCATGTAGAGGTAGGCTAAGCGCATGTAGAGCCCCCCTCTACATACGCTTTTAAAAAGCGCATGTAGAGCCTTTACCAGCGCCCCCCTCTACATGCGCTTTATAAGCGTATGTAGAGGCTAAAATAAGCGCATGTAAATGGGGTAATCTGTGGTAGTGTTCCCTCGATAATATATTAGCTCGGAAAATTCTAGCCATTTTTATTTCCCAGCTATGCAATCTTGGATTAATTATTAGTATTTGTATTGCTCACCTAATGAGCGTTTTAAAACAATTATAACGTGTCACACATAATGACATTAAAACACACAAATTAAACATTTTTTGGCCGAAAAAACACAAAGATAAAATATTCAAATACCAAAAGATTGTGTCCCCGTTATATTAATTAGCCAACTTTTATTTGTTTGTTTCCAGAGAAAGCAACGGATTTAAAGGGCAAGCACCAATAGAGATTGATAACGCAAGGATTGGTAGTTATGATAGCTACACATACATAACTAACGTTAAAATAAATGTGTTAAATGTTTGTATTATATTACTGATTTTAGTCACAAAGTGGATTTTTTTCCCGGGTAGGAGAAAAAGAAGAGTCAGTGAAGAAAGATATAATTTATGACTAGTAATTCATGATATGAGGAAGACAATAAGGAAGAAATGAGAACCACTCCTTTACTTTTTGAGATGGCCAAGACACATACAAACGTGCGCTTTTGTCTCGTCTTCAATATATTCTTCGGAATATCCCAATGGAATGTGGTTTCTTAGACCGAAAATTTGGACAGGCCCGTCAGTTTCCAAAAACTAGGGCATTTTGCAAGGCTCTTGATGAGGCCCGCGAGCTTTAATTATATTTTTTCCAAATAATTTTTCCGCTTCCATACTTTTGTCGCTAAACAAAAATATAGGATTAAAAAACATAAATATGATCTAAATCATGTTTAAATATCAAGAATTGTTAACTCAATAATTTAATATTTAAGACACATACAGAGACTGGAAAAAAATTGAGAATAATTAAAAAGATCTTTTATATTTAATACTAAACGCATATCTCCAAATAGGTCTTATATTTAGGATAAGAGGGAGTATATAAGTAATAAATAAGACAAATGGAAGTCACAAACTATACTTAATATTAAAAACTGGCATTGCTATCATTTCATTCTCCATTATCACAATCATCAACATCAAGATATTTGATTGTGATACAATATTATGAGTATGTTCTTCTTCTTATATTATTAAATATCTATTTTTTAATTTTTATTTCTATAAGTATTAAGTAGAAATATAATTATTAAAAAGAAATTGTGGGGCCTTGATTGGCCGGCCAGTGATCTACCCCGTTAGTTCCTTGCTCTATGGTGCCTTCAAACTAAAATTCCAATCCTTCACAAGCAAGGGTTTAAAAGGGCATGCCCGAATTCCGTGGTTTAGTGGTGCCTTCTTATTTTCACTTCACGTCTCTCTCCTCCTCCCAAATTTTTCCTAATTTATCAGAAAATGTGTTGGAAGAACTAAGTACTGCTAGACCATCTATTAGATTGGACACATACACTATTTTTTATTTCTTAAAAGTAAAACAAAAATACATTAATGGATATAGTATCGAAAATGAAATCCACAAAAAACATTTTAATAATTGTTGTTATTAAAGAATTTATAAGTTAAAATAGCATGATATATATGTATATTCTACACACGAAAATATAGTACTATGCTATATTTTATCTGGAAAAGATATCCATATATATACTTAAATTCATTCGACTAGTAGTGTGTTTATAAAATTTAAGAGTGACGTCTCAAACTCCCATATACAATGGTTTTTTTTCCCGGTTAGAGAACATAATGCAAGAGTGATAGTATATGAATTAAGGAATCATAAAAGAAGAAAGCTGAATGCATGTATTTAAGGGTGACGACACACACACACACATTGATAGTGGTTTTTTATCTTTCCAAGTGTATATCTTATGGGACATTGATCACAAAAGGGATTTCGCTAATATTAACACGAGTTTCCCATACTTTAAGCTTAATTAAGGATGAGACTACTACTCATCATTTGATCAATAACTATGTCGGTAAATAATGTGTGTCTTTATACCTAGACCGATCACGTGTTTTTTTTTATTGAAAGCAATTCTGTTTTAAACACGTCCGCCATCTCTTCTATCATGATTCTGAATCTTGATCTGGTGTGAACAGTGGAATAATTGAGGAAATGGGGAATGAAATCATGAAGTAACAGCCAACGAATAGCAACATCGATGTCTTAACTGGGGGCAGAAGGAAATGAGACACACGAATTAGGAGTACTTTGCATATATTTGTTAAATTTGGAATGGGCCTTCTAGATTAGTATAGAAGGTGATACGTGTGATGCCGAGGACACATAAGTATGAATAGCCGCCCCAAAAATTCATGCAGGAGATTAAATGAGAGAGTGCATGTTAGGTCCTTCATGTGGTGTTAGATCTTTGACAATTTAATGCTAACTATAAACTTTTCATTCTCATTTTTTGGTTTAATGCTCTTAGGCACTATTTCTTGCGTGTTTCAATGTTATAAAAGTGTGGCTTCAATTCAACATAATGAAGTCGCTTTTGTTATTTTGTACTACTCCTTTGGGAATTTAATGGATTCATTCATGACATTGCCATTTCTTCTCTCATATGTCTCATTTTTCTCGTATAGTCCTATGCAATCAAAGTTCATTCGACTCATAAGGCATCTTCCGTTCTAATTTTGTTAGACAACAATTACACCTCATGCTTTCACCGCTCCTATCATTTCTATCCGATCCATTTGCTTTTAATTTTTTTTAATATGCTTATTGTTATCCGGTATATTCTAGGTAGTCATATTAAGTACTACCTCCGGTCCTAAATATAGGACCTAATTGACTTTTTTTTTTTGGAGAGATTAAGGTTGCGAAATAGGTTATTAAATTGTGACATATATGATAGATTTTTAGATTATCCGTTAGTTTATAAGTAAAATAAACTAGTTTAAGGGAAAAAAATTAGGTAAATCAATTTATAATTAACTTATTTTGCTTTTTTAAGGATTTTCCAGAAAAAGTCAATTCGGTCTTATATTTAGGACTAGAGGGAGTATATTTCATGCATGTTCACGGATTCAAAACAAAAGTTTTGTGTTTAGGATCTTTTTATTTGGATTAAATTTTTGGCTAAAGTATGTTTTTTGTCTCTTAACTTAAGGGAAAGTCATGTTTTAGTCCCTTAACTTTGAAAAGTGTGGTTTTGGTTCTTTAAATTTGAACAAAGTCATATTTTAGTCCTTTAACCTTGAAAAGTGTGTTTTTGGTCCCTTAACTTTGAAGAAAATTATGTTTTTAGTCATTTAAAAAAAGTCTAAAATATATTTTTGGTCCATTCATTTTTAAAAGTTAAGGGACTAAAACATGACTTTTTGCGAGGTCGAGGAACCAAAATCATATTTTGTCCCAAATTTGAAAGGACCAAAAACACACTTTTCAAAGTTAATGGACTAAAAGATGACTTTCTCCAAAGTTAAAGAACCAAAAACATATTTTAACCTAAATTTTTTTAATGCTTCGATTTGGTTTTCAAGACATTGTATATTCTTTAAATTCATTTTCTCACGAAATAAGCACTCTTTCATTGGGACTTTTGCCTCATAATTTTTCATCAAACAAGAATGTAAACTAGTTTTTGCCCGATATATACACAATTTTTTTTTCAATGACGAATTTAGATAAGCTAGGTTCACAACCCTACCTCCATTGTCTTGGTAATGTTTGAGAATTAGGTTTAAAGTCATCTAAGATTTAAAATTACCCTTGATAAAATGCAGTAATGATTATAAATTGTTTAATTTGATACCAAAACAACACCAAAATCAATTATTCGCCCAAAAAATAAAAAAGAAATGACCTTACAATGAGGACCCAAGAGAGAGCATTTGTAATAGAAGCCTTGACTGAAGTTTTGATTGTGCTAATAACTTTTTGCTTTCCAACACTTTTGAGCCTTAAAATTCCAACACCATCAGACGTTCATGTCCATCATCTCATTCCTCAACATTTATTCTATTGGGCTATCGATGCAATGAAGCTCAAAAGATGAAAATAGTCATAATCAAATTTGGCCCAATTGGCCTCCTATCCATGCATACATTATTTGCCATCATAGATTCTGTAGCATTTTGCTTGCTTGTTTATAAACTATAATGTCCAAGTCATTCATTTGTCTGTTACCAACAGTGTAGGTGTTGGTTTATTTGCTATTGGTGTTTTCTTTCTGTTAGAATTTAGGTTGCAACTTGACTGTGGTATTTTGTTTAGTGTACATGCATGCACACATTGAATGAAATCTTAACTTGGCCAAAACACTTTTTTTTTTTTTTGTAAAATAGAAGCACAAGAATCAAAACATCCTTACACAGCAACGTTTGTGATATTTATAGGATCTGAAATGAAATGAGCATGGGAATATGGATGTCGTAATGAAGTCTATTGTAAGTTTAAATGAGTGGTGAATTTGATTAGAATTACGAGCTTGGATTTGCATCGCGCCTACGACCTGGTTATAGAAGTGCAGAACATACTGATGCGCAAGTTGAAAGTCGGGTTAATGCTCATGAGTTAGGTTGATTGATATCACAATTGGTAATTGCTTAGCAAAGAAGGCATTAAGCGTTGGGATGAGTGTACAAATTTTGTAGGTAGAATTGACCATTGATTTTTCTTAATAGAGGCATAACTTAGCACTAATGAGTGACTACTAATTTTAGTTTTATGCTATCCTCTTATTCTAATGTGCAGGTATTTGGGTATGCCTAAAATGGTGATTGACTCAGCTAGGTATCCATATGAATCTGGAGCACCATAGGACTCTGAATACGTTATGCGATAGAAACATATGAGAGGAAGATAAGAGAAGAGAGAGAAAATTCTGCTTTGAAAGCTTCTTCTGTTTTCCACCCAACATCTCTATTCATAAACATCCTACGAAAAATCACAAACTGAAAAAGTCACATTTATTTAATATAAATTCATTGGGGAAAATACTCATTTTAACTCCTACTTTTCCATAATTAAATAATGACTCCAATTCTGATTGGATTTGGGGCTAACCACCAAGATTGGATTAAGTATTTTCATACATAATGTATATATTAAAAAAAATAAGCATCAGTCAATTTCCAAAATATTCCCATTGCCCCTTATTATAATATCTTAAATTTTAAATTGTTTCATTCTTTTTTATAAGATTGAGTTTGAGCTCTTCACAACATAAATGCATTTATGTTCATTTTACCCTTAGTTTACTCTCTCATTATTTTTTTTCTCTCTCTCACCCATCTCACCACTTATTTATAAATAAGTGTATACTCCCGTGGTCCTAAATATAAAACCTATTACCTAATTTAATTAGATTAAGAAAGTTAGCTAAGTTAGTTAAAATAACATGATATTATACCCTAATTATTTATTTTTCCCACCTTCCCTCTCTTCTTGTCTTTTATTATTAGGCAACATTGATAAGGATAATTTGGAGAAAAATTGGTAATAATTAGAAATAGGTATTGTATTTATGACTAAACTCATATTCCCAAATATGTCTTATATTTAGGATTGAAAGGAGTATTTAGGATAAAATGTTTTCATATTTTTATTTTAAATAATTTTCTTACAGAAAAGTCTTATAATAATGGATGGATGGAGTAAATGGACTGGTCTAAAAATCAAATTTCAAAAATTTCCTTAACAGAATTTGATTTTTCCCCTTTTTATTGAAACTTATATTTGAGGATTTCCTGCGAATATTAACGAAATTTAAAGTTAAACATCTTATAAATTTTTAAAGTTATAGGTAAAAAAAAACCATGGTCGTTATTTTTAGCTTGAATTAAAATTTTTAAGAATTGGATTTTTCCCTTCCGCACTAAAATGTCATCAATTTATTAAATCTTTTTCAGTAACTACTTTAGATAAGTAAGTATATAAGATAATCACTTAAAAAGTTGAGTAATTAATTATTCAAGACATCAACTTTTGCGTGTATTTTCTGCCATTGTGGATCATAATATACGGCGTCCCGGAAGTAAGTTGGCTTTAAAAACCGAAAACGTGTGGGGGAGAGACAGAGAAAACAAGGTTTAGTAGTTCACACCATGTGGATAGGAGAAATAAAAAGGAGAAGAATTTCTATACTCTTTTGAGTCTTTTCTTTTAATTACACATGAAAGTGTCTATAATCATTTGCTAATTTGTAGGTATTTCAATAGTCGGGTATTTGGCTCAAGAGATGGTACTTTTATACTCTTATCTAAGTCAACTTCAAATGAATATGAAATAATTAAAATGTATCAATTCAGTATATTTTAATTTTAGTTGGCTAAAGATTTATATGAAACAATTCATGTGTTGATTTAAAGATTTTTAAAATAATATTTTGAATATTAATGGTCTTATTTATCTTGAAAAAAGTAAACCATGAATCATTTAAGATGAGTGAACAACTAACTAAAATTAAAATCAATTGGAGTTAGAATTTAGATGACACACTGCATATGGAATATGTAAGTACTCACCATGTTCTTAAATATGGAAACTATCTTGGAAAGCGAAGTCGTTCCTAAATATAAAAAACATTACTAATTTTTTTTCATGAGATTTCCTGTGCGATTAATATTTTTTTAACATTAAACAAACAAGAGATAAATGATGAGAATTAAGGTAGATGATTAATGTGTATCCGCAATATAATGTGATTCTTACTAACTTAATTAAAATAATTAATTTAATTAAATTAGATAAACATATCTTACATTTATAAACTAACAAAGTATTTCATCGACGCAAACATGCTGAATCAGCCACACACATAGGTGGCAACATTTTATTAAAATGAAAAATCCAAGTTTTGGAATTCAACGCCGTCTAAGTTTGTCAAGACATGCTGAGACCATGAGAAGATGTGCGCACAATCATAATGCAAATTAATAAGTTTGTTATATATCAATAGGCTAGATTATGCTATCCAAGACTTTGCCTCTTGAAACTCATTTAAAATTCTAATTAAGCTAATACTCTAAATGTCCTTTTTATAGGTAAAAAGAAATGTTTAATCGACGATCACACTTGCTAGTGTTTGGTTAAAACAGATAAGGAAGGGTAATTGTATGTATATGGATCATGGAGTCAAATTAAATGTTTAATTCGGGTAGCCAAATCAATGGTTAGGAAAACAACCCTTTTGACAAAATCAACACACCGACCATGATGCAAGGCATGTCTCTAGCTTTTCCCCCCGCTAAAAGCCTAAAACCATACATGTGTTGACAAAATCAAGTCCAATTCCTTAAGGCTTATACACACAAATGAACATAGCATTAGTTGTGACATAAATTCAAAGGCTAGTAGTGTAATGGTTATTGAAGAAAGGTCAAAATATCACTTTGAGGTTTATGGAGGTTAAGGCCATTCATCTTTTGGTTTTGCAATCGGCTCCAAATATGTGAATTGCGCTGGCAATGGATTTGAAATACTCCCTCCGGTCCTAAATATAAGATCTAATTGACTTTTTTATGGAGAGATTAAGGTTGCAAAATAGGTTATCAAATCATGACATATTTGATATCTTTTTAGATTATCCATTAGCTTATAAGTAAAATAAACTAGTGTAAGAGAAAAAATTAGGTAAATCAATTTATAATTAACTTATTCTTTTTTTAGGATTTTTCAAAAAAGTCAACTAGTTCCTATATTTAGGACTGGAGGGAGTATAAGATTGGGGAATTTTGGTGGCAAATTTGAACTAGAAGGCGAGAAAAACTGGAAGATGATGGAAGTGGAGCTCTTATGAACCAGAGAGATGAGTTTTTTAAACTTCAAAACAATAACATTGGTGAGATATGAACAATCAATGGGAATGGATTTGTGGTTAGATTCTCCGTGAAAAATGAATTGCTCTCTGTTCGTCAATTTAGGGAACCATGAACTTATAAGTTATAAGTAAAAGATGGCAAAAATTTTTTAAAACAGGGTTTTATAGTTAGGAACAGAGTTACTTACCAAATTTGCTCTATTTAGGAACGGAGGGAATAGTTTATAAGTACAATAAATTAGTTTTAAGGAAAAAATAATCATAGGCAATTTAAAATGATAAATTTTACATAATTAATTTTCACATAAACGCAAAATTGATCTTATAATTAGGATAGGAATAATTAAGATCGGAAGGGAGGATGTGGTATAGTTGGATTAATTAATGTCAAACCATAAGATTAATCTAGAAATCTCGAAAGCGCTCTCCATTGTAAATTTTTAGACTTGTTTAATGAGACTTTTGGTTCAAGAAATTGAAACTCACCCTCCAATCTTTTATTAAAAAAGGTATAGCACATGAACAACATATAAAATAAATACTCAACAACGTAAATAATCAACAAAATAGTAATATGCAAAAACATGCATGGAGAAATTTACACCGAGCATAATGAGATATAACTAAAATCCTGTCCAAAACCAGTGTAAAAATATCCAACAAATAAAGCCAAACAAGCTATAGAAGCTAGCTAGGAAACCAATGGAATATACAATGATACATTCTGATCATAGCAGCCTCTCTAATATCTCTTATAATAACTTCCTTGCCTGTTATTCCTGAAAGCGCAGCATCCAATGGAATATACAATGATGAGGAAAATGAGGAAGATGATGTTGGCAATAGCAACTTTCTTCCAATCAGTCTTTAAGTTTTGAAGAAACCCAGCTTTGCAAGATTGACAACTAAAGCACAGAACATTCGGATCATTGTTCCAAGTATTACAGTCAGGGTTGGTAGAGGTTGAATTTGCTGTTTTGGTCCACTCAGTTGGGCTCACGTAAGTGAAGTTACACTCGTCCAATGGCTTACAGCATCCAGACTGCACAACACAAATCAAAATATGGAAAGGGTTTAGAACTGAGAAGTAAGACTCATGGTTACGCAATTTCTCAGGTACTTGTAGGATTTATATATTAAACAAGTGTTAGTTCCTGAGAAGATTCAAACAGCTATTATTTACAGCGAAATTTCAAAGCACGTTGAGGGCAAGTCATGATCAGAGGTGGGTAAGCAGATGAAGGAAGATAAGTGGGGAAAAAAACTATAACACGCATAGAATGATGTGACATATATTAAATTATGATATACTTTTAGTTTTTTTGCCAATCAGTGATCCACTTGTCTCATAAAATTCAAAATTGAAGCATTTGATGTGACATTTCAATTTGGGCATGATTTATATATCTATAATATATGGTTTGATTCAATCGATAGGATTTGAATCCAGTTTTTGATTGAAGTTTTATGAGGAAAATGCTATGATTTTCTTTAAGCCAATATGATAATTCTTATTCAGATAAGACAGAAGTCAGTCGGATCATGAGACTCAGAATATGGATTAACACAATTGAATTCACCAAATAAAAAAAAGGATAAGCATAATTGACAATGTCAACGTGGCATCTTTATCGACGAATGAGACAAAAAAACAGAGAAAAATAATCACACAATAATGCAGCATGGAACCAAAATTTTCTATGGCGGGATGGATGGACATAACATGATGCTAGCTCACGAGAAAGAAGTTTAAGTTCTTGGCCAGCCAAACAGGGTGGCAAGAATGAACATAAAATTAAAGTATTAAAATATTAAAGTAATTAAATAATAGCTAGAGTAGGCTTTTGAAAACAAGCATGATTAAGATTCATAAAATAATCCAGCCCTTTTCAGACTGAAACCAACGGGATGCAAAAGGCCATCTTCTTTCCAAGAGGAACCTTTGACTATGTTGGAAATACACATAACACACTTTCCCAGAATTGACCTGACAAAGGTTCCCTTTTTTCCAGAAGGGGTCTTTTGCCTTTACTTCTCTCAGAAGTAGAGCAGAGCCTTTTTCATGCATCAAAAAGCGTCTTTTCTTAATTTTCAATCTATACATAGTAGATTATATACATATATATTTGCCATCAATATTATAATAAGCCGTGTTCAAGTGGAAGACACAAATTTTACTCAAACAAGTATATATATAGTTCTACAAGCGAAATTTGCCTCTTAACAAATCCTACTTAAAAAATCCAACTACCTACCGTCAGGGTAACTAATATTACTTTTATTATTATACACTACAACTACAACTCCAGATCTAACAATGAACACAAGCAAAGCAACACACAACTTTAGAGTAAACAATCCCATGCATGATGATGATCAAAATATGACATAAAACCAAAGGGTCAGACTGCAAATTCTCCTAATATGTCTCCTAAAATATGCAACTTAGAAATTTTCTAGATAAATGGCAGTTGAATTTCAAAATCATTTTTACTCGTATTTACCACTCAAAATCTCTTTGGGGAAATCCCAAATAAATGACAGTTGAATTTCAAAATCCCCTCTTAGTAGTAAATACTCATACTTCACTAGTTAAAATAATAATTTTGAAATTCAATTATCAGTTTATCACCAAATATTTTCCTCTTTTCTTTTCTATCATTTTGAAATTTAGCTATCATTCATCTCAGATCTCCTTTTTTTTTTCAAAAAATAGTAACTTTGCCAATAAAGTTTAAAAAAGAAATGATACAAACCATTCAAAAATTGTAACTTTTCACAACTTTGTTCAATTTTTTTTTTTTGAAGAAAACAAAAACTCCCCACCAAATTCACAAATCACACCCCAACCCAAACACAAATCACAATTCACAATTCACAATTCACAAAAAATAACAACATTGCAATTAAAAAAAACAACATTGAAACAAAATTACCTGAAGAGCAGACAAATTCTCCTTATAAAACGCCTCCACATTATCATTCAAAAACTGGTTCTTAAAATTAGAGCACAATTTCCCAGCCATAAGGCAACTCTGAATCTTATTCCATGTCCTCGTGTTATTAACCCTATTCTGCAGCCAATTGGAGTAATCCCCAAGCCTATACTCCTTATATCCCCGGTTCGACAAAACCTGACCCGCCCCTTTATTCGTCACAACGAACGCGAAAACCGTGAAAGCGAAGACGAGGAGAATTAGAATGAACATGACGAGTAGGTACACCCATAGCAGCCACGACACGCGACAGCACGCGCCGAAGAAGCCGGCGAGTGAGACCACGAGGAGGAAAACGCCGAGTGCGATTAGGGGCTTTTGGAGCCATTGCTCGCAGTCGGTGTTCGCCTTGTGGCTCAGCCAGATTCCGCCGGCGAGAATCGCGACTGAGCAGATTAGGGTTAGGAGGTTCAGGATTCCGATCAGCGTGTTGCTCACGCGCGCCATATGAGAAGATGATTGAGACTCTGGGGATTTTAGGGTGGAAATGAAGGTTGTAACTTGTAATGAAGAAAATTGTTTTGGTGTGATACTTATTTATAGAGTGAGGAGTGAGGTTTTTTATTTTGGGGTTTTGGTTGTGAAACGAAATTGCGAGGAAGGGAATATGTGTGGGGTATCTTTTTGTAACGCGTTTTGTTGGGGAATTTTCAACTGAATGAATGAATGGAAATATCAAATATGGAATGCAACACGTTTTTTGTTTTTGTTAAGGAATTTACTTTAATTACTGTTTTAATTGGTTAGTACTTAGTAGTATATAATTAGTTTACAAACAAGAAATGGAATATGAAAGATTGCCTCTTGTATGTTCTTTTTATAATAAATAGGAAATAGTAGTTTAGTAGACCCCAATCTAAAAGAAGAGTTTCTAACTCTTGATCTATTAGGATGTATTTTTGTAAGCTTAGAGCTTGACATTTGACAATCAAGGTTTTTTTTTTCCGGCCCAAACATGAAGGTTTTTTCCATGTATCACTTAGTTGTGGAGATGTCTCATTCAAACGCCATGGCAGGAAACACAACAAAGTGATACTCGTAAGAAATAAAACAACATTTATCAAGATGGTCAAATGTGTAACAATTCACCAGCTGAATCAATAGATTATGGGTAGATTACACTTTTTTTTACCTAAAAATTTGAAGGTAATTACTTTAAAAATTTGAGAATAATCGAGCTAGTATTAACTTATTCCAGATCAATGTAGCCGCCGTAATTATATGAAACTAGGGGAATCTTCTATTTTGAGCCGACATCTAAGTGAATTGGATTACTCAATTAGTATAATTAGAAAATATAATAAAGTGAGATAAGATTGTTTTCTATTTTGTTGTTTTATTAGCTTGTAGATTATGATGAGCCTTTAGTAAATTTAAAAATCAAAATTAAGGGAGGATTAATAAAATCTTATCTTGAGACTCGGAGCAGCAAAAAGTTTAAAGATGATTGAAATTTTTTCAGTAGAGACCTTTGAGTAGAAATTTTATTGTGAAATATTCTCTCTAGGTCCATAATGTAAGAACACAGCTCTTAAAACATACTTCTTAAGAAAATATGTAAATATTTGGGTGTTTTTAATTAATTCTTTTTTTAACATTGCTCATATTTATCACTATACAATTTATACTATTAAGAAGGAGAAATATATAAATATTACTCCCTCTGATCCTAAATATAAGATCTAGTTGACTTTTTTGAAAAATCCTAAAAGAGCAAAATAAGTTAATTATAAATTGATTTACCTAATTTTTCCATTAGACTAGTTTATTTTATCTATAAACTAATGAATAATCTAAAAATATACTTCATCCTTCCTAAATATAGCACCTAGATGACTTTTTTGAAAAATCCTAAAAAAAGCAAAAAATAAGTTAATTATAAATTGATTTACCTAATTTTTTCTCTTAAACTAGTTTATTTTACCTATAAGCTAATGGATAATCTAAAAAGATATCAAATATGTCATGATTTAATAACCTATTTCGCAACTTTAATCTTTCCAAAAAAAAGTTATCTAGGTCTTATATTTAGGAACGGAGGGAGTATCAAATATGTCATAATTTAATAACATATTTCACAACTTTAATCTCCCCAAAAAAGTCAACTAGGTCTTATATTTAGGACCGGAGGTAGTAATAAATATAAAATAGAGTTAAGAGTAAAATATAGAAAAAAACATTAAATGAAGAGAGAATATTAAGTGAGCTCTTATATTTTATACCAAAATCATTCAAATTTCGTGTTTTTATATATTCAAATTTCGTGTTTTTATATTTTGGATAGGAGGGAGTATCACTATTGATGACGAATGACTTGTACAGTTTTGTTTTTCTTTTTTATTAGGGAAGTCAGTCTTGTGGAAAGGTTGCATTTAGATTTGTAGTACTCAAAAAGTCTACAAAACTAGTGGAAAGGTTGCATTTATATTTGTACTCCCTCTGTTCCTAAATATAAGATCACTTTAATTAATTTGGGGAGATTAAGGAAGACAATAAAATTACATGATCTTCCTAAAATCCCCTCAATTACATAACTTTAAAAGGAGGAGGGGTTTTCAATGAAAAGAGGGAGTATAAGGGTAGTTTGGGCAAAACTTGAGATAAAATAGGAAATGATCTTATATTTAGGAACTTATCCACTTCTCCAAATTAATCTTATATTTAGGAATGGAGAGAGTAGTACTTAAAAAAGTCTACAAGATTTTCATTAATGCGCGTTATCAATATGAATGATTTCTTATATAAAAAAATATAAATTCTTTTCTATACATTTTGATAATTACTATCCTAAATTGATATCCCAAGATAGCATTGTCATCCTATATGGACTTATATTTTAGTAACGTTAACGGCAACGCTCGTGTGTATATCTGCAAAGCGACAGTGCGAGTAATTTTTTGAACGTAACAAACAATTCATATTCAGATAGTTTATTGTGAAAACTTTAAATAAAATGATTAAAATTTAAAGTTAGATGGAAGATGGGAATTTTTTGGCCAATGCAGGTTTATTAAACAAATAAACAAAGGCAAGGTGTTGAGCTGGTAAAGAAAAGTTTTAAAAGTAGGAATGGGTGAACCACTGCAACCATCATCGTCAAGTTTTTTAAAAAGGCGTCATTCTTTATAAGAAGTTTTTCCTTCAAGAAAAAATACGGGACATATTTTAACTTTTGAGAAAGATATTGCCAAAAGTTCTTAGGAGTATCAACTAAAGCTAATATGTGTTCTAATCACTAGATCACTACTTCCTATTTGGGCTAAATTTCTTGAGATTAAGTGATTGGGTCTTCCCCAAATCTTTCTATTTGTTAATCTTGGTAAAAATATATAGGAAACTTGAGTCCAATTTAAAAGGTTTTAAAGTTGTTTCTTGTGTATCAAAAGGCTATAAAGTTGTTCCTCAAATCTTGATTTATTTAGTTTTATTTCATTTTCCAAATACTTTCATATATTATTTTTTTGTTAACACCGCAACCAACTAATTTGGATCATATAGGCAGGATTGTCCCCTTTCTCAGTTAGAGCGTTTCCGAGATTCGAACACGCAATCTTACCATTACGAGGATAAATCTACTTACCAGCTCAACCAACCACTCATTGGTAATATATATATCCATATATTCTCATTCCTTACTCATGTTTTGATATATGCATGTGATGTTAGAACAAATTATCTTTCAAATTTTATCGGCCATGCATAAAAAAAGGTTTTTATATATAAACTAACTATGTTTTCATGATATATGCAATATGTATGCTTCATTTATGTATGCTTTGGATTGCTAGAACACGTTGAAAGTATGTGGTAATGTTTATGTTTAAACACTATATCCATCATTAGAAAGTTTGATCGACTTTCCACGAGAGTCTCTTGGTGTGTTTATCATGAATCTTCACTGTCAAATTGAGAATTAACAAGTGCTTAGGTAATTAATTAGGTTAATTGAACAAAGAGTTGCCTTAGGTCTCTACATTAGAACTTGGATCTATGACTTATTCCTTATCATTTTAGAAACTAGAACTGTTACCAAATTCACCAAGGGATACATATTTATTATATCGTTTTTCTAATTCCTTTTATTTGCTTTCTTATAAATGAAAATCCTAAAAACAAGTAATTTGTTATGAATATTGTTGTATGAGTGGATGTCCATGTGATTCCACAACTCTTAGGATTTTTTTTCCTATAACCTCCCCATGAATGACTTGTGGAGGTTTCTTATAATTATTAGTCATTATGTTCATCTTTAATTTTTGCAACCATAGCTCTAGGCTTTAATGTGTGAAGGACTATAAATAGAGGTTTTTTTTAACTGAATATAAATAGAGGTTAAATACAAGGCATTGTGTACTAAGAAATATGTGTGAATGAGAAATGCTCGATTCCTCCCTCTTCTATCCTTGTCATATACTCTCTTCATCTTTCTTCTTATTTTCATAATTTTTCTTCTTATTGTTGGAGTTATCAACATTTCATGTGGGTGTGTCAAAAAGAGAAGTCCCTGGGAGTAAGAACTAATTCACTTGTGTTCTAACTCAAGTTAAAGGGCTAAAGGAGGAGTGAGTATGGCGCACATATGTTGGGCCACCGTGAGGCAAATCCGGCGATCTCCCGCCCCCGTGCGTGTAGTAAAATATGGAGTTGGCACATTTTATATTTTACCTTTGTATTTCATCTGTGCTTTTCTGAATAATTATTTTGTTTAATGTCAAATAATTATCCAACGTTCAAAACTGATATTTTAATTGTCATTATTTTTTGTAACCGTGAAATAATGTGTCATAACTCCTGATTAACGTTCACCTGTGCTCACCGCCTATATAAAAGGTAGAGTCTGGAGACAGGAGACTTGTATCATCTACTATCAACTCCTTCCTCCTCTAATATATTCTCTGCTTGTTACAATTTTTCTTCTGCTGTTCTGTTGCCTTGCGAAGCGCAGGAAGGGTCTGTTTAATCCTGGGGAGAGCCGCGTCCTAACTTTGCCGGTGGTCGCGGAATACCTGGACAGAGTCCCACAAGGGAAGCGACTCAGATCATTGTCATAGATATTGTTTTCTTTGTATAGTGTGAACAATTTTTCTCTAAGTGTGTATGTATATTTATTATTTTATCTTGTGTAGTACAAGTGTGGATATTGATTGAGAAAGAAAAGAAACAAAAGCATAAAAAGACTTTTTGTCACATCCATACAACCAAAAGCTACATCCATAGAGCAACAACATCCATGTGCAAAAAGCTACATCCATAGAACATCTCTTCCCACATAAAGTGCATATCGGTAGAACAACCAAAAAGCTACATCCATAGGACTAAAAGCTACATCCATAGAACAACAATCTTTAGAGGTATTACCATCATGGAACAAAATACTGGCGATGCAAATTCTGGACAAACCCCTATTATTGTTGCTGTACCAGGAGCAATTCCTATGCCCAGATCGTTTCCAGACATAACCAGAATTGAGCAATTTGACGGGAAGAATTTCCGGCGCTGGCAAGAACGTGTCTATACTGTTCTGGACCTGCACGGTGTGGTCGATGCACTTACTGAGTCTGCTCCCCTTCCAGATGCTGACCAAGCCAAGATTGCTGCTTGGACCTATGCAAATAAGGTATGCAGACATACTCTGATTAACACTTTATCTAATGATCTGTTCGACGTGTATCATGTATACAAGGAGGCTAGCAAAATTTGGGAGTCGCTAATTCTCAAATACACTGCTGAGGATGCTGGAAAATAGAAGTTTGTTGTTGGAAATTTCTATAAGTGGGAGATGACAGAGGAGAAGGATATAAAACTGCAAATTAATGAGTACCACAAGCTACTTGAGGAGCTGAGAGCCGAGAACATCAATCTGCCGGATGAGTTCGTGGCTGGAGTTTTAATTGAGAAGCTGCCAGATTCATGGAATGACTACAAGCAGCAACTCAAACACAAACAGAAGCAGTTGACGCTCACTGACCTGATCACCCATATCATCATTGAAGATACCAACAAGAAAGCAATACATGCTGCAAAAGCAAAAGATGCAGCTGTCAAAGCAAATCTGGTGGAAGATAAGCCTAACTCCAAGAGGTATGATTCCAAAAATAAGCATAAGAAACAAAAGCATAAAAAGAATTCTGATTACAAGCCCAATGAATCTAACCCCAAGTTTAAAAAGAAAGGACATTGTTATGTTTGTGGCAAGAAAGGTCATTATGCAGGACAATGCAGGAAAAGGGCTGTGGTAAAAGACAATAATCCATCAAAGCCAAATGTTAATTTGGTTAATGGTGATGAGGGCAGTTCTGACGATGAGGTCATAGCTGCTGTGGTCTCACAAGTCCTGTTAATTTCTGATGTGAAGAAATGGGTGGTAGATTTTGGAGCTACCAAACATATTTGTGCAAACAAAGATATGTATACCTCCTTTGAAGAAGGGGAGGATCGAATTTATCTTGCTGCACAATCTCAAACCGCTAAGGTTTTGGGAAAAGGAAAAGTGGTGCTTAAACTCACATCAGGAAAGACTTTGGCACTGAATGATGTACTGTATGTACCAGATATTAGAGCCAATTTGATGAGAAATAAGGATGAAGCCTTAGATAAGTTTGTTTTGTACAAGGCAGAAGTAGAAAACCAACTTGGTAGAAAAATCAAAAGAGTTAGGTCGGATAGAGGAGGAGAATATTTATTATTAAATAAATTTTGTGAAAAAGAGGGAATAATCCATGAAGTAACACCTCCTTATTCACCTGAATCAAATGGTGTTGCAGAAAGGAAAAATAGAACTTTAAAAGAAATGATGAATGCTATGCTTGTGAGCTCTGCTGCACCTAATAATTTGTGGGGAGAAACTATATTGTCTGCTTGCTTTTTACAAAATAGATTACCCCATAAGAAAACCAAAAAGACGCCTTATGAATTATGGAAAGGATTTAAACCAAATCTGAGTTATCTGAAAGTGTGGGGGTGTCTTGCAAAAGTTTTAATACCTGATTTAAAGAAGAGAAAAATTGGTTCTAAAACTTCCGATTGTTTATTTATTGGATATGCTCAACAAAGTTCTGCCTATCGTTTTCTAGTTTTGAAAAGCGATATTTTAGGTCGTAATACGATTGTTGAAACAAAAGATGCTGAATTTTTTGAAAATGTATATCCTTTGAAAGTTGAGTATATACCAAAGAGGATTGAAAATAATGTTTCTTCTTTTGAACAAAATTCAAATGAAGATTCTTTTGAGGATTTAAGGAGAAGTAAAAGGCAAAGAAAAGAAACATCTTTTGGAGATGATTTTTATACTTATTTGGTACAAAATGAGCCCAAAAATTTTTATGAAGCTTTCTCTTCTCCTGAAGCAAAATTTTGGAAAGAAGCTATACAAGCTGAACTTGATTCTTTGAGTCAAAATAAAACATGAGTTTTAGTAGATTTACCTCCAGGAACAAAACCTATTGGTTGCAAATGGGTATTTAAAAGAAAGTATTTTCCTGACGGTTCAATTGATAAATATAAGGCCAGACTTGTAGCCAAAGGTTTTACACAAAAATAAAATGTTGATTATTTTGATACCTTTTCTCCTGTAGTTAGGATTGCTTCAATTAGAATCCTAATTGCTTTAGCTTCTGTCTATAAGCTTTTTATTCACCAAATGGATGTTAAAACAGCATTTTTAAATGGTGATTTAGAAGAGGAGATTTATATGGTACAACCTGATGGATGTGTAATTCCTGGACAGGAAAACAAAGTTTGTAAACTTGTTAAATCACTTTATGGCCTTAAACAAGCACCCAAACAATGACATGAAAAGTTAGACCAAGTTTTGTTAAGTGGTGGTTTCTCTACTATAGAAGTAGAAAGTTGTGTTTATACAAAACTTGTAAATAATGATTGTGTGATCATTTGTCTATATGTGGATGATATGCTTATTTTTGGCACTAGCATGAGTGTTATCAATGAAACTAAATTGTTTCTTGCTTCTAACTTTGATATGAAAGATCTTGGTGAAGCAAAAGTGATTTTGGGTGTTAAGATCATAAGGAAAAATAATGGTATCATACTTACTCAAGAACATTATGTTGAGAAAATTCTGAGAAAGTTTGAACATTATGATTTATCTCCTTATCAAGTTCCTTATGATCAAAGTGTTAAACTAGTTAAACATAAAGGAGATCCAGTTGCTCAATCTGAATATGCAAAGATTATTGGGAGTCTTTTGCATTTGATGAATTTTACAAGGCCAGACATAGTTTTTGCTGTCTGTAGATTGAGCAAGTTTACCCATTGTCCGAGTTATGAACATTGGGAGGCCTTGACAAGGGTATTAAAATACCTGAGAGGTACCATACATTTTGGTATTCACTATAGTGGATTTCCCGCTGTATTGGAAGGATACAGTGATGCTAATTGGATATCTGATTCAGATGAGTCCAAGTCCACTAGTGGCTATGTATTTAACTTTGGTGGTGGAGCTGTAACGTGGAAGTCAGCCAAGCAGACAGTGCTAACTAAATCCTCAAGGGATTCTGAGTTTATAGCACTGGAGTTGGCTGGTAGTGAAGCTGACTGGTTGAGAAACTTCTTAGCAGATATCCCACTAGGCAGTAAACCAATACCTTCAGTGTCAATACACTGTGACAATAAGTCTGCGATATACACAGCCGAGAATAAAACCTTTAATGGTAAGAGTAGACATATTCGATTGAGACATAATATTATAAAGCAGCTGCTAAAAACCGGTGTAATCTCAATCGATTATGTGAGGTCTGAAGTTAACCTCGCGGATCCGTTAACTAAACCCCTGGGGAGGAAACAAATTGATAAATTATCGAGGGGAATAGGACTAATGCCAATTTGAAATTGACAGCGATGACAACCCAACCTCTGTGATTGGAGATCCCATGAAGGAGGTTCAATGGGTAAGAACAAGTCGTGCGTCAGTTCTGCTAGCACTAAATAAATTTGCTAGTCTATTCCTATGGTACTGGAAAGTGCTAGATTGCATTTTTGGTGAGGCTGAGTATAAACTCTTAATGATTTCATAATCCTACGGGATGGTGTGCTCATTGCAGGTACACTTCATGAAATCTCCTCTACGAATGTAGGAGTGAGGCCGCTCCTATGAAACCTTGGCAAAGTTTCTAGAGCATTCGTTATGAACCAGGCACGCTCATGGCCGGTCTTAATGGGCACATCTGACTTTAATAGCAGGAATGTCAGGATATAATCTGACTGATGATACCTCTAGTATACATCAAGAGTTGTCAATTCAATTCAATAGGAACATTGACTTCTCTGTATGCTAAGTATTGTTGGCCTAGGTCTAGTTCATAGTCCAAAAGGATTGCTAGATACAATGGTTGTATCCTAGTGTGTAACAAAGCTAAGAGACTCTTATTTGACACATGTGGGGGATTGTTGGAGTTATCAACATTTCATGTGGGTGTGTCAAAAAGAGAAGTCCCTGGGAGTAAGAACTAATTCACTTGTGTTCTAACTCAAGTTAAAGGGCTAAAGGAGGAGTGAGTATGGCGCACATATGTTGGGCCACCGTGAGGCAAATCCGGCGATCTCCCGCCCCCGTGCGTGTAGTAAAATATGGAGTTGGCACATTTTATATTTTACCTTTGTATTTCATCTGTGCTTTTCTGAATAATTATTTTGTTTAATGTCAAATAATTATCCAACGTTCAAAACTGATATTTTAATTGTCATTATTTTTTGTAACCGTGAAATAATGTGTCATAACTCCTGATTAACGTTCACCTGTGCTCACCGCCTATATAAAAGGTAGAGTCTGGAGACAGGAGACTTGTATCATCTACTATCAACTCCTTCCTCCTCTAATATATTCTCTGCTTGTTACAATTTTTCTTCTGCTGTTCTGTTGCCTTGCGAAGCGCAGGAAGGGTCTGTTTAATCCTGGGGAGAGCCGCGTCCTAACTTTGCCGGTGGTCGCGGAATACCTGGACAGAGTCCCACAAGGGAAGCGACTCAGATCATTGTCATAGATATTGTTTTCTTTGTATAGTGTGAACAATTTTTCTCTAAGTGTGTATGTATATTTATTATTTTATCTTGTGTAGTACAAGTGTGGATATTGATTGAGAAAGAAAAGAAACAAAAGCATAAAAAGACTTTTTGTCACATCCATACAACCAAAAGCTACATCCATAGAGCAACAACATCCATGTGCAAAAAGCTACATCCATAGAACATCTCTTCCCACATAAAGTGCATATCGATAGAACAATCAAAAAGCTACATCCATAGGACTAAAAGCTACATCTATAGAACAACACTTATTTCATAACATAATTTAGTTTTTTTGATAAAAAAATCTATTTATAGTTTTTCATGCAATTAATTAGTTTAGGTAGTTAGTTAATTGACTCTACGTGAGATGATCTAGGAGAACATCGCTAGGGTAATCTTTATTTAATTTAATTTTGTATATACATCACAAGGCTTAGGAAAGGTGGTAAATCATCAATGCATCAAAATTGAGCTCTCTCTCTGTTTTTTTATTACAAAAAATTGAGCTCTCTGACTAAAGGTTTATAACTTAATGATATGGTATTCCCTTAATTAAGTGAGATATTGCATACTCGATTTTAATCTAAAGTTGTTATTGTTTGCCCATTCAATTAAGAAAATTAGAGCTGGGGCTGTTGAAATCTACTTTGAGCAATCAAGATTAATTTTGTTCACAAATATTTTTTCTAAAAGATTTGTTAATGTACGCCTAACGTAAATACAAGATAAAATCTTAGCATTAAGCTTTTTAAGAAACATTGCTGGATTATTATCAATGTTTGTCTACATAGTATGAACAAAATTTGGTTGAGTTCTTATAATGTTATTTCATTGGTTATTATTGATCCTAAAATTTTTAATAAAAACTCGGTTTTTTTAGCATAAGAACTAAAATCAATATTTGTTGGAATTATAAGATCAAATTGCTAAATTTAGATTAAATCTTCCAAAAATTACAGATATCAAAACCAATAATTTAAAATTAAATAAACTACAATGACATTAACCCAATACTATTTTATGTATTCGAACGGTGCACTTAGACGGTGCAGTTGTAAGTTTTTTTTTTGGCCGGAAGGAACGTAACGCTGATGCTGATTTTGAATTTTGTAACGTAGAGTAGATACTTATTTTTGAATAATAAAATATACCCAACAAGCATAGACGTGGCATAAAGTTTATGCCATAAACTGTGGACAATCTAATACGATAAAGATTGGGATATGTGATTTAAAAATGAGGAAAGAAAAAGAAACTAGTCCAATAATTAGAAGGAACGAAACATAACAAAGAGGGGTGACTTGTCAAATGAAGAAATTGGTGGAAACGTACGTAACACATTTCCCTCTGCTAACGAAAGAAAGAAAAGAGAAGGGGAGGCGTAAAGGAAAATTCCAAGGAGTCATCAAATGTGGATTGACTCAATACTTCCATGAATAAATAACTACTCCTCCCTTCCTTTACATTGGATTAGTTGATTTTTTAGATAAATCTTAAGAAAACTAAAGGGAAAATTCCAAATAAAGCACTCCAAACATGTAAAAGAACAATGAAGGTACCTAAATTTGCAAAAGGACAAATCAGGTACTAAAACCTAAATTGAGATTATAAAATATTGCACAATGACTCAAATACTCTTCTCCTCATTATACTTTTTCTTCCTTCTCTACACCCCTACCGGACACCCCTCACTGCCCCAATCGAGGCCATGATAGAAAAGCTCTTACATAGGCACTTTTAGAGCCTGTTTGGATTCAACTTCTGAGAATAGCTTCTAGGAAAATAGCTTTTGGAGAATAGCTTTTGAGTAGAATAGCTTTTCTGAAAAATAGCTTTTGATAAAATGAGAGTGTTTGGATTAAACATTTTGAGAATAACTTTTAATAATAACTTTTGAGTAGAATATAACTTTTCTGAAAAATAGTTAGGATAAATAGCTTTTCATGTTTCTTTTATTTGAAATAAATGTTTTTCCTAAATGAGAGATCGAAGCTTTCGGCTTGATAAGGAGAAAAATGTAGTTTTTCTCAAAATAGCTTTTAGAACCCCAAACTAGCTTTTCTTCTCAAAATAGCTTATCCAAAAAAATTGAGTGTTTGGATGTATTTGTGTGAAACCTAAATTTGGAGCCAGAATAGCTTTTAGAAATGTATCCAAACAGACACTTAGATTGCCCACTACCTTGAATGAAGAGTGAAGTTATTGCATAATTTACAAAATATACATCATTTCCGCTCAATAGCAATGGTCCTACGTAACAGGTTGGCTCATCACAAAATGGGCCGTTTGAGGAGTTCATAGGCCCATGATAAGCACAGTTATACACTTTAAGTATACCTCCAAAATCTTTTATGTGTGTGTGGTCAAAAACTCAAAATCCCAAAAATTCCATGGGTCTAGAGAGTATTAATCCGATCCATTATACATAAATCATTGTATTATATATTGGTTTACAAGTTAGTTAAATTAATTTTGAAAAAAATAAATATAAATACTTTGAAATGGTTACATTTCTTTAATCTCCCCCAAAACTAAGCCAAAGGGACCTGAGTATATTTAAGCTTGATTTAATTCAAAGAGAATCCTCTTTACAGTTAAGTTTGATTTGATTCAAAGGGGCTTCTGTTCACTTTTATTTATAGATGTTCAACATCAACCAAATGTGTACGTACAAATAGCCATTGCCAATTTGATTCAATACTTTACAAAATTCAATGATATTATGGAAAGGGGGTTACAATGAGCCATCAGATCAGTGTTTTTATATAAACAATTAAACCACTAATTCATGGCTTACACTAGCAACAGCTAGAATCAAGAATTACATCTGATTGCTCCTTACAAAATATCACTCAATTTTTGTTCTTACAGAACATCAATTTCCAGAAACCGAAAAATCATACGGTCCTCCCCGTTACAGCTGCCTCGAACCGTTGCTGCCCCCACTCCCGTACGCCATCGGTGTCTCTCCTACTTCAGCTTTCCCATAGGCATCAATCAAGGCGCTGGGTCCAACAGCAGCAGTACCATACACATTTGGTGCTGAATTTGGTACTGTGTAAATGTAATGCATCAAAGATGGGAATGCAAGGATATATCAGATCACAGGACATCAAATATACAAAAGCAAGAAAGTTACCTTGTATTCTTTTTTCAACATTTTGTATCTCGGCTCGTAAATATTCAACTTCTCTTGCCATTCCTATCAGATTCTTCTCTGTTCCTTTCAATTGCTCCACTAACTCAATATTTTTGTTCTTTTCATATTCAAAGGTCGCACTACACCCAACCAGATTCAAAGAATCAGCACATGACATAAAAAAGTTAAAAGACAATGAATGAACACCATGTCACCATATGCCTTAAAACATGATCTGACAAAGAGGTCAATACCACTTCATTACACGCTAACATCATTATGCCATTCAAAAAATACACAATTAGAAGATAACACATCATGAGTGCATTCTGGTCTCATCATATTTAGATAATCTAATGAAAATCAGCTGAGTTCACGGCTAACGTACTAAAGCTGTGATCATGTCCCTCATGCACAATTATATCTAGAAAACTGACCTTACATGAGCATTCACACAATAATGAGAAAAACTTATCCAATTGTCTAGTATCAGTTCTGATTTACAAGCAGGAAACAGGAAAAGGATTTACCGTAATCTATGGTGTTCTTGAACTAAACTGTCCAGTTCATCCAGCTGATCGGGCAAACTCTTGACATCACCTTGGACTTTCTTCAATTCCTGAGTAGCTCTTTCAATTTGGCCTTTCAGTTCTTGTCTAATGGCTACCAAGTTCTGTGCTTCAAGATGGGCTAGCTTGAGCTCCTTCTTTATATTCTCACCAGCTATAATCTCTCTCTCCATTTTTGCAATCTTTTCCAGTAAAACTCTGATCTGGATGTCACTTTCAGTTTGAATGCTCCTAATGTGTGCCCTCAGTTTCTGCAATTCCTGCTGAGCAGTGACAAGCTCCTCTCTCAAGACCACATGAGTACTTGCCAGCTTACGGTTGTCCCCAACAAGTTCCCGTATTTCAGCCTCCTGAGCAGCAATTTTATCCCCCACCGTTTGATGTGGCCGGGCTTCTACAGAAGGATGGCTAGCAGAAGAACTTACACCAGTATATGAACCATGCCGCAATATTCCAGAAGCTTGGGCAGACCGCGCCTCAAATGCTGCTGGAATATTGCTTCTAGATGCCATTTGTCAGATAGAGAACTAGTAGTCAAGCAGACATTGAGCTTTTACCCTCCCTAGGTACCTGCAGCAAAAATACCCTCTACTATGATAGCAGGGGATACAGCGCCATAATAATGATTAGTTATGTAAGCAAAAGAAAATATTGTTGCATACTTTTAAGGAGAAAACAAGTGTGGAAAACAAATCAATCATCAAATGAAGATTATTTGGGATATGACATGGCAAGGTGCCATTCCAGTCCCATCCCTCATGTTGTTATTTAATTGATGAGTGCTATCATAAATGTCAAGCAGAATTCATGAAACAAACCATATCAGAAAAGCAGTGCAACAGCTCTATATAATGAAATGCACAAGAATTGTCATTCACCTTCATAGTTTCAAGCAAAAGGTTTGGACAAAAATTTCTATTGGATGTTCTTATATAGGGACAAATCAAGGGTGACTAGGTGTTAAGTGAAGGATGATAATTTCATTCCTTTTCCAATAGAATGACATTTGAGAATTGTCTTGATAAAATTATTCATCATTTATACCAGGATGAGCCAACTATTTTCTTAACATAGTCTAAACTTATGTACAATTGCTTCACAAGTCCAAATATGACGAATTGCATGTGCAATAGAACTACAGTTTGTCACTTAGATCGTATGTATAATTGATTTAAACACTAGAAAAGTAGTATGTCAAGTCCCCGTTATTGGTCAGTGATAGGTGAGTTGAGGTTCTGAACCGCTGCAATGTTAGTTAATAGTTGTGTGATCACTGATTAGGTAGTAAAAGCAGACAACTAAATGTATGTTTGGATATCTGTATAAAGGGTCCCAAGACAGACATTTCCAAAATCCAGTAAGCATGCTTAATTAGAGACAAAACAACACCACTTTTGACATAAACCTGCAAGGATAGCAAGTGACACAACTTGGAGAACATTATGAACTCCTGTTTTCAGCCATGAGCTATTTGAAATCCCCAAAATGCTGTGGTTTGTAACTAAGTGCTCACTAAATAAAGAGGATAAATCATCAACCAAAATATACCAGGGTATCAACAACCACATTTGTGACAGAAAGCTGGCAAACATAGGCATAACCAGTAGCACTGCAAGATCAAATCTAGTTCTCTTCTTCCCAATGAAAGTGAGGCAGGATTAGAACCCCGAATGCTTAGCAATGTACTCCCTGAGTAAGCAAGATAAACCAGCATCTAACAACTACAATAATAACGAAAACCCCATTTTCATAGCGTGCATACAAGCACCTAAGTGTCATTACCACGTAAACATTACCCATAGGCAGCCTTAGCCATGCTTTTTATACAAAGAAGCTAATCCGAACGCACGACCACAAACCTCACGACAAGTGAACTTACCATTGAGCCAAGCCAGCCTTTCCCAACACCCCAACCAAGTGGACACTCAAATTGGGCCGGCCCTTTTTCTAACCTAAAACTTCCCTATGTTTTGGATTTTGAAATAATGAAAACATTATCATACCTTTGACTCCTATTGATTTCATGGGTATGATTTGTATATTTTAAACTTCTTCAAGGGCCTCACCAAATACAACATTAAATAATTGTCTCTGCCACAAAAACTAAGGATAAAGTTTCAAAATTTCAGCATTGAGCATCTCAATCTCATTGAAAAAGCTAGCAATGAATTCAAAGAATTAACCCTCACAAGAAGGGTATTCAAAAATTCAATCTTGAAAGAATCTCTATCCCACAACAACCTTAAACATAAAGAAACATTGATGAATGAATTCAACAGTGCCGAACTGAATAACAAAATCCCAATTGAATCAGATAGAGAATAACAACATAGGAAACAAAGTATCTGAATTAATTGCATGTACCCAGAAAAGAAGAATGCAAAGAGAAAAACCAACCAACCAAAAACATAAAAATATTAAATTGATGACCAAAATGAGTGAAAGGAAAAAAGGGTATTGGGTAAAAGAGAGAGTGAAGAGCTAAAGAGGGTTACTGTAAATGGAGGAAGAAAGTGATCGACGATGGAGGAAGTTCCAATCCAAGCGACAAAGAGAAGGCACTGCGTACAATATTTTCTTCTTAGGATTTTACCTTTTTTAAAATTAAAATTAAGTTCTCTAAGTATTTTTATGGGAAAAAGACAGATAAAAAATCAGAATGCCCAAAAGGACAAATAAGGTGCATAAGTTCTCAAAAGGATAAGGAAGGTTAGAGGCACCTAATTGACATTAGTAAATATGGGAAAATGACTTAAAATACCCTTAAAAAACTTGTTTGTTTCATAACATTTATGAACTATTATGATTTATAATCCTGCTTAACTATTTAACTATTTTTAAGGGCATTTTGAGTCATTTGCACACATTTACTAATGTCAATTAGGTGCCTCTGATCTTTCTTCTTTTTTTTTTTTGAAAGTTTAGGTATCTTATTTGTCCGTTTGGGCCAAAAGTCTTTATATGTCTTTTCCTTTTTTTTTTATCAGTCACATGGAATTACAAAGATCTCATGCGAAATTATGAAGAGATGAAGGGGGAAAAGAAAATTGAGAAAGAAATTATTGAATCTGATTTGCTATATCATTTATAATTATAATTGGACCAATCACAAGCAAAAGCAAATGACTTTTTCTGTGGTTATATGGGGGATCTGATGATATGATTTAACACATATATTGGGGGAAATTTTTTTTTCTTTCCTGTTTGTGAGAGCAAAATTAAGGTTTGATAATATACATCACATCAAATCAAATTCTCTCAAATGAATATTGAGGCAGGTATTAATTTATGATTCAACGTATTATGCTAACTTTAATACTAATTTCATTCCTAAATATAAGATCAATATTCCTAATTTGATTAGATTAAAGATGTTAGTTAAGTTAGATCTATTAACACATTATATTACCAATTCACTCTAACCATGTAACTTATCCCAGCCCCCTCTCTTATTTGTTTATTATTGATGATTATTATGAAGTTAATTTAGAAAAAAGTTAGAAAATTTTGAAAGTGGTCTTTATATTCAAAAACAAATTGAAATTCAAAAGTAATCTTATATTTGGGAATGGGAGGAGAATTATTTTCTTTGCAAACAATCTCATATTTTTCGTCGTTTTATCCATGTATATTTTTCCAATTCAAGGGAGTTAGAGAATCTGTTTTAGGCCATATCCATTTTATGTTAAGTACTTTGTAGCATTTTAAAACTTTGTATGTTTAATAATAAAAAGAAGTTGCATTAAAAGATCTTTTGAAATATCTTGAATTATTAAGGGAGTTAGAGATATTTTATTTTATTTCAAAGAAAAATAAAGTATCCACTTTATTTCAAACGAAAATTATATATACATTTTTATGAGTTGCCAACATCAATTTCTTACAGCAATGAAAGCATAACAATAGCTAATTGATAAGTTTTTTTTTTCAAAAAGAAGAATATATGAAAGTCATTCTTTTTCTTTCTTTACTACTGAATATACTTCCCCTTTAACTTTGGCATCTTAAGTCAGGACCATGTGAAGACCATCTTCATATATATTGCCAAAGTCAAGACTATCTATATATTTGTGCTTTTTTACAATATAGAAGCTTTAATATAATAACTATTCTGCTATAATTATTTATGTCATGAAAGTAAGTAAAAAAAATATAATATAGAATCTTATGAGCATGAATCCATGCATTGATCATATGATCCATGTAGTCGACCTCACCTACTTGGGATAAAACTTTGTTGTTGTTGTCTTATAATTTGACAACACATATGATTCTTGTTCCTCATTGACATGGCATCATAGCCAAAGGTGGTTCTGTCTAAACTACAACACCATTAAAGAAGTAGCCTAGAGACTATGGAAAATACTAACTAGCTACCACCTATCTCTTGGTTATGCATGAAATGTATTTCTCGTTATAGTCCATCAATAAACACTAGCAGTGCATTTATAAAATCATTGCGATCAATAGGCAAATAGTATACTACATACCCTACAGATTAATTAACTTATCCAGCCAAAACAAATATAATTTTCTCCTCTCTACATGTTAGATAGCAGAGAAAGAAATGGTCTGTGTGTGTGTTAACTGTGTGAAATGAGACACGCTCATATGGGCAGATCCTAGGTTTATTACATTCTCTTTGGATTGAACTTTCAATTTGTTCTCAAATAATTATTTCTTAGTTCGGCTATTATGTTTAATTTCTTTAATACCTCCATGGATATTTTCCTTTAAAGTTAATTCAAAATACATGTGAGGAGCATTGTTGTCACTTGCGAGCAAACTTTTAAATTTTACAATTTTTACGGCTCAAACTAACCAAAACGTGTCACGAGTTACTTAAATTAGTAGTGCCCAATATCTACAAACTTGTTAAAAACTCATCAGTTTACATGTTAAACATATCATTTTTACGTGTCTATCTACCTTACGGAAAATCTTGAAAACTTGCTCTATAATTCATTTTAATAATTTTCACTTGACATTATTCAATTAATTCATATATAGATTTTATCTTTACCAGAAAAATTATAAATTACTTTAAATTATAAATTACTTTTTTAAGGTTGATAAAGTATAAATGTTTATATTTAATGCAATTATTTATATTTAAAATATGTTCAAGTCAAATTATTATTGTTTTTTTATTTTTATTCAATTATATACTGGAAATAAATATGTATCAATAAAGATAAACTTTTACCAACATCAAAATAAACTAAAGGGAGACATTAAAAAAGATAAACTACTTTTACGTGTTTAGGACTCAAATTCATGATTTAATTTTACACTCTTAGCATGAGTTTAATTAAACTAACGGTTTAACAACCTTGTGGGGAAGTAATTATATTTCGTGAGACTCAGAAGAACTCATGATTTGTAAAAACTGAAAAGAGTACACTCAACTTGCCTTCTCCGAGAAAATCCAAAAGAATAAGTCATAACTCATAAGATGAGATTTCTTATGAGGTAGGGGAAAGCAAAGTTTTGGTGAGGTTGGAATATATAGTTCCACATCGGGCAGTTAGGATGTGAGCGAAGCAGTGAGAAGCTATAAAAGACAAGGAATTCTTCTTGGCAATTCATACCTTTCTCGGCCTTTTGGCTAAGATCAAGTGTAGTATCTGTTCTTATCAGTTTAATATCTGATATGTGGGCCAATGGTCCACACGATATTAAATTACTTTTTTAAGGGAGAGGGTCTATAACAGTAGCTTGCTATTGAGGCCCTCAGGCGTCGCCTATGTGTTGCACTACAGCATGGGCCTGGCGCACCCTACCAAGTCCAAGTTTAAATTTTGGAGTTCCATCTTCTTCTGGCCATAAAATCTGGGAACGTTTATTGTATTATTGCTAAGCGATGAAATTTATGTTCTGAACTGTGGTGCGATTTTGACACAGTTGTCTGATAAATAGGTGTCATAATTCATATTTGTATGATGTTAATAAGATCATTCTGATAAAAAAAAAAGATGTTAATAAGATCATATTATAAATCTTAAGAAAAATAATAATTATTTGGCCATGAATAATGGTAGAACACCATGTAGTTTGAGGAGAAAAGGTTAATGATTTGCCGTGATATAATCTTTATTATAATTGTAAGAGCCCAAAAAGTTTGGTTGGTTGAGCTGGTAAATTGTTTACAACGCAGCGTGTTCGAATACCAGGAAGTGTTTTTATTAGGAGAGAGTATAACCTTACCTATGTGTGCAATACTTCTACTCTCAAATCCAGATTAGTCAAATGTCAATATGCGCTGGATTATAGAACTATGTTTATCAAAATAAAATTTAATATAAGAAAAAAAATTATATTTTAGACCATTTAATTATATTTACCTTTTTTCTTAAAAAACAAGATTTAAAGTATGCTTTTATACTGATAAAAACCTGTTATGCTCTTATATAAAGTACAGGAGAATAACAATGTTGGAACAACGAATAAACTTGGAGATTGAAATTTGAATGACCTCCTTAGAAGGAAGGTAGGAAGGAGTGGTCCTTAGAAGTTACCGAAAAAATGACTCCATATGAATGGAATTTTAAGGGCTTAGGCTGCATAACTAACCCATCAAAGAGGTTAAAATAATCTAATCAAAATGATTCATATATATGAGATTTCCTCCAATATTAATATAGAATTCAATTAACTTTTTTCAGATAGATTAAGAAAACAAAATTGATTAGTTACTAATAACATATTTGATATATTATTAGATGGTGTATTAGTTTACAAGTCAAATAAATTATAACAACAATATAACATATCCTTATCCCACTATATGAGGTTCATTATTATTACAAGTCAAATAAATTATTTTAAAAATAATGTAAATCAATTTATTGAGGGTTAAGGTGCAAATCTAATACTCAATTTATAAACATAAAATCATTTTCATTGAGATATGGAGGGTGAGGGGATTTAAGTTTAGGTTTAGGTTGAAGGGGTGGTGAAGATGAATATGAAGATGAAGTGTGTGGAGATGATGAGACGAGGCTGATGAAGATGAGTGGTAGAGGTTGAAGGAGGGTCATAGGGGTGGAAATAGGTCAGACCTTTAACAGGTGGCCTACGACTTGGCCTATTAGGGCCTAGTTTGGCCTAACCTATTTATTAAATAGGTCAGACTAAGACTTATTGAAAAACCTTTTTATGTAAAAAGGTCATGCCTAATTCAATAAAGCTCGGCTTAAAAGCCTTCAGGCTTGGCCTGTTTAATAATTATTATTTGTTGAGTTGAATCTGGGTCATGTTTTAATTTGATTTTATTAAAAATAAAATTATAAGTGCTAAGCTTAGTTTAAAGGCTTGAAGCCTATTTATGACCTTTTAGGTTTGATCTATAGGCTTTTTTAGGTCTTTTAAAAAAGGCTTTAGGCCTTTTAAAAGCCTACATTGTAAGTAGGTTCTTTAAAAAGACTTTTAGACCTTAAACATTTTTCGCAGGTCTAGACTTTTTTCTAAAAAAGTCTACATCCAGGTCCTAGCCCAGACCTATGATTTCTTGTTTCATTATAGGTTCAGGGCTATTTATGCCTGGCTCGGCTCGGTTCGGTTCATTTTCACCCCTAAGGAAGGAGCTCCACGAAGGAGAGAGGAAGAGATGAAGAAGATGAGACAATGTTTTCTTTTTGGTGGTTGGTGTTGCATTGCTTGTAATGGGTTTTCCTTAATTTGTTCTTAGTTCTTGGTTTCTTCCTAAATTTCAGAATTCTTTTTGTTAATACGGAGTATTTGTTTTCAATTCTTTGTTTCTTCCCATAGAATTTGTCTTTTTCTTGAAGATTTTGGCCAATATCTTAGACTTCCATTGCTAAATAAAGGTGGAGATCAATTTTATTTGGATGACTAGGATAAAATCTGATTTAATAAAATGGTACACTTTATGCCGAACACATTTTACCTAGCATTATGAGTATTGTAAGTGATTCCTGCATAATTTACACAAGTTTCTTGTGTATTACTCCCTCCGTTCCTAAATATAAGATCACTTTGGGGAAGTAGATAAGTTCCTAAATATAAGATCATTTTCTATTTTATCTCAAGTTTTTCCCAAACTACCCTTATACGCCCCTCTTTTCATTGAAAACCCTCCTCCTTTTAAAGTTAAGTAATTGAGGGGATTTTGGGAAGATCATGTAATTTTATTGTCTTCCTTAATCTCCCCAAATTAACCAAAGTGATCTTATATTTAGGAGCCGAGGGAGTATTCTATATTCCTATGTGAATTTGTTTATTTAAAATTCCACATTTGACCCTTACCTATAATCATGCATGGCCAGTTTCTAGTATGTTCCTTATACGAGTACCTACATGATTAATTTTTGTTCTTCTCACTGTTGGTAGTGACACTGCCAATGCCTATCATACATATCCCACTACACATAAAAAATACTGTCTGTGAGGCGGCGCCACTTCATCACATTTCTCCACTTTCCCCATTTCAACGTATATCCTCCACATAAATTAGTTGTTTTATAATTTTATTCTATCATTTGGTGCATTTCTCACATATAAATCACACAAAATTTAAGTTAACCAAAATTTGGGGGTCTCTCTGGTACATAACCACGCACATGTCACCCCACTACCCAGTGCCACCATATTTCTTTGCTTTTCCACGCATTCCCACCTCTATTTTTTCAATATAATATATAATTATTTATTCTTTTTGTTTGTTATGCTTGCATATATATCTTCCAAAATTTTCATTTATATAATAACTTCATAATCTTTTCTTGTGAAGAATACATACTTGTATATATGTTAACTAGATTATAGTTAGTTCAAGTATCAAATATGAGATATAATAGCTAAGTTCCCTACAATCACGCTAAATTTACAAGTTACAACAATTAGTTTTTATAGCTAATGCCAAAAAATGATGTTTGTCATGATATATCCATTTAGAAAAAAGATAACTCTTAAAGTTAAACACAAATTAAAGGGTATCTTCTCACTAATGAGCACTACTTACTTTCACTAGCATATAATTACCAACCGCACAAGGCATAGTTCTCAAGTCTCTTCTATAAATAGCATTCTCTGAAACGTCCTTCTTTGCAAAATCTATTCATAGCCTCTTCTGATACTACAGAGAAACAATCACTTCATTTTCTCAAATAAAGCTCTATATTGTGTCCTCTCTCTAATGGGCGCTATGAGGAACTTAGCCTTTATTGCTTTGCTAGTTGTGTTCAATATCGGTATGTTATGTGAATGTAGAGTGGAGAGAAAGGATCTTGGATTGGATCTTGGTGGGATTGGGGTTGGTATAGGTGCTGGCATAGGTATAGGACTTGGTGGTAGTGGATCAGGATCTGGTGCAGGCGCAGGTTCAGGATCAGGCTCAGGCTCTAGCTCGAGCTCTAGCTCTAGTTCGAGCTCGAGCTCAAGTTCGGGGTCTAGTGGTGGTGGATCGTCAGGTTCTGAAGCCGGGTCACATGCAGGATCTCACGCCGGGTCAAGATCCAATGGAGGGGGAGGAGGTGGTGAAGGTGGTGGTTATGGTGGAGGCTATGGAGGCGGCCATGGAAAGTGAAGGATCTTAATTGATTCCTAACATGCATGCAAGTTAAGAATGAAGCAAGCTGATCAATTATCATAATGCGTAGAAAAAAAGTGTTTGAATAAGAGATGTTGCATATATATGATTGTGAATCTGTATGATATCTACATGTTTGTGTTTGTCATGTTGTTTTTTCCATTTGATCAATGTTTGGATCTTCGTCGACCTTGTTTGTGTTACATTATTAAATGTTGTTAGAGTTATTGTGATTACATTACATTTCATGGATATAATTATTACTTTAATTGTCCAAGATATGAACATATATGTTTGTATTAATACACACACATACATAAGGAGAGGAAGGTTTCAAGAATGAGGGATCGGAGAGGAAGAGGAAGCGTGAAGGAATGAAAGTGAAGAAGAGTGGAGAATAGTGTGGGCGCAGAAGAAAGTGAAAGTGGCATAGTTATAGCACCACGCATGCTGCTTGTGGTTCAGACATGCAGCTTAAAAGTACGAGAGCCATGTCACTAGAGATGCACTCCTACAAATTATTAAAGCTCAACCCTTAATATATTTTGATTAAATTAATGATGAAGGTTAAATTAATTTGGGTTAAACTGCAAAATTACACATGTAAATTTTTTGGAACAAAACTACCCATCAAATTTTAAAATTGGGGCAAAAGTGTATGTCCATCACTGTTAATTTTTTTGACTTTTTTTCACTTATCATCATCATATATAACATAATGGAAAATAAATACATAAGATTACCACATGTGGTAACAGTAGTGATGAACATTTTTGCCCCACTTTTGAAATTTGATTGGTAGTTTTTTCCAAAATATTTTATATGGATATTTTTGCACCTTTGTGACAATTTCATAGATATTTTTGCACCTTAGTCCTATATTATGAGTAATTTGAAAATTTAAACAAAAAACAGAAACATTAAAAAAAATTAGTTTCGTAAATATGATTAGGTTTCAGAAACACAGTAACTATCTTCCTTAATTCTATCCATATCTTTCTTAGTTATAATTAAGGGCGAGTATTAATAAGGGCAAATTAGAGAAACATTTATATAAGTGGGTAATATGCCTATCTTTTAGAATAAAAATCAACTGCCTAATAAGATATCCCGTCGAGAACCATAGAAGTAATAATATTCTTTTTTCCTTTAATATAAGAATTATTTGAAGTCTTTAATGTAAAACATTAATCCACTTTGTCCCTTGTATTTACTATCAATTATCCAAAAACTATCATCATTAATCGCAGAATAGAGTTGTTATCGATGAGGGTTGTATCTAATATAATAATCAAAGGAGTGTTTATAAATTGCCAATTTTTTTTTTTCAAACAACTAATTTTATTAGTAGTTATAAATCATTTATATAATTCTTACATTTAAGGCACTTAGTAAGAAATTTATGATTTAATCTCTATTCCTTAAGCTAACACATGCATTCTTCTATGGTTTCTTTGTTAAATATTCCTTTCCTCAAGTGTGTGTGCCTAGCTATATATTTTTTTTTTTTTTTGGTCAAAGTGCCTAGCTATATATATAGACACACACATACAGAGAGAGAGAGAGTAATATGTCATCTTTCTCTGTCAGCGTCACTACGTGAACATAAAATTATTTATCTCATGTTTTCATTTTTTATATTTTACAAGTTAACTAATAAATATATGTTGAGATTGAAAATCCAAGGACTTAAAAGACCTCCTTTTTGTATGTGAGACTTGTCACATATCATTTGATTGCTTCCTTCATATTCATGAACTTAATTCTTAGAATTGGAGAAATTCTTGTGTGAACCGGTGCACCTCGTCATTTGTAGTCTGACCAATCACAACTAGACACATATTTTTTTTTATTACAACAACTAGACACTTATTATCTAACGTGAAATTTTTAATTTTATATGACACTCTAAAAAAAAAACTCAACTAACTTTGAAAACATTTTTATTTACATTGTAAAACAAAAAACATTGACAACATGAGAATTAAAGTTTTTATCTATTAATTCCTATTTTTAGGATGTCACATAAAATTAAAAATTCCACGTCAGATAATATGTGTCTAGTTGTGATTGGTCAGACCATAAATGACTTGTTACACCGGGTTCATGAGAGAAAATTCTCATATAATTGATCATGAAAATGTGACTTACTCCTCATATAATAGTGATTCAATATGAATCAAATGTATGAAAATTTCACTCTAAATCTAAATTTATAAAAAAATACTGCCCTTATAAATTTAAGTATATGAATAACTCACCTAGATTTGGCATAAGTTAATTAATTGCATAAATAACATCCTTCCTTTATATTTATCAGTTTTATAGTTCTTTTAGAGTAGTGAGATTTTTTCTCTCATCATTGTGTGAGATTTTTTCATGGTGTCTCCCTCCTTGATCGGTTCTGGTCGGGATTAGAGATGTACGTATTTCACAATGATCTCCTTTTTTGTTATGTCTTTTTTATGGTGGTGTTTCTTTGTTTCCTAGGAATAAATGGGTTTGAGAGATCACACAATAATGAGATTCCTTCTATTCAATCTTTATCTTTCAAGTTGGTGTTTGAGTTATTTTCTTTCCTTGAAATCTATTTATGGAAATATTTCATAAACCAATTAAATTGATTTATTGCTGATAAAAGTTGTGAATTTTTTACGATCAAACATTTGTGTTTGTCAGTCACCACGCGTTTTTCCACAACAAATTTTGATATAGGGATTTTTTGAACTGCTTTTTTGATATAGGGATGATGAAGTCATATGGTTGGATTCTTGAGGAAACTACTGTCACTTACTAATAATGCTAGAGTTATGTTATTTTTAGCATTTCTATCATTTTATATTTGTATTTGGTTTTTTCATACATGGATTGTTTTATTCCAAATGTTTAATGAAATGATATATTATACTTGAAACAAAATATTTATCAGTTATATTTTTAACCATAGTTTTTTTTCGTGTCACATTCTCAACGGCTCAAAGACTCTTCTTTTCTTCCCTCCCTCCTTCTTCAACCTGCACTCTCTCTGTTTTCTCTGTCTCACTTGAAACCCAAACCACTTCATCATGCATTCTCATTGCCTCTTCCTCCTTCTCTTCCTTTTCTTCTTCCTCATCCTCGCTTCCTCACAATCATGCACACCCCTCAAAGGTAACATCCGAATATCCATTCTTTTCCCTCCCATTCTCTCTCCCATCACATCTCACTCAGAAACTCATCCCATTATAATAATTCTTAGGTCTTCCTTTTGGTGAAACATGAGAAACCAAAAGTTATGTTAAACTTTGATAAAATATACAAATATTCCTTTCTATTTAAAAGTACAAATATTCTTTCCACGCTCAAATAGTATATTTGATCCAATCTAAATCTCTAATTCTATAACAAATCATAGTCTAATTATATTAAAATTGGTAAACATTGGATGTTACACTAAAGCCAACTATATGATGATATGCCCTATAAATTCTCCCACAATCTGCTCATCAAAGTTGATGGCTGATCTGAAAATATGAAACATAATATTAACTATATTGTTAACAAATATCACTCAATAATCCCAATAAATTTAAAGTAAAAAAACCAACCTTTTATACCAATCAATGTCCTGAGAATATTTCTGCATTAAAGAAAACATAAGTTAAGAGATTGTAGAGTTTTATAAACAATGTCGCCAAAATAAAACTTAACATTTAGCTCATCCTCATTCTCTGACGTGTTTATCTGCAATAATGATATATTAACAACTTCACAAACAATAGATCATATATATGGCATAACTGAAATAAATCTTTATAATTTTAATATAGAGTAGACTTTACTTCCTTCTCCAATTTGCCACTCATATCAAATGTTTTCCGTGTGTAGCGTTGATGTTTGATATCAATACGTCAATTACGTCAATTTTGATACCTAACATATGTAAAAGTTTGATACCAATTTTAAATATTTTTTTAGTAAACACTTTTTATATAATATCAAATGTATCGAAATGGAAATGGAATGGAAATATGCCTTTGATTTTCAATACTTAATGTTATACTACCTCCGGTCCTAAATATAAAACCTAATTGACTTTTTTGGGAGAGGTTAAGGTTGCGAAATAAGTTATTAAATTATGACATATTTGATATATTTTTAGATTATACATTAGCTTATAGGTAAAATAAACTAGTTTAAGGGAAAAAATTAGGTAAATCAATTTATAATTAATTTATTTTGTTATTTTATAGGATTTTCTAAAAAGTCAACTAGGTCTTATATTTAGTACCGAAGGGAGTATATAATTTTAAGTGTATCAAACCCTCTTTTAGAATATGGTACTATAGAAAGCCTATTTCATTTGTTAAAATGAGATATATCAAGAAAATCAATTAACCCTTTACAAAGAGTTTGAAGAGTCAAACATAAGTGGCATGAGTGATCATCATGCATTACATTGGTTTATATTTTAGTCACTGATCTTTATAAGAACATAGTTTTAACCACTACCTTAAGGAGAGGATTGGGCTCAATAAAAGGACATATTTTAATCAATATTTCTTCGATCTATTGTGGATAAATTTGTACATCCCTATTAAATGTTATAGGTTGATATGTGCATATTGACTTATAAATTTATGGGTGTTCATCTATAGGTTGATGAATGCACATGTGATAATAGTTGGAAAAGAAAAACAATTGTCCATGTGATAATTTTGTTTGATACATAAGTCCATATGATAATTTATGGGTGTTAATCTATGCATTCAATAAGAAAAATAACATGAAAAAAAAAATTGATAAATGCTCAAGGAGGTTTTTTTAATTTATCAAAATTTACCGTGTAAGAATTATATTTGATTCATTCAGTAATTTCATGAATATTCATTAATTATTTTTATAAATGTATGTTTCCTATTTTGTTTCGATTTTTCTTCAATCTCTTCATCAATTATCTTTTCCAAGTATTTTCTCCCGTGCAGCGCATGAGAGTTCTTGCTCGAGCGACCATATTTGTCTTTTTTATTATGAGCATATTTTATGTAAATTGTTGCTTGATCCAAACATGAACTCTGTCCATGTCTATATTTGACATTCAACTATGGTGTATTCTATATTTTCTCTGTCTTCTTTCCATATTTAATTATCTGCTCTTTCAAGTTAGAACTTTTATGGTTCATCTGTTTTTTTTTTCCATTCACCGCAGAGGATCCACTTCAACCTTTCATATGAGTGAGACACCTGTTTAAGACTACTAGATTCGAAATTGCAGCAGAATGCACTTCTTCAGGCCAAAAATCAGAAGAAACTTTAAGTCTTCGACCAAATTATTCATAGGGTTCAGTGTTGTAAGACATCACAATTCAGCAATATGTTGTTCATCATCATATCAATACTTTGGATCAAAGGATACCTCCTATTTAGACATCATCAAACAATGAATGAATGTTGTAATCAATCACACCCACCAAATTTACAAGCATTATGTTTCTCGGTTGCATCATCAGAAAATGACAAGAAAGGAAAGGTAAACCCTTTCCTTTCTTGTCATTTTCCCAAATACCTTGTACCTATTGCTAAGGCTAATCCCAATCATTCTTAACTTATCTTTTCTTGAATGTTACACATGAAACTTGACTATATTCACGTACTATAACAAATCATCACTTTTTTATTTGTCTATATCCTTTTCAATTAACTTTCTTTGCAAAGTTATCATATTCATCAAAATCTTCAATATTAAATGAATGTTTAATTTTTTTTTCATTTGTTCAGTTTATAGGGTAAAACATTTATGTGCGTGTTTATGATAACAACCAAACTTCAGTTTAACATGTATACTTGCTCAACAATCAGTCCTATCTCTCTGAAAGATTTAATTTGCAAATTTTCCCAAACTTCATACCTAATTAAAATTCAATCAGAGCCTTTTACCCGTGCATCGCACGAGAGTCATGCTCGTTATCCAAAAACTATCATCATTAATCGCATATGTAATAAATAGAGTTTTATCGATGAGGTTGTTTCTAATATAATAATCATAGGGGTGTTATAAATTGCTAATGTTTTTGTACAAACAACTAATTTTATTAATAGTTATAAATCATTTATATGATTCTTACATTTGAGGCACTTAGTAAGAAATTTATGATTTAATCTCTATTCCATAAGCTAACATATTCTTCTGCTAAATATTCCATTCCTCAAGTGTGTGTGCCTACACACACACACACACATGCAGAGAGAGAGAGAGAGAGAGAGAGAGAGTAATATGCATTATACTCCCTCCGGTCCTAAATATAAGACCTAATTGATTTTTTCTGGAAAATCCTTAAAAAGTAAAATAAGTTAATTATAAATTGATTTACTTAATTTCTTCCCTTAAACTAGTTTATTTTACCTATAAAATAATGGATGATCTAAAAATATATCAAATATGTCATCATTTAATAACTTATTTTGCAACTTTAATCTCTCCAAAAAAAAGTCAATTGGGTCCTATATTTAGGACCAGAGGTAGTATATTAGAAAGTGAGGAAATGACTTTTGCAACGATTTTTCAACCACGTGATATTTTACATTATACATTTATCAATATTAGTTAAAAGAAAATTTAAAAAGATAAAATGATCAAAATATAATAACAATGAGTTTGAAATAGTGCATGCATGAGACTAACACTGTTCTAATGATACAATGTTCAATTTATAGAATCTCATTGTAACTAAAAACTCAAATGTTTCACTTACAATCTCAAAACAATTAGTACTTAGCTTGTCCATCTATCATTGTAAAGAAGAACATCCTATAACGCTTTAGGTCATGAGTTATGCATTGCCATGGATTGAGAAAAACTATATTTGGCAGAAATATTTTAAAGAAATTAGAATTTTATAAACAAATGTGAATGCTTTTTACATCATATTACCTCCACAGTCCACACTTTCATCTATCCCATTAGCTCCCTAATACTTGCAAAAATTGCTTGCGATAAAAGTTCACGTATCTTCTTCCTCTACCCATCACTCTGTTTCCTTTCCCTTCCTTTCCTTACTTTTTTTTTAACAACCTAAAAAATCCTAAAATCCTAAATGCAAAAACTTAGGAACAAAAAAACAAAACAAAACAAATTTAATATACATAAGTCTTTGCATACCCATAATAAGACATATACCACTTCACAAACTTCTTGAGCCCAGTTTCCAAGTCTGTAGTGGGCCTATACCCAAGCTCTCTTTGGGCTGAACTTATATTTGCATGCGTAAATGGAACATCACCATTTCCAGGCATCTCCACGATATTCCTCTTTGCCTTCACTTTCAAGTGTTTCTCCAAAATTCTCACCAATGTTGGAACAGTTACCGGTGACGTATTGCCCAAGTTAAAAATCCTATACGGTGCGGGGCCCCGCTTCTTCCCACCCGATCCGGTACTACGACCCGAAGTATCCAGTGAAGCCACACAACCCTTAACAATATCATCAATAAACGTAAAATCACGGGCCAAATCAACATGATCCTTCCCACGATATACCGTGATAGGCCTCCCTTGTAAAATGGCTTTAGTAAACGAAAAGTATGCCATATCGGGCCGCCCCCAAGGCCCATAAACAGTAAAAAATCTCAGCCCAGTAATTGAAAGCCCATAGATATGATTATACGTATGGGTTATTTCTTCTCCTGCCTTCTTGGTTGCGGCGTATAGGCTTGCGGGCTGGTCTGTTTGGTGAGATTCCGAGAAAGGAACCACCTCATTGAGCCCATAGACCGAGCTCGATGAGGCCCACACAACCGCGGGCTGAGGGTTCGCCGACTTGCAGGCCTCGAGGAGGGTCACGAGGCCCGCGATGTTACTATGAACATATGAGAGGGGGTTCTTCATGGCATAGCGGACCCCGGCCTGGGCCGCCAGGTGCATCACGTGGGTAAAAACGACGACGTCAAAGAGCTTCTCAAGGAGCTTGACGTCATTAATATCTCCCTCTACAATGAAAATCCCATTATCTCCTAGCAAATTACGACGAGATTTCTTTAATGATGTTTCATAATAATTGTTGAAATTATCAAGGCCCACCACACCGTCCCCACGTCGTTTTAGAGCGAGGGAAACGTGGGACCCAACGAATCCTGCGGCCCCTGTGACTAGTACGGACATGCCACCCTTACGATTGACACGTGCGGATGTACGGACTTGTTTCTCCCATTTGGATCCACCCCAAGAGGAAGACGAAAAATTATTATTGGGATTTCCTATTATTCTTTGAAAACTCAAAAAGGAAAGGATTAATGCTATGAGGAAGAGGGCCCACAAGAACATTGTGCTGGTGGATGAGAGACATCGACGATTGGTGAAGTAAGGTCTATCCTTGGATTTGGATTTTCCTGGGGAAGTAGGAAGGAGCTGATCATGGTGTAGTGATAATAATGGTGAAGGCATTTTTAATTTCCTTCTTGATGATTGTGATTAGGGAGGGAGATTAAGGATTAATTTTGTTAATAGTTTCTGGAGGGAATTAGAGGGATGATATGATGATGGTGGAGGAGAGATTAATAAGGAGGAGAATTGAAGGGGATGATGATGGTTGATTGTTGTTTTGTAAATGGTGAGAGATAAACTTGGAAAGTCAAACGTTGGATTACATCATTATTTATCTTTGGTTTACTTTTTTAGTAATTGTTTTGACGATTTTTGTTATTTAGTGGATTTTGAAGGGCGAGAGAAACTGAATATAGTATGCATGGATGGAATTTGTTTTCTTGACGAAATATGTTTATATAGCAATTCGCATTAGTAGTCCAAAGCACAATACCCTTGTTGACGAAATGACTATGTCCAAATTATAGGACTTCTTTTACGTGAGGCTGAGAAAGACAAAACTGGATTTCTTTTATTGTAATAAGAATATACTCTAATTCGCATTCGTTTATTTATAAACAATATTTTGTATGATTTGATTTTTTTTGTACGAATGATTGTTTTGTTGTCTAAAAAATTTGTTACATTTTTTCTATTTTAATACTCATAAGCTAATTCCGCGTGTCAGTGCAACAAAGATTTCCACGCGGCATGTTTTTTCTTACCCATTCTTTCACATATATATTTAGTTATGGTAAAAAAAAACATATATATTTAGTGATTTTGTCATATTCTCTTTCAGTCATTATCGTTTTTGATCAGGGTATGCTTCAAAATTCATATGAGCAATATGTCTATTCAAGAATTGAATTAATAAAAGGTCTCATAAAATAATATAAAATAAATATAATTAAGATAAGGTCCCATGAGCTAGAATTAAAGGGCCAAAAATTGTTATTGTTAAATTAGAATTTGTTATTTACAACTCAGTGAGACCTTGTCATTTTAATTGTTTTTCTTCCATATGACTTCTAATTAATTCTTCCTATATTTATTATTCTTAACTAATTTTCATTTTTGACAAAAAAGCCAATTTTAATTCCAAATTTTGTTTCCATAGTGTGGCGTGACCGCATGGCAATATGCATGTGTAGAATAAAATATACCTTTATTTCTTAATGATTGCATAAAATTTTATTTAGTATTTTATATTTGGAAAGAACATTACTGTTAATTTCATTCAGAAAAAATAATTTAAAATAAAATTTTATTGTTAAATGCTGATAAAAATTGATTTAATTTTTAAAATGCAATAATGATTATACTAACAAAAAATAAATTTAAGTTTTTTTTATCAACATTTAATTATAAAAACACCTTTTAAATTTAATGAATAGGTCTTTTCGTTAAGTGAAACTAATGATATTAGCCAAAAAGACATAAGTGTAACCTGGGGTGTGTGGTTGAGTGGCAAGGACTCATTCACCCTTAACCAATTGTCTGGGGTTCGATCCCTGGCGTTGGGTATGGAGAAGCATTAAATCTCCCAGGCCAGCTGTCCCACCCTTTGAGGTGCCTACAAATCAGCGGGGGATTAGTCTCTCACTTGTCGAGTGAGGGATACCTTGATCATGGATAAAAAAAAATACATAAGTGTACTTTTGAGTTCTAGTGTTCCACACTCAAATAGGTTAAGGGTCCTTTTACCCCATTTTAATTTTACTCAAGACCAATTTTATTTTGAATGTTTTTTTATTCAAAATTACCTTAAAAATTTTAAAACATAGTAATATTGCTATATTTCTCTAAAAATCTCTCGTTGACCATTAATATTAGTAATAAATAAAATTGTCCATTACAATACTTCATAGTAAAATTGATTGAAAAATACTTTCAAAACAAAATATATTAAATTGAATCTCCCAAAATAAAATTAACCCTTGACATCAAACACATTGTATATCGGACAGGGAAAATCATCCCACAACATATTCGTATCTCCAATGTTACGTGGCTTCAATTTTTTTTTTAGTAAAGACGTGGCTTCAATTTTAGAAACACGCCGATTTGACAAAAAAAAATTCAGTGTCCAAGGGGCGTAGTCCAGGTAAGAAAGGGGAAGGTAAGACACCGCGTACTCACCTGGTCATGGGCTCGAACCCTTGGGAAGTCGTCACCCCAAAATGGGGAATCCCGACAGCGACTTCGGATTAATCGGTTTCCCGAAGGAGGGCCGGACACCGAAAGCTCTAAGTAAAAAAATCCAGTGATACGCACCCATCTCAATATTGATATTGAGAGTAAGATCATATTAAGTTGCATTGTTTTTCCCACATGTGCAATTATTCTTTAGAAGAATGTATTAAAACAAAAGGTCTTTATAAGAAATAATCTTGTTCAATGTAGCTTCAAAATAAATATTAAACACATTTCTTTCACTCATTCAAATATGGGTTGACTATACTGTGAGAGACTAAACTCTTTTTACTTGATTCCTTCATTTCATTCTTTGTGCATTAGTGAAATACTACGGCTTGTAAATGTAAAAAATATTTATTCTTCCAATCCTATTTGTAAGATTGAGTTGATTTTTTAGAAAAATTATTGATGCACAATAAATATTTTTAAATTATTTATGTTCATATATTTTTTTCCTCAAAACTAATTTGTTTTACTTATCAACAACTAACATCTAATTTAATTATATGTAACATACATGTTACTATCTCCGGTCCTAAATATAGGACCTAGATAACTTTTTTTGGAGAAATTAAGGTTGCGAAATATGTTATTAACTGATGACATATTTAATATATTTTTAGATAATCCATTAGTTTATAGGTAAAATAAACTAGTTTAAGGGAAAAAATTAGGAAAATCAATTTATAATTAACTTATTTTTTGTTTTTTTTGGATTTTCCAAAAAAGTCATCTAGGTCTTATATTTAGGACTGGAGGGAGTATAATTTAATTGGTTAAATTTGTTTCTTTTACTTCTAAAAATTAAAGTCAACTTAATTTTATTGTTAAGATAGAGAAAGTCTTACCTATCAATTGATTTGTTGTATTATTATATTTGTTGATTACAAACTCTAGATAAAGTATTATAAAAACGGCATCTAATTAAATAAGACACAATACGTTCAAATCGGCTAAGTGTAAATCGGCATGAAACCATGAATTATGCTTGTTTTTTTTTAAAAAAAAGCTATGCTTGTTTTGAAATTCATTGCATGCCTTGCGTCATGATATGTGAAGTTTTCTTAGTTATATTTTTTTATAAAGTTAAGTTATACTTTTTAGTTCTAATTATGAGCACTTTGACTTTGTTTAAAACTTAATGATGTAGAGTAAATCACTTTAAATTTTTTATAAATATCTTTTTTAAAAACTAATTTATTCTATTCATATATAATTTTTTTACTCGTGAGATATTTGTATAGTTTAATAATAACTCAACTTGTTTCATTAATTTTCACACAAAAACTATAATAATACTATATCTAAGATCCGATCAATTATTAATTGTATAACTAGAATACATGCTCCATAGTTTGACTTCTAAAGCAATCTAGTTTTAAATTTCGCTGCATGCTAGTTAGACGTGTAATGCATGCTTTCCGAGGGTTTAACTTCCTCTGATCTCAATATACCATCCAATTAAGGAGCTGATTTTCATCTTTAATATAAAACCTATTTCTCATGTGAATTAATTTTTCTCATAATTTACTTTTGAAATTTCAAAAACTATTTTGAATATTTTAGAAAAAAAGACATTTTATATAAACTAACTAAATTAAGTTATTTAATCTTACCAAACTAAATAAACAATTACCCCAACAAAATATTGGTAATAGGATTTTAAAAGTTGGCTCACGCATAGTGGTCGGCAAGAAACCATGGGCATTTGAGTTTAACAAAACGGAAGTCATAAACCATCCAATGGATGGAAGTTGCAACTAGTATTTCAATCGAGCAGGCTGAATGGCTGATAAATGGTAAAAAAATTTTGTAACAAAAGTTTGTCTACTTGATTAAAATTTGGTATATATGCGATAAATGATTTTTTTAAGTGTAGAAATGATATATTATATGAAAGTTATATCTTTGGGGAATATAATAGGTTGATATATTATATTGGGTAAAAGCGCTTATATAATAATTGACCATTTCACTTTGTGCATATATGATAATAATTGACTTGATGAGTCTAATCGTTTAACTCCTTTTTTAGAATATTTCCTTTTTTAAAAAATCAAATGATAGTATGAAATACTAACTCTCTTCATTCATTTGTCTGACCACATACTCCATGCCACACTCTCACTTTGAGGGTTTTTTGGTGGTGTGCCTAAATGAGTCTAAGGCGGGTGAACCCTTAAGGCCTGACACTTTTAGGACTAGACATAAAAAAAATTGAACGTTAAAAAATATATTAAAAATTTTTATTTTTACCCTAAAATCAAAATTCAACCCTCCTATCTGGCCGTAAGTATTTGTTGGGAAAAAAATCCGATTTAATTGTTAACAAATTTAACCTAGTGTAGAAATGATTGCCGACTATTAGATCCAGTGCATATATGATAAGACAAATAACACTGGCTTAAAGGATGTTAGGTGTTGTCACCAATTTTATTATATTTTCACCGGTTCAATATTTGGCTATCATTTTGGTCCATCAAAACAATCATTTATCATATATATAGATTGCACATAGGAAGTGTTGTTTGGATAATGATATTTACATGATATCATGGGAAAAGCAATACATATTATTTATGATAAATAATTAACTTAATTATTTTTGAAGGGTTGGCTTAGCTCAACGGTAAACTCGCTTGCCGTGTGAGTATGAGGTCGTGCGTTCGAATCAGCCATTGTGCAAAAAACATAGGTTAGATTACCTAGTATATTCTCTTCTCCAGCACCCTTACTAAATGGGAACTAGAACTGGATTGACCCTTTTAATTAACTTAACTATTTTTCAATTGACAAGCTACTTATTTTATTTTGATATTAAGGAGATGAGGGAGTATATTACATTATTACTCCATCTTTTCCTTAAAGAGCTATTACATTTACTTATTTGGTCAAGTCAAAGATGCTTGTTAATTAGTCCATTAAAATAACATGACCAAAATATTTGAAACACCCATCTTTATTTTCGCCCTCACTTAATCTATCAATATGGGCTGTAGCCTGCTTCTAAAGTGAGTCGGGTTGGACTGCTTAAAATCCCAACTTTACATATAAACATAAAAGACTAATTTTGAGAAAACTATAAATAATTCAGTGTGATTATTTTTGCATCATTAATTTCTCAATAAAAATAAAAAAAAATCAATAATTAATACTGGAGAGAGAAATTAATTTTCATAAAACTTTTCCCATAATATGAAAATGTATCCTATTCTAACATTTGCCACTATAAACTCGGAACCTTGTCATTGACTCACCAAGATGATAGTACAGTCTTCAAGCCGTAACCTTTTATAGCCAATCGGTGCTATAAAACATTACAACCATAAATTCAAAAACCCTTTTGAATACATTTTCCAACGAATCTTCCATCAAACTTAATAGCTATACTTCTTCATGAAACCCAAGAAAATGAGTGAAAACTTCAGTTAATGAACTAGTGGCCTATACAATTGTATATAAACATTTTCACCTTTTGCTTCTTTCTACTCAAAGTTCAAATCTTTCTTCCAATGGCTTCTCTTCGTAGATTTCTACCTCCACCCCACCATTTCTCCATAAACGTATAGCTTCTTTATCAACTTTTCTCTCTAATATAGCTTCTAATGATTATAATCTCAATACCCTTCATTGAAATATTGAATCTTTCATTTCTTGCTTGCAGAATAGTACACTCTTTTCTCATTTTACTCTCAAAGATGGTATCTTTTCTTTGTTTTTCTCTGTTTAGTGTTCATGTTGTTGGTTTGTTTATGTTTTGCTTGACAGCTTTGTTGTTGTGTAGGGATTTTGGGAAGTTTTGGAAGATTTTATAGTGTGCTTGCATCATCAGGACATAGTGTAATTGAGGGTGAATCAGGGTTTTTGGATCCTGATGAGGAGATATATTTGATTAGGCGTGATTTTGAAGCTGCTAGGAGGAGTTTTAATAGAATTCCTGATGCTCTTAGAGATATGCCAAAAATGAATCCTAATGGTTGGTTCAAGATTTTGTTTTTGACAACCTTGGATGAATACTTTGTTCAAGAAATTTATTGGTTTATGTCTTGCTTTGTGTTAGGTATATATGTAAACAAGAATTTGAGATTGGATAGGTTGCAAGTTTATGGGTTTGATTATGACTACACATTGGCACATTACTCATCTGATTTACAGACTTTGATATATGACCTTGCAAAGCAGCATATGGTTAATGAGGTTAGTGTAGAAAGGAAAGATTGTTTCTTTTGTCAAATTTTGAGTCTTTTTTCTTACTCTTGTCGTATTCCTTTGTTTCAGCTCAAGTACCCAGAAGTTTGTATGGAATTCAAATATGATCCATCTTTCCCCATTAGAGGGCTATACTATGATAAGTCAAAGGGGTGCCTTATGAAGCTGGATTTCTTTGGTTCAATTGAGCCAGACGGATGCTACTTTGGGCGACGCAGGGTACTACAGATGATTTTGCGTGTTATTAGGCATACATTTACTCGGATGAACTTATAGCCTTAAGCTATTATTTTGATGTGGATTTAATAAATCATGTCCCTTGTTTGGTAGGTTTGGGCTAATGCATAGTTAGGGCTTATTTGGTGTGTAGGATGAAATGGAATGTAAAAGTGTCATGAAATGAGGGGAAAATTTTTTTTTTGGATTGTGAAAAATGCCATTGGTGAAATGTGCCACAGGATAAAAGAATAAATGGATTAGCATTGTGAAGAATATGATAATATATATTGCATATATCAATTGTATTGCGTATTGGAGATATTAAACGCTTATACACATAACAGTTTATTGTTGATTATTGCTAATGTATTTTCCTCTTGATTTTACAGTTAAGCCGAGAAGAAATTCGACGCATATATGGCACACGACATATTGGTCGGGATCAAGCCCGCTCACTTGTTGGTTTGATGGATATCTTCTGCTTTAGTGAGGTAACTTTCCCTGCTATTTTCCTCATAATAAGTTGTGACTTTTTAGAACTTAGAAGACATTCCTCCCCTTTTGTAATATGATTTTATTTTTCAAAGATGATTATTATTCCAGGGCTGAATCGGTTCATTTATGTCTGAGAGTTATACAACCAAAGAAACACCCTTCCATCTGCATGTTGCTTTCTACATTCATCCAAACTAGAGCAGTCTTGTGAGCAGTACCTTTACTTAGTTAGATACCTATCTTGTCTTCTCTGTGATGGAATAGCTCTAGGAGTGAGGACTCTATCATATTCGGAAATAAAGTGACAGTCAAACTAAGGCAGAAATAACTTGATAATTCTTGTTTCATTCAATGGGATTTGTATATGATTTACTGGCTTTTTTCCCTTAAATCTTTAGAGTCCATTTATTTATCTGTTAACTGCTAAAATATCTAAGCTTTTGCTTCTTTTAGCAATTTTTATAGTTGGTATGAAGATATAAAAGATGTTGGTTTTCTTTAGGTTGACTTCTAATTCTAAGACCTACTTTTATAGCTAGGCAAGCTAAGGATTAGATCATATCTCTCATCAAAGATGGAATACTCCAAAACATGTGAAATTTCAAAACTTCATCTATAGTTTTAAGGCTTGAGATTTCCTTTCAGAATTCCCTTCCCATATCTTTCTGCCCCACCCTGGCCATCTTTTTTACTTTATGAAGCAAAGTTTCTCTCTGCTAAGAAAATTTTCGGTTTGTGACTGATCCCTTTACATGATTACTTTGTAGGCATGCCTTATTGCAGATATGGTGCAGTACTTTGTTGATGCTAAACTTGAATTTGATGCTTCATACATTTATGAAGATGTAAATCATGCCATTCGGCATGTCCACCTTAGTGGCTTGGTTCATAAAGGCATTCTATCTGATCCACATACATACTTGGTGAAAAATGTAAGATTAGAGCATTTAGCTTCTTTTTTCCCTTAATAAATATTTTCAACATATTTTAATGTTGATGTTCTACAATATAAGAAAAAATTCAGTTGGGAAATTGATGTTATAATTAACATAAACTCCTCATCTTCTTATTATCATCGAGATGTTCATGGTGCTATATATCTTCTGCAGTCATATGCTATAATTTAATGATTATATCTTCTGGCAAAGAGTTTGTAAATTTTGTTGTTCCTTTGTGGGTAACTGTTTCAGGGGAAGATATTTCAGCTTCTCAAGACGCTTAGAGATAGGGGGAAGAATCTTTTCTTGTTGACTAATTCTCCATATAACTTTGTGGATCAAGGGATGCGCTTCTTGTTAGAGGTGATTCATAGAGATGATATTACGTAATGCACCCACTGTTTATGGTTTCATGGAGAATGCCCATTTCTCTGAAACCTTGCTTAAAGGAAGGAATCATTTCTTCTCACTGACAAATTCTTTTTAAGTTTTGTGAAGTGCATATATTGCCTTGAATCTTGATTAGCACCTACATTTGCTTTTTTGATGTTGTCTACTCTTGTATTAATTTTATGGCTGACAGTTCCAACTTGTTTTTGAATATATTGATTCATTGTAAATATATTTTGTTGCTTTCCATATTTGGTTATAATTTCCTCTGTTGATTTATCTTTTATTAGGACTCGACGGGTTATAGAGATTCCTGGAGGGATCTGTTTGACGTTGTAATTGCCAAGGCCAATAAACCACAATTTTATACATCTGACCATCCATTCCGGTATGTATTCTATTGTTTGATTGTTTCTTTTACTTTAATTTACATTCTTGTACTCAAGTCTAAACAATGGTAAACAGTGGCATGGTCCATTTGTATGATTTATACTCTAATTCTTTCTTGATTGTTTTATATGTTTCACGGGTGTGTTAGCGATCAAGTGCTATTTTCCTTTGCTTTGAAAAGAATAAAACTGATATATGAAGCCCTTGCTGCTTTGTTGCTCTCTCTCTCTCTCTCTCTCTCTCTCTCTCACACACACACGCAATTCTACAGCAAATGTGGAATTGATAGGGATTGTCTATCATAATGCTGGGTTGAAAATTCTCTCTTGTATTTTGTACACCTTGGTTTTTGTCATTTTAAATTTCTTATTGTAAAATGATTTTTGCTCAGCTAGTGGGGACCACCTTTTTGCCAGTATTTCTTTTTCTTTTTTTGATACAAACATTTCAGTATTTTTTTATTAACCCTCTTAAGTACTCCCTCCGGTCCTATTTATAAGTCGCCAACCGCCTAAATTGTACATAACAAGGAATGGAGGTTAATGGAAGTTGCATCATTAAATTGGTCTTATTTTTTTGTCTTTTTCATTTTTGCCCCTTCCACCTTTATCACTATGACCCACTACCTTTTCTCTCTCTTCATTAATCCTCTATCTATAAAAGTGTTTTTTTCATCTTCTCTCTCTTCTCATCTTCCAATGTTCATTTTCCAATGTAAGGGTATATTAGGAAAATTTTAATAAATGAGTTAGTTTGTGGTAGTTAGTGACTTATATTAAGGACCAAAATTTAGAGGCGGTTAGCGACTTATAAATAGGACCGGAGGGAGTATATCCTTCTGAATACTTTTATTAAGATCCTGAATTTGGTAAGTTCTTCTTCCATGCAGACGTTATGACACATTGAATGATACGCTGACTTTCACCAAAGTTGATACATTTCTTCCAAATAATGTTTATTATAACGGATGCCTCAAATATTTTCTTCAAATAACCAAGTGGCGTGGGCCAGAGGTATGCTTTATTTGGATACTATGTAAGCCATTTATAATACTGAACTGCTCAAATTCAATGAAATTTCGGTAGTAAAGTCAATCAATAATTTGGCAGAATGATCTTTGTCATGGTACTCTATGAGAGCTGACAACCATCCTCATTATCAGGTGATATATTTTGGAGATCACTTATTTAGTGACTTGAGAGGACCTTCTAAGGCTGGTTGGCGAACAGCTGCAATCATCCATGAACTTGAGGTGTGTTATCAGAGGCAAATATTTATATACAAATTTATTTGTCTTGGTTAAACATTAGAATCAGATGCTGTATGTAATGTGCGTTCAATGCTGCAGAATGAAATACAAATACAAAATGACGATGATTACCGTTTTGAGCAGGTACTCTTCTGCTGATTGTTATGTTCACCTTGACTTTGTTAATTTGCTTTGATGTTGAAGGTTTCATGTAACTTTACCCAAATACTGTATTAAACATGTGGTCAGGATAAACTATTTTGTGTTGCCTTTGGTTTTGAATTGTAGTCAACTTATAAACCATGACCGCTAAGTTAGCTAATGAACTAATGAACAACACGATAGAAATATCTTATTATCTTTTCTGACTCCAAACGCCTCTCAAATGTTCTTAAAATGTATTGTTTGTTTTGAGTTTGTTGTGAGGTTATTGTAAGAGTGTGAATCTTTGTTGGAGTAAATTAATTTTGTTCAATTTCGCTAATCATTAATTTTTAAGGGTATAGTTGAGAGTTGTAAATGTTACTATAGAGCACAGTGACATCGTATGATCCATATAGCCGACCTGATATGGTGGGATAAGGCAGTTATTGTATTATTGATGTATCCATTTGTATAGTTAGCCTTAAACCTATTTTAAATCCCAAAAGTCTAATGACCATTTAGTAGCTTGTTATCTCTACCCGTTTCAGGAGTAGGGTTGTGTTAGGCTTCGGCAGCCAACGTAGAAATATTGTCGAATCTTATGAGCATGGATCCACGCATTAGTCGTGTGATCCATGTAGTTGACCCCACCTAGGTGGGATAAGACTTTGTTGTTGTTGTTGTAGCTCTACCCTTTTCAATGAGGATTGAGAGATTGACTACTATTTATCGTGTGCCTTTTCTATGTTGAGGGTTGAGTGGGAACGGTTTGTAAATGAGCTGTTAAGCCTATTATAGTATACATATTTAAGTGAAGTTGTTGATTTTTTTTGGGTGTTTTTAAGCAAGTTTGCTTGTAACTTATGATTGTTGTCTTCTTTCCACCATCATTTTGGCTAATTCTGGGAGCTAGTTTGAATGATTTGCTGGACATGAATTTTGCATTTAGAATTTGTTCAGATGATGGCATAAATGTAAACTGTTTCCACTATTATGAAAGGTCAATATTTTCTACTACCCTCGGTCCTAAATATAAGACCTAGTTGATTTTTTTTTGGAGAGATTAAGGTTGCGAAATATGTTGTTAAACTATGACATATTTGATATATTATTAGTTTATACATTAGTTTATAGGTAAAATAAACTAGTCTAATGGAAAACATTAGGTAAATCAATTTATAATTAACTTATTTGCTTTTTTAGAATTTTCCAAAAAAGTCAAGTAGGTCTTATATTTAGGACCGGAGGGAGTACTTTAGAATGAACAGTAAAGTAACTTTCAAAATCATGGACTATATTCTGTTTCATGGTGGTGGGTGCAGGCAAAGTTTCATATAATACAGGAGCTTCTTGGTAAATTGCATGCAACAGCAGCTAATAGTCAAAGGACTGAGCTTTGCCATTTGCTTCTGAAAGAAATTAACGATGAAAGGCATAAGTCACGTACTGCTATGAAGATGATGTTTAACAGTTCTTTCGGAGCAACATTCCTTACTGATTCGGGTCGAGAATCTGCTTTTGCTTATCACATTCATCAGTATGCTGATGTTTATACCAGCAAGCCAGAGAATTTCTTGAATCACTCACCTGAGGGATGGCTTCATGTTCCGTTTGATGTCAAGATCATGCCTCATCATATAAAGGTAATCTATCCATACTGCTGAAGAAATCATTTAATATATGCTGCTAGGCAGCTTTATTTATTAAGTTGTAACATAAATTACCTTTTCTAGAATTCTTTACACCGAATAAACTTTTAGTCTGCATGAACCAACAACAGCAACGATGTAATATTCTATTTACACCTCTGAGAATAATTATATACAGTTTTTTTTTGGTTAATTACCGCCCGGTTTAATCCGGACTCGAGAGGTAAGAGATTTGCCCACATAGGCAAGGTTGTCTCCTCACCCAACGAGAGCACCTGCCAGAATTCGAACACGCGTTCTCATCCTTACGGGGGTTGTAGCCCACTTACCAGCTCATCCAACTACTCATTGGTACATATAGCTTTGAATGGCTGATTTTGTGTTTCTTATAATTAGCATCTTATGATACAAAAAGAGAAGAAGGTTTCTCGAGATGGCCTTGGTGCAATTTTCTTCTGAATATGAAACTCAAACATTGTACCATGTTTTTCAAGTATTTTAAATAGCTAGTTAAAAAAGAAAGGGATTTCCTTTTATGCTCACCACAAATATCAACCCTGGAAATTTCATGATTTTTCCCTTGATTCTCTTGTTCTTTCATTTTAAAAGTTTTCACCGTTTTTTTGTTTCTTGGTTCTTCTTTTTATCTTTTTAGGTTCCATCAACTTGGTTTAAAACATGGTGAACCAGTTTTGGAAAGGCAAAATGACGCAAAAGTTCCCAAGTGCTGCATCTACTAGACTCAGTTGTTGCACTAGGAACTTGCATTTTGTTTTGTTCCTAACTAACACAACATAGTGTACCGCTTCTTACATTTTTTGTGGTTGAGGAAAATCACAAGGACGAAAGCAGATAGATATACTCAAAAATTTGTTTTAGTATTCAGAATAAGAACTTATAATTCAATTTTGTTTTAGCAAGGAACGTATGACTAAGTTTGTCCATTTGTTCCAATTCTCAAACAAGTTTCATGATAGTAATGAATTGACACACACTGTTGATAACCTGATTTTTTTTTGCTAAAGGATAACCTGACATTCTGTCTTTTATTCGATAGTTTTTGTTATTTAACTTATCAAGCAAGCAAGGAGACTTTTAAGCTTATAAGTTATTTCCTCCGGCCTTAATTATAAGACTATTTTGACTTTTTTGGAGAAATTAATGATGAAATATCACTTTAAATTGTCTATATTTCATTTGTTTCTTCAAAACTAATTTATTATATTTATAAGTTAACTTATCATTTAATTACATATGACATGTGCTATAATTTAGTGATATTATTTACTTCTTTAATTTCTTCAAAATAGGTCAAAAGGATGATTTCATATTTAGGACCGGAGGTAGTATAACTGTTTTCCCTTTCAGTACCCAATGCCTACTTGGAAACATTAAACTCGTTGGATCTTGAAAAAAGAAGAATCTAATAGAAGAGCAAAATGGCCATGCAGGATTCTGGCTGTATTATTAAGCTTAATCAAATACATAGGAGCAAAACATACCTGCTCCTCAATATAATTATTTTTAAGTTCTGAATCCTGCCTCAGAGTTAAAGATTATTTTACCTTTCTTTCACTCAATACAAATTATATAACAACAGGTGTGGCTATACTTCTAGTTTGAGAAAGTTGTTCTCTTCATGCTTGAACAGCTTGCTTCTGAGAAACGCCTCCTTGTGTGAGCTGCTTTTCTGCTAACATGGAAGCATGGTGCTCTAAGTATTCTCTACTGTTGATTTCTGTTAATCTGCTTATTCATAGCACACAATCAGCATATGCTATTATTTTATGAAATTATCAATTCAATCCTACTAATAATCTACAGATTTTTTTCATATCTAATTATCATAATATCCAAACTTCCAAGAATTACATTGACGAAGGTTGCACCTTTCGGGGACCAAAACAACATACAAAATATGTGTTCTCTCTAGTCAGCAAAAAGCAAAGAGCTACACCAGGTCCCAAATATAACTATATAAGAGCTAAATAAGGACACAAGGGGTTTATTTTGGCACTCCGAATAAGACCAAAATTCACTTAGAATCCCAAATTTATAAATTTTTTTCTCGAAGTATCTTTGATTGTTTGCACAGGATATTTCTACCAACCATTTGTTACACGTGCAAATAATCAGACTGGATATTTTAGAGAAACCAATATGCATTAACTACAAATAACTAAATTAACAAATTTTCTTAATATCCATAAATTAGTCAACTATGTTTTATTTTAAGGATTCCAGGGATTAAAATGAAGAGAAAAGTCCTACCTGCTGATGGTTCGGTCTTTTGCAAACCCCAGCTCATTGTCTACACAAAGATCAGACACATCACTTTTCCTGGATCTTGAAGAGGTCCTGGGAGCAATTTGTTTAGCCTCAGATACTGTGATGAGGCGAGATTTCCTGTGACATATATCAGAAGGAATAAGGCTGGGGTTGACAGTTAAATAGGGCGGCAGGGGTAGTATGGGAATAGCAGTATTAAGGAGGGGTAATATGGGTAGTTTACCTATAATTCAGTTAGAAGTTAGTTACTTACAGAATAGTATAAATAAGAGTTCGAGCGAGGGTAGAGGCATGCGAGTTGTCTGGCTTGTTGAGAGGGTTGTGTTCTTATACACTAGGAGGGTGGTGTTCTCATACACTAATTGTACTTTGCTGTGATTACGTTTTCTGTATTCCTCTATCAGATTCAATCTGAAGAGGTGAAACTTTGATAAGAATCAATAATATTGTTGTGATTTCTTAACAAAGGTATCAGAGCAAAAGACCTAGGGCATGGTTAGTACAAGAAAGATGGAAACGAGGATTGAAGATTGTGGTTCTCGCTTGAATTTGGCGGAGAAGCACATTGAGAAATTAGGATCAGATGTTAGTGTGATGAAGGAAGAATTTTCGACAGTGAAGGAATTGCTTATGGATTTCATTCGCGATTTCAAAGGCAAGGAGAAGGACGACGAGAGGAAATTTGGCGAGTCGTCGCATGAACAAGGCGATCGCGATGACGAAGGAGATAGGCGGAAAATCGAAGGCGAAGGAGAAAACAATGATTTTTCTAGTTTTCGAAAACTAGATATGCCATTGTTTAGCGGCGAAGATCCTCTTGGCTGGATTTTTAGGGTTGAACGTTATTTTAAGGTGAATCGAGTGAGTGATAAGGAGAAATTGGATGCCGCTGTTCTGTGTTTTGAGAATCGAGCCCTAAATTGGTTTCAATGGAGGGAGGTTCGTTCGCCGATTACTTCCTGGAAGGAATTGAAAGAGGAAATGTTGTTGCGATTTCATCCTTCTCAGAATGGGAGTGCGTATGAAATGCTGATGGCCTTGAGGCAAACAGGAGGTGTCATGGATTATATTGAGAGGTTTGAACTTTTGTCAGCAACCGTGGATTCAGGTGATGAGGACATGATGAAAGCTGCGTTTATGAATGGTTTAAAACGAGAAGTGAAGGCGGATTTAAGGCTGATGAGGTTAGGTAATTTGGCGGAGATCATGGATATGGCCGTGAGAATTGAGGAGCGGGACAGCATTAAAGCTCAGGTTAATGGTTACAAGAGTTTTGGATATGTGAAGAATTGGTCGGATAGCTATGGTTCTGGAGTAAGAGTAGCGCCGATCAGGTCAAATTCACTTAGTGACACTAATTCTCTGAATTCACAAGGGGTGAATGTAACACAGGACTTTAGATCTAAGGAAGAGTCTAAAGGCAATTTGGTATCTACTAACAAAATGATACCTAGGAAGTATACAGATGCAGAGATTGAGAGGAGACGTGAGTTAGGTCTATGCTTTAAGTGTGATGAACGTTTCAAACCGGGGCATAGATGTAAAAAGAAACAACTCCAAGTGTTGATTTTGTCTGACGGAGTTGGGAATTCTGAACCTCCTGGGGATCAGGAAGAAGTGAGACCTAGTAGTGATGAAGAGCATGGGAAGGAGGAGGAAGAGGAAGATGGACAATTGATGACATTGTCTCTAAATGCTCTTTCTGGATTTTCTGGTGGTAAGACCATTAAGCTGGTGGGGACTTTGTTTGGTCAGAGAGTGTTAATTCTTGTTGATTGTGGAGCTACTCATAGTTTTATTCAACAAGGATTGGTTGAGTCTTTAGCCTTGCCAATTGATGAGAGAGTTACATTTGTGGTTCAGGTGGGAGATGCTAGGAATGTGAAAGGGAAAGGAGTGTGTAGGGATGTACCAATACTTGTACAAGGATTGGAGATTAGACATTCTTTGTACCCTTTCAGGTTAGGAGGATCTGATATAATATTGGGGGCTGATTGGTTAGAGTCTCTTGATGAGATATTGGTGAGTTGGAAACGGTCGACTTTGAAGATTGACATGGGAGATGAATGGATTTGCCTACAAGGAGATCCAACCCTACAGAAGTCAGAGATGAGTTGTAGGGAGTTGAGGAGGTTAGGGCGTGAAGAAGATGAAGCCTATTGGGTTGAGTTTGCGGAGTTGAAGATGACAGAGGTGAGGGTACAGGAAGCGGATGAGGATATTCAAGAGGTGTTAAGTCAGTTTCCTGAGGTACATTCCCCTGTTACCATGTTACCTCCAAATAGGGCAGTAGATCATGTGATTGATCTTAAGCCCGGGGCTATACCACCCAATATAAGGCCATATAGATATCCACATTTTCAGAAGGCTGAGATAGAGAAAATGGTTCAGGATATGCTGCAGAATGGCCTTATTCAACCAAGTAAAAGTCCATTTTCAAGCCCTGTTTTGTTAGTTAAAAAAAAGGATCAGAGTTGGCGTTTTTGCGTGGATTATAGGGCTCTAAACAACTTGACTATACAGGATAAGTTTCCTATTCCAGCTATAGAAGAGTTGTTAGATGAACTGGGAGGAGCGCAGGTATTTACTAAGATTGACTTGAAGTCGGGTTATCATCAGATTAGGATGAAACCAGGGGAGGAACACAAGACCGCTTTTCGCACGCATGACGGGCACTATGAGTTTAAAGTCATGCCTTTTGGATTGAAAAATGCACCATCCACATTTCAATCCTTAATGAATGATGTGTTCAGAAAGCATTTACGTAAGTTCATCTTAGTCTTCTTTGATGATATCCTCATTTATAGTAATAATAGAGAGTTGCATATGGAGCATTTGAGGACAGCTCTACAATTACTTAAGGATAATCATTTGGTGATTAATGTGAAAAAGTGCATTTTTGCTCAGACTCAGTTAGAGTATTTAGGACATATCATCTCAAAGGAGGGGGTGATAGCTGATCCTAGTAAGATTGAGAGCATGGTTAAGTGGCCAACGCCAACCACTTTGAAGAGTTTGAGGGGATTTTTGGGTTTGACTGGTTACTATAGGCGTTTTGTGAAGCATTATGGGCTTATTGCTGCCCCTTTGACTGATTTGCTCAAGAAGAACGCCTTTATTTGGTCTGAGGAAGCTAACCAAGCTTTTGAGAAGCTTAAGAGTGTAATGACTACTGCACCAGTACTTGGATTACCTAATTTTGACCAGCCATTTATTGTAGAGACCGATGCTTCAGGGAGTGGAATAGGTGCAGTTCTGATGCAGGGGAAACGGCCATTAGCTTATTACAGTAAATCCCTTTCAGGGAGAAAAAGGTTGAGCTCGGTATATGAAAGGGAATTAATGGCTGTGGTGTTTGCCGTGAGGAAGTGGAGGCCTTATTTGTTGGGAAGAACCTTTATAATAAGGACTGATCAGAAGGCTTTGAAGTACCTATTAGAGCAGCGCATTTTGGATGAGTCACAACAAGGGTGGGTAACCAAGTTGATGGGATATGACTTTCAGATCCAGTATAAGCCAGGATCTACTAATTCAGCTGCGGATGCTCTTTCTAGAAGAGAGGAGGGAATGGGGTTAAATGCCATTTCAGTGGCTCATGTTGCTGAAGGGGACAGGTTGGATGGTGAGGTTAAGAAGGATAGTAAATTGGCAGGGATTCTACAAGATTTGTTGCTGGAAAAACAAAATCACCCTGGTTATTCAGTGAAAGGGGGTCATCTTTTGTTTAAGGGAAGTTTGGTTTTACCAAAATCTTCCACTTATATTCCAGTTTTGATGAGGGAGTTTCATGATTCTCCTATTGGAGGTCATTCTGGATATTTGAGAACATATAAGAGGTTGGTGGGACTGTTTTATTGGGATGGGATGAGAAGGGACATCCAGAATTATGTTGCAGCGTGTGAGGTTTGTCAACGCAATAAATATTCAGCTTTGAGTCCTGCTGGTTTATTGCAGCCTTTACCAATACCGGATAGTGTGTGGTCAGATATTTCGATGGATTTCATTGATGGATTACCTAAATCGCAATCTTTTGATACTATATTTGTAGTGGTTGATCGTTTTACAAAATATAGTCACTTTATACCCATAAAACATCCTTATACTGCCCTTACTGTAGCTGCAGTATTTGTCAAGGAAATTGTAAGATTGCATGGGTTTCCTAGATCAATAGTGTCTGATAGAGATAAGGTGTTTACAAGCCATTTTTGGGAGGAAATGTTTCGCTTGGCTGGTTCTCAATTGTGCTATACCTCGAGTTATCACCCTCAAAGCGATGGTCAAACTGAGGTTACTAATAGGGGGTTAGAAATTTATTTGAGGTGTTTTTGTAGCATGCAGCCTACTGTTTGGAGCAAGTGGATGTGTTGGGCTGAATATTGGTTTAATACCAATTTTAATGGTTCAGCTGGAATGACACCTTTTAAAGCCTTGTATGGTAGGGATCCTCCGGCTTTATATCGGTTTCAGGAACCATTATCAGTAGTAGAAGCTGTGGAGGTCAGAATGAGGGAACGAAATGCTATTTTGGATGAACTTAAAGCCAATTTAGTTCGTTCACAGGATAAGATGAAGGAGTATGCGGATGTGAAGCGAAGGGATGTTCAGTTTGAAAAAGGGGATATGGTCTTTCTGAAATTACAGCCTTATCGATGTAAATCATTGGCTAAAAGACCCAATGAGAAACTCAGTCCTAGGTTCTATGGACCATTTGAAGTGGAGGACAAGATAGGGAAAGTGGCGTACCGGTTGTTATTACCAGAAACGGCAAGAATACATCCAGTGTTCCATGTTTCTCAATTAAAGAAGTCCTTGTCACCTTATGTTGTTGTGCACCCTTTTCCGGTGGGGTTAACTGAAGAAATGGAGATGCAAGTTAATCCTCAAAGGGTGATTAAAAAGAGGAAGATGACGGATGGCACTATACAGGTTTTAGTGCAGTGGCAGGGTTTGGATGAAGCTGACAATACCTGGGAATCTGAGGAAGTGATGAAACAACAGTTTCCTTTGTTTGACCTTGAGGACAAGGTCCTTTTTGAAGGGGAAGGAAATGATGAGGCGAGATTTCCTGTGACATATATCAGAAGGAATAAGGCTGGGGTTGACAGTTAAATAGGGCGGCAGGGGTAGTATGGGAATAGCAGTATTAAGGAGGGGTAATATGGGTAGTTTACCTATAATTCAGTTAGAAGTTAGTTACTTACAGAATAGTATAAATAAGAGTTCGAGCGAGGGTAGAGGCATGCGAGTTGTCTGGCTTGTTGAGAGGGTTGTGTTCTTATACACTAGGAGGGTGGTGTTCTCATACACTAATTGTACTTTGCTGTGATTACGTTTTCTGTATTCCTCTATCAGATTCAATCTGAAGAGGTGAAACTTTGATAAGAATCAATAATATTGTTGTGATTTCTTAACATACTGTTACAATTTTTTCAAAAAGCTCTTGAGGGCTCCCTTCAGCTGAACACAGTAACCTGGCCCTATTCTCATACATCACCTGTTACCACAATTTGCAAGGAAAAGAATAAATGAAGGAGAGAAGCAATACATAACATTAATGAGAAAAATTAAAAATCAGAACAAAAAAATTGACAAGAATATTTTTTTTTGTTTCATTGGCAAAACTCCCAAAAAAAAATTTGATAGGAATAACTTACATCGATTAAAGTGACGAACCTATGTGCTGCTGATTTATTCTGAAGCCCAAAAATTGGGATTCCTTCCAATGCTAAAGTATGAAATCTCTCTATAAAGAAAAAATATATCTAGTATAAGATTTTTTGGATCTCTTAAGAACGGAGAAAGTAGATATAGGATTCTGCAGAAGTAAAGTTTTAATTCAACTTTATTTTTTTTGAGTAAAAGTCCCCCAATATCCGGCCTCTTGAGAATCGACTAGTCCGGAGTTGCCTCCAAGGATTAAGGGGACTTCCCAGGGATCGAGCTCGAGCAACTTTGACAAATGGCAGGGAAGGCACGTTACCTACCCACTTCAAACCATCCGAGCAATGCCCCCTGGGCGTTTCTATAGTTCTCATTTGCACTACCCTGCAAACACGACATACAAATTCCATGTATATTTTCAATGACAGTCAATGATGACTTACTGAATAATCCAAAATAGTCTGCGGCTCCAAGAGGTTTATCGCAAAGTTCTTCAAAGGTAAAATAGGCACATCCATTAGCTCCCAGTGGAACCTGATGATTAAAGTGAGAATAGTTTCAGAAAACATGGAGACACCAATAATATTTTGCCCGGCTATAGAAAAGTTTGAACATACTTGTAGTGTCCTTCCCATTACTACTTCCACCTCTTGGGGTGTAGCTGTCTGTTCTCCAATTAATTGTTGAAATCTCTGCCTAAGAAAGCCAGATAATTCTAGGCCAATAAAATAGAAACCTTGCTCACCCTGCAAGTCCAAAATGGAAGGGGAGATCCGGTAATCAGACCCAAATACTGGAAAAGGCTATTTAAGATATGCCTGCAAATCTGACATTCTGTCATACCGAAGTCATCTTGCGATAGTCAGTTGATGAACCAATCTCATGTACTACGCATCTTTCCTACAACAATAAATATAAAGCAGTTCTTTAGAGAAGCAGATCTTCTTTTTTAAAAAAATTATACAGTGCATGTTCATTTAAGAGCATAATCACCGTATAGTGAAGCTTAAGAACAGAGACTATATGAAACTACTCCTCTCAACCAGATGAAGATTTATATAGATACCTTCAATGTGGCAATGAATGGTAGGAAGAGATCCCTTTGCAATCCGCCCTCATATAGGCCATCTGGAGCACGATTTGAAGTGGCCACTAGAATCTAAACTTGTCTCGAAGTCCATACAAAGAGATTAAATGTTAGAGATTAAAGTTACTTTTGCAGAAATTCAACAAAAGCCTTTTGTTCAAAGAGGCATTATGTGATTTTATATTTACTCACAACGCCTTTGCTGAACAAATGTTTGAACAAGCGATTCAGTATCAGTGCATCAGCAACATCTGTTACCTATGCAAACACAGCAAGTTATGGATCGAAGTAACCAAAAAAAAAATCTCAATAGAAATCAAATGCAAAAAATTACCATAAATTCATCAAGACATAATAAAATTGCCTCCTCAGAAATCTCTCCTGCAACAACATCAAGTGGATCTGACACACCCTTGTGCCTCTATAAAGATGCAAAGCATGATGTTTGAGATAAATTATTATTACCCATTTACTTCAAAGCAGAATAAATTAATAAACTATTGCTGCATTAAGAAAGAAGATCCACATATAATAGTATCAACTTTATTTTAGGTAATAACAAAGGTTCTATAAACTTACTTGCAATCTGCTATGTACATTTAACATAAAGTCATGAAAATGAATCCTTTTTTTCCTCCAATTCGTAGGCCTGAGAAAGAAAAGTTACAAGCAGAAAAAAACGGTAAGACAAAATTGATCTTCATGGGTACTCACTTCAATAAAATCTCATAAAAGCAGCAGATAATTTCCCATGCAGTTTTTACAATAAAAATATGACTTGATGACATGGATTAAACCAAGTTAATCCAAAGAGAACAATATCATATCAAACTCACAATTGATAAAAAAACAGGTCCATCAGCATAGTCTTCCCAGTTCCCACTCCTCCATATAAGTATAAACCCCTAACTGGTGCATATGAAGGTTGAAACAAAAGACGAGACCACAACCACCCGCTCCTACACAAGCAAGTTATTTTAAATTTAGATGTCTAAAAGCAGGACAAAAAGTTGAAAACTGCGACACTTGAACTGAAATATCAAAAGGGAATAAGATAATTACAGGAAGACAAATAAAAAAATTAAGCATACCTTACAGGTTTTTCATAATTGCGATCCAACTGGCAGGCTTCAGCAGACTCAACAAGCTCATCATAAAGTCTCTGAAGTTCTCTCAGAGTGACTAGCTGCCAAAAAGAAAAAGTTCATAAAACACTATCAAATGAAGAAACTGAAAACAAGGTGGAGCAATGGCCAAGAAAATGTCAAGGAGTTTTCCATAATAACATCCGATCAGCTTCTTATTGATAAACAAAACTATATATATTTGTATGAATAACCAAACAGAACAAAGGCAACTATCCTTCCAAGCAAAGATCATTAGTAATTCAGTTGAAAAGAGAGCTTCATGAACCACAATAAAAGTGAGGCAATGCCCTCATTTTCTTCATCAGTAAATGCCTATAAATTTACCTGGCAAGTGTCACCATCTACAAGTTCACCAGCAGCAATTCTACGTTCATATTCAACAAGTGGTCCTCCACTGTTCACATCTGTATCTGAAACACCAAGTTTTTAATACTCATGAAATGTGATCTGAAATCCATCTATACACCACAAAATCCATGAGATTCTTAGAAACAAAAGGCCGCACATCGGTAAGCCATAAAAACCAAACTTAACAATATATCTAACAGTTTTTTCATCAGAGACTAGAGACTAACCTCCATCTGTGAGTTTAATAGCATCAACTGAAAGAGCTCTTGAGGTTGTTGTACATGTAATATATCCCAGTAACTTAATTTCAGCATGATTACTATTAACAACTCTATAAGCCGAACTATGATACAACTTTCTAACATAACAAGGTGCTTCTGCTCCTCTACTACTTATCATCACAACACATTTTTGCCTCTGAAGAACACGTCTTAATTCGTGGAGATATCGAACAACAACGATCCTCATCTCCAACTGAACTCGAGTTTGATACCAATTCACCACTCTGAGCCCCCAAAAGTAAGAGCCTCAGAAGTGGTCAGCTCAGAACTATTCAAAATCACTGCAATGAAACACATAGGCAAAAAAAATTCTGTATCACATAAAACTCTCAACTTAATTCAATGAAAAGAAACAAAAAATGTAATTAAAAAATGTAATGAATCAGAACATGCAACAATTAAGAAATACAGAAAACTAATTCACATATTCATCGAATCCAGAGAGAGAAAAAGATAACGTCAATTCAATTCATTCCAAATATGCAGGAACAACATCAAAGGCAAATCCAAGATATAAGGAATGAAAATATAAAAAAGAGGGTAAATTTATTAAATAACAAAACTGAAGAAAACAAAAGAAAGAACTTTTCTTTCTTAATGATTATATCAGGAATGAACACAAAGATTAACAAAAGCAACAAGTCAAAACCCAGATTGAGAATGATGAATTATATTAAAAAAAAAACAAAACTTTAATCATATAATACTCACCAACTATTAATTCAGGAATGGGCTAATAAAAAGGTTGAATCTTTGAAGAATTAGAGTGTTTTGTTGAACTTTTTGGGGGAAACAGAAATATTGTTTGAAGAAAGTGATGATGAGCTGAGCTAGTTTTGGCTATGAATTGAATCTGGGGTTGAAGGAATCGTCAAAGGCTTCTTCTTTTTTCAAGGAAAAAAAAACCAAGTTTTATTGTTGCGGAAAAAAAAAAACAAAAGGAAATCACAGGATTGATGTGTTTTTTTTGGACCAATTAAGGATTTATTTATGTTATTTGTTAACTAGTTGTACCATTGGGTCGCAATCGATACGTTTATATCATACCCATATTTTAAGATAAGGTATAATGATATGTTACATCATATTTGTCATATTTATCTCACATATATTAATATATATACTAAGCACTCACAATGAAGCCACCGAATATTTGGTCATATTTTGACAGAATATTCTATTATTATGTCTTTTACTTGCCTTAACTTTTCTTATAGAAAAATTGTATGAAATTTTAATTCAATACAATTTTTTTTGTATGAAATTTAAGAAAATGTGAAAATAGTTTACGAAGTTTATGAAAAAGGAATCTGGCACAATGTCATCTGTATATTCCAGTCAACTGCTTACACGTTAAGACGTCTTGATGTATCACGTATCTATCCTGGACCCCCTAAAAAAATATACCACAGATCTTTAATGCAGAAAAAAAAACTGAAAAACTTTAATTTTTGGAAAAAAAGCCCAATCTTTATTATCTTCTTTATCTTTATCCTTTAAATATAAAATTCAAAATCTAATCTAAATTTCTAAAAAGACAACCAATGTCACTAATTAGCATGTGTTTTATATTTGAAGCACTATAGTTTAACTCAATATCGGCAATTTTAATTTGTTATCCCAATTTCATAGAATTGTTGTTTTCTTAAAGCAATATAAAACTATTTAGTATATTTAGTAGTTCAGGGAAATTCTGATTTACGATTATTAATTATTCTTCTGTTTTGTTTTTGGCCGAGAAGATGATCTTCATTGATAAGAAATTAAGAGTACAGACACAACCAAATACTAAAATAGATGCTAACACAGAGCACTAGAAGCAGCCCCAAACGTTTATCACATAGTTGACAAAAGACTAGGACACCAACACGAGACTAGGACACCAGCACATACACTACTACACAAGTAAACTGCTAGGAAAAGGGAAAAAGACTGCCGAAGCCAAATCAATGCAGGTTGATAGTTATGAGACTCAGCCCATCCATCATGATCAATTGGTAACGCAAGAGAGGGTGGTTGTACAGTGATGCGCTCACACGGGGAGCCCAACCTCTTTGATGCAACTGCTGCAACATAAGCAGCTTCACACTCACCTCCTAGGAGGTGAGGAAACCTTTGAAGTTTAAGATTAAATTCCAAAGGGATAGAGATCATGATGAAAGCAAGCCAGCACCCAACCTGAACAAAATTAACCTACAAAGAAAGGCAAGACCACAACCAACAAGACACTAACCAAAAGACTCTCATAACTAAAACACAAATTTTACTTCTAACACCTAATAGGGGTGACTAAGACTCCATAGACACTACCATAGGTCCCCTAAAACCCAAGTAATGCCCCATCTTAAGCATCATGGCCTCTTGGTGGCTGTAGGCCAGCCACCAATCTTCAAAAAAGAAGCCACCATAAGCTTCACAGCGCTCACACCAGAACCAAGATCATTCCCTTTCTTGAGCTCAACATCCTTCAAGCTCCATCGGAACAACATCAACACCTCTTTCACATCTCCAGCTACTAACTTTTCCTTTTCGGCCTCCATGAAAGCTGAGCGATTGACCATTTTTACATAGCCAATCTTCAGATCTCCCAAGCTTAGAGCCTCCGGACCCAATAGCTCTAACTGAGTCCCACCACCTCCCAGATCTTGAGCCTCTTCACCATCTTTTAGACCAAGCATTTTTCCCCTAGGCATCTTGAGCATCTTCATCATCACCAACTCTACCCCAAAACAAGGCCCACCACCTCCCAGATCTGCCTCTCCATACCGATTTCGCCCCACCGTACAACCCATGAGCCATCTCCGGTCGAACTCGAAAGAGCCAGCCCCGACTCCGCCCTTCGCCGTCCCCAATCTTCATCCGTCTTGAGCAGGCCAAGTTTCCGTCCGACAAGCACCACGATGTCGTCGCCACCATCGCACCGTACACCACTTCACTAGACCCTAGGAGATGAACCCCTAACTATACACGCACAAAAGGCGTGACTCTTCCCTCCCCACAGAAGGTATAGAGAAAGAGAAAAGTCTAGAGAGAAGGCAGAACTTTCTCTCTCTAACTTTCTCTCGTGGTTACACGCGCACAAATATTCCAACTTAGTATCAGTACTATTAATTATTCTTCTGTTGCTGCTGTAAGGAAAAATATATTCTTATTGTGCTTTGTAGCATAGACCAAAAAGAAAACAAATTGCTTAACCATGCAAACGAAATTTTAAAATTTCGGAAAAATGTGCATGTAATTTGGTAAACAATAACTAAAGCAACTTCATGTGATGCCTGTGATTTGAGCTCCAATGAAATCCGGAGAAATGACATTTATTTAGGGTTAAAGGCCATCTTGGCCACCAAACTATTTTTAAAGTATCAATTTGGCCTATAAACAATAAACGGTATCATTCTGGCCACTCAACAATAAAAATGGTTTACTTTGGCCACTGATCTATTGGAAAGTACTAAAATACCCTTTAGCATGTAATTAATACTATAATTTCTTAAGATGTGGGTCTCACCTTTAATAATAAAAAATTGCTTACCCCTACCCCACACTCTCTGAGAAGACGACGACGAAGCTTGACACAGAGTAGAGCCTCAGCTCCCCACTGTAGGCTTCGGTGGCGACAAGAAACAAGAATTATGGCGTTGCGTTGAGCATTGTGGTGCCTGCTGCAAGCTCCAGAAAGGACCTTCTTTTGCCTCTCCTGAAGAAATCTTTACTCATTCTTCTGATGTTCAGGTCTCCTTCTTCTCTTACTTATCCATCTTTTGCTCCTTCCATTCTTATACTCATTCTTATGAATTCCTTCCTCCTTTCCTCTATTCTCTTCGCTTCATTTTATCAGCTCTATAAAAGATTGATATATAGGACCAGATGGATGGTGCGTTCATTTTCAAAAGAGCACTCGAACTTGCTCCATTTACGCTGGTAATAATACAACGCATCACATTCATTGCTATTTGTTATGATTATATCAGTTTAAAGATTGTGACTTTGTTCCTCCTTGTTATTCAGATCGTCCCTACTTCTGTCGTGTTGAGCCAGATGTACTCGAATCTTTATATGGGATACACAGGAAAAAATTCAATACGGAGGCTTGCAGGTTCCATGTCTAATCTCTTTTCCTCATCTTTTCACTGACCAAATGAGCATTTTTCTCATGAAATCCTTCCATTTTCTCTTTGCAGTAGCTGCAGGGATACCAAGGCAATTTATGGTTCTTGTTAATGAGAGGCCGTCGATGATGGTGAATGAGCAGGGAAGGAGAGAGGAGAGAGTGTGGGGTTGGGGTAAGTAATTTTTTATTATTAAAGGTGGGACCCACATCTTAAGAAATTATAGTATTAATTACATGCTAAAGGTTCACGAGTTCTTACAAAGTAGCGACGTAGTCTCCTTCCAAAAAATGTTCAAGCACTCGTAATTGGATGATGAGTTTCCCATGTAATGGTAATGTTTGTCCACTTATCTCTATCTTCTATATATTAATTTGCTCTATTTGACTTTGCATAATTTAATTTTTTTTGTTTGTGACAAATGGAGTTGAGGAGGAGGAAGTTATTGAAGTTTCGATTGCCTAATGATGGAGTTTTAGCTTGTTTTATTTGACCTTTGTATTTTGTATTTTAGGTGCACTAGACTTGTATTATTTGGTTGAATTTGGCTAAACTTGTTTTATTTATTATATTATTAGAATGATGCAACTCTTAATTTTTAGTCGGTATTTGATATTATTAGAATTTAGAATGTTCATATTTTTATATGCATTGCATCGCACTATCGCATGGGCAGTGAGTGACTAAGGCGCTCATATATATTTTTGTCTAAATGTTTTTAAAAAGTGACTGGTTGGACAGGTTGACCCTGTAACCCTGCAGACTGGGTTTGAGTTGGCAAAATTTCAGTCCATCTAAAACGAGCCTTTCTGACCCTGCCCATTTGACCCTTGGGTTGGAACAGGCCAACCCATATTACCGGCTCTAGGTCAGACTACCAATTGCTTGTATGCAGCATATAGAAATTTTCCCAATTACATGTTCAAATAAAACCCATTGTATAACAATCCATTAATTAGGTTTCATGAAAGCCCAATAACTTAATCTAGTTTTGTTGGCCCAATAAAAATGAAACATTGTACTATTGATGAAATCAAAATCAAAGGTTCCATCTTCTTCATTATATTCTTCCCATTGTTCATTAGATAGATAGATTCATAGCTTTTTTCAGAGCAAAGGAGAGAAGCAATTAACTGATATGGCAAATCAGGGGGCCAAAAAACGCAAAGAAGAGAATGCTCGTCACATGGATAGGCTTCGTCTCATCATTATTCTCTCTAATGTATTCATGCATGCTTTCTCATCCCTCTTTTTTTTTTTTTTTTGCTCTTTTCTCATTAAAGTTTATTCCTTTATCTAATTAGGGATAATGGGTCAATTGGGTTTTTTCTCCCTGAACTCAAAAATTGTAATTTATTTCCTTTTCATGCACTATAGGTTGTTTTTTTTTATTTTTTATTTTTTGCTTCTATTGCTAGGGTTCTAATGGATGTGATATTTCTGTTGGATCAAAAATTTAAACACCCTTTAGTTATTTCTGAAGATTGTCCTCATAATTTGCATGTATATGACTCCTTTGATTTTCTGAAGCTTACCTTGCCATTGCTAATCTTTTTCATTTTATTTACAATTTATTGAAAACATGTTTTGATTGTGTTGTGTTAAGAATATGAATGCTATGTCTGAATATAACTCTGCAAGTTTATTCTGCCACTCTCAGCTCTATATTCAGTGCTACAAATGCTGGCAGGGAAGTTTTTAGGTCTTTCGTAGGGTTGTTATTTATTAAGGGTTTCTTGGGCAATATATGCTTAGTTTCTGATATATTACTCTTTTCTAAATATAAGACTCGGTTGATTGTTTTTGAAGATTAATGAACCTAAATGAGCCTTTTAATTATTACATATTTTGTGTATATTTTAGCTCATAAGTCAAATGAACTACTATTTAGTGGAAAAATTCAGACTAATCAATTTATAAGTAAGTTATTTTGCTTTCTTATGATTTCTAAAGAAGTTAACTGGGTTTTGTGGTAATGAACAGAGGGAGTGTATATGTATATAATTCCTACTGAGTTTTTGTATCCTATAGTGACGAGCTGAGTGATAACATTTAGTGTATCTTTACAATAAGCTTGTTATTCCTAATTAATATAGAATTTGGAGGATCCCCAATTAATGTGAAGAAGTTCCTTGCTTCTCATTCTTAGTTTCCAGTATATTAAAGCAGATTGACAATCCAGATTTTTTGGTTTGCTGACTTAATTCGTTTCTTACATGTTTTGTTCTGCTTTTAACTAGGCTGTCTATGTCTTGATAAGGATGTTGGTCTACCATTCAACTTTCACCTGGAAGCATTGGATTGGCCTGGTTGTGACATCTCTAGCATATTACATTCCCTATCAGCAAATTGCTAATATGGCTAAGCCATCTTATACTGATGATGGTGAGCTTTTAGATGGTGGCTTTGATATGAGTACAGGTGGAGTTTGTGGGTATGTCTTCGCCTTGTTTGTATTATTTGAATTTTAGTACACATATTAGTTTGTAGCTTGAAGGGCCGGCTTGGCTCAATGGTAAGTTCACTTGCCGTAGGGTCTGAGGTCGTATGTTTGAATCAGTCTCTCTGCAAAAAGCAGAGTATATTCCCTTCCTTAACATCCTCACCAAGTGGAGACTAGAATTGAGTTGACCCCTTTTCTTTATTAGTTGCATAGCTCATTGATTGAAAAACCATCAATATCTTATTATTTCCACTCATCACTGAGTGTTCTTCATCCGTACCCTTTAAAAGTTTAGTTGGCTATAACTTGATAAAAAGTTGAGGTTACAATGAAGACCGTTTGCAGTATCTTGTTGAGCTCTTGTACACAACTTTGTATGAACTTCAGTCTGGGGTGTAAATTTCTGTTTTCGGTATAAAAAATAATTGAATTCCATGATCTGTAATGGTAATGTTCATCAATCTTGTTGGTAAACCTTTCTTTACACATTTGTCTGCTTACTCGGGTTTCGACCTCAAATAATCTGTCTTCTATTCAAATTCAGTTGGTCTCATAGGTCTAGTGAAGTTATCAACCCTTATTCCTGGAATTTCTGAAGTCAACTCAGTTTTGCCCCGTACTGTAATTAGCTGGTTTAGAAAGTGGAAACTAATTCCTTTATATTTGCTCTTTTAATTTCATGTTGGATATATGCTCTCTTATTTATAGGCATGTTAATGGTTGAACATGTGTATGTCTAACTTTTGGTCTATCTTCTGCAGATATTTACATGACGTGATCTATATTACAGTCTTTGTGCAAATTATGTCCATCATCTCTGGAAAATTCTGGTACACATATCTTGTGGTAAGATCCTTAATTGTCTCTTTAGCCATTGGTCTGCTTGGTTAAGTAATAATTGTATCTCGTAAAATTGAGGGTTTAGCTATTTAAAGTATGTCATGAACTTAACTTTAACTTTGATATGCCTGAGGGAGACATTGTTATAGTCTGTCTTGATCACTATAGGGAGGAGGTCACAAAAGCATACTGCTAGATTTATTTTTTTATTTGTTCTATCATTGATAAGAGGTTGGAGGAAGGTTAGAAATTTTGAATTTTAGGGTCCAAATCTGTTATTAGTTAGCCACGAGTTCAAGGAAGAATACATGTGACACCAGATAAGTGAGATAAATTTAAGATTAAAGTTGATCATTCAATAGATGAATTGTAAACTGATGTTTGATGGGTAAAAATTTAAATTCACATTTTGGCGATTGCGACTCTTTTTAGGAACTATTTAAAAGTGATAAAATTACTCCTATATCTGAATTGAAATGTAGGTAAAAATATGTGTAACTAAATTGTACCATATTTCAGGCTACTATCTATAATTGGCGTATGCAATGGTTAGGTGTAGTCTATAAAACATCACTGTTTGCATCTTGACTCTTGCAGATACCAACTTTTGGAATATATCAATCTTGGGGCATTATTAAAGGATTTCTGCCATCAGGTTCAGATGTAAGTCGTCTTTCTTATTTGAGTTACACATTCAAGACTGCCAGATCAAAAAGTTGCGCACTTTAACATTTGTGAATTAGGAATCAACTGAAGATGAAAAAACCCGGAAGAAGAGAGAAAAAATGGAGAAGAAGGCATCAAGAACCAAGTTTGTCAAGACTAGAACCAGATAATTTATTTGCTGAGCTTAGGAAGTACAAAGATGACTTAGTCTTCAAGAGACCTACATGTTAGTTGCTGAAAGAACTGTCAACAAGGTCTATCGATCGATCCAAAATGTTGTTGACGTTAAATGCCATTGAATGGCTGGAAAACAATGAGTTTGAATTGAATATGAAACTTTGAGGGATGTTAGAAGCACCAAAACATGAAAATTCATGTAATCATGTATATTCACAGCCTTGGGGCACTGATGTTGGATGTTTCTTGACAATAAATAAACGTGTATTTTGAGTCCACATATTAGTCATAAACATGTGTTGATGATCATGGCACAGATTCAATCACATCAACGCCTAGAATGCTGATCATGTTACAAATAATAAACTCGTTTCCTCAAGTAGGAAGGGTTTCCTTCAAACTACAGATTTGTGTATGGAGCCGAAGAGGTTTTACCCGATGTTTCGATGAGAGAAAATTAGGAGGAAGAAATGTTAGAGAAAATTGTCAAATATAGTAAATTCACTTATTATTCTGTGAATTTTTTTATTACTAAATTAGCGTCCTACTTTTCTCCCATCCAAACACGGGTTTAGTGTATAGCATTCAACTGGAAAATTAGCTTGTTCATGAGCTTGAGGCCCTATCCTTATCCAAGGGCACCGTCAAGAGATTGAATTCACGTCCTAAAGTCCAAGACAATTCATTGTGAGCGTCAAGGCTAACGTTGTATTCTTGAAAATGACCGTTGTAAGTTATTATTGATATAATGGCCCTGGGAAATTACAAAACAAGAGACAAGTTTAGCATACAAATCAAAATAATTGAGAATTATTCTTAATACATCATTTTCTTGCATAGTAATGAGGTGCAACGAGAGTATATTTTTCCATAAAATTGCATAGCATATTTTTACTAGTTATTTGATGGTACATAAGTTCGAAGCTTCATTGCCATCCAAGATCTCAGAACAGTAACTCAATTAAAGAAGACAAAATGATCAGTCTAGGTGAGAGGGGGAGACAGACAAGGCTAACCCAGTTCTAGACTCCACTTGGTGAGGGTGTTGGGGAAAGGAATATATTAGGCAGTCTAACCCTACTTTTTGCAAAGTGGCTGATTCGAACCCACAACCTTATATCCACGGTAAGCGAACTTCCTGTTGAGCCAAACCAACCTTTTTTGCAGTGGGGGAGACAAACAATAAAAGAAAAATATTTCCAAATGAATTGTAATTAGTAAGCACTCACCTACAAGCTAGAACTTTTGATGTTGAGGGGTCTGTAACATTTTCAACCTTGCGAATTATTGCATAGCTGCATTGTAAAATATATATTTTATTCAATAAGCCCATTCTAATCCATGCCATTGTAATATGAGAATCTTCATCTGAAATACAGACTAACAAACATATCCAAACTATAACATAAGCTTTCCAGAAGGTACAAATGACTTACCTTTTTATCCCAGCAGGAGCAGCATTATGCAGTATGATAGGTCCCTGTCACAAATAAGAAAGCCAAACAACAGAAAACACAACCAAAGAAGCTTGGTACTACTGAAATGTACTATTATGGGTTACAATGGATATTGCCTCCTTATAGTATGGAAGCTTGGTGATGAAATAAAGCTAAAAGAAACAAAAGCACAATCAGAATATCCCTCTGCCTGATGATTCGAGAGTAACAGGCTCCTCTCCCAAAATAACCAACTATTTCCCTGCCTTCCACTATACTGTCCCTCCCTTTATGCGCATACTGCACTATGCTGTCAGGCTGTGGTCCCCCCTTTCTTTTCCCCACTCTTTGTTGCCTGTTTCCCCCTTGTGCTGGCATTCCACAGCCCACATCCCCTTATTGGGCCCTTCAATTTCCTTCCTTCTTGCATACACTCGGCCCCAGTACCTTTTGGGCCTATCATTTCCGCCCCCTTGAAGCCACACCTTGTCCTCAAGGTGGAAATTTGGAAACTGGCGCTGAATCACTTCTACATCCTCCCAAGTATTCTCATGCTCAGGCAACCCAGCCCACTGAATTAGTAACTGTAACTTCCCATCACGTGTGTCTCTCACATTCAGCACCCTTTCTGGCTTAACTTGCAGCTCCAATTCCTCAGTCAATCCTCGTGGTAGTGGTTGGGGAATGGCTGGTGATTTCAGTGCTTTTTTCAGCTGGCTAACATGGAACACATCATGTATTCTAGCGGATTCTGGCAGCTTCAGCTGGTACGCTACTTTCCCTATTTTATCCACGATCTCATAAGGGCCATAATACCGCGGAGCTAATTTCTCATTTGCTCGCTTGGCCAGGGACCGGAATCGATATGGCTTTAATTTCAAATACACAACCTCACCCTTGTTGTACTCCACCTCCCTCCTATGCTTATCCGCTTGCAACTTCATCCTAACTTGAGCCTTGTTCAGTTGCTCCTTTAATTCATCCAAAATCAGATTTCTTTCACTCAATTGTTGGTCTACCTCCTGAACCCGAGTTCCTTGGTCTTTCCACAATAAGAGCGGGGGAGGATCCCTTCCATACAAGGCCCTAAAGGGGGTAGTTTGCGTGGCCCCATGATAGGTGGTATTATACCAATACTCAGCCCAATGCAGCATTTTTGACCACTTTTTAGGAGTGTTGCCAGCGAAACATCTCAAGTAGGTCTCCAAACACCTATTCACCACTTCGGTTTGTCCATCGGTCTCCGGGTGATAAGATGAACTATACTTCAGATTAGTTCCTACCATCGCAAAGAGCTCAGTCCAGAAAGTGCTAGTAAACACACGGTCACGATCAGAAATAATAGAGCGAGGAATTCCATGTAGGCGCACCACCTCCTTGGCAAATACCTCAGCTATGTCCTTAGCATCATATGGGTGTGCGAGGGGAATAAAATGGCCAAACTTGGTCAACCGGTCAACTACCACCATGATGGCGTCAAATTTGTGGCTTTTGGGGAGCCCTCCCACAAAATCCATGCTAATGTCCTCCCACACTGCCTCCGGTATAGCGATGGGTTGTAGCAATCCTGCCGGTGTCAGGGCGGCATACTTGTTCCTTTGGCAAATCTCGCACCCCGCCACATATTCCTGTACATCCCTTTTCATCCCTTTCCAAAACACCAAGGATGACAGCCGTTTATATGTCCTCAGGAACCCGGAGTGGCCTCCAAAAGGGGAATCATGGAATTCCTTGATCATCTCATGCCTACGAGGGGAATTTCTTGCTAACACCAGTTTCCCTTCAAAAAACAAGACCCCTGCTTTCATAGTGTATCCAGCCTTTCCCTCTCGCCCTTGCAGCAGGTCCTGGGCTATGACCTTAAGTTCATCATCCTGCATCACCTCATCCTCTATAGCCTCCATGCCCGTATTTTTCCATGCTGTGATTGCGGCTAATTCCTTCTCATTTTCTTGACGGGATAGCGCATCCGCCACTCGATTTTCCTTCCCTGGCTTGTAATGAATCTCAAAGTTGTACCCCATCAATTTAGTAACCCACTTCTGTTGATCCGGAACCACTACCCGCTGCTCTAACAGATATTTCAATGCCCTCTGATCTGTTCTAACGATGAACCGCTGGCCCGATAAATAATGATGCCATTTCTTAATGGCAAGTACTAAAGCCATCAGTTCCCGCTCATATACTGAATTCTGCTGGTGTTTCTCAGAAAGTTTTTGACTGAAATAAGCAATAGGCCGCCCCCTTTGCATCAGTACCGCCCCTAGTCCCTTCCCCGATGCATCAGTTTCGACTTCGAAAGGTAAGTTAAAGTCTGGTGTGGCTAATACTGGCAGTGTCACCATAGCGAGCTTAAGGGCGTCAAATGCTTCTTGAGCTTGCTCGCTCCATCTAAAAGCGTCTTTCTTGAGCAACTGTGTTAGAGGAGCTGCTATTTTGCCATATCCCTTCACAAACCGGCGATAGTACCCCGTCAATCCTAAGAAGCCCCGTAGAGATTTGAGACTCTTAGGAATTGGCCAACGTGTCATAGCTTCCACTTTTCTCGGATCGGCCTTCACCCCCTCTGCTGAAATGATATGCCCCAAATACTCAACCTGCTTCTGTCCGAAAATGCACTTCTTCGGGTTTACAACTAAGTGGTGTTGCTGCAAAATGGCTAATGTCATGCGCAAGTGCTCTTTGTGGGATTCCTGGTCTCGGCTATATATCAAAATATCATCGAAAAATACCAGAATAAACTTCCTCAGGTATTCCCGAAATATGTCATTCATTAGAGATTGGAAAGTAGAGGGAGCATTGGTCAACCCGAAGGGCATCACCTTAAACTCATAGTGGCCATCGTGAGTTCTAAAGGCAGTCTTATGTTCATCACCCTCCTTAATTCTTATCTGATGGTAGCCAGCTTTCAGATCCAGTTTTGAGAAAATGACTGCGCCTCCCAATTCATCCAATAGCTCATCTATGGCAGGGATAGGGTATTTGTCCGGTATGGTGATCCGATTCAGAGCTCGATAATCGACGCAAAACCTCCAACTCCCATCTTTCTTCCTTACCAAAAGAACCGGACTGGAGAAAGGGCTAGTGCTAGGCTGCACAATCCCTGCCTTCATCATATCTTTTACCAACTTCTCAATCTCACTTTTTTGGTGATATCCATATCGATATGGCCTCGAAGCTGCGGGTGGTGCTCCTTCTTTCAGTGTGATGGCGTGGTCCCTTTCTCGTCTTGGAGGCAGCTCTTGTATCGCAGAACTGACTGAAGGGAACTCCCACAAGATCCTGGCAATTTCCTCATCCTGCTCAGCCGGTACTCCTCCTTCCCCAGCAGTCATGACGGCCAACTCCACCATGTATCCCACTCCTGCTGCTCGAACCAACTTCACTAGCGATTTCAGGGAGGCTTGAGCATGCGAGAGAGTTGGGTCTCCCCTCAGGCATATCCAATCCTTACCCACTAGGATTTTCATATAAAGCTGTCTCCAATTCATTCTGGTCTCCCCCAAAGACTCCAGCCACTCCACCCCCAATACCAAGTCCACCCCTCCGAGTCCAAAAGGGTAAAAAGGTTGGGTGATTTCCAGTCCTTGCAGCTCGAGCTTAATCTCATCGCACCTCAAATCGGACAGCAACTTCCTACCATCCCCCAACGTCACTGTGTAGACAGGCACCTCGGTCGTGGGTATGCCCAGCGCGGCCACCAGCTCCTTAGCCACGAAGTTGTGCGTGGCTCCACAGTCTATCAGCACAATCACCTCCTTCCCTCTCAGCCTTCCTCTCAACTTCAGAGTACGTTGACCAGTGACACCCGCCGCCGTAGTTACGGACAGCTCTAGGGTTGCCATTCCTTTGTGATCTTCCCCATCTAATGCATCTTCGAAATTTTCTGGGTCTTCCTCATGGGCCGGTCCGTCACCCTCTTCTAAGAGGATTAATTGAAACCTCTTGTTTTTGCATCTGTGATTAGGGCTGAATTTTTCGTCACATTTGAAGCATAGGCCCAATTGCCTTCTCCTCTCGATTTCTGCCTCATCATACCGTCTCCTTGGCCCATTTCCCACACTACTCGGCCCATTTCCCACACTGCTGCTGCCAGTCTTACTCTGGGCCGCTGAACCCCCTGAGTAAGTGGGCTTAGGCCCACCTGGGTCCTTGTTGGACTCTATTCTCGTTGCCCCCACTGTTCCTCCTCCCTTCCATGTCTCCGTCGCACTATACTTGGGCATGGATGGTTTATACTCCCTCCAACCGCTCACCCCACCGTCGCTCCGCCCTCCTCTCAATTTCTTTTCATCGAGTTGGCCCTTAATGGTGTTTCGGTCGTCTACCTGAGCTGCAAAGGTCATCAACTGTTTGAGATTTTGGGGATGCATCAACTTAACATCACATCTTATATCCGCCCTCATGCCGTTCAGGAATGCCCCCACCAAAACTTCTTCCGACACCTCTTTCAACGGCGCCGACAGCGTTTCGAATCTCTCACGATAATCCTCCATCGACCCAGATTGCTTAAGAGCTAACAGCTGCTCCCACTCATCACCGACTTGCTTACAGTGGAATCGTTCAATGACTTCACTCTTAAAGTCAGGCCACCGCCTAATGGGTGTTCTTGCGTCTAGCCACTGGAACCACGTTAAAGCTCGCCCTTCCAAACTAACTATCGCTGCATCCACCTTCTCTTGTTCCTCCACGCCATTGACAGAGAAATAGCGTTCCACCTTAAAAATCCAACCCAAAGGGTCATCACCCTCAAACAGAGGTAACTCCAACTTCCTATGGGACTGATTTTCTGCCACCCTCTCCCTCTCCTCATGTCTTTCTCCTTCTTGTTCTCTGTTCCTGGGCGGAGATGGGGTTTGCCGGCGTCTCAGCGAGTCTAGTATATTCGCCAAAGAAGCCTCAATACCCGTCAATCTCTCGGCCAACGCTGCTTGCCCACGGCGACTCTCCTCCGATGCCATCTCCAATTGTTCAATCCGTCCCTCCATTCTAGTATTGACCATGCCCAGAAACGTGGGCTCTGATACCAGATGATAGGTCCCTGTCACAAATAAGAAAGCCAAACAACAGAAAACACAACCAAAGAAGCTTGGTACTACTGAAATGTACTATTATGGGTTACAATGGATATTGCCTCCTTATAGTATGGAAGCTTGGTGATGAAATAAAGCTAAAAGAAACAAAAGCACAATCAGAATATCCCTCTGCCTGATGATTCGAGAGTAACAGGCTCCTCTCCCAAAATAACCAACTATTTCCCTGCCTTCCACTATACTGTCCCTCCCTTTATGCGCATACTGCACTATGCTGTCAGGCTGTGGTCCCCCCTTTCTTTTCCCCACTCTTTGTTGCCTGTTTCCCCCTTGTGCTGGCATTCCACAGCCCACATCCCCTTATTGGGCCCTTCAATTTCCTTCCTTCTTGCATACACTCGGCCCCAGTACCTTTTGGGCCTATCACAGTATGTGATGATCAGCAGGATCTAAAGCATCAGTTACTACACCAGGTATTATTGATCCGAGGATGCCACTTGATCTCCTGGTTCTGCAGAAGACACCAAACATGCATCAGATGAATTCCAAACCCATTTTAGAGAAAAGGTTCCACAAAGATTAGATTCTTCATGAGCATCAAAGATTAGGCGAAACGAATTCCATGAATGAGCAAAGGAAAGAGATAGATCTCACTTGCCTAAAGGCTTATACATAAATACCCAAAAGGCAGTAAATTAAGAGGAAAAAATTGCATTTTCACCTTTGGTGTGCGGCAAATCCAAGAACGAAAAGATGGACAGAACCAGACGAACTTGAAGCTACAAGAATATCTGGAAGGTTCTTTGACAGCCCAAACGACAGGGAGAATATTGTAGACGGATACGTACCCCTTCGAAAGCTGTATGACTGCAGAGAAAACAGTTGTCATATTCTACACCTACTTGGTTCTTTGTGTTTGGAATAATGAAAACTTCTAAGTAAGGAATAACATTTTGTAAAGGAAGATCCACAATAGATCAATATGAAGCAGGAAGAATATCATATGTATTATAAATTCTTTAAAGTTCTCTTTGCTTTGCATCAAGGGTGGTTCAAACATAATGGAAGACTATTCAGATTATTTAATCTAATGGAATACTACATCTCATAAGAACAAGTTGGCAGGGAAACACCATTCTTAAGAGGGATCCCAACCACTAAGTGAAAATTACAGAATCTGCAATTTTATTGCCAGAGAAAAAACTGACATACAGGAAATGCTAACTAAAAGAATGAACACCCTCCTGTAAGTATCATTATTTTAACACAATGAGATTTGTTTATCCACCTTTGTTGCATCTGACACCGAATGGACTCTGATAATGGTTCCTTGCTCAGATGCTGTAGCTATATACATTCCGTTTGTTGAAAGAACCATTGCAGCCAGTGGTGAACGATGAGCCTCAATCTGCAATACAATTTAAATGACAGAAGCTCTAAGATTACGAAAACTGACTTGTGTTCTAGTAATGAGGCACTTCATAAAAATTGTTTTGCACAGTTAAGAAAGAAATATTTATGCCATAACCTCACAGTGTGGGTGACGATCCATGACATTATATAACAATGCAGATCCCTTGGTAGTGCTAGCAGGAAGAGCCAAGTAGCAGGCTTCTAAACTAGGGGAAAAAGCACAAAGCCCTGTGAAATGAAATGTATTAGAACAGCAGATATGAAAACAAAGTAATATTTTGCAGAAATTATAATTAAAGCACATAGTCCAAAACTATTGGATCAAACATGGAACACCAAAGCTAAACTTGTACAGCAGATGTCCCTATGAATAACAATAACGATGATCTCTCTAAAACTCATGCAGATTATTGTGTTTGAGCACTGAAAAGAGAGACAATCAATAGAATTGCGTGTAATTTCAGGTGAAACATTATTGATTGTGTAACGTTAATGTAATTGTACATATTTTAAATCTCATGCCTATCACAAATTCTCCTAACTGAATAAAACACTCTTATAGGTATAATTTCCATACTCACCTTTAATATTCGGGATAGTGTCAATAGTGTCCAAGATCATGAGACTATTTATGTCATATACATATACTTTATCTTGTAAAATGACAATAAGCCTGCAATGCATATAAAATCAGACAGAGGAAGGGGTTATGTTAATAAACGATCAAATAATTATGTCAACTAAACAAACTAGATTTTGGATATTTCTTTAAAAATATATAGACAATAAAATCATCATCTCAGGAAACTTCCATGAATCCAAGAAATGTTATAAGTTATGTAAATTACTAGTCAGGTTACATAATACTGAAATTTTGATTTTCACAAGTTTTTGTCTATCTTGAAGAATATAAAAAGAAACAACAATTCATCAAATAGGAAAACTGGCCAACAGAAACATCTTCCTTGAATTTCCTGTATAGTGATAACATCTAAATTCACAAGGTATCTTCACTCATTTTTTTTCACAGTTCTTTCTTCCATAATAAGATATTCCAAAGCAGGTGGCAATCAGATGATGCAAGCCCCCAAAACATGCTGACAGAAAATGCACACAAAATAGATAGAACACACAAGCCATAACCACACATCTTAACTCCTGTATATTTCACAAGACCACTTCCTCATATCTAAACAAGAAAAGCAGAAGCAAACCAAGTAATGACGCACTCATAAAATAAAAACAGAAACACATACTACTGTCGGTCCTAAATATAAGACCTAATTGACTTTTTTTGGAGAGATTAAAGTTGCAAAATAGGTTATTAAATCATGACATATTTGATATCTTTTTAGATTATCCATTAGCTTATAGGTAAAATAAACTTGTGTAAGAGAAAAAATTGGGTAAATCAATTTATAATTAACTTATTTTGCTTTTTTTAGGATTTTTCAAAAAAGTCAACTAGGTCCTATATTTAGGACCAGAGGGAGTATAATTTAACTCACATTTTTTTATTCATGCGCACAGCAAGTATTGATGTTAGAAAGTTCAATTCTCTAAGAGAATTTCCTGTCTTTGTATTGAATAAACATAGTCTCCGTGGTGACAAAGATGGCTGCATCAATCAGAACCAAATAGTAAAAAAAAACAATACAAAAAAAATGGCATCCTTAACAAAATTTCCACCGAAAACTTGCTCAAACCTGTTCACCAGCACCAACAATTGCAAGAAGATTTGAACTAAAATACATTTCAACAATACTAAAAGCTCCAATAACTACAATAAAAAAACACAAATAAAATTCAGAAATATAATATAATAATGACCAAAAAAAAAAAGAAAATTCAATACTGATCAAACTCACTTCTTTCATAGCAGAGCCTTCCTGTATTTGTGTCGAATATTCTGAACCCATCTTGAGTGCCAATAGCAAAGCAACTAAGAATTCGAACAGTAACAAAATCAAACAAAAGGGTATCACTGAAATGCTTCCAATCACGAGAAAAGTGATTAAAGTTTGAAACTTTAGGATTAAAAATGATCAAAGAGAAAAGGGGTTGTTCAGTAAAGTGAGAAATTGAAGAAAAAATGATGGGTTGATAATAGGATTTACCTGTAGTCTTGATTAAAGGAAGCACAAGTGAGAGAAGAGGAAGATGATTGAGAAGCCATTGAGGTTACTTCCTCTTCTTTCATAAGACAAACGAACTAATCAGTTTATGTTTTTAAATTAAAAAAGGGAGTATTTTTTTTAATTATTGAATAATTTTAATAAAATTAAATCTATCAGTTCAAACTTAAAATATATTTAAAATTTTAATTTTTTTATTACATTAAAATTTTTATTTTTAGCCTTAACGGTTCTATTTCTTCTTTAACTCTTTTTTTTTTATATTCCCAGAAATATTTTGCAAATATTTTAAGTTTAAATAATCCATTCTTTTTCCTTTTATAAATAAGAGGATTATACTTTATGTTTAAACTGCACTAGCTAAAAACTCTAATGCATTGCACGAACATGTAATAATATTTAGACTGATTTCTCAATTATGTTGCAGTCATAATTTTGCCTATTGAATAAGGTAGTAGTGACCATGATTTTTATATAATCTAATCTGACCACACCATTAATTAAGGTAACCAAGACAAGGCATTTTTTCACATTTCGGCTTGCACAAATTGACGGCAAAACAAGAGGAGAGAAAGTATATTATTTAAAACAATGTTTGATTTGTGTAAAAACAAAATAAATAAAGACAATTGGATGGATGATAAGGTTCCGTTTTACTCGTGTTTTACTCGTTGCAGCTTCATAAAGATAAAGTGTGTTCAATTAGCTTAAAGTATTAGAATTTTTAGAGTGCAATTGGCCTCTAAAAATACTAACATAATCAATTCTTTTTGTTAGATGAGAAAAGTGATGAAGGACATTAGACTTGATTGTATCAAAAAAATATTTGTGTACTAATTTTACTAAAATATAGTTCAAATTAGTTGTACTTTTTTTTTGTTGAGACAAATTACTTGTACTCAAAACACAATTCTTTTCAATATTTTTTCTATATGATAGTTTCCAACATGTAATTCAAAGTGTCAAGTGCACAATAGGGTTGTTTGAAAAAAATAATTGAGGTGGTCATTTCTTCATTACTCAACTTTCTATTTCTATTCCATTACATATGAAGCAATATCTTATAGGTACATATTCATTAGCTATTAGAGGTAAAACAAATATGAGCTGACCTAACCCATTATAAGTTCAACATGAAACGATTCAAACTAAGCATAGTTTTCCTTTTTAGTTTATGGATTTATTAACATTTAAATATATACTATAAAATGTCAACAAAGAGTAGTTTATTAGTTTAGTTAAGTTAATAAAGGGTTTGGCTCAATCATAAGATTGAGTTCAAATATCACTTAAATTGTCCAGTGCCTTAGATCAAAAAAAAATTGTTCAGTGCCAGAAAACAAAAAAAATAATTAGGGACAATTTCATCAATAAAAAAACTTCATTGTGTTTGTGATCTTTTTTCAAATGAGAGTGATAGATAATTGGAACTTTACCGAAGGCTAAAACTGTTACATCCATGAACATGCATGATATCAAATCTCCTTCATAACCATCACCCAAAGCTATAAAGAGTTGAAATAAAATGGTACTTCCCCTTTAACAAATATAAGACCTATTTGAGGAGATGAATTTGGTTCTAAATATAGGACTCATTTCTAATTTTTACCAAGATTTCCCTAAATTATCCCTATGAATGCTCTCAAAAAAGAGAGGGAGGGTGAGTAAAGTTAAATGGTTAGGATAAATAAATAGTTTTAACTAACTCAACTAACATCCTTAATATAATTAAATTAGGTAAATAGATCTTATATTTAGGATATGAGAGATTAATTAAATATCACTCAATTTCACAACAAAGAAATTTGTTTTACTTTGAAGTATTTTTCAAAAAAAAAAGATTAAATTTATAATTGAAAAAAAATAGCCAATTCAAAATTATATGCATGTAAAAATTTAGATGTCATAGATTGTATTCGAGAGATAAGACATTATTTTCACACGGGTGTTAAATGATTTTTTGAATTTCTCTCTATTTTAGGTAAGATTTACGTGAAAATTAGCACCATTTTGCCCTTATTTTATTGATATCTATGATGAACTCGACATTGAATCTGATACCACCAAAACATATATTTTCTTTCCAAAAGGAGCACTGTTGCAAGTACCACTACCCTATTAGCACAACCTCTGCTACTCTTTCTTGGCAGTTGCCCAATTTTTTCGACTTTTTTTCCACTAAATCGTTTAAACAAGTAATTTAACCTACCTTTTAACACACTCTATATGGTTTTGCATTCTTTTCATTTTCATGATTTTCTCCCCTCTCTTTTACATATTCGATTTTTCTCCCACATATTTTAGCTAAAAAGCGAAACCAAGTATACGAATGAGTTTATGTTAACAACAGTAACAATTAGATTCTCAACAATTACATTCTCTTAGTGGTGTTGGTGTTGAAGAATCGGTATAGGAGTGGTGGTGTAAGGAAAGATCAGAGTCATTGGTATGAAGAGATACTGAGAATGGTGGAGGCATTGTTGGTGTAAGAAACATCATGTCCATGAACAATGGATAATGGTAACATATTCAAGTCGGCCTGTTGGGATTGAGGCAGAGAAGGTGCCTCCGCGTAAGAAAAGAAAAGCATGAGAGAAAGGTAAAGAACAAATCAAATTTGAGATATATCCGTTAAAACTTAAAATATGAAAGTTTTTTATTTTTAGCCTAAAATTTCTTTTTAGGGGAATTTCAAATAAATGACAGTTAAATTTTAAAATCTCATAAATGTTTAGGGGAATTTCAAATAAATGACAGTTAAATTTTAAAATCTCATAAACGGGATTTCTAGTAGTAAATGTGATACTTTTTGGTTACCCAGGGGTATATCCCCACCCGTGTACTAATCCCTCGCTGTTCTGAAGCAACATGTAGGGGTAGACAGCTGGCCTGTGAATTTGCTCCATTCGCAAGAGCTAGGGATCAAACTGCCAACCACTTGGTTAAGGGACAAGAGTACCTACCACTCACGCTAACCCGTCAGGTTGTAGTAAATGTGATACTTCACTAATTAATCTTGATACTTAATTAATCAAAATTAAAATTTAAATGATTTAGAAATTTAACTGTCGCCTATTTGAGATTTCTCCTTCCTATTATTTCTTTAGCTCTTCCCATAAATAATTTGCAAAATATTTAAGTTTAAATAATCCATTCTTGTTTGTCCAAAAATAAAACAAAAAATAAATAATCCATTCTTTTTCTTTTATAAATAAGAGGATTACACTGGATATTTAACCTGCAGTAGACGACTAAACATCTTTCTTTGATCTAAGTGGATAATTTAATAGCCTTTTAGCTTAAAAGTCTAATGCATTGCAGGAACATGGAATAATATTGGGAAAAAGACAAATAAAGTCTTTCCAATTGGTAAAAGGACAATTGAGTTTGCTAAATTGTACAAAGGACAAGTTGGGTCATAGGCATCTAATAATCATTAACAAATTTGGGCAAATGACTCAAATACCCTTAAAAACACACACACTTACCCCACCCTCACAAAACACAACGATTCCCACCCCACCCTCTCCAATCTCAAATTGTTAATAGCATTTGTGTCTTTTCTCACAAATTTGTTAATGTGTATTAGGTAGGGCTGCACAAAAGCCCGGTGGTCCGTTTGGCCCGCCACGACCCGACCCGGTCATATACGAAAAATGGTCCGTCACGATGTGGCCCGGAACCAACCCTATTAGAACATGACTGGCCCGACCATCGGGTAGGACAGGACCAGGGCATATGCTCCATGACCAATCGGGCGGCCCGGCCCGATTATTTATTAATATTTTTTATAAAAAAATGTTTTATTAATTTTTCTATTAAATGTTTTTTCTTTGCTTGTTTCTATTATAATAGTTTCAATTCCTATATGGTTAATGTTTATTAATATCTCTAGAGTAAGTTATCAGGTTGTGTTAACAATTGTATTTGCATTTTATTAATCTTTAGTTAACCATCTTAATTTAAAAGTCACTCAACTATCTCTTTAATTTTCAATTTAGAGTAGTTGATGTTATATTCAAAGTGATTTTATTTTGGTTGAGAGCTATACTAAAAGTGATCACTAACTCCTTTTTGTAATAACTATATGTGACTCATTACATTTATCATTGCATTGATGCTTCTTAATTGTTATTGATAAATGATGACCGAATTTTTCCTTTGTACTTTCTAAAATTGGGGTTGAGTTTATCTCATTTTGTGCTTGGCATGACCATCATGGTCCGTCATGTGGCCCTGAGGTCATGTCCTACCCGATCTTGGTGTCGGGTCAAACAGGACATGACCGGGTCTCGGGCCAAAAGTTTTGGCCCTACAATTATTTAGGACATGACCAGGGCATATAGGTGGCCCGGTCATGTCCGTCATTTGTGCAGCCCTAGTATTAGGTGACTATGACCCAACTTGTTCTTTTTACAATTTAGCAACTCAATTGTCCTTTTACCAATTTGGAAGACTTTATTTGTCTTTTCCCAATAATATTTGCGCTGATTTTTAAATAATGTTGTAGTCACAGTTTTGCCTATTGAATAAGGTAGTAATGAGCATGATTTTCATATAATCTAATCTAACCACACCCTTAATGCAGGTAACCAAGACAAGGCATTTTTTATTTTGTGTTGATGAAGGTGTGAATAAGGCTATGGGTATTGTTCGGTGTATGGTGCAAACAAAGAAATTTATAGGTGGCCATGGAGGTTTTCTCAAGCATGGTCAGTTTAGTCAAGTTGTTGAGTTAGGTGTGAAAGTTTTTGTTGATGGTACGTTCTCCTTAGGCTCATCAGTTATTGGTTGTGGAGGTGTGGTTCGTGACTTGAAGGGGAATGTTGTAGAAGCCTTCATGTATTCAGTTTATGAATCTTCAAGTGTTGAGGAAGAATTATGAGGTTGCTTATGGGGATTGAGGTGAGCATGAGAATCTGGATTTCGACATGTATATTTATTTTGCGATGCTGTTTCGGTGGTGGAGGGGTTGGAGCATGGCGTATCTGACTTGCATGAGAATGCTGATTTATTTGTTGAGGTGGGTGAATTACTGCGGCATCAGTGGATCGTAGAGGTTCGGGTGATTAGTCGGTGGATAATGTAGCTGTAGATTTTTTAGCAAGGAACAACTTCAACTATAGTTTAGGCATTCACATGGTGTACAAAGCTGATGTGGTGCATCTTCTCAAGGATGTAGTTGGTTCTTAGTTTTTTTAGTCTTATTTTATTTTTATATATAAAAAAAGACAAGGCATTTTTTCACATTTCGGCTTGCACAACTTGACAGCAAAACAAAAGGAGAGAAAGTATATTATTTAAAACAATGTTTGATCTGTACGAAAACAAAATAAAGACAATTGGATGGAGTGATAAGGTTCCGTTTTACTCGTTGTGGCTTCATAAGGATAAAGTGTGTTTAATTAGCTCGAGGTATTAGAATTTTTAGAGTACAATTAGCACTCTAAAAATAGTAACATAATCAATGCTTTTTGTTAGAAGAGAAAAGAGACGAAGGGCATTAGACTTATTGTGTCAAAAAAAATATTTGTGTACTAATTTTACTAAAAAACAGTTTAAATTACTTGTATTCAAAACACAATTCTTTTTCGATAGTCTTTTTAATATCAATAGTTCCCAACACGTAATTCAAAGTGTCAAATTCACAATAGAGTTGTTTAAAAAGGTTTTTCTTTAACTGAGTTTAAAAAGGTTTGAGGCAGTTATTTCTTCATGACTCAGGTTGTGCTTTGGAAAATGTGAATGATGAATTCAATTCAAAGATGAGCTGAAACATCTTAAAGCGAACAAATGCTCTAAAATAAAGGAGCATTTTCATATGAAAACTTGAGTTGACTTAGGGACCCATTCAAACATATCATGATCCTACAATAAGATTGACATTGCAATTTCCAAAATAATGGATTATTTAAACTTAAGGATATTTGCAAAATATTCCTGGGAAGAGGTAAAGAAGAAATACAAACTTTTAGGTGAAAAAACAGTTCTTATATAGGAGTTACTTTTTTAGGAAGGAGTGTTGTTAAATTTTAATAAAATCAAATATGAGAAATATAATTTCCGTTGTACGAGCAAGTCCACTCAGTTCATGAGAAAAAATAACTCTTCTTCTAATGCTAATCCTGAGAGGGAGGGGAATGATAATAATAGTGAACGAGTTTTTGAAGTCAGTGTTGACGGGGCTTACTCTAAGGCTATTGGTGTGTCGGGCTGTGGAGGAATCATTTCATGCCAAGATGGTGGGTTGATGGAGGCTTTCACTTGTGGTATAAAAGCTAGGAATAGCTTTGAAGCGGAGTTGTGGGGGTGTATCTGCGGGTTAAGGAGAGCATGGAATTTGAACATCAAGAACTGTAGAATATGGACAGATTCGATGGAGATGGTGGAGCTTCAAAATATAGAGGACTTTGTGCGACATGAGAGTGTAGAATTGATCACAGAATTCAAGTTGCTGTTAGAAAGGGATTGGAGGGTTCATGTGTTGTGGAGGTGTAGAGAAGAAAATGTTTATGCAGATCTCCTTGCTAAGCATGCTTTGCAGTTGGGACCTGGATTGCGCCTATTAACTCGTGACGAAGCTTTTGATTTCTTCGCATCATTGGGCAGTACTTAGTTTTTTTTTTCTTTTTGAGTAGCTTGTAGCTTGTTGTCTTTTATTTCCGATGTATCAAAAAAAAAAGAGGTAAAACAAATATATAATATAGGAACGAATTGGGGAGAGTCCACCATGAAAAGTTTTATTGAACTAATTGAAAATATATAATATAATTTGATACAACTATTATGACAAATATCTATCAATTAAGATTTTTTGCTGGCATATCAATTCAGTTTAATTCTAAATAGATGTACCTATTTTCCCTTCAACACGTGAGGGGTAAAAGCGTGCCCTTAAATTTGGAGTTGCGCTAAAAAAATTAATAGGTGAATTCAGGCTCAAAGTCAAGAATATATAATACAAGGAGATGTGCATATTATGCAAGTGGTGCAAATTCCTTACGGCTTGAGAAAGAAATAATGTGATCACTTTATGTGGACAATTTCCTTTGCTTTTTAGGTTGAGATAAGTCAGGAATCCCTGTAAATTCTGCAGGCCTCACTATTATTATTCTTCACACTTGCTTTTGTTCAGCCCTCTTATGGAGATTCCTTCATTAGATTTTTTTAATGCCTCTCTTCCTTAGTTATGTTTAAGTTTAGAACCAGCTCAGTTTGGCATCAATGAGCATTTTGCCTCCTAATGGTGCCGAGTTTTATTATAAAATATGGATATAGGTCAAATTCAAACATTATTAGATTTAGATCCAATTGATGTAATAAAAAAATCCAATTGAGACCATCTTTCTATCGACAAAAAAAACTTGGGGCAATCTTCAAAAAGTGCGCTATGTATTCACACGAACTTGAACGCAAGAACTTGTGTTTGAAGAATTGACACTTGTTTACGAGAAGTTTGATTCTCAAGAACCAAATATGATTTATAGATATCATATTTAAGAGGGAAAATCTCAATCAAATCACTTATGAGGGAATTAATCACAGACATGTTAACTCTAAGGGGCCCATTCATAACTCACTTGGAACCTGTATATGATCAATTACTTCTGAGAGATCTTATTGTAATTCTCCCTTGTACGTAATTGAAAACATTAAGGTATGCATGGACTTGACCAAACCAAGTTAGTCATCAGCTTGGGCCTTGAGAAGACCCTAGTCTGAACTAGACAACTATGATCCAATCTAATCTAGTTAAAATGTGAAGGGGCTATACTCTAGTTGGTCCACTTGACCATGAGCTTATTTTGCATTTTATTTTATTTTATTTTTTGATTTTTTCCCAGTATAAAAGGCTAGATTTCAACCTAATAAACACAATTAAGATAACGAATATACATATAATTGTATACAATCCACCTTTATCAGAATTCGGACCAGATGAAGTGGTCAAATCACTGTCTAGGCTCAATCTAACCCTACAAGCCTATGATATATGGTGCACTCCAATTTTAATTGGGCTGCGTTTTTATTCACATCACTATAAGACACATGGATATGTTTGAATTAAATCAACATTTCGTTAGTAACATTTGCCTTGTATTTAATTTTCATAATTCTCATTTCCTATATTTTGAATGACTTGTAATGAATTTGAAGACCGGGGACAAAAAATAACTGCTTGAAATGATGGTTTACATTTTGGATGATAATAAAAGATATAGCAGATAATAGAAGGTCCATGGTAGCAGACTAGCAGTGCACTAAAAAAACAACAGTGCAGTACAATTTTTAAGGTTAAAACAAAATGTAAGAAATCATGATACAAAGTAAAAACTGAAAAAAGAAGCAGCTCACTGAGAAAAAGCAAGTGCGCGTGACCTGCAAAAGCATCACATAGAAAATGACCCCTTCCACAGTATTAGTCTCAGGCTGTGACCACCTTCTTATAATTCACTCTATGCTTTCAACACAACATCCCACAATACAGACACAGCAAGATCCATTGTGTTCTTCTCTCAAATCAGTCAATATCATACCCTCATGAAACTGGAAGAGACACCTAATAATAATGATGATTTTGATTTTCTTGAGAGAAAAGAATCTCATGATGTTCTTCTGTCCCACACTAACATTGCACACCCTTATGTGTTTGTAGGTGAGCAGTTCAAATCCTAGAAATAACCTCTTTCATATATATCCCTCCTTATATTACATTTGGTGAGTATTGGGCCACCCTTTTAAATACTAATAATAATACTTATTTCCTATACAACTAGTAAAAGACACTTGGAAAGAGAAGTAAAATGGGTCCAACAAACTTGTCAGACATTAAGATATGACAAGACTCTTTAATTACTCATGGCACTTTTAGATCTTATTGTGCCAGTATCATTTGACAAATCCCAAAGCAATAAAATCGTATGATAAATATGTACATCATTATGTGCTAGAAAAAGAAGCTCAAATACCCTTGCTTTAAAGAATTTTGATCATGGCCAAAAATTTCACCCTCTTTACTTTGATTTCTTTACAACATCTGTTTACCTCGGACCAGAAAGTTCCATGGCATAGGAATCCAAAGAGTGTTCATCATCATCATCACCATCTAGTCCCATGCCAAACATGCTTGAACGATCATGACCATTACTATTATCATCATCATCATGTTTTGAAGCAAGAGTGGTGCTTGGGCGTGAAGATGAACTATTGTTGCTGTGGCTATGGAAGGAGTTGGTCATGTTGACATTGTTATGATTCTGTGATGCTGCCCATTTGTCAGCAAGGCCATCGCCTTCGAGCATTCGGACCACTTCTGACATTTTGGGGCGGTGGGCCGGTAGATTCTGAGTGCAAAGTATAGCTACTTGCAGCATCTCCCCCACCTCTATTCTATCATAGTTCCTTAACAACTCTTTGTCCACTAACATTTCCACCTTCTTTTCTTGCTGTATTTTCTTCACCTGTCTCAACAAAATAAACAATATTAATATCTGGCCTCCAACAAGGTTGATACACATCAATATAGCACCAAGCTCTCATCACATGTTTGGTTTGATTGCACTTGATAGAAGAGTTCAAGTTCATGATTTTTGGGGGAAAATTCCAAGGTAAAACTATCAAGAAACAAATAAAGACCAACTCATGAATAAAAAGATATACAAAGGTGTAAAGTGCAATTTTTTAAACAGTCAAACTCTAATGCTTCTTCTTTTGATTACATAGACCTACTTATCTTTTTCAGGCTAGAAAGCGACGAGAGAAATAAATAAGACCACTGTTACCAATGTCAGCTTGCATCCTCTACATTACTTGAAGGAGACAGGACTCGGTGCATGTTTGGATTATGTGACAATAACTTTTTCTAATCACTTGTACACTGTATGATATAAAACTCTCGCCAAAATTGTTAGGACATTTAGTCTTGCCTATATACAGGAACTGAGGCACCCATCAAACTTTGCCACAGTTCACCATAGTGCTTTGATAAAGATTTAATTCCTGATGGAGAACATTACAATACTAAGTTATGACATGTTGCTCAGAAATTGCTATAAGAAATATAGCCAAGGATACTGAGGACACTACCAAAAAGGTGTGCTTGGTGAGAAAACAAATTAGGCTAACGGGCGCAGGTAAACAACATTTGACCAAGGTAAGGCATAATAAAGAACTTACCCACTCTAGCATTGCACCTTTCTGATTCACCGTTTTTCCAAACTCAAGAGCAGTCATTCCAGTTATGAGCTCCAACAAGAGAATGCCAAAACCAAATACATCGGTTTTCTCAGATGATTGGCCAGTGGAGAGGTACTCTGGTGCGATGTGGCCTACGGTGCCTCGGACAGCGGTAGTGACATGAGAGTCAGCGTGATCAAGGAGCTTAGCAAGGCCAAAATCACCAACAATGGCTTCATAGTACTCATCCAGAAGCACATTAGCAGCCTTAACATCTCTATGTATTATCTTTGGATCACATTGCTCATGAAGATATAGAAGACCCCTCGCAGCTCCAATCGCTATCCTCTTTCTTGTGTTCCAATCTAGAGAAGGCTTTCCTATAACATAAATAAATGCTCATCAGATCACGGTGATTAATATATATATACATAACTAGATTAGTATATCCTCAGGCATCAAAAGACGTATTGGTTTCTAATTATTGTTTGTTTCCACTTAGAGGAAATCAGGACAAGTGTACATCACAAGATTTTAGAATGAAGTTAGAAATAACATCAGGGCGATTCTTTCATTAAAAAGGCCTGACAGCAAAGTTACATATAAGAATATCAGAACAAGGTAAAAGAAATGCCAACCTCTAAGTCTGGATGCCACACTTCCATTGGACATGTAAGGATAAATCAGAAGCTTCTCATTAGGAGTGGCACAATATCCAATTAAGCGAAGCAAATTGCGGTGAACTGCCAAGCTGATCATCTCTAATTCAGTTCGAAACTGTGATTCGCCGGCACTTCCAGTGACATCTTTCAACCTCTTCACAGCAACCAGTGTCCCATCTCCGAGCTTACCTCGATACACATTGCCAAAACCCCCAGCACCAAGTATGTTCTTAGAGCTGAAATTATCCGTTGCGTGTTGGAGCTGTCTGAAAGTGAAAATACTGAGATTCCCCAAGCGAACAAGTCCATCTTCCTGATAATCTGCCACAAAACCAGAAAGTAAAAAATCAATTGACAGCCATTTATCATGTGACTAAAGAATGTCTATTTAGATATTAGTCATATTTCCTACCACTGATATACAAAAGTGCTCCTTGCTGTCTTTTCTTTCTATACCAGAATAGGCCTAAAGACAGCAGTATGAGACTAGCAAAGCCAAGGCTGACCCCGAGTGCAATTGCTACTTTCTTTGACTGGTGCTTTCCTGAAAATTTGACTCCAAATCATAAGTTGCAAGAAGAGGAAAAGGGAGATCCTTAAGTTGGTCATAGGTAGTAGAATCTAAGTTCAATTCATGACAGATCATTTCGTTTAGTTCAACTATTCAATCACTAAATAAAGCACTCACAATAATATTAAAACATATTGATTGGTAATGTTGGGCATTATAATCAGAAATTAAGAGTTTACCAATCTATCAAGAACTAAAGTAGAGTTTAAAAACTAAAGTAGAGTTTAAAGAAAATTGGAAGGTGGCATTATAAGGAAGCTACCTTGTGAAGATGGAAGAGATAATGAAACAGGCAAGAGGGTTGTTGATCCAGAGCAACCTTCAGTAGAGCTGCTTCCACAAATTAATGGGTTTCCTATAACACTACAAAAGAAACAGTGAATGATCAGATGTTCAGCAGAAAATTTATATGATTTCACAAGCAAACAGAATGTATAGAAGAGGCCATACTTGAGAGACCGAGCTGGAAACTTAGGCACAGGTCCACTGAGATTGTTATAAGATAAGTCTCTGAATGATAAGATTCACCATATTAGCATAAATAAGGAGTCATCAAGAAACTTAGACTTGCAAAAGAAAACCAAATTTTTTTGGTGAAAAGAAAACTCATACTCACAAGAAAGCAAGTTGAGGGATTTTGGCTAGTGACACAGGAAAGGGCCCGGTCAAGCTATTGTTGTTCAGTCTCCTATTCTCAGGATGGAAAAAGGAACACAACATGAAAATCTATACAAGTAAAGTGATAAACAACTAGAATGCTAAACAATATTAGAAATGATCTCATAAGCCAACAACAACCAAACCAAAAGTAGAGATTAATCATTTGTTAACTCAACAGTCTTCTAAACTTACAAAGATAATTCCAAAACAATTTTCCCACATTTGCTTGGCAAAATAACTGGCAAAAAAAAAAAAGAAAAGTAAAAGTAGAAAATAAAAGTTCACTCACAAGTACTTAAGACCATCCGAGTGACTTAATGAACTGGGAATCACACCAGAGAAACGATTATTAGAAAGATCCAAAGTCTGTAGCTTAGGAAGGGTGCCAAGTTCAGGAGGGATTTGGCCAGATATATTGTTGTTCTGCAATAACCTGCATTAATCAATAAACAAAATAGAGATTACAAGCTACAATCACCAAATAAAAACATATTAATATAAAAATATGTTCAAAGTTCAAAGTTCAAACAACCTATTTGCAATCAGAATTATGGTCAACTTTCTCAGACTTTGATAGTGACCAGTCCTAGCAGTATAGACTATTCACGGGCATGAAAAAGAGACTACTATCATACAGAAAAAAACAAAGCTCATGCCTCATAGGTCTAATATGTTTCACAATGACGTGATGACAACTAAGTTTCAACTTTCAAGTTAAAAGCCAAAGCTCCATCCTCAAAAAAGAAACAAAGCAAGAGCAAAAGAAAACTACAGCAGAAACCAATAAAAAAAATGGAAAATTTTCCCTCACACTTGTCTAAGATTTGTCAAATTTCCTATAGCAGCAGATAAAGTTCCAGAAAGATATTGGCTTGGAGCTCCCCTACAAAAAAAAATGAACTTGTCAAACAAAAAACAAACAAAAACACAGTAAATAAGAAGAAGAAGAAGAACTTACAAGCCTATAACAAGTGAATCAGAAGAACAAGTGATCATGGCCCAACTACAAGGGTCAACTGAGTTCTCATCCCAGTTGAGTAAAACTCCATGAGGATCATTCAGAGATGCTCTTATACTTATCAAAGCCTCAACTGCATCATATAACAAGTAATATGCACACAATAAGAGAAAAAAAACTAGTCTTTGTTATTTGTTTCTCTGTAAAGTGTATAGTTTATGTACCTTCATGGTTACGAGGTTCATAAGAGAGACAGAGAGAAGAAGAAGAGAGAAAGAAGAGAAGGAGATAAACCCAAGGAAGAGCCATGATGATTGTTATGAAACAATGGTGGCAACTATGATCATATCATATGATAATATGATAATATGATATATGATAACTCTCGCACACAAAAAGGAAAAGTAACATGAAATATGCTACTAAAAGTAAATCATAGTATAAACTATAATGCATTAAACAAAGTTTACAAAACCCAAGTTTACTACTTTTTTAAGGGAATGCAAAATAAAAAAGAAAGAAAAGAATTATATATGTGTCCCCTCCTTTGGGGGTCCTGGCCAGTGTGTGTTTTTTTTTTTTCTGTTTTTCCCTTTGCTTATCTTTTCTTTCCCTCATAAAAAGAAAAAGGAAAAAGAAAACTTGGGGTCTTAAAAAAAATAAAGGTAAAGGAGAATCAGATGGGTGTGATACGAATTTGTCAGAAGTTAGTGGATGTATGTGTCTGTGTGTATGTGTTGTGCCCAGAAGAAATATAAGTATATAACACAACCCCTTCTCTTTCTTGCTGTTATATACTACTCCCTCCGTTACTAAATATAAGATCACTTTTAGGAAATTTAGAGAGATTAAGGAAGACATTCCAATGAGTTAGGATTACATGAAATTTCTAAAATACCCTTACCTTTTAAAAGTATCATCTCACCTTCAAATCACTATTTTTGGGTGAAGGGAGTATAGAGGTAATTTAGAAAAAACTTGAGCCAAATTAGAGAGTGATCTTATATTTAAGAACCGAGGAAGTACTATATTTTTTGTCAGGTTATTCCAACAAGAAGAGAGATGAGAACTTTGGTGTTGGCTGTCACAGTCAAGTCAAGAGTTTGTGGGAGGGTAGTTTGAGCTTGAGAGTGTGATGTTGAGGCCCTGAGGTGCCAACTGTTACATTTGAAAGCTCAATAGAAACAAAGAGAGAGGAGGGTCTCTGAATGTGGTAGAGATATTCAACCTTCTCATCATTATTCCTCATTTGTCCTTTTTATGCCACTTTAATTTGTTTCCTCCCTTATCTGTTATAAATAGATGGACATGTTTAATGTTTAGTAGTACTTCTCTAATTTTTCTTAAGTTTTTCTTAAATTAACTTTAATAATGTTAATCTATAGTAATAAGTTAGAGAAAGTGTGTGAGGATAAATGTTTATGGGTAAGATAAATTGGTAATATTATATGTTAATAACTAACTTTAACTAACATCCTCAATCTAATCAAATTAGGAAAGTGATCTTATATTTAGAAACGAAGGGAGTATTCGATAGTGAATATAAGACTGATTTAATTGATTTTATTATATTAATGATTAATGATGGTAGTTAAGTTTATCGGTATGTTTTAACCTCTATAGTACATTTTTATCCACATCTTGTTTTTATTTGTCTATCATCATTAAGAGGGATAATTTGAGGGAAAATTTTAAACCATGAGTAATAGTTCTAATATTTAGGATTTAATCCATTTCTAAGTGATATATTTAAGGGAAAATTAATTTGCACTTCCCCATAAGGGACTTAATAGTAGAAAAGTCTCATAAACTCCACATAATAAAGTAGGGTCCTAGAGACTTTACTTTAATTTACTTCAAATACAAAAAGACCATATTGTCCATTTTTCTCATACATGTGCATGACCTTGTCATTCCTGCCCATGACCTCGTCAATGCTTGCCCATTAACTTGTCACAGAGTGGGCCATGAGCTTGTTAGAGTTGCCCATTATCTTGTTATACGTGCACATGATCTCGTCATTTTCTACTCATGACCTTGTTACAGACTCACAGGGAGGGGCAATCTACTCTTTTTTGTATTTGAAGTATATTAAAGTAATGTCTCTAGAGACCCTACTTTTTTTTTTGGCCAACTCTAGAGACCCTACTTTAATATGTGAAGTTTATGAAACTTTTCTACTATTAAGTCACGGACTACAAATTAATTTTCCCTATATTTAGGGTATGTGGAAGTATTCAAATTATTTAAAAAATGATGAAAAAGAAAAAGGGAAAATTAATTAGAGGTCCCTCACAATGGAGTTAATACTGGAAAAGTCCTAAAAGTTGAAAATATTAATGTAGGGTCCCAAGGGACCTCACATTAATATACTTGAAAAGTGAAAAGACAGTTTTGCCCCTAGCCTTAAAAAAAAATTTACCTCCTCCCTCACCCACCCCCTCCCCCCTCCAGCCACCCTCCAGCCCTCCCCCCACCCTCCCCCCTCCCCTCCAGCCGCCCCCCACCCTTCCCCTCCCCCTCCAGCCCGCCCCCCCACCCCCACCCTCCCCCCTCGAGCCCTCCCCCACCCCTACCCTCCTCCCTCCACGCCCCCACCCCCACTCCTCCTCGCGAGCTGGAGTGGGGGTGGGGGGCGTGGAGGGAGGAGGGTAGGGGTGGGGGGGCGAGCTCGAGGGGGGAGGGTGGGGGTGGGGGGCGGGCTGGAGGGGGGAGGGTGGGGGGAGGGCTGGAGGGTGGCTGGAGTGGGGAGGGGGTGGGTGAGGGAGGAGGTAAATTTTTTTTAAGGTTAGGGGTAAAACTGTCTTTTCACTTTTCAAATATATTAATGTGAGGTCCCTTGGGACCATACATTAATATTTTCAACTTTTGGGACTTTTTCAGTATTAACTCCCTTGTGAGGGACCTCTAATTAATTTTCACAAAAGAAAAAGTGAGAGTACAATTGTTCTTTTTCTTCAGTTTTATTATTTTATGGGCGACTTTTAAATTATGTATTCTGAGTTTCTCTGACAACACCATGGCCCAAATGATTCGAATTCATGGAAGGTTACGCTTAAAATCTCACTATTTATTGAAATCATGCAAATTGAGAATCGATAGGCTTATATGGTAACGTGAATGGGGAATGACACTAAAGGCTTCTAAAGTGGTTGATGAGATATAATAATGCAGAGACAAGTTAAGAAAAGTGAAGATATTTGACTACTTTGTCGGGAAAAGGAGTAATGAAAGCAAGAATTAGTTAGAATGTAATTTCAAAAATGAACCTAATAATAATGGAGGCATTTCCAGCAGCCACCCTAATTCTTACTTTGTTGCTTCCTACTAAACATCAACAAAACCAACATGACTTATCTACTTTAACTAAATCTGTTGTCACAAAATTTCATTTTTTTGTCCTCACTTTAAAACGTTCCAAATTAAATGAATTTGGTCTTTTCGGAATATAAATAATATGGCTTGATCCTTTATAAACTAAATGACTTTAAACGCATGTATATATATTAATTTTTTCTAAATACCAAGTTGTGAGTTCAAAGTTCAAACCCAGTTACAATCCTAACGGTTTTCAGTGAAACTTCTTGATGTCTTGAATGGAATGTACATCTTGTAGAGTAGATATTGCAAATATTTGATTATATTTTGTGATGCCATTTCAAAGGGGTAGGTGCTCCATTATTCACCCTCTAGTGATGCTATTTCTAACATTAGAACTACGTTAGGTAGAAATTGATAGGTATCCATTTATCATAAGTAGGAATGAGCTAAAGCTAGCCAATTATCTGGCTAAGCAAGGTAATAGTTTAGAAACTAGTTGGAACTTTCTTGATCAACCACCACCTTATATATCCGTGAGGTGAAGTTTGATGGAAAAATTAATTACAATATTAGGATGTCTCTTCTAATGTAATTATTAAAAAAATGTTAAAACCCTTCCCTTATATTATAAGGGTACGATGGAGGCGTAAGTAATAGTTAAAAAAAACACTTACAAATGATTGCATGACTTAATTAATTAATTTGATCTCATGTATCATATTGAATTTTGATTTTAATTACTAAAAATTATAGAAGAAGTGTTGTAGAATGTCTGAATGTGAATGGAGTGCAGAGCATCATCGATAAGGATATTACCTCTCTTCTAAAGTCTTTTTCCATAATTATAATTAAATTAGTTCCCATGGATTAGTTTTATGTATTTAATTTTCTATTTGTAGATTTTGTTAAACCTTTATAATTCCCTAAATTATTAATACCATTTTGTTTATTTATTAAAAAAATGGAGTTAGGAATACGTGCTTGTGTGTGTACGTGTATGAAGCAAAATCTTCATTGAAGATCGTTTTATTCCCTGAATCTTCTCCTTCCACGTCTGTGATGCATTCTGATTTAGGAGCAATTGGGAACGCCAAAAGCTTCTCCACTCGTGCTTTCCTCCCAACAGCATTTTTTTAACTTTTATTTCATGCCACAAATTTAAAGGGGTGTGTGTATATATATATTCTCTTTCTTACTAAATACTCCTATATAAGACCACTTTTAACTTTAAATATATTTCTTAACTATAAAGTCACTTTCAAATTGTTCCTAACTTTTTCCTCAAATTAAACCTAATAATACTTATCAATATCAATAATAAATAAATAAAACAGACAGTAGAGATAAATTTATATTGCTCAGATGAATTGATAATATTATGTGATATTAAACAATTTAACTAACATTATATTTTGTTATTTTTAAATTAGGTAAAATTGTCTTTTTTATAACAAAATTGTATTTTATATATATGTATGCATGTATGTATGAATGGATCAAGTAATATTTTATTATTTTCATTTTGGCCCTACACGTTTCTTTCCTTCTTTCCATTGTTCTAATGGCTCTGATACCAAGTTGGAATTTTAGAACTTAGACACATGATATGAGTAAATAAGTAAACATAAAAAACCTCATTTTCCTCTTCCTTATGCTTATTTTCTCCTCTCTTTTTTCATTTTTGTCAAATTTCAGTATCTAAGTCATATCAATCAAGAAAATATACTTTTACGTCACAACGTATCTTTTTACAACAATGAAACACGAGCATTTCATTCCATTTCTTGGTTATTTTAGAAACTAACAAATACTGAGTCCTCATTTATGAGTTCATAAAATACAAGAACTTAAGAGAAGCACTTGAAAGGATTCAGACATTCGTAGTCTAGGCCTACTATTGATAGAACTAACTATGGGAGAAAAAGCAGGACAAGGTAACATGCACAAAGAAAATGTTGATAATTGGCTAAATTCACGCTTTCAATAAGAAAAACATCAGATAAAAGATAATGAAAATATGATAATTCAAATATAGACTCATCCCTTCATTACTATGAGAAATCATAGAAATTGCATTCTACTGCATAAATCATAATGCAAACAGCATGCCAAAAATTTCTCATGTATTGAAAAGGATCCATCATGTTGTTTTCTTGGAAGACACTCATGAGAGGTTCTAGTTCCAATGTTAGAGCAAGGGAAAAGAGCTAGAGAATGCAAGAAAATTGTGAGATTTTTTTTATACCAATGAACATAAATATTGCCAGAGACTATTGACTAGTTATGTTTATTTGTGCTTCCTCTATTACGCATGGTTTCGTGGATTACAGTATGATAGTATTTTTTTAGTATAAAAGGTGTTCACGATTGAAGCAAAAGCTGGTGATAACTTAGAACATCAACAACTTCATCCTTACAAATGGGGTTATGTCAAAGCTAAGGTGTAGGTTGATCGAAAACATTCACTCTTGTCTTGAGATTGTCTTATCTTTGCCTATTTATTTCTTTAAAAGTTACTTAAAAAATGAAAATCGATATAGAGACTAACATTAATAAAGAGGAGTACGGCTTAGGCAGACCTGAAGACCTGACCCAAAAAGAAAAAAGAGTACGGTCCAGACAGATCTGAAGGACTGACCCAAAAAAAGAGTATGGCCCAGGAGAAAAAGAAATGGAGGGAAAAAAAATGTAAGGTGAATATTGAGAAACTCAATTAAGTCTCACATCAAATAAATCAAAGGTGGATTAAGGGTATGTGTGTATATATATATAAGTTGAGTCTTCACCACATTAGGTTAAACTTTGTGGTGGAATAACAAGACTTATATCATGTGCCCTTAATTCCTAAATTCCAACGGATGTTTATGAAAGCCTAATAAGAATTTCAAATGGATAAAAGAGCACTGACACATTCTTTTCTAGTTGGAAGAGAAATAGGAGGATCATTTTGACATTTTGTGTTGTTTGATATTCTTTAAATTTGTGTTCTCTTGGAATCAGAACCCCAAAAACGTTTAAAAAATGTTTTTTTGCATAAGACGAGATAATATCCCCGCTATATACTGACCCCTTATGATTTACAATTATTTAAAAAAAAATAGAAACATGAACTAATGATGTGACCACTCCTAACTCATTGGCAAGGAAAAAGACCAACAGCATAAATTGACGAATTTATTGAAGAAAAGAAAGTCAACTGAGATGAAGAAATTTTCATGAGCTTCTTCGTTTGCAAATGTATTGATGAGCATCCTAGTTGACCAAGAGTAGAAGAAGACAAGATATGTCAATGGTCCAATTGTCAATGTAGTGTTCATCACAATCAACTATAAAAAATATTTAAATCATAATGCATGGAGTTTAATATTAGGCTTGTAGACCAGCTATAATATGATTTAACTTGTATATAATTATAACAATAATTAAAAATTATGCACTCATATTGGTTGAGCCAATCACATGATGCAGTTGAATAAGCCTCCACCCAGGATTATCCATATTTTTTAATGAATAATGCGATTACTATTAAAATTGGAAAGGATATGAATCCTGATCATTATTATTAGTGATACTTCACAAATTGGCTACAAGTGGCATTTATTTTATTAAATTTTAAGATGCAAATCAATAAAATGCTTTAGCATCAATTCACTTTTTTTAAATGTCTCTTTTACTATTATAATTACACATACTTGGACTAGAATATATGAAAATTGCAATTTCTTTGTCTTAGTATGTTCTAGTTTATAATATTCAATATAAGATTCAGTTAACTAATTTGAAGATAACAATAAAAACTATGTAAGCCATGTAATTTGGTCAAATGTTACATGACATTTAAAAAAGGAAGAAATAAATTTATATACATCATTTTATATGAATTTATAAGTCAGACAAATTGGCTTAGAGAAAAATGATAACATATAACTTTACTTCCTTATGTATAAAAAAAAATGATAACATATAAGATATAAGATATAAAAAGTATTTTATAAATCAAGACCCAGCCCGAAAAAATTGAGGACTACATGTGGTGCCATAATATATTGTATTTAAAATATTGTGTAATAAAAAAATTTAGGGGCGGGAGACTCCAGTGGATTAGAGTTGGAGGTCATACCCTTGACTTGTTGGGGAGTCCAACCCTTTTTTTATTTTTGGGAAATTTGCAGTTTAGTCCCTGGTAAGGGAAATTAATACTGGAAGGTCCCAATACATTCCAAAATAATTATAAAGTCCCAGGGGCCCTTTCCTGCAATTGTTTGCTTATCTTCAATGACTATTTTACCCTCATAAGATGAAAGCATAGTCCCCCTGTAGGGATCAGTGAGATGGCAACCATCTTTAATGAGGGCAAAATGGTCATTGAAGTTAAGCAAACAATTGCAGGAAAGGGCCCTGGGACTTTATAATTATTTTAGAATGTATTGGGACCTTCCGGTATTAATTTCCCTTACCAGGGACTAAACTGCAAATACCCCTTTATTTTTTTTAAAATAGTGTGTAATGTGAATTATTGAAATAATGTTATTATTTTAAAGATTTGTATTATAGTGCAAACCACTAAATTCATTCACTCTCCTGTCCTTGACAATGGAATAGGATCATTTTAGTTTTTTTAATTGAACAGATAAAATGAACTAAATTAGAAAGCAGTGTTTACAAGTCATAGAAAGCAGTGTTTGATATTTATTTCCTACTACTATAATTCCTCTCATTTGAAATATTGTAGGATGAAATCAAAATAAGAGTATTACAAGTAATGCGCCAATTTGAGTTCGCTGGATCAGTTATTACATGTTATTTTGCTCATATGAACAACTCCAATATAATTCAATAAATTCAAATTCAAATAAATTGTACAATAACAGTAATTGGTTCTAGAAACAAATCGTCGATGACAATGGTAAAATGAAAATTTATTTGAAAATAAAGGACAAAAAATATTTGAAGTGCAATGCATAATATTGTAACATCCCAAAAATTTTAATTAAAGATAATACGAAATTATTGAGGTGTCATCAAAGAAAATTTAAGTTTTAGATAGAGGAATTTATGATATTTGGAATAATTTATTGATATTAAATCTTAATTATCTTAGATTTTAAAGAAAATTTAGTCAAAGGAGTCAAATGGAATTAGAAACATTCCTGAAAAGTATTCTAAATTCTAGATAAGAGTATGATGGAGAGAAAGGCGTGTATTGATATATATACAAACTTTTGGGTTAGACATATAATTAAGAATAAACAATAGGGTAATTAATGGTAATATTCCCTAAAGTATATATATATACTCATCTCTTCTTCCTCCCCTAAACCTAGCCGCCTCCCCCTTCCCTCATTTGACGTCCCTCCCTCCTCCTACACCCCTCCGTTCGAAACCTCATCTCAGCCTCCTCCTCCCCTGCGACGCCGGCAATGGAAACGGCGGCGGCAAAGGGGGTGGTGGCAAACCTCAACTCCTTTTCTTTGCTTCTTCTACCTCAGCCGCTTATTTTCTCCCTTCCTCACTTCGTTTCCTTTCGGCTCCGGTGAGTTTCACGGTGGTGCCGACCACCCATAGCTCATACAACACCAAAACCAAACTTAGGTAACTTTACTCCTCAGATTCATACCCTTTTTCTTTCGTTTTTGGGCGATTTGGAGAGGAATCCGAAATTTGGTTTAGGGATTTAAGTTTTATAAGTTTGATTATGAGTCTATATGAGTTATGAAAGGGTCCTACATGTTTGGTTTCTGGAATTTCTACTTCTTGCTTTGTTTTGCCATGCATGTGCGCTTAAAAATATGTTTTACATTGCTTTACTGCTATGGCCAAATGGAATTGAAGCAAAATGAAGAATCTTGTTGCATTGGGTAAACGGAATTATGGAAGAAAAGTATTGATTATGTGGATTTTCGGTTATATGTAAAAGAGGTGTTTAATTGTGAGATTTAAGGAATATGTGAAATGACTAATATTGGTTATGAAATGCTTTTAATTTATCGCAGTAGACTTCTCCTTTTGTTTGGTGTTAATGGATTGACAAATTGGATATGAGTGATAGTCATGGAGTGGTATAAATGCTTGGGTTATTTCGAAGTAATGATAGTAAAGTACTAGTAGTTGTTGTGTTATTTTGCTGCTGAAATTACAATTATCTACACTGTTAGTGCAGCAGTTTAAATGCACAATTTCAATGACTTTGTGACAATTTATTATTGTGAGTATTGCTCAATGTTGTAGAATGTAGGTTGGCTTGTGTGTGGAATATTTGTATATATATATGAGTTCATTAGAATTAGTAATATGGCTTTGTATGTTGATTGTGACATTGTTTGGAACTTGAATGGCTTTGCCATGTTTCTATTTGAATTTATGCTTGGTGACTTATGCATTTAAATGTTGTTGTTGAAGCCATGGCTATATGGCTATGGTTTAAGTATTGAAGTTAATGTAAATTGTGATATGTGTGAGAGATTATATGTTATATCATAGTGGCATGTCTGGATTCTCTGTACTGGCCGAAGGACTGTTGAAATGAGAATGACGCAAAGGGTGATTTAAGTGTTTTATATGCATGTATATGAAATTTCATGTTTTATTCTCCTTTCTTTTAGGGTTGAACTGATTCTTGGCTTGGGGAACGCTTAAACTATTGTTTATGCATGTTGGAACTAATTTAAGTATTGTTTTAATGTAACTAAATGATGTACATGATATTTTGAAAGACCTAGAGATGTTATCTAAATATGAGAATGTGCTAATTTTGCTGTTTCTTGACTGCTTGGGCACTTCATTTGAAAATGGAAGATCTATGGCAAATCTTTACTTGATTGGTGTTTTATACAAGTATAGGAGTGTATGATGTGTGTACATGATCTAAAATTTGATTGTAAAGCTTGATTACTAACGCAAATTACAGCCTTATGAATCTAGCTGTTTTAATAAACATACCTATATAAATATATTGTTTTCAAGACCCTTAGATGACAATTTGATTAGCCAAGTGCTAGGGTATGATAAATATAGTTGGTAATGGCTAGTATGTAAATATGAAATTGGTAATTATAATGTATGGTTTTATTGGTTGATGTTAAATGCATGTAGCTAATTAGAATGGAGGGAACAAGTAAATAAAGTCGTGTACATTTTGATTGTCAACTGGATATGGCTTCTTGCATATATATGTGATTAAATGTTATATTGTGAGGGGTGAATTGCCTTCCTTGTAATGGTGAATCGTTGTTGGAGATTTTAGCCAAGTTTTGGCTTCTTTGAGTAAATTGATGTTGTTTCTCTTCTTGATTAATTGATAATAAGCTTGTTTGTTAATGTAAAGCTAAAATGTGAATGAATGATGTGTACTACTCTTTGCAACTGAAAGCATGTTTTGTGTGGATTGTTTATGCTCAATTGAAGAAGAAAGAAAAACTAGAAGAATGGGTAGTAAACATAAAAAGAATGGGTAGTAACTTCATAGAACCGAGAGAGACGTGTTATACATTACACAAATATAAGCATGGTTGTTTACCTTATTATTACTCTTATGTAATAATAGGTGAATCGAGTAAGGAAGCGTAAGGAAGAGTAGCAAAGTGCTAAAGGGCGACAGGTAATCACACTTAACCTTGCTATAACAATGAGGGTGATGTTAGCTGGGATTTTTAAAATCCTTTCTCACCCTCTATATATATATTATCTTTAAAAAGTTATTTTTATATAAAACATGCTATCGAGTGTCTTTCAAACACGATTTTTTTTATATAAAGGACTGTTTTACATTTTATATATATTATCCTGGTGGTGGTGGTAGTTCTGGAATAGTGTGATATACAAGTACCGTATTCTGACGTGATTTTGAAAGGGTTGAGATATTGAAAGGGATTGTGAAGAGAATTGTGATTGATATATTGAATATTGTGGATATGATATTGACAGGAATATGGTGAGCATTGCATGACACTGCTTTTTATGTACCATCGCGTGATGATAACTGTCGATTGGCCGATCGACAGTTACTTGTACTGATCCTTTTCGGACTAGAGACAGGGGATCATGGGTCTACTTACTAGAGAAAGTAAGTGACCTACGGTTGTTTGACATTAAAGAGTCCAACCGTTCCCGTTCTGCAATGGAAACAGAATTGGGGTTCCCTCTCTGGAGATTGCCAGAGAGGGAAATTGTCCCTCATTATAGAGAGGGGCACAGTGTCAAATCATATAGTGAAGATTAGATGTTTGAATGCACCGTGATGGCACAATGCATCTATAAGTGAGTGTGAAAGTTGATGTGGCAGTATTATTTGATTGGAGGATATATGGGATGAAGAAGTGGATTATATATATATATATATATATATATATATATATATATATATATATATATATATATATATATATATATACATATTACTGATTTTAAACTGTGGCACTCTTTAGACGCCCTCGCTACCGCACATCTCACTGTTATAGTGAGTTAAGCGGTGATTACTGGGACAAATTGTCTCATCCCACGATTACTCACATTTTTTCAGGTATTCATGCACAGGCGCGAGCATCAGGAAAGGGAATTAGGTAGTAGAAGTTATATAGTTTATTTGGAATTGTATATTGTCAATTTGTATAGGTCTGCCTGCATTCGTTTCCGCATGTATATATATATTTATTGTTTAATATCAATTAGTTCTGTTTATTAACCATGTTAGGCAAATCCTTTCTAACATGGTTAACTTTTAATTATCCATGATAGTATTCTTATTGTATTAGGCAATTCTTTTCTATCATGGATAATGTATAAAATGATTAGAAAATTCTTTTTCTAACTATGATAGAGATATTGTTAATATGGAAATTCCTTTTTCTATCATAGTTAGTAATGAGATTAATGAATTAAAATGGATATCTTAGTTTAATTAGGGAATTAGTAACAGTATGTTACATTTGAGTTGCCATATAAATTCACTTTGTGTGGCTTTTATCCAAGACACTTGTTATCCCATGAAATTCTGTCCATGAGGACAATAAATGTAATCATTTTAGTATTGATAATAACTCAAATGTAATAATTCAGGTCCAAAGGGTAAATCTAGTAGTGAAAGTAGCAATAAAGTTTGTACCAAGATCCCACAATAATGATATCAACATCATCATGTCTCAATCCCTTTTATAATTAATAAGAGATTATTCGTAATTTTACTTCAGCAGTATTCTCACATGTAGAACTGCAAAAGTATCATAGAAAAATCTTGAAATCATGCCCATGACCAATCGAAAAAAAAAAGAGTTATAATAGAGTTGGATACTTGGATGTGATTTATCATCTTTTCTGATTGTCTTTGGCACAAGACAGTGGCATGCATTGTCGCAAATTTATGGATCTCTCTCTCTCTCTCTCTCTCTCTCTCTCTCTATAATAGATATATAGACACACACACATATATGGTGTTACATAGAAAAAAGAGATGTGTTTCAATTTTACCATATTTATCGGTGATAATACATGAAGGGTCTATTAGATATGAAATTCTTAGGTGAATTCATTTCGTCACCTCATTTGTTGTTTCTTTCAATCACAACCAAACACGTAGGATATGATATGAATATTATAATATGATAAGACACTCTAATAGGCTAAAAAAATTTGATGTTAGATACTCTCTCTGGTCCTAAATATAAGACCTAATTGACTTTTTTTTAAAAATCCTTAAAAAGAGAAAAATAAGTTAATTATAAATTGATTTACCTAATTTTTTCCCTTAAACTAGTTTATTTTACTTATAAACTAATGGATAATCTAAAAATATATCAAATATGTCATGACTTAATAGACTATTTGCAACCTTAACCTCTCCAAAAAAAAGTTATCTAGGTCCTATATTTAGGACCGGAGGTAGTAATTTTTTCGAAAAATTTGTAAGTTAAGAAAGCACAATATAATTTCTTTATGTGACAAGTAATTGTATTAGGGTGCCTAAGCATGCAAATCATAATATTCATGTCATATTTCACGTGTTTGCTTGTGATTAAGAGTGGACACCATACGTGAGGTGGTGAATCAAATTCATCTAAAAATTTATTTTATTCCATTTGGAATAAGGGGAGAATGAAGAATATAAGAGAAGTTTCATCAAGTTCTAAGAAATGAAGGAGAGGGGCTAAAATTTTAAATGAATTTTTCTTACCCTTTGATCTCTCAAATTCTCTTCATTAAAACTTTTTATTATCTGTTTTCTCCATTTCTTTCAAATTAAACTCACTAAAAGCACCCTTTTACTCCCTTCTTCTCTTGACAATAAGATCATAAAGGGAAGGTGAAGAATTATGATACATATTTGAATAGGGATGAAGTTGAAATTTCATTCAACTTTAGACAAATTTAATTAGTTTAATTGTAATGTACTCCTCAATTCGTAAAAGTATTTAAACCTGACTTATATATTTTTTTGAATAAAAAGAGCAGACATTGATTAATAAGCTAATAATACAAGTAAAATCGAATATATGATCGTATAGGAAAACTCTCATGTCAACTCACTTGGCTATAAAGTAGTTGACAAAGTCACCCATATATCAATAGGAGAGGAATGTATTACTATATGCCCCAAGTTTGTTCTATCACCACCTTCTCATCTCTTGTTTCAATCATTAAGGCATAAAAGAACCACATAATTCTTTTTCATATGTACCATCAATCTCCCCTCCAAGTTGCGTTCCACATAATTATTATCTCCTGTTAATGCCTGTCCTTGTTCTTTACATATATGCATCTCAAAATCAACCTACATTATCCAAAAATTATGCTCCCCCAATATAATACTCCCTATCTCATTTTAATCACATAAAATTACAAAAATGAAATACAATTCTCATGTCTTCAATTTTTTTTTTAATAATAACGACTGTTAAGTATAAACTATGAGAAATAAGGCAATTTGTTTATGACCCGTGAATAACAAAACTCATTTTTAATCCTGTTATATATGTACATTGACGTTTCCGCATGTTATCCATAAACTTGTATCCATAAACAAATTATCATAAATATATTTTCAAGAAAATGCCGATTACACATTACGGGCTGCATTTGCTGGACCTCATCAAACACTGTATTGTTGGGCTATAGGGGATAAAGTTGCTTAATCAAGGACAGGCTGGACAGTGAAGTATCTATGGGCCTGAGACTTTACACAACTATATAGATAGAATCATTTCAAGGCACGAATAGTTTCCTTCAGTTTCTATGTGTTTTTATTTTCTTATTAAATTCTATAATTTGACTATACCAAAACAATTGATTTCTACACAAGCGTTAACAATGTGTCACGAGCCCCACGTTAAGAGGAGGTTTCTTAATAAAAGGATCTTTGAAGTCATTTGTTCCCAACATTAATAGCTAGTTTTTGAAGTCTATTTCTCTGAAAAAGTTGTGATTATTATAGCGGTGCTTCCAATTAAAGACGGCTAAACGAAGAGGTCTATCTACAAAAGGTTCTATAAGAGGGGCTAACTAATAAAAAGATTGAGTAAATCGTTGAGTGAACAATCTTAGAACCTCCACCAATTTATCAGAGAAGGCTACATGTGAAGGGTTTTGATTAGAGGAGATAAATGACAAAAGACCAAGTAAAGTTTCATAGTGTGGAGCCATTGGTACGCCGGTTTTTGAGGGGGTGTATTGAGGGGCTTTATAAGCCCTTGTTTTTCCAACTGCAATGACTAACTTTTGGAATGTGTCCTTTGAACAGATCAAGTTACAATGAAGCATACTAAGCTGTTTGAAGGATTCAATGGCTGTATAGCTTCTTTCTTCAATAAACATGTGAAGGATTCAGCCAAAGTTATGTAACCCTTCATAAAACTCCAATAGTATGCCGCAAGTCCAAAAATATCCAAGCTACTTTATCGACTTAGGTTCAGGAAAGTTAGCCACTGTTTTGCGCCTTCAAGGGATCCGTAGGCACCTTCCATTATTAGATTATATACCAATTTATAAATTAAGTAAATTAATTATTAAAATCACTTAAAAATATAAAATAACTTAAAAAATTAATTATGCCTTATATTTAGAATTGGACTACTAATTATTCTGATTGAAGATGTAAATTTAAAAATGTAGATGACTTAGATTATTAATATAGTAATGGGTTAAATCTTTTAGTCCTTCTAGTATGCTCCCAATTAAGTTTTAATTCACAATCATAAAGTTTAAAACTAAAGGTTTTGGTTGACCAAATTTTATTTCATTCAAAAAATTGCTCTCTATATTTTTTTATAAAAAATATATGGACCATTTCACCAATAAAAGAAGTTGAACTTGAGATATCAAAATTAAGATGAAAACAAAAGGCATTGATCACTCCATTTCACATAACGTTATATGAAATGAAGCTTCCTTTGCATATAAGAAGCCCCAGGCATCGCACTACCTTTACGAAGCTTCCTGCTTCATTTTAAAATGTAAATCGTGATTGTAACAAATGATTTTGCAGTTAAGTAGCATGTAGTTTCCATAAGGTGACACTTGTCTTAGACCTCCACTCAAATGAATTCATAGCTGTAAACTTGTATAGCCAGAGTCCAAATCTTCACTATTTCAAAAGCTTGTGTTAGAAAGTGGTTCATCAATTTTTCTGCAGGAAACCAACCAATATCTTTTATTAATTGCCAGGAAATTTTATTTTATCTTTATTGTATATGACTTTTCTTTTTTTCCCCTTTTCGGTAAGTTGTTTCTTCAAGATTTTTAAAGGCTATTTTCTAGTTATATTTGTTCTATACTTCTATATGTTTTGGATATTTGTAAAATTCATAATTATTTAATATCGCTTAATAACCCATTATTAAAAAAACTTCCATAACGTATCGTCACATGTTGGATCTTACATGAAATTTCTCTAGCAAAAAAAGGATCTTACATGAAATTTCAGCTTGTCAGTACCGTAATTTCATTCGAATAAAATATCAATCCTCTAGTTGGATTTTCTGGATCAGGCGCCTGTATCACTTTTGAAAATTTTTTATATAGTTCTTAAAAATCACATTAAAAGAATTTAATTTAGATGAGGTATCACATAATTGTAATCACCTAGTTACAAATTACTTTTTGTCAAGTCAAAAGTTATTATTCATAGAGGCTCATCTAAATTTATATGCATATATCCTCCTTTTGAAATGTGATATTAATTATTATTTGACATAAGAAGGTCACTAAAAGAATGGGTTTCCTAGACCCGCCTAGCTCATTGAATGTTTATTTTCATATTAACCAATTTAATTTGCCTTTAATTTAGGTGCTTTGAAGCAAAGGTTAGAGTAGGCCCGACTCAAAGATAGTGTATAATTTATAAAGGTACTTAGATCTCACAAAATAAAAAAGAACTGCATCTTATAAGTCAGCCCTTTTACCGAACCTTAAGGAATAAGTCAGTGCCTTTGCCAAACCTATACGAATAATAATGAATCGACCTTGAGATCTTCTTTTAATGTAATTCTCCCACTCTTTATCTTAATTATAAAATGGGTTAAGAGTCAAATCTAACACTCTACTATTGTCAAAAGTTCACCCAACATAAACAAGAATTGGATAGCTCAATTGTAGCACACATCTTTTAAAAAATGGCTCAAATCTAGCATTTCCGTCAAATTTAACGAGTTTGACCGTTAAGTTTGACCCGATCATGACACGTCACGCGCCACGTCACCCAGTTTTGTCACGTCACCCAATGGGCCCATTTACTATTCATTATTGGGCGACGTGGTGGGTGACGTGACATGATCGGGTCAAACTTAACGGTCAAACCCGTTAAAATTGACGGAAATGCCAGATTTGAGCCATGTTTGAATAGATATGTGCTACATTTGAGCCATCAAATTCTTGTTTATGTTAGGTGAACTTTTGGCAATAGTAGAGTTAGATTTGACCCTTAACCCTTATAAAATTAATTTAACTTTTTCATAACTTAAGAAGAATGCATAATTGATCACTTAAAACTATCTATAACTATCTTTTTACATTAAAATTAATTTATTATATTTATAAATTAACTTATAGTTTAATTATATGTAGCATATATTATAATTTATGGGTTTTATTTACTTCCCTAACTTAACAAAAGTCAAAATGATACTCCCCTATCCTTATTACTCAATTGATTTTAGTCCAATATATAAGAGTTCACCTTTGATTGATTAATTCTCTCATTATAAGACTTCAAACACACAACCATCTTTTACATGTTTTCTTAATAAGTGCATTTTGACGGTTGATCTATTATATTATAGACTGTAAAGAGTATAACTATAAGACATCAACTATCAATTCTTACAAACCAAGGAATTGTAGTTGGGTCCTTAAATTAAATCTAAGGTCAATTAACCATTTTTCAGCTTCATCCCTAATTAAATGATAAACTTCTTAACCATTTTAACTAAAAAAAAAGTCTTATATATAGGACCAAAAATTCTTTTAGATAGTGCCTACAAAAAAAATGAAATACTCCCTTTGATATAATCTAAAATCTATTTGTAGAGATGATTTCTGTACTAAGTACAAAGCTTATTTCTAACATGTATCCATTTTCCCCCAAAGTAATAGCCTAAGGGTGTGCTTGGATGGAGGGAAAATGGGAGAGAAAAGAAAATGGGAGAGGAAAAAGGGGTGGGGGAAGTATTTTCCCTTGCTTGAATTGGGAGAAAATGGGAGAGGAAAGAAAAGGGGAGGGGAAAAGTGGGTGGGCCACATGCCCCATTTTCCTTCCAAAATGGAGGGATTATAAGAGAGAGAAAAGTTGCACAACATTGTCCAATAACCATGTCCCACCTCACCCACTCATTTTCCTTCCTTTCTATTTTCCCTCATCCATCCAAGCATGATGAGGGATAACATTTTATCTCTCATTTTCTCTCCTCACATTTTCTTTCCTCTCTCATTTTCCCTCCATCCAAGCAGACCCTAAACAACAATCAAGTAAGAGAGGGGAGATAGAGTTAAGTTATATTCCCTCAGTTCTTAAATATAAATCACTTTAAAATTTGATTTTATACCTAAATATAAGGTCAATTTCTAATCGTTTCCAATTTTCCCAAATTAACCTTCATCATGCTCATAAATAATAAATATACAAGAGAAAAAGGAAAGTGGGAACATATCTACATAGAGTGAATTAGTAATATCAAGGCACAACAATGAAATTAACTGGACTCCTTAATCTAATCAAATTATAGATTAACAGGAGAGGCTTGTCGGTGAGGCAATTTTTAAGCCTATAAATTTACATTAACATCCTTATAATCTCCGAACTCAGCTTTGAGGCAACACTCACATCTTCTTCCTCCACCGGCGATGGGAAGCCACGACGACGGTACGCTCTCTTCTCCTTCTCTCTCTCTCTCTCTCCTCCCCACAAATAAAGTTCATTCCTTTTTCACTTTTTCTCAATACCCACATCACTAATTCCATTTTTTTATCATTGCATCAGCTCAATCTTCATTTCTCACCAACAAATCCGGCAAGGTCTTCGTCGCCGGCCACCGCGGCCTCGTCGGCTCCGCCATCGTCCGCAAGTTATCTCAACTGGGTTTCACCAATCTCGTCCTACGCGCCCACAACGAGCTTGATCTCACGCGCCAATCAAATGTTGAGTCCTTTTTTGAATCTGAAAAACCCCAATATGTAATAATTGCTGCTGCTAAAGTTGGTGGAATCCATGCTAATAACACATACCCTGCTGATTTCATTGCTATAAATCTTCAAATTCAAACCAATGTTATTGATTCTGCTTACCGTTATGGTGTTAAGAAGCTTTTGTTTTTGGGGTCTTCTTGTATTTATCCTAAGTTTGCACCACAGCCAATTCCTGAATGTGCTTTGCTTACTGGTCCCTTAGAGCCTACTAATGAGTGGTATGCTGTTGCTAAGATTGCTGGCATTAAGATGTGTCAGGCTTATAGGATTCAGTATGATTGGGATGCGATTTCGGGTATGCCGACTAATTTGTATGGTCCTTGTGATAATTTTCACCCTGAGAATTCTCATGTTTTGCCTGCTTTGATGAGGAGGTTTCATGAGGCTAAGGTGAAGGGTGCCAGGGAGGTGGTTGTGTGGGGGACTGGGAGTCCTTTGAGGGAGTTTTTGCATGTCGATGATTTGGCCGACGCGGTTTTGTTTATGATGGAGAGGTATAGTGGGTTGGAGCATGTTAATGTGGGGAGTGGGAAGGAGGTGACTATTAAGGAGTTGGCTGAGTCAATGAAGGAGGTGGTTGGATTTGAGGGTGATCTTGTTTGGGATACTTCGAAGCCCGATGGAACTCCTAGGAAGCTCATGGATAGCTCGAAACTCGCTGCATTAGGTTGGACTCCAAAGATTTCGCTCAAGGATGGGCTTGTTGATACCTACAAGTGGTACTTGGAGAATGTTAAGCTATGATAATGTAGTTTATTAAGTGGAATGTGGCATATAAAGTTCATAGGCACTTGTGCTTTCGTCATATGGAGTTTTTTTCAGTTCTATTCTTATAGAGCCAATATGATTAATGATTATGTATCAATTTATGAGGAATCAGTTTGTTAATGCCAGCTTGTTTTATGTTGTGATATTTTGACAATCAATTGAGCTATCTTTTGAAGCTTTGAATTTAATCTGATCATTTCAATTGTTGTTGGCCATGTAGTGGGATAAGGCTCTGTTGTTGTAGTTGTTGGCACTCAATTGCTGTGTTTTAGGCTTAAGTTTTGAGTTAGAAAGAAATAATTCTCCTGACGATCCATTTTCCTGCTTAAGTCCATTGTTTTATTTTCTTTCATGGCGTGTGATGTTGAAAAATATGTTGCAACTTAATTACAAATGCATATTGATAATTTACCAGAGTGTAGTGTCCTCTTCTTGGGGATGAGAATAGACGTATATGCAAATTCATGGGAACAAGTTCAATAGTCTATTGTTATTATTTTAAATTTGTTTCTTGAGGTTGAATTATATGGCGCACATTGCTAAACATAGGGCGGCTGCAAAATATGCGCTTTCTCTTTTCTTGTTAGCTTGTTCTGGCCCTTGGTAGGGTATAGGGATCAGTTTAATTGAACACTATAAATGTATGAGTGTTTGTTAATTGCTTTGTTAAGTTATTATAGAGTAATGTTAGTTTCTCCCTTTCATTTTTGAAAGATTTGGATACAATTACTTAATTAGCATGATCAAGATTTCAGTACGAAGCATATCCAATGTTTTAGATTAGCTGCAGCCAACTTCATAACTCAAACACGACGACAACAACAAAACTTTATCCCAACGACTTCATTACTCAAAGACAAAGCATTGAAATTGCTGGCTTAGTTATACCGAATTACCAATAGTTTTTGCTTTAATTGTAAGGATTTCTTAGGTAGCACAGGATGGTAAGACTTATTTCTCTATCCATAGCTTGAAGTGGTTTTGTTGGATGCACATATTCTGAAATACGGTATTTTGGGTAACCAATAGGTGTGCCCTGGTTTGGTTCATAACTCCGGATTCTGGAGATTTCTTATGAAATCTTTTCTGTGATTCAAGAATGGGATAAATGTAATCTGTTCCTGAACCGTCTTCAGTCTATGTCATAAGTTTAAACTGGATCTTTCTTCAGCAGGATGTTTAAAATTCTAATGACACTGAATAGGGTGATCCTGGTTGTTTCCCATCTCACCGCATCCAATATGGGATGATTTGGTCATTTAGCAACTCAGCTTGGTCTTAGTTGCCCAATGAGCTGAATTTTATGGTTAGTTTAGGTTGGTTAATCGAATGACGTTTGACTTGCATGCTTATGTTGAGAAAATGACTTTCATTTTCCTTGAAAAATTTAGTGGCTTGCTGATTCAATTGTACGTAGAAAGTACTCAAAATGTCGAGGATATGAAAATGACATCCGCCAAGCTGCATGGACATTGATCCTGGGGCAGTTTAATTCAATGATTGCAACAAAAGGTGGAACTCTTTCCTTGTTCATTAGTTCAGGCTTTAGCAAATTATTATGGTAATATGCTTTGCTGCTGCTTTAACAATCGCTGAGTGTTGAAGTTCTCTTTAGTTGGTTCTAAACCAATCTCTTTATAATTGCACAGTTAATCAGTATTATCTTTTATTTTTAAGATGATCTATATTAAGGCAAAACAAAAGGTAAAAAAGTGTGATAATCTACTATTTAGCTTTCATCAACTCAATCACAGTTGGTTTTCTTATATCTGTTGCTCAATAATGTTAGACTGGTGGGCTTTTCAACTTAAACTAGCTCTTGGGTTTCATGTCTGTAACAGTTAAGGCCTCAATGACAGAAATTCCAAAAACCATAAAAAAGGGCACATTTAAGAGAGAACAGAATGGTTTTGTGGGATATAGTCACATTCAAATCAAGGAAAATTCTTTGGTGGGTGTTTTTTTCCTCAAACATGGAGTGCAACCAAAATATACTGTAATAGTAACAATTCGTAGTTTGATTTTAAAGGGAAAGATATATGTACCACCTAGGAAGTTCTAGTGGCTAGATTAGTATAGATTCACGATAATCTTCCAATTCCCATATAGGGGGCTATGTTTGTACGCTTAGACTTCCTTAATTTTCTTTGAAGCCATGTGACCTCACTGGATAAAAGTCCAAACTGGCTGCTGAGTTGAACAAAGGACAGTTTATGTTAGGCTAAGCAACTTTTTTTTATATGTTAAAACGTCCTCAGTTAGAAATATTATTTTTTTAATAAGTTAGAAATATCATTAAATACAAAGATAATAGACAGATTTTCTTTCTTGGGCTGGAGAAAAGAAATCTGCATACAACAGAGGCTTAGTAAGACAGTAGGAAGAAGAAGAGTATGGGGAAGAGGTCATTGTTGGTACAAAGTACATTTATAATTGCTGCCACCTTTCTTTGCTTGCAATCAAAAGAGCTCATTCATTATTCTCAATTCTTGCAGATGGGTAAAAACTTCCAAATAATGTTAATAGTTTTATAATAGGGACCCTGGTGCGCATTTATGACTTCTGGAACAACTTCACATGTGATCCATTTATGTACATGTGGATTGTGGATCTCCCTTCAAGAACCAAAAAAAATAAAATAAATAAACACAAGCAATAATTTTTGACACGCTCAGTAATATCTTGGGGAAAATTTAATCCCCGAGAAAGATCAAACTCGACATAATAATCCCAAACAAGGAAAGTTCGTATACTTTTGTCTCTGCATTGTATGTTTGCCTGCTGCAATACTTTGCCATACAAGAACAAAGATCTCTAATATCTCTATCGCTTAGCTCAACAAAAATCTCTATCGCTCACCTCAGCACAAGGTCCTACTCATGCTGCTATATTGTCATCTCTCATTCACTCACTGTCTCACTTCAATCACATTTTCTAAGGTGATATAAATAAAAAAAAGAATATGTTGAATTTTTTTTCTAAAAGCATTTTTGGATTAATATAATTGTTAGTTCTTATAATCTGATCAAATTTTGGAATTTGGTACACATGGTCTCAAAAGTTAGCTAATAAGTTTAACAATGGATCCAATTTTTAGTATTTGATAGCTAAATTTAAGCCTAGCCCGAGTTCAGAAAGGTTAAGACCATCTATTTGAAATGAAATTATATGGATCAAACCCAAAATTTGATAAAGTTGAACAAATCAACCACAATGTTGACCCAATAGCGTTAGTTTTTTTTTTAGAAAACTACTCTACAAGTCTATATCAAAATCTATATAACACACATTTTGACTTCTAATTCCTAAACATGCTATTCCAACAAAAATAATGTTACTGCATGAGTAATCAATAGAAATGATCATGAAAGTGTGAATGTTAGAAGGGAAATGAGATTCAAAGAACGAGGTCACGTTATATTGCTACAAGTACAAGTATTCAGAAGATGGGTCCTCTGGTGTTTAAGATCTGAACAACAATGGTTTAATAATATCATGACATGAAGGCCACGGTTCCCAAGAAAACACCAATATTAAAGATTTTGTAGAAGAGACAGAAGCAAAACACTGACATTAAATTTTCAAACGGTAATAAAACAGTGTTAGGATGTTGAAGGGTCTGCACAGGGGACCCCCCAAACTTTAAAGCATCACTGACCCAAAAAAATCCTACAGGATTAGGTTAGGTGTATCCCCATTTACTGCTGCACAAACCCAAAAACCTCAATGCCCAATAATAATAACTCTTGCTCACTATCTCACATAAAAAATTACCCATCAAGGCACTAAATTTTACTAAAATTCAAGAATCCACCCTCACCTTTACCACCACCATCATCGTCATCAGACAAATTGATATCAGAAGAAGAGATCAGAGCTGTGACATAGCAACATTTTGCTTTTTCAATATTTTCACAGATAAAAAAAAGCAAAAAATTCAAAAAAAAAAAATGATTTGACAAAAATCTAATCACTAAGCTAATAAAACCAGATTGAGCCGTCTAGCCAATATCACCACCACCACCATCAACACCAGCCTCATAATCAAGAGGGAAAGCACCACATGAAGAACAGCAACAACGAAAAGAAGAAGAACAACAATAACAACATAGTCATTAACTGAACCTTAGTAACATAATAAGCCCATTCTTGTTCCCATGAGCTAATAAAGCAACCCATTTTCCTCACAAGCATGAACCATTCTTGGACCCCAAAATCTCCAAAAGCCATAATAACAGTTCTCCACATTCTCTACTTCACTTCCTTCCTCTTCTTCTGCTGCAAATAAACACAACCCCACAATCTCATCATCAAATGTGACAAGTATTCCTCATCCTAGGATGGTTTCCTTTGTCTTATGATAAGAAAAGCAAGGAAATTTGAGGACTTTGGAAGTGGGTATTTAAGTGGGTATGAGAAAAAAAGTACAATGTGAGAGATTGAAAGGAGAGAGAGGAAAAGAGAATGGTATGTGTTGTTGGGTGTTGTTGGTTTGAGTTTGGCTTAAGCTGACCATAAAAATGCAATCTTTTGATGCATACAGAGAGAGAAGCAGATTAGCTAGATTTGCGCAAGCAACCTCTGTGTCTGTCCTATGCTTAGCTTACTCACTTCACTTCCTCTTCTCTTCTCTATCCTCCTTCAATTTCCATAATCCCACTCATACCCCTCTGTGCTATAAACTTTGGATTTTTATACTCATTTGGACACATTTCACCCTTCTCTTTACCTCTTTTTTTTATATGACAAAAATTAGATGAGTTGGGTCCCGGGGGTTACCAGGGTCAGAGCAAGCTTTCGGGCTAAAAGAGCACTTACAAATCGCACACCAACACGAATTCCTCAAATCGACGGAATTTGAACCCACAATCATATAGTCATCAAAATCTTTTACCAACTGGTTTCTTTTTTCCTCTTTTCTTTACCCATGTTCGGACCATTTCTTTTTTTAAAGTAGGAAAATAAAAGAAATGGGGTTCCAAATTGGAGTAGTGGGCATAATTGTAGGATTTTTCAAAAGTGGGTGATAATAATAACTCATATATTAAAGGGTCTGTGTGTAAATTTATTAATGCACAATTATCAATCATAAGGGTGCACACAAAAGTTTTCTTTTTTTTGTTGGCGTTTAATTACACATGAACAATTAGAATGCAATTTTGTCAATGCCCGTCAAATTTGTTATTGTTAATCATTAAAAGTCAACATTCTGAATAAACAAAATCTTATCCTTCAACGTCCAAAAATTGACACAGTCGGCCAAATTGCACCTATTCTAAGAAACATTTTTTAACGCTAACACTCCATAATAATTGTTCATTAGTCCTAAATATATCATTTGCATTTATTTTTTCTCAAATTTTTCTCAAATTAATTTTACTGATATTCCTTATACCTCAAATAATGTAAAAGTAAGATAAGGAGAATGGAAAATAAGTTAGATGATTAATGTTAATTAAGTTAAACAACTAAATTTGTCAAAGAACATAAGGGAATAACTATGTCTAACATGATGAAGTAATTTATGAAAATGTCTAATACTTCAATATAAAGGGGGTTATTAATTAAAGATAAGTGAAGTTTTTTAAAAGAAAAAAAAAGGTGAGTGTTCTATTTTGTGTCCGACCAAACAAGCAGCAAGGTCGAGGTGAAATTGTATCGAGACAAGCAACAAAGCCTAGAGAGAAGAGAGGAAAATAAAGGATGGAAAAGTGGCTCTCTTTCTAACATTCCTTTGGGGATTCATGTTTTGCCCTCTAGGGATGGTGAATGGTGTAGGTGGAGCTCGCTGGACCCGCCTGTACTGAATAACCCCTCTATGTTTTTTCCTTTACAAAAATAATTGTTGAAGGATTCCAATACATAGTTACATGAATTTTGTTTAACCCTGCTATGTACAAAAACATTCCATAAAAAATTCGAAATATTTAAATACCAGTATGGTGTATCGGATTTCAAAAGTATAAGAAATATGTCACCAACTTAATTATCATTTGTAAATTTATTATCTTGTTGATAATCCATTATACAAAGTTTATACTTCATGGCACGAATATGGCAATCGATTATATTATCCTAACAGCAAATAAAAGAAGTGGATGTCAACAAAGATTGATCCAGTTGGTAGAGAGTTCTGATTCATAACTAAGTGGTTGTGAGTTCGAATCTCGCCGATGTGTGAACCTGATAAGCGATTTGTAAGTATCTATAGTGAGCGCCCAAGACCAAACTCGCCTAAACAGGCTAAACTTTCTCTGTTAGAAAAACAAAGTGGATAAAGTTTTGGTGTTGGTAAACAGATAAAGACATATTTGTAATCGTGTATTCAAAGTGTTAATCTATTATATGGAATTTAGTAATCTATTATAAAATTTTGGTAACAAACAAAAAATTTGGTAAAGTTGTGGATACGATCCATATACCAAATAAGAGCTAATCATGGTGCCAATGTATTAGGGTTAAGGGTGTTCAACATTTTCTCACCTCGTCCTGTCCCGAGGCAAATTAGGACAGGACAAATTTCTCTTTGGGACGTGACAAGGTCGTCCCGATCCCGCCCCGTCCCGAGTACATATATATATGTGTGTGTTTATATACTTTTTTTAAAAAATCCATGTGTCATTTATACAATTTATGAGTATACATGACATTTTCTTATGAAAAATACGATCATAATAAAATTTTAACTTATTATGATGTATAATATGTATTATAAAATTGATATTGAACTAATTTATTTGTTTATTAAAAACATAAAGTGTCATATTCTTTTTTCACAAGTAGATATTTTTAATAAAAAAAGTTTCAAAATTTTTTTCGGGATTCCCACGATCCCAATCAGGGCGGAACAAAGTTCAGGATGGAAACCTCATCCTGAGCCTTTTTCGGGACGGGACACAGAACGTGGATGTCCCGATCCCGTCCCATGAACACCCCTAATTAGGGTCGATCGTATGCGCATCATATGGATTGATTTAAAATTGTAATAATTTTTTCTTTTTTCAAGCACACTTGATGATTGTGTGTCTGGCTCATTTCATTTCTCACTTACCCTTTCATGCTGCTCTCTCTATGATTAATGGGAAAGAGACTTAGAAGTTAGAACACAAATGATTTTTGTCTCACTGAATAAATATATGTTTTCTGATATTCAAAATTGTATTTTCATTCTTTCAGGATAAGGCGGTTCAATACATGAACCAATATTTTTTTAGCAAAAGAAACATTTCATTACTAATTCAACCAAATCAGTACAAGCCAAGACCAACATCAAAATAACAATAAGCAAACTACACAATAAACTCAAATAGTAAACTACACAGTATTTCTTCAAAAAAACAAACAAATCAGCCAACTGCCACTGTATATATATATATTTTCCATCCCCATCCAGTATTTGTTGAGACACTCATATTTTTAATTAATAAGGGTACATTTTACTAAAGACGTCCTCGACACAATTATTACGTTCACTTAATTTTATGCAACAATTTGATTTGCATGATTTTCGTAGCCCAATCTATCCATTTTAGAGGACATTTTCAATTTATTCACATGCATCAATAAAAACATTCAAAGGCATTTTTGTCATAAAATTCAATCGATGCACAATATTACTCTTATTAACTAAGGGTAACATTACCAAATTTAATCAATATAAAACATGTTAAATTATCTAACTAGTAATTCGTTTTTCATAACATCTAAAGTAAAATTCTTGGGTTATGAAAGTTAGTTAAAGTAGATTGATAAGAAGTAGTAGAATGATAAGCTTACACTAGTCAAAGTGCTTAGTTTGGTAACTATTTAATTCGGAGTCACGCTTTTAATTAATTGTTGCCGTATCTTGTTAAGGCCGATAATCTCCTTACAAAAGGAATATGATTAATATTAGGTGTTTGGAATAGGGTATATGAAGGGCTAAAGAGTCAATATGATTAATATGGGAGAAGTGGGGAAGGAGAGAAAGCTAGGTGCCCCGGATTTGGCGTATGAGAAGGTAATAATAATCAACAGAAAGAAAAGAAAAGTGTGCTTGAAAGCCAAACAGACATGTGAGTCCCTTTTCCCTTTTTGTGTTGTCTCCTCTTTTAGTTTCCTTCCATTCCTTCCTTCTTTCCTTCACACCCACCCTATCCCATCATTAATTTATAGTTCATTATAATAAACATACATGTTATCATGAAATAGCTAATTTATAGGTATGAAAAAGTAGTTTGATATCATTATTAATCCTGTTAGATTATGGAATTTCGGTTTTGATAAAAATAAATTCAAATAGTTTGTTCTAGGTCTACATTGTTATAATAAGGATTTGGTCTAAGTTGAAAGCTGACTTCATACTTTTAACTTGTTATTATCATGCTTTTTACAAAGTAAAATTAAGTTCTTATAAACTAGTAGGAGCATTTAGTTGAGTGACAAATGATTCATCCAACCTTTACTAAGATCGAGAGAGTGATACTTGTTTGGGGATAGAAAACGTTAAAAACTCATGGCTAGTTGTCCTTCCCATTGAGACACACATAATTAGTGATTCATATTAGTCTATAACCCCTTATGTGTCTAAAAGATGGTTTGTCTTAAGATATCTAACGAGAAATGAAAAAAGAAATTGAATTCTTATAAAATTGTATGGACGGAAACCAACAATTAAAAATTACATGAATTAAACCCAAAATTTGGTTGAATTACAAGGGAAAAAATGACATTAGCCCTAGAAGAATAGTTAAGTTATTATTTATAAATGTTTCGGTCCGTGGAATAGGTTGTTAAAATCTTAAATCATCATCCCCATTGATGACAATCCCCTTCAATATATATATATGGAATCAAAAGGATGATTTGAAAAAGAAAAATATATTGGGAGTTGGATCTTACATTTACTTTTGTACTAAAACAAACGAGCAGAGACTCCCGTGCGTTGCACGGGGAGATAAGCCTGTATGAAATTATATTTACTTTCTCATCATTACCTCTACTTTCCATCTCTTACCCTTTCCATTTCTAATTCTTTACTTTACTTTCTTACATCCAAACACATGTATATCATGAAAGTAGTAGAATATGAAAATAACAATGATCTAAAAAAGCCAAACTAATTTAAAACAAAATTAAGAAGTGACAAATCTTGTACAACATTAGTGAAACATAATATTCATGTTTCCCACGCTTCACGTGGTCTATTGACAATTATTAATAATCTACTAACATAGCTTAAATGATATAAAGTAGTAAGGGATAAATCTTTAGAGTAATCTATCAACATTTTAATATTCATACAACTGAAAATTGAAGGAATTATTAAAGGGTAAAGGTGCAAAAATATAACTAAACTTTACCCTAAATTGCATTTCTATGACTACAGTTTCGCAAGGAGCAAAAATACCACCAAACTTGGGATTGAGGTGCAAAACTATGATTTCCGTCAAATATGACGGTGTTGACCGTTAGTCTTCGACATGTAGGATGCTGAGTGTGCAATAATGACCATGTGGCATGCTGAATAGATTTATGTGGGGCCCACGATGAGGTTCCTTTTGTTATTGAAATCAATTTCTGATCTGATGGGGGGTAAGAGTGTGTTTGGAAGGGATGAAGAGGGAGGGAGGAAATTGTTTTTTACTATATGTGGGCCCCACATAAATCTATTCAGCATGTCACATGGTCATTATTTCACACTCAGCATCCTACATGTCGAAGACTAACGGTCAACACCATCATATTTGACGGAAATCATAGTTTTGCACCTCGATCCCAAGTTTGGTGGTATTTTTGCTCCTTGCGAAACTTTAGTCATAGAAATGCAACTTAGGGTAAAGTTTAGTCATATTTTTGCACCTTTGCCCATTATTAAAGGATAAAGTTTTCCTAAAATCTGCAATTCTCTAAGAAAGCTTAAAATTACAATTATATACTTCAATGAAAATTTGCTTCCTAATTCCCTAACTATAGTAGTTGAGTACTTTCTCCATTGCCTTCCCTTAAATGCAACATGTTTCTGAATTAGATTCTTTATTAAAGACCACATCAAGAAGAAACAATAAGACAGGACAATCCTTGACAACTCATGAATTGCCAAACACTGATTTTCCAAAGAGAAGGAAACCTGAAAGTGAGGATAACAAACAATTTTAGAAGAATTCTAAAAATTAGGGTGAAATGAGGATAACAAATATAAATATCTCTACATAAAAATGAAGCTCAACATTATTGCAATGCAAGAATTTTGATATTTGTAAAATTAAAACTGACATCAACCCTATGGAATTATGTGCGAATCAAGAGCCCTTCATTGTGTTACCTTGAATATATACAGAAAAAGGAAAATACTCAAATCCCATTAAATTAGAAGAGAAATCAGAAAAGAAAAAAATAGATAAATGCTTACACATTCTTGTATCCTACCCAATAAACTTCTCAAAACAAAAAAGTACAAAAATTGAAACAGACAAATCAAATACAAGTGTTTGGTTAAAAATAAAAAATCAAACATAAGTGCTACAACAGCAAGATGTAAATAACAGCCTTGAGTATCTATAATATTCAAAAAAGTGAAACCCTGTAGTGCTAACCCTGTAGTGCTAAGCAGAAAGCACCAAGGAGAAACGATACAAGGTAATTACTTTGTGCAAGCCCAGTAAAAAATGAATGATACTAATGAGAAACTCTATAATTACTGCAAATTCAGTTATATGACATTAATTTTCAAAATTCCACAGGGCATTACCCTCCAGATAAGCTTTACCCTCCAATTTAAAGGAAGCAAAATGTCAACTACACATGTGCAAATCTGTTAATTCACCCACTTGGAAATGGAAGAGAATGAGAAGACAACATAGTTCAGGCTACACAAATAACCAAGGTGGTGAGTTTAGACCATAAAGATAATGAATCAAAGAAAGGAAGTTTAAAAGAATATACACACATAAAAGTTGATTGAAGTCTCAGTGCTCATTCTTACCTTATTTATATTCTTAGAATCAACAGCTTGCTCTAACTTGGAGCAGATAACTGGGAAAACACCAAGAAATCAAATGACTCACGCAGCTTAGAATTGTAAAGAACCAATAAGTAACAGCACTGTCAAAATAAAACATATCAAATCCAACGCCTCAAATTTAGAAATATACCCATACCCTCATGCATCAACTCTTACCACCAAATGTAAAAGATTAAAAATGTATGGGGAAATATATTTCAGGATACTCAAGATGTACCCTACTGCCATACCCCACATGGTGATACCATAGATTGACTCAATGCTTCATAAAGTCAAAACCTACCATTCCTATTGTCTAAATTATATATCTTGTTACCAAATGCAAACAAAGATTAACAGGCAGCTGTATTAATTTTTTTACCCAGTGGTAGGGGAGAGGAACTTTTCAATAAAATACTTGTGCCAAGTTTTTATCAGAATCTTATGATTTATTCTATAAATAAAGTCAAAGCTAATTACTTGGGGGTGAATACGCCCACAAAGTTCATTCCTATACCTTGCTCAACATTCCTATTTCCCACAACAAACCACTACCATTTAAGTTGCTTCACCTGAGCATCCCACTTTTTCTTCAAAAGCTTTATTCTTGAAACCACAAGTTTTAAAGCTGTTTCTCTGCACAAAAGAAGTTCAAAAATACAAACACATAGTTACCAACAACAACACAAAAGAAAATCTCATCAAAAACACTGAACATAAGAAACCCAAAATATTTACATCAGAAACCTTGCAGTCTCCAATATGTACCTTGCAATTTGTGAATGGCTTCTATAAAATCCTTAAAGTGTGGACTCCTTAAGGTGTGATAAAAGACATTGAGCAACATCTCATTTTGGTTCCATCAATGCTCCCTCCGCATCAAGGTTCATTTGAGCACAAAATGTGAAACTTAGAAACTAATTCCACAGAACAATTCTTTTGCAAACAATCAAATAGAAATTAAAAGTTTGAGCTCCTAATTAAAATAATTCTACAGAAAAGTTGTCCCACCTCTTTCTCGTCATCAACCCTAAAATCTAATCCAAAAAGTAGCCTCCCCTTGTGTCTTCTAACCGGAGTAACTGTTTTTGAACCAAAGAATCTGAATTATCCAACCAAAAGTCAGAAGTTCTGATAGCAAAGCTTATTTGACAAATAATTTCTACTGAAATTAAAAATGCCCAAATGAACTGCCCTGATATAAAAGCTCCAGTGAGTAGGGAAACTTGGCGAAAAAATAAAAATGTCTGATAAAAACTTATCAGAATTTAAACTCTGTTATTTTCTTTCAACTTTTAAACCTCTCTTCTCTCAAACATGCCAGCTTGAAACTTTAGAGATGTTCATCCCAGATAGTTCAAGATTTATTGGTCAAGAATCAACATGAACTACAAAATAAACATAACAATTCCAAACATCACAAATAGAATCTGAATGCAAGTCAAGGCTAAACATCACATTTGCAACCATAAAAAAAATAAACATCACAATTCTAAAATGCACAAACAATGAGCATCACAGTCATCAACTTCATTAAAAAGATGGGGGATATGCCTAATAATAACAGAAATCCCTTCATCCCCGCCGTTCCCAGTCGATCTTCCAGATTCTTCCCCTATCCGCCACCACAACAACCAAAGTTGGCCAATAAATAGAAAGCACACTAAGTGAAAAATAAGAGCTTAGAAATGAAAAATCCTGAAAAGATGAAGTATTCCAATACCTTTATTTGGCTAATATATATAGAAAGCATTCTTTATCATGTCGTCCAATAAATCCTGTAAAGATGAAGAGAAACAAACAAATATGCCAAAGAAAGCATGCTCACTAAAAAATGTGAGTTTAAAAATAAAAAGAATGGAGAAATCGAAATCGGAATCTGTGAGTCATTCTGGGGTCGGCCAAGAAAAAAGAATGGAGAAATGTGTGAGCCATTATGCGATGAACCTTGAGGAGATTTTCTTTGCAAAAAGGCCCTCCTCTAGGTGTCTAAGCGAAGCTACAGAAATGGAGGTGGACATGTTTAGATCCAAAAGAAAATGGAAGGGAGGAAAACGAAAGGAAGAGAGATGTGAGGGAAGTGGTTTGGGAGGGAGAAGATCTTTGAAGGTAGCTTCTACGAGTGAACATGTGGCATCACCTAAAGCTTCCAAGAGAAGCTTTGAACATAAATAAGCAGAGATATAAAGCTTCCTTGAGAAGTTTCAATTCTTGGCAACTTGAGTGTTAAGGTGTCCGTCCCATACTTGAGAAAAGAGGTGGGGCCCAATTCAATTCAACTTTTGATTATAAGGCGTTTGTCTATTTTATTTACGGGTTCACTGAGATGAATATGCAACCATCACTCTGCTTTATCAGAGTAAAAGCTTCTCAAAGAAGTTTCAACAAATTCCCACATCCTCCTTACATGTGTCTGTTTGCAAGCTGGTTCTTTCGGGTACAAACCTTTTTGTTTGAAATTTTTCTTTTGGAAAATAAAATCAGAACCCGTGAACAAATCTACTTTCTGCAGTGATTGACATTTGCTTTCAAATTGGATAGAGATCCTCTGACTCCATAAAAGATTGGAAAAGAAAAAAGATCTACCTTTATGACTAGTGGGACCCATTAAGCAGAAAATTAAATGGAAAACAAATGGGCATCAATATCAGTTTCTCTCACTGCTGAGATGGACGAAATAGTGCTCATGTGGGAAGGTAATCACTCATTTTTCATCAAGGAAGTGGGGCCCGATAGTTGCCAGGAGATGACACATGGATCCCAGCTGTAATGAACAGTAACATGACCAATAGCAAATGGGGATTTTCCCTTTAGTGTTTAATAGATCCTCAACTAATTCCTAAATTTAACCAACTAATGTTTCATTGATCATCAATCAATCTAATCTTGACTACATTTTAGATGAAAACGGAAAAAGAAAAAGAAAGCAAAAGCAAATCTATCATAATTCATAAGATTTTAATTAGCTTTGCTGACCCCTTTTGTTTCTTAAATAAAAATATTTAAGGGTTTAGTCAATGAATGATAAAGTAATGAAAGAGAAAGGATGTCCGTGTCTACATCTTTTGTGCATAAGAAGGAAAAAGAAATGGGCAGGGAAAGTGGGAGAGTAGGGCTGGGAAGTAGAGTAACTCCAAGCAGGTAGGGCAGCTCTTGCACCCACCTAAGTTTTTTTTTTTCCGTTTTTGCCTACATATGATCAAATCAACAATAGATTAGCATTCAAGTCAACCCATATAGCTAACAATGTTTTATGCCACTTTTTTATTGTTGGGTATAAACTATATTTTTCTTATTTATCTTCATTTGCTCCAATAACTTTAATATTTACTGGAGACGAGGTTGGCTATATTATTTGAAGGGACATATTGTCACTATACCAGACTTCAAGTATGCTCTTAGTAAAATTTATTACAAGTAATATTTGGGAAAAAATCGATGACTCTTATGTGACCTATATATTTAGTAAATTCGAATGCAAAGTGATGCTGGAAATCCTTGATAAAGCCCAGCAAGGTTTCCACTTTAATTTTCTCTCGTTGCATGGTGTGGAATGAATTAAATGGAATTTGTCTTAAGAGGCAAGACTAGACTTCACAAAGAAAGTTCTAGCTAGGCGATTGTGCGGATCAGGATGTGATGCTCAACTTCCACATCTGAATAGTCGACCAATGGATAGAGAAGGCATAAGTAATAGACCCGAGGACTGTGTGTATATTTGCAGTAGATAGATGGCTCCGTTTTGGAGGATGGCTTGCGTGTGGAGGGGTAATTTAGAGTCGGGAGGGAACTTGGATCACTAGTTTTTGTTGCAAACTAACTAAAGTTCCATCTTATTGATTGCTGAACTTCTTGTTTTTATTCATAGTTTGCACATATGTTGGACTAGATGGTTTAGAAGAGAAGTTTTGATGTCTGATTGTATAGAGACAATTAATCTTGTTATGAGAGGGAGTGAAGACAACCATCCTTTTTTCGAGGTTGTTAGTGATACTAGGTTGCTTATTATGCATAGGGAGTGACATGTGCGACTTCATCATGTCTATAGGGAACACATACATATAGCGGATTACTTAGTTAAAGCTTCACATAGAATGGATAGTAATTTTGGTTAGAGGCCGGTGTTCAACATTTTTCCATCATAACCGACTGTCCCTTCCTATTCTAAAAAGTTTCGGGACGATACAAAATTCCTCTAAAGGACTGGACGAGACACGTGACAAGGTCGTCTCAATCCCGTCCTATCCCGAATACATAAATATGTATATTTATATACTTTTTTTAAAATAAAATTGTATGTGTCATATATACCGTTTATGAGTATACATGATATTTTGTTATGAAAAATAATTCATAATAAAATTTTACTTTAATATGTTGTATAAAATGTATTATAAAAGTAATATTGAACTAAATCATTTGTTTGTTATAAATACAAAGTGTCATAATTTTTTACAAGTAGATGTTTTAATAAAAAAATTTTAAAAAAAATGTTCGAGATTTTCTCGTTGGGACGAGACGTGGGAAGGAAACCCCGTCATGAGCCTTTTTCAAGACGAGACATGGGGCGGGGGTGTCCCGATCCCGTCCTATCCCGTGAACACCCTTAATTTTGCTATCATTGACCATCTCCTTAAATCTATGAGGCAGGATTTGATGAAGGATGAGAGGTCTCGTAGGAATTTCTTTTGGTTTTTAACCTGTTTGTAATTATATTTAGTTTCAATTAAAAAAAGTACAAGCTTCTATGTAGGAGATGACAATAGTTTTATGTTTCTTGTACACTAAGATTTTTTTTAGTGAGTAGTGGGCACACACTTCCCAATCTGATTCACCCAAAAATAAATACAAGTAAGCTAAAGCAGAAGAATTTCATTGAAGGAAGCAAGAAAACAATAGACAGAGATACGGTGAAGGAGAAACAAAAGGCAGAGGAAGTAGAAAGCCGTAATAGAAAATTGTTCAGTTGAAGCAGCAACTCAGAACTCAGCTCTCAGAGATTAATTAAGAAAAAGAGGAGAGACCCCAGAGATGTCAATCACTTTCCACTTTGCTCTTTTCATGCTTCACAAACTTAACCTTCGTTTTGGTTTTCCCTGCTCAATAGTACTATTTTTCTTAAAAAATTTATAATTCACTATTTCATATATAGTTTGTCTGCATGTGATTTTTGATTAATAAGTTGATGAACTTGATTTGTTGTTAACCACCCTTACTTTAATCATCAATATCAATACTTAATAAACAATAGACGTAAAGTATTGATTTTATATGTTTTAAAGGTAATATCTAGGTACTAAAAGGTTTAAGTTAGAAGATCTTGAAAATCATGATTATTTTTAAATATGTAGGTTACTATAAAGTTTTACTCCATATCATTTAATAGAAAAATATTAGTGTCCGTAAAAAATAAAATTACTGCTTCTGAATAAATTCCTTAGATAAAATGGGAGCACTTTTTTTCTATACATTTTATAGCAACTCATTTTTAATATATTTTAACATGGTTTTATAATATTAAAACTAAAATCGTTCAATAAATTAATAGAAGTCTAAAGGTAAAAGCAAAAGTGGCCGTTCCCTTTGTCAGTTCCTCTATTTGTGAACATGATGAGAAAAGCTTTCTGGGTTCCTTATTTCCTTGTAGAAGTAAAGGACAAATAGTCACAAACATGCTATATATGTGTATACACACCCACACACATATGCCCTCAATTAAAAAATGACCTTTTATATGAAGCATACTCATGATTCGGCTTTTGTATTATGAAAAGGCCTTTACTTTACCTGCCATGCTTCGAAAATATTTCTAGTATGAGAGATTTTGTGAACTTGGCGTTTATGTGGGGAAAACAAGACAATGTCTAGGCTTATGATTAAAACACTTTTATTTTCTTGTTTGAGCAGTTTTTTATGAGTTTTATTTTGTTAATCAAAGACCAAATGATACCAATAGTAATAGAAATATTAAATAGGTCTTAATGATGCGATTATTAAAAATAAACTTGGTCGTTTAATTAATTTATAAGTAGACTTTAATAGAATATCAGCCAAAATTGTAATGGTTTAATGGCAATAATAAATATTCGAGAAGTTATGATTTTGAACCTCATAATTTTAGTTGATGAATGTGTCCCTCACTCAATCTTTTAAATAGTGTTGGTAACTCCAAGATAGTGTACATTTTCAAAAGTTCTTCATTTATTGAGGAATTTGAATGAATTTGGCAAACTCTAAAATTGAAAATATTTTAGTGATGAGTTTATTAAAAAGTCGTAATGATAAGTTAATGGGAAAATCCCTCTTTAATACCTTTTGAATTTTAAAATCATTTTAATTAGTTGAGTAAATGGGTTAACCAGTTGAGTAGAGATATTTATTACTAAAAATATAAAGGGATATAAAGGGATTTTGAAATTCATGTTACATTTTGTCGATTTTGAAATTCATGTTACATTATGTCATTTCCCCCAAGTTAAATAACATGAACATGCTACTAATATCATAATTTGTCATTACAATATATTACTATTATTTAATTATGAGATTTTTGTTAATTATATATAGTGGAAAAATAAATAAATAAATAAGCTGAAGGCTGGGAACATGACATGAGTACCCAAAAGTCAATACCAAATTCCATTAACTGAGAAGAGAGGGCTCCTTTTTCTCTTGGGCAGCGAGCATGCGGCGTTAAAGCATGCCTCTAGATACACACTTTTCTATTTCTGTTATTTATAATCATTAATCATTAATAACGTTATCGATATCATATACTCCCTCCCTCCGCTTCTATTTATAAGTCGCTAACCGCTCATATTGTACAAACCAAGAAATGGCGGTTAGTGGTGGTTAGATCATTAAATTGATCTTGTCTTATTTTTCTTTTCCATATTTGTCCTTCCCCACAACTTTTTCACCATGGCCCGTGATCAATCACCTACATATGCTCATACATGTTGTTTATTTTCTCTCTCCTCTCAATCTCATCTTCCAAAATCATTTCACAATACCCAACATACATTTACGTTTCCTCCTCTCTCTCTCTCTCCAACATTCACTTTCTTCCTTCATAAATTTTTCTCCTGTGTTTCCTCTCCAAAATATAATTTGATCTAATGAATAAGTATTACCAAAAATAATTCCCTCTCCAAAATCATTTCCTGGTAGCAGTACTCCTTTGATTAAATATTTAAACATAATAAAAACCCTTTCCAGAAAAGCATCCCAGAGAAAGCCATAAAAACACATTATCACATGCGCTCTCTCTCTCTCTCTCGAAACACACACACACACACAAAAAACAAATAGCGACGATTCTGCTTCCTCTTTCTCCTTCGTTCATTTCTTCTTTTGCTTCACTGTTCTTCATTCCTTCTCCATACTTTGACACTATATCATATACCTATATATATTAGGAAAATAAAACTTAAGCCAATCTTTTAAGGACCATTTTTCGTGGCAGAAGAATATGAAAAGTTTATAATGGTGAGGAGAAGAGAAAATGAGACTGGAAAGTTGGTGAGGAAGACGCACATGTTGTTTTTAAGTGAGAGAGAGAGTGGGGGTATTGAGTGGTTGAGTCATAATGAGGGGCATATTTGGAAAACTTTAATTAATGGGTTAGTTAGTGGCGGTTAGCGACTTATATTTAGAACCAAAATTTAGCTACGGTTGGCGACTTATAAATAGAATCAGAGGGAGTATATAACACTTTTTCTTTTTCCTTAGATAACACAAACCAACAACAAAAATAAAAAGGATGATTTTGTTATGATGAAACCTCGTTGCATGGATAATTAATGATTTTGGATCCTTCCTTCTTGTTTAGGTCTATGTTTTGATTGTTTTCTTCTCCACATTCTCCTGATTGCATATTTGTTTTTTTCTTTTGTTTTTTCCCCATGTGTCATTATTAATCTTCAAAGTGCTCATCATCAAGATCTACGCACTCTAGAATATTTTCAATTTTCGATCGACACAAAGTTACACCATTTTTTAAACGAGCAAGATCTCCCGTGCGATGCACGGGGAGATTTACCTATCTCTAAATTTAACTTCGTGAAGATATTTATTTTTGAAAAACACAGAAATATAAAAAATTCAAAGAAAAGAAATGGTTATCATTAAAGTAATGGTCCAAAAGAAAAGAATAACATTCCAAGTAATAGTTCAAAAGAAAAGAATAACATTGTACAAATAACATAATACTCAATAATATAAAGGAAAAACAATAATCCGAAAAGTAAAACTAATTTTAAAAAATTAGGAAGTAACAAAACTTTAGCAATTAGTATCATGCACAACATTAGTGAGATATTATACTCTTTTTTCCCGCACTTCACGCGGTTTATTTATAATTATTACTCATCTATCAACATAACATTAGTGAGATAGAGTAGTATGTGAAAAATCATTAAAATAATCCACCAACATTTCAATATTATAAAAAAATGTCTGTGTAATTCACACATACTAACTAAATTTGTGTGGATTAAAGGTCAGCCATAAGGAAAAAACATCTATCAAAGGCAATTTGTCCATAGTGAGGTAACATATACATATATCAGGTACAAATGATAGATAACATAGCTAAAAGATAAACAAACAAAATAAAAGATCTTGATAAGAGAAAGACTTCGTTAATGATGGACAATTATTGCCTTCAACCTGCATCTTCTTTGGTGAAGCAAAAATATAATGTGATCCGTATGACCTTGCCATAAAAGCACTTCTTCCACTTTTCCATGTAATACTCCCGTATCTGAGAAGCTGTGCAATCAAAATATAAGCATATTCAATGTATCAAATAACAGAATAGTATACTTAATTGACCATGGGAATGTCCATAAGATTAATCAAAATAGTAGCTTAAACAACTCTAATAACACTCAATAGCATCAACCATTATTTCAATCATTTATCCAAAATAATACCGATAAATCTAATAACGACAAATCATTTCTCTACAATAGCTGGAAAATGGAAAAGTATAAACAAATGACCCTTTCTTTTTTCTTTAAACAAAAATCTTGTTCTTGTCCATTTCACTACAGTGAAGAATGAATGAATAACAATTGATGGAAAGACTCCCACAACAATTTAGGACAATTATATAGTATAGACCTCTGCCCATAACAAAATAAAACCAATAAATCTGTAATGACAATTAAAAATAAAACAATATAGAATATATGAGCATACATAAACCAAAAGGAAAGACACCCCTATGAACCAATGTGAGGGCATTTACAAAATGGCCCATTGTCTTGTCTAAAACACAAGCATAAGCCTCACATACTGCATCTATCTTCTCCATCAAACTGTCAAGACGTTCTTGCATAGGGCCAAAAGATCCTTCCCTCCTACAATAACAAAGATTAACCCAAAAAAGTTATATTGCATGCTGATTTGAACGATTAACCTTGGTCAAGAAAACAAAACATCAACATTATGGAATAATAATATGCAAGAAGGATCAGGAGCAGATAGTCAATGACAAATATTTAAAATTAAGATAGAAAAAGTTTTTCACTTGAGTCCTAACAATTCAATAGGTATATATTGAAACTGTGAAAAAAAACTTAAATGAGTGGGCTTTTTGGATATTTGTCATCTAATGGTTTGACCATGGAAGCACTTTGCACTACATCATGCCACCTCCAAAGAATGTCCCACGGATGATGTATACAACCTCATTGTTCTGTGCATCTTATAATAAAACCTTCGTCCATATTACAGTAGCTAAAAACAGCCTTATACTACTAAAACCACAACTTAGAAGTGGATTTGAAACTCAATGTATCTTGGAGAGTGTACTGAAAAAGTTTTGGCTTCTTCAAGAAGCTTTAGCATAAGCAATGCTTCACTCTAGTTTACACATGTCCCAAGTGATGAAGAGACAATGTTGCAGGACAATGGGACCCACAGGAAAAGCAAACACGTTACCATTTTCTTCCTAGACAAGATTTATATGTTGGAGATATGTGGAGAGAGAGAGCTGACATGTGGTTTTTGAGATGTCTATGTGGAGTAAAAAAATAGGACCCACAAGAAGAAATTACTCTCAAGGACAGAACACGTGGATGTACCTATTGCTGATGTGGCCTAAAATTTGGCCCACATGCTGACTAGGATTTGCCATGTCTAATGAACAGTGTTTTGAGCCCAAGCAAATCACCATTTTCCCTTTTATGTTATATTGATATTTCTTTTCAATAATATATTCTACTCATTTCAGTCCTTATTATGAATCACCAACTACATATTTCTTATATACCAAGGACAAGGAGTGATAGTTGAGTCTTAAAATTCATGTTAAATTTTGTCACTTTTTTTCATTTTCACCCTTCATTAAATGTTGTCACATTTTCACCCTTCATTAAAATGGGAAATGAACATTTAATGCGGCAGTTGGTGAATTATACTCCCTCTAGTCCTTATTATAAGTCACCAACTACCAATTTTTCTTAGTTCTTTTTATAAGTCACTTCATGATTTCAAATGTGCATTAAGTATTTTTTTTTTCCACATATACTCATATTTAATAGGGGTAGTAGGAGAGAGTGATAGTTAATAGTTTAGGGAATAAGTGTAATTATTAGGGGTAATATTGGGAAGTACTTTAATTATAAGACAAATTACATGTATTCAACAAATTTTATTGGTATTTGAGAAAGTTAATTAGGTGACTTATAATAAGGACCGGAAGGAGTACAGTATTAAGGATAAAAAATTATAGGTGGTTAGTGACTTATAATAAAAATTGGAGAGAGCATATGAATGTATTAAACATATCGGCATCATAGTGTACCCTAAAATTGGAGCGAAGTCACACGACCGAGTGCTCATGAATTATGATCATTTCAGTTATTCAGCAGAATTTTGATCGATCTCCTGGAAATAAAAATACTTATCTGAATACATTAAATAAAACTTTGTCTGGAGTTTCTGATAAAAGAAAAATTATCTGGAGTTCTATAACAAATTGCAAAAAATGAGGGGGAAATAGAGCTGGGAATCACAATCCATGAAAATATTGAATGACACTTGAGTTTTATTGTCTTATTAATCATTCACACAAGACAAAACTACATCAAAATCTCCTAGTTACTTGGAAGGCCAAAATTGCAATAAGCTCCTTCAAAAATAAATTAACCTGGTGCATAGAATGAACAAACTTTGCTGATAATATATGTAATAACCAATGCAGTGACAATAGTACAACATATCACATGATTTATTGCTGAGAAAAAGCTCCCTCAATCATAAAAAAAAAACTACTCATCTTTTGTTTGAAAGGCTCATCATTGCCCAAAAAGAAAAAGTGGGGAATTTCAATTTGGCTACATTCAGTACACTATAATACAACAGTGAGTGGATGGACTTGTTTATGAACTTTTCTTTAACTCTTTAAACAAATGTTCATGAACTAACAAACCAAATAATAGAGGTAAATCATACAGCTGTTATTATTGGAATGCAAGTAGGTGAAGTTTCCCTTTTGGTCCCCACTGTAACACATGATGTTCTCTTCCGTTTTGAGCCCCAGCAAAGATTCACCTTCTCAATCTTCTTCTTGGTCCCTAGAAAGCCTTGACAATTTGAAGCACCACAGTGGCATTTTACCTCTGGTCCAAATTGCACAAATCTATACAGCAGAAGAGCACCAAATCATTTATTATCGTGATATCACTAGCAATTAAATTCAAAATTTACAAATCGCTATAAAAAAGAGAGTATGCAACTTGATACATTTTACTATCAAATATAGGACTTTTTTTTTTATCAGGAAAATGTAGGACTTGGAATACCATATTTATGGATGCAACTACGGACTGTAAAAGCCACTTTCACCAGAAGATACATGAATCTAACTGGTTACCTATTATATAAATGCACAAAAGATTCTAAATTCTCATTATTATCGTTGCTGATTATGAGACTATTGATATAGGTATGTGCTTGTGGCTATTCAAGAAATACTACATATCCAGCAGCAAAAGGGTCAAAATAACAAACAAAAACCTGTAATCGTATGTCAACGGTTCTCCAACTTCTATTGAGCGGGCGGCAAAGACACCCACACGTGTTTCACCATCAACTTGCCTGGAAGAAACCACAAGAATTTAGAAAAACTGAGCATGGTAGTTGAAACTGAAGTCATAGTTACACATTCGAAAGAACCAACAAAGGTGTACTCAGATCAGATCATGCCAAGCATGCATAAAATATACTTACTGCAGAAGTTAATCAGCCAATTTTTTTTTTTCAATTCCTCGCATGAACTAAATTCTGACATAAAATAACCCCACATGTTTAGACAACCCCCAAAGGGCAAGAAGAATGTGAAGAGAGGAAGTTACCACTTCTCCAAAACACAGTTGGGATCACAGCAATGGTTTAAAAAGCGTGATGTATTTCCTTTGAAAGTTGCATCTATTGTGAAGTCTTTCCGAATCTCACACATATAGAAATTCTGTTCACCCTTGTATTTCATGTCCCAAAGCCTTTTTTCACATAAAGCATCGTTTATCACTGTAGAAGAAAACGCAGAGTTTAATAAGGAAAGATATTTAAGGATTCAAACCAACTACAGTTTCATATATGCTTGTAAAGTACATGGCATTATAGCAGCAGCTGTTAAAAAAACCGGCATTTTTAGCCTTCCATAAGATTATAGAAGTAATTTGATAAACAAAAGGTGGAGATAAAATAAACTTTTCACATATAGGCTATTCAGAAGTATGAATTACCTTCTCCAATATATTCAATTACAAATTCTCCTTTTTTGATAGTTTCAGCTGCCTCTACTCCCCAACCACAAAGTACAGTCTGGGAAAATATAAGATAAAACACAATTACCACACTGTTTTTACAAAAATTTACCCATATGAGAGAAAATAACGAGTATACAAACATTATAAGAGGGAGTACTATATTCTAAACATACTACATTGGGAAATTTCTCACCTTGACAATCTTCATCTTTTTATCCTTACGAAACGGCCGATTATTGCAATTTTCCGAGCAGCGACAAGCTTTAGAGCAGCTTATGCATTGAACTCTAATAAAGGATGAATTATTTTTAATATAAATATTAGCTGAAACTGTTTGTGAACTATTAAATGGCAACGTATCAGATGATAGGAGGTAGAAGGCAGGTGTCTATATGGCATTAGTCCATATATAAAAAGATACATTCATGAAATCCAGACAAACAATATTCTTTTAATAAAACGCCATTAGCTCAACTGGAACTTAAACACCACAACCTTTACTCTTAACGCTTCAGGATCACCAATGTAGTTATTGTCAAGCATAATCAGAAGACATGCATCATTCATCTTTATCTATAACTTCTAAAGAAAAATTAATACAGGATAAGTTGCATTCACCTGCACACGCAATCATCAGAACATGTAGAATTGGTGGAGCAACTGGTGCACCCTGTGCCATCATTTGAATCATTGCGCTTCTTCTTTACGAGGTATACATCTGATATCAATGTCAAGGCTAACAAACAGGATGATCATAAATGGACCCTGAGTAATTCGAAAGCCTAATAGTACCGCCAAAAATGAAAATAAAATAATCAAACAACTAATTTCATAATTGAGTGCAGAGGCGAGCTAATGCAGTCTTCACTGTTGTGCTTAAGTAACTATCTTCTCTAACACAAACAAAAGGAGAGATATAGGATACTACGTCTTATGTGTACATATGGAGGTGGTTCAAGCTTACTCTCCATGTCTTTCCACGTGAAATCAATCTTGAATTCCTCATTGACATAAGGAGTAGGCAAAAGACAAAACACTTCCTGGAAAAACATAGGATGAACAAGTTAGCCAGACATATTAAATCCAATGAGTTCGCTTTTATTTTATCCTATTGATTTGTAAAGGGAAAACAAAATTATATAACGAAGGCCTTTAAAATTTGTGGGAGGTATCTCAAAATGGCAAATATGTCAGGGAATGGCATCATTACAGGCAAAGTTTACATAATAATTAAAATAGAACCATAAAATAAGATTTAAATTATAAGGAAACCCGACCTCCATGTTACTTGTTGAAGCTTCATGCTGCTAACAAACACAACAGTCCTGTCAGCCAGCCTAATCAATGAAAATTAAAAATACCAATAAAAAACAACTTAAAAAGAAAAAGGTACAGGGATATATTTCGAAAGTCTGTCAACCAATATGGTTACATTCAACTCCACATGTAATGAAATATTTACCGGAAATGACACTATCTGAGTTTAATCACCACATAAGTGTAAAGAAAATAGAGTTTTTTATCATTATAAATATGATAATAAAGGTGTTTGATCACTATATAAAAATCTGATACCAAAAGACATCAATATACCATAACTACAAAAATATCTCCAGTTGTTTGGAGTGCTGAAATGGTACCATGAAAACCATTCAATGGAACAATGAGGGCACGTATTGGGGAACAATTAACAGGTGAAAACAAAAGATTCTGGTGAAAGGAAAAAAATGACCTTTCCATCCAAACGCCAATCAGTAGGATGTCTCCAACACACAGCTCGTCCAGGGTGATCCTTTAAAAGCACTATATCATCTGGCCACGGTGCGCATTTAGTATGAAATGCCATTGTGCAACGCTCGCACCGCAAGTTTATTTTTTGTTTGCAAATAAAGCAAGCCTGTCCATTGGATGATATTACATGCCACACAACTAGAACAAAAATAGGGGGAAAAATAGAGTTGCCTCTATAAAATTTATATATGCGGATAATTTCAGTTGATTCCTTATTATGAGTTACAACTCAAAGCAATCCTATTGCCTTTCATGTTGCAGCTCCAAGCCCCACTTGAATACACATTCAGTTATGTATAATATTGATAGGTACTCAGAAACCATTTGTAAAGAATTGATTTTCCAAGTAAGCACATAAATGGCCTGCATTGCAAATGAATGAGACGGTACCCTTTCAGACAAGTTCATCATACGCCACAAACTAAGAGAGTGAGGATGGTTAATTTATATATGTCGCATGAAAGGTGATCAAATGCAAAACAATTTGTGCATGGCAAACTATGGAAGTCAATAACCGTTAGTGTGATAACGTGGGTCAGGGAAATACCTAGGCCTATAAATAGAACACTTATATCAATGTATTAGCAGGACTAATGTGATGAATGATGTGAGCACTATTCATAATCTCTGTCTCTCTTGTTTCTTCTCTCTGATCTTTATCTCTCCCCCCCCCCTCCCCTCTCTCTCTCTTCCCCTATTCTGTCTGTTTTTCTATACATTGTTCCTATTCTTCTTCTCTGTCCTTCCCTTTGTCTTTCCTCTCCAGATTACAATACCTCCAACATATTTCTTATCAAATTTTATGAGTTTGATATCTATCTAAGATATAAATCCATCCTTCCCTGTCAAATGTGATATCATTAAGCAATCCTTTAACTCCCCCAATCTTTTTGACAAATCTATGTGAAAGTTGTAAGGCTAGACATATAACATGGTGCTAAAAAGTGAAGCTTTATGACATAAATTTAATTGGAAGGTGTGTGGGGTAGATAATCATAGTCTACAAAGCTCATAATCACTATTGTGAAAATCAGTTAAGATAATTATTACACATCTATAGCAATCTTTTCATCAATCTTGAAAACCAATTTGTAAGTTAAAGACAGTTATCTATTAATTTCACCAGTTACCCGAGATGTATATCTTATTCTCTTCATCTGATAGGCTACCTATAAATAGATAGAGACAAGTGTATATACTGAAAACCAACTCTATCACAGGACATCCAACAGATGCATATAATTCTTAGGCTAAGTTCCTTAGTAGGAAGACAACTAAACCAGCATGATTAACTCCTAAAAATTGCTCATGAAACGCGTTCCTAAAGTGAAGTGTTTCAAAGGCACCAAAAACTAAAGTTCATGTGCTCATAACTGTCTCACATTAAAGCAGTATGTCATGGAGATGATTATCACTGGCTCACCTCCTATAGTAAAGAGATTATGTTAGATTAACCAAATCTTACATGTTGTGGGCACTTGAATTTTTTGATATTTGCAATCCCACCAGCTTCTTTTGCGCATTCCATATGGTAGATTCTTTCACAGCCACGAACAGAACATATAACCTCCTCCCCAGGGTAGACAAAACAATGACAAAAAAGACACTCAACCTGAATCCAAATACATCAAAAGGGCGAGAAACAGAAACCATCAGTGTAAAGTAGCCATTTCATGGCAGTAATATATAAACTTAATTACATAAACACCACTACTATAACTGGAATCATAAAGAGACTTGAGTTAACTGGAATCACATTAATGCAACCGCAACAACATGCAAGAAATGCCACTCAAAGATCCAGCCAAGCTATCATTCCAAATTGATCAGATAAAACATCAGGTACAAAATTCCCACTTTTGTAAGTGAAATCCTAATACCATTAAACTCAGATAATAAAAAAGATACCATAAATAATAAAAAAATACCATTTTTGGAGAACCAGCAAGAAATGGAAGAGTACAGGTATGGGTAGCAAACACAGAATCAGTCTTCTTATTCTGCTGAGAACAATGCTTGACGTGTTCCAAAGAATTGCGGCTCCGTTTGGAAACCCTAAATTGAGGAGGGAATAAGAGATGGTGGTTATTGTGTTGTGAAATGTAGGGGTAATTGAGGGATTTCACAGGGACTGTGAACAACGAAGTGGAAGAGATAATATCAATATCAGATGGTGTTGATTCGGCATTAGGAACATCCAGCGATTCTGAAATCGATAGGCTTCCTAAATCTGGCATTTTCACAAATTCGAAACCCTAGAATAGAATTGAATTGTGAAGAAGCGAATTTTAGTTTGCGATTGAAGAATGAATGGAGTGAGAAGAAACGAGCGGGAAACTGAGACTTTTTACAATTGAAGGCATTTTACTGTTTTGCCCTTCCCGCCACATTCGAGTGGCGCGGGATTTGCATTTTGGCGCCAAAATTAATTAATTAAGTGAATGGTGGATGAAATTACACGATGATAACCCTGAAATTATTAATAGCATGGACTAATGGTTACACATTTACGCTCCCCCGTTATAAGATCTAATTGTTTTTTATATACTAAGAAAATTAAATGAGGAACTTATAAATTAATTTAAGTATATTACTATTTGGGTATATTATTTTGTAATATGCAACATATGGTAAGATTGAGTGGCTTATTTAGATTTTTTTTTAATTTTTTAAGGAAGGTTAGTTGTATCTTATATTTAGGAAAATATATTTCATTAAGTTATACACACATAATACTTGATTTGAGGTGATTACTATATATTTTAAATTCAAATTAAAAATATCATTTATTCTTTTTTTATTACAAAAATATCATTTATTCTAAGTGGTACTACTTTGGTTCTTATAATCAATGTTGTAAAAGTTGGAGCGGAAGGCGAGCTGGGCTGGGCTTGAGTCATGATTCAACAAGGTCCGAACGTTTAGACCAATGATTGGATCGACGATCAAACTGATAACCGTTGAGCCAAAATATGAAGTGGTTGATAGTTGGACCGGTTTGAAATGTGCTCTTAATACTTTTTATAGAGTATTTGATAATTTTAAAGAGTGTTAAATATTTGTTGGGTATATTGGCATTTCATGAGAGTTGTTAGAGACTAAATTTAAAGTCTTCACATGTTCTTTAATATGTATGAATTAATCAGATATCCCTTATATTGGCAAAAAACATAATTCGATATCCCTTATAAATGTTGTAAGAGGAGCATAATTGCATCATGATTCATGAACACTAATTGCTTTGAATTAAACATTTTTTAAAGAAATTTTCACTTCTAACCTGAGTCTCTTTTAGGAGGGACTATTGTCACACGCAAACACTACACATACCTCCCCTGACATTGTGGGGATTGGTCGCCCAACTTCCTCAACAAGAGGGGTGAAGTGATGCCATTCAACATAAAACTCATTGGAAAATTAAATAATTATTTTTGACAACAAAATCTAAACTTGTATTCCAATAGTGATACGGAAAAGTAAAACTAGGAAAGAAATAGAAATCCCTTAAGTGGTTATCAACACAAAAGATTACAAATCAAAGACTAAGAAAATAGCACCAGATTAACAATATTCAATAGAACAGATGAAAAAAAAAGTCTATAATACAAACTAATGATACAGAATATAAGAGTAGGTACATGGCAGATAACAATACTTCACAATCACAAGCCATTAAAAAATGTGTTCATTCTAGTCACTGATATGATATTTATCAGTCTTATGTAACAAGAGAATCCATGCATGAGTAATCAAACCCCCACCTCTCCTTATTTGCTCAGAATGTTCATCTGCAGAACAATTAGCAGCAGCATGACACAACATTTCCACCCAAACACTGCATATAATATCCCATCTATTTTCCCTCCTCATCAAATTCCTTGCCAATCTCTGAGCATCCTTTAACATATTCCATTTAGAAGTCACCACTGTTTCTGAACATCTTTCACACATTGAATGAATACTTTCCATCCTTAGAATCCTGCAAACTTCACCCTCATCTTTTATAAGCTGCTCTTTTTTAATCAAGTCCTTGAGCTTATCATACGCGTGTCGAAATATTATAGTTGCCGTTGCCATGGACAGCATTTGAGGACGCATTGCAAGAAGGTACATCATGTAATTTGACAGGAATCTTCCCATTTGGGCTTTGGAATATGTGGCTGCATTTTTGGTTTGATCATCATCTGAGTAATAGCATATATCTGTTGCTATGTGCCATATTGTGATGCTCTTGTCAAAGTCTCTTTTGAGACTCCACTTGAAGTCACTTAGGCAATTGTACCTCCCAAGTGACCATTCTCCTCTTTGGTTAAAAGGCTTTTGTCCTCTATCTGCATCTATGAGTTTCATCTCTTGAACCATGAGGACTTTTAATTCTTTGGGCAGTTTCAAACGAGCTCTGTGTCGGTGTTTCTTAAACGCTTTATCGAAGCTGCGAAACTGGAGAATCTTGCTGCATTTCAATTTCTTGTCATGAAGGCAAAAGCTCAGCAAGTTGAATTGCGGTATTATATTTGACCATCTCTTCCTAAAGCTTGCCTTGTGGCCTAGAATCCTCAAGCATGGTGTCACAAGTGGAAGGTTTATGTGCTTTATCAGTTGAATTATTGCCCAATCTGAAAAGGGCAATTGCACAATTTGATAAGCCTCAAGAAGAACAGCTCCAGCTAGCATCACAGCTATGAAACAGGCTTTCCAATGGTGATTAAATTGATACTCAAACATGATACAGAATCCACACAAAGTTAGAACTAAGTTTAAGAAACTCGTGACACGAAGAATACAACCTTGTTTCGTGTAGATTATCGGCGCTTTAGTGTATAAAACATCATACATAAAGCTCAATTCAGCATCAGTGATCTGGAAAATCTCCTCTGGTTCATAACTCTCAATAGACATATGGGGAAGAGACTCATAGAGAGGAAGGTAAAGCCAGTTTTCGCGGTGAGGCTTGAGAGAGAAGAACCGATAATAAGCCATCAAGATGAGTTCGATGTAGGGGACATCGTGAGGAAGCAATCGAAACAAAGCAGGCATACTTGCTTCTTTGTCAATTTCTTCAACAGTGATTATACCAGATTTCTTACTGAGAGATGACTTTAAAGCCCACACATTTTCCCCATATCTGATCAGACCAGACACAAACAATGGCAAGTAAAGATAAGAAAGCCAAGAATGTGTCCAGCTTTTGATGATAATCCAAGTCACTATGGCAACTTGGAAAACAAGGCCTATGAGTTGTCTCACTCCCAATCTGTTATCTTCAATGGAGTATGCAGTTATGGCATCTGGGTTTCCTATTTGAACAAGAAGTAATGGTGCATATAATGCTTTGAGTTCCCTTCTTATGTTTCTTTCATCTGGATCACTTTCTGGTATTACAGTGAGCTTTCCTAGGATAATTCTTGCAAGAGATGCAGAAAGTAAGTATGATGACCAAACAGTTAACCTAATCCATATACCTGGAATGTCCTTTCTTCTGCTGCCATAGACTGTGAGAATCAGCTGCAGAAGGAAGCTGAAAAGCACAAGTATTTCTAGGCCCCATTGGTCCCACAGGATTTTTAGTTCTCCTGGGACTAAAGATACATGCATGTTTCTGTATATCCTATTGTCAAATGCTGCAGAAACAAGGTAAAGCCACAGATGTTAGGATTTTTTCTAATGATCATAAGTTCTTGGGAGAGCTACACACCAAGAGTTAGCTATTGAACTTGGAGTACCCTAGTTCTTTTAAAATCTTTGTTTCAAAGTAACATTTCCGATGTGAGACTCATGACATTTTCACAAACATTTAATGCTAGATAATGATATTAACATTGCAGAACATTTTATATAATGAGAACACGTTTTTGGTAGAACCACAATCTAAAAGCTAGCTGTTGAAATTAAATGGTACATGGCTTTGTAAAACCCTTTATTCATGGTAATATTCCTCACATGGGACTTGGAACATTTTTACCAACATTTTTGTTGGACAAAAATTTTTACCAGCATTTTGTGCTGCCTAATGGAATTTTCATTGCAGCCTTGGAAGAATTAGAGTGAACAAAAACTTGAGTAAAGGGACTATATGCATTATACCTGATTTATTCTCCACTATATTGAATCCATTGGGGTCAAGAAACAGTAAGCTCTATTGAAGAAACAATGGTAGCTAGATGAAACACACATAAGGGACAATGGGTTTGGCTATTAGTATTAAATCTTCAACCAACACTCCATATGTTTTGATAGTTAATATAGTTAAGGGGAACATGAACAAAGCTGAGAACAGCAGGCAAACAATGATACTCCGCTAGATTGTCACAACAGAAACCTTTTCTTAATCTGGAGGGTATAGTGCCTAGTTTTCTGGGATAACTTAGATCAGACACTAATTATAAAGCCTTAATGATCCCAAACTTGTCTAGATACGTGTGCATGTACAGAAATGTTCCTTCCATCAGAGTCTAATTGCATGATGACATTGTATAGATTTTACTGTCTCTAAAGTTGATCTCATTCCCTTTTATTCTTAGGGTACTTTAGATTACTAAATGTCCTTTGTTTACCTATGGGCCTAAAAAATTTCCCTTCGTGTCATAATACTCCCTCTAGTCCTGATATAAGACCTAATTGACTTTTTCTAGAAAATCTTTAAAAAAACAAAATAATTAAGTTAATTATAAATTGATTTACCTAATTTTTTTCCCTTAAACTAGTTTATTTTACCTCTAAACTAATGGATAATCTAAAAATATATCAAATATGTCATCATTTAATAACATATTTCGCAACCTTAATCTCTCCAAAAAAAGTCAATTAGATCCTATATTTAGAAGCTGAGGTAGTATTACATAAAAACACTTGTTCCATTCTTATTGCCACAGTTTAAATTAAATATACGCATTCTTTTAATGGAATTATACGCATTTTTTATATTGATAAAATAAACAATTTTATACTAATGGGTAGTTGGTTGAAGTGACAAGTGAACTTCAAATCACGGGAAGCGATTTCATTGAGAGAGGGAACAACCCTATTTATGTGGACAACACTTAAACCACTCGATTTTGAAGTAGTCGGTTGCTTATAGGTGTCTGATTACCGGAGATGTTTAACCAAGAAAAATAAACAATTTTATGCACTAAAACCTGTTGAAATACCAAATACCAACAAGGTTATGTCTAATACTAAGAGTTGCTCACGAACAAAAAAGTGAATCAACGTTCAAATTATAGTTAGAGTATATGAAGGTCATTTCTAATATGAAGATGTGTCTTGTCAAAAAAAATAAATGTCGAACCGAACTTTAATGATAATTGTTTTAATATTAAAAAATGATTATTTTGATGTTTATGTTACGTTTTTGTTTTTATTTCCAAACTTTAATCTACTGAAGAAAAACTATCGAAGGTCAAAAAAAAGAAGAAAAACTATCACATGCAGAATAGGAATTTTTCCCCAACGCAGACATTGTTTCATACATGTGTACATTGCAATGCAACATGTGATTAAGAATAAAACCATTAAGCAAATAATTGTTTGCCGTATGCATTAGGCATGCTGTTTTTTTTCCCTTTCCATATTTGATATTCTTCTAATCAATTTGATAAACTTCCGCAGTCACGTGACCACGTGCTTGGCACAGCAATTTTCTTAGGACCAACGTATGCTTTTGTGTGTGTGTGTGTGTGTGTGTGTGTGTTTGTGTATTCTGTATTTAACTCTTCATAACATTTAAATTCAAATATTCTATGAACAAGTGCAAATATATCCTTGAGGATTACCTCCAATATCTTTCTTCCCTTAAAATTGTTTTTTTATCTCGTTGCATAAACATGTCCTTTCAGGTTTACAAGTTCTACTAAGGTTGTAACATTATTTAACAAGCGAGGTCGCCCTAGCACGCCATTCTTTTTTGAACGCCATTAATATATAGTAGTAAATAATAATATTAATTCGTATGTGTGTGTATAAACCATTTATCTAATTATTTGACTAAAAGGATATTTTCTTTCGGCAAAAGTAGACTCATTGTAATTAACTAATAATGATAGAGTGGCTTGTCTTCAACCCTGTTTTTTTTTTCTGATCGAAAACCCTGTATTTTGAAATTCATTGAAGTTACATTGTATACGACGTATTTTCTTTGTATACGCACATATTTATAAAGCGTAAAATACGGATTCACGCCTTCTTAAAAAACACTTAATAAAAAATCGATTTATTAATGGAGTACCCGGAGTAGAATATTTGAATATTTGTTTGAAAATTGAAAATTGAAAATTCAATAATAACAAACCCCTTCTTCCTTCTGCATGCTTGAGATTATTTTCTTTACAACTACAACAAATGAATTAAAATAAAAAAGCCCCAACATTGTACCTCATAATCTTCACCATGTGTAAAGATGAAGACAAACTCATTCAACTCCCAAAAAAACTTGCATAGCTTCTCGTCATCTTCTGATCAATTGTCTCTAAGAGAATCAATATATATAACCTCCCAAAGTATAAGAGCCAAAAACAAATTGAATAATTAAAAATGGCCTAGCGATAGCAATGTAATGAATCAAATAATAAAAAGATTGTTATGTTCATCATCAGCCTCTCTCTAAAGTCATCATCTTCTAAGTTTCAAAAGTCTTTTTTTCTTCTCAAGTGACACTTGATTCTCCATCTTGCTCATGCCTCAAAGTCATCATGATAGTTGAACATAGAAGAAACAAAAGAATAATTATTAAGTTCACTAAACACTGCATTGTATTCCCCTTCTCCATATCCATTATGATAATTTGAGTCATCTTCACACTCAAAATATGTTTGAATATCCTCAGGAAACCTACATGCTGGAATTGGCAACTGAGACTCCTCTGGCTTCATTGATGACAAATCAGCCGCCGAAGTCATCTCCATCATCTCCTTGAACTTTGACGACTGAAGTAGAAGCCCTAGAGCTGACGTGGCATTCACTTGCCTTGACTGAGCAAAACTCGCCGTGGCAACATTGGTGGTCACGGTGGTGGTGGTTTCATCCCCACTACTACTAAATGAAGAATCTTGATGATGGTTAGCAGTGAAGAAATTGTTGAATCCATGTTCTTGATAACTATTATTAGGGTTTGGTGATGTAGTAGTAGTGAGGTTATCATAATTAGAGTTATTATTATTATTAGAGTCACTAAGCCCGGTAATAGTACTAGTATTACTAGTATTATTGTTATTAATTACGTTGACGCCGTTATTAATCTTGGGCTTGAGCCACTTAATGTAACGACTTAGGTCAAAATTGGTGACAGCATTAAGGCCGCGATATTCAATAGCTGCCATATCATATGCTGTGGCTGCTTCTTCCTGGGTGGCTGCAAAAGAATAAAAGATCGTTGTCATCAAATATCAAATAATAATATCAATATTACCACACTAATAATGTATATTATATATATATATATAATTGACATGTCATTATCATGATTAAATTACGTGCGTGTGGTCCGAGGAGGTTAAGTTAACAAATCTGTTAAGAGAGGGTTGGCCACTTTTAATTACAAATATAACCATCGAATGTGACTGATGATACCGATGACAATGATGATGATGTTGCACATAGTTTGTCAAGGGTTATGATAGGGACATGTTTTGTTTCGTATTATACAAATATCAAGGCATATATATCCACGTACTACAATTTATAATTAAAAATTTTGCTCAGTAGTAGTGTTACTGGTATATGATTATTTTCGTCAAGTATGTACGTGGAGCATTATATTATATGTTAATGAGATGATAACTATATATATGATGATGGATATACTAAAGTTAAGTTCATGGTCATTTATATATGTCTATATTACTTAGTGTTGTGTGTGTGTGTGAGTGAACTTTCGTATATAATATGATGAATTTATTTAATCAAATATGCAATAATTAAGTCCTAACATACAATAAAGATAATTACCATAAGTCCCAAGATAAAGATATTTGTTGCCAAAAACTCTGCCAATGCGAGCCTCCCATCTTCCATTGTGATGATGCCTGAGATCATTAAATAACATAATAACCATAAAAAATAAATTTCTCATGTATATTGAGTTAATGACTATATGTTCAATTTATGACTATGTACAGTTTTTAATATAATTGACAAACAAACACTCTGCATACCTTGCGACGCCCCTGTATTTAGAAACTCCCCGAGAAAAACCACTGCTTTTCCTGCAGTTTCTTGTGTGTTTCAGTTTCCTCATTACATAATTATTATAATCAAATTAAATTCTTTTCATACATATATTGTATAAATTTGAAGAGAGAGAGAGAGAGGGAAGTAAGTTTTATTTATTAATTTTTACCTTCTTAATGATCCAATATATTCTTCCCTTGATTGACCCTCCATTTCTTTCATTTCGTTTAGATAGGTCGATAACTACAATAACAACATTCATTACATTGACAGACAAACAAATCATGAACTACTAACTAATCGATTTTTTATTACTAAATATTATTTGCTGAATTAAGTTAATCAAGTACGAACCGGAAAGTTGAGAATGGTATCTGGACCCCAATATTTTAACGCTGCTAGATCATATGCATGTGCTGCAGCCTCTTCATCATCATACGCACCTAAACATACACATAGAAGTTAGAATTAGCTAGCTAGTATATAGAACATCCAAACTTTAATATAAGGTAATTAATCATAGTAATATCTTATATGAAAGACTGAATAGTATATATATTTCTCATGATGTAGTATTCTTTGGGTTTCGCTTTACTTACCCAGGTACACTGCAGATTATAAATTTGAAGCACGCACCCCACCGCAATGCCATGCAATTGCACACACGAATGGCACAATAGATTAATGATAACATATTTATCGGCAAAGCTATATACGTAGGGTAGAAATACTAGAGTGTGTGTGTGTGTGTTTTTTTTTTCAAATTAAAGAAAAGATATACATGTGTGAGTGTACGTGTGTACCTTGTCGCCCTTTCTTGTTCTGAGATTCATTCCAACAATTCTTGTCCCACAAATGAGCTTCATATCTTCCTGTCCATCGGTGCCTGTGAATTCACATAATATTCATAGCACATCCGTTTCACATCATCAGTTGTAAAATACCCCCTCTGGTCCTAAATATAAGACCTAATTAATTTTTTTGGAAAATCCTAAAAAAGCAAAATAAGTTAATTATAAATTGATGATTTACCTAATTTTCCCCTTAGATTAGTATATTTTGCCTATAAACTAATGGATAATCTAAAAATATATCAAATATGTCATAATTTGATAGCTCGCAACCTTAATCTCTCCAAAAAAAAGTCATCTAGATCTTATATTTAGGACCGGAGGTAGTATATATATAAAAAATAACAAGGAGTTGTACAAAATTAATTTGAATAGAGAGTTCATTCCAAAATCTAGCATGCTATGATTAAGTGGGAGAATATATCCTTGTAACACACATTAGGCCTCTTGCCGGTCAAAAGGCTATATGGTATGTACCACACACACATGAATATATATCTCCTAATAATGAGAAAGCTCATATCAAAATATCACTATAGCTATAGCTAGCCTTGCTTAAGTTTATGTACATGACTTATTTTACGAAGAGCTCCCAAATGTAAGACTCATCATGATATAACACAATGCAAGTTGTTAGATATCTATCAATATAAATGTGTGAGTGTACCTAGTGACTCCTCTATATTTGGAGCTACGTTGAAGAGGTGAATCTCTGGGGACACTTCTTCTGGTTCGTTTCTTGGTGGAAGTGGTGGATGTCACACTGGTACTGTTACTAGCTGCCTTATGGTTACTGTTCTTGTTTGAGTTATTGTTGTGTTTCCCCATGGAAGTTGCTGAGAGAGAAGCTTAATTATAAGAATAAAGTTGTCTTTGAAGGTATAGAAGATATATGACTTAGAACCCAATGAAGATGAATGATTATAAAGGACATGGGAGGAAGAATGGGGCTGGAAATGTTTGAGCTGGCAATTATTGATATAATAGCCGGCTAAAATTATGTCTGTTTTCATCTGGCCGTCTATGAAGCGGCTAATTTAATTAATTAATTAATCTTTGCGTAATTTCATTTTCGTCTTCATGTAAAAAGAAAAGGTATATATTGTATGATAGATTTTTCCCTTTTCTCCTTAATTCAGAATCTCATGTGGTGTGACTTTTGATCGGTTTTGATATATATGCAAAATCATAATCTCTTTTTCTATACTATTATTTTTCTATCCACTCATATTCGACATTACTAATAACTGTAGTTCAATTTTGGGGATATATTTAGCTTGCTTGGCTTGCAATACCAAATCATCGATTAAATGACCTATTACAAAATTTAGTTACAAAAAACTCCATCCTTTTTGGGCAGATAATATTAAAAGAACTTTAATTTTGAACATAAAATATGAGAATTTAGCTCAATTTTATTTAAAAAAAAAGGCGGCACAGCTCTCAATAACATATTGATTAAAAATATAAACCTTTATTTCAACAGAGATGAGAAGAATGATTGGTGATTTAAACATATACTTGGTTTAATTTGTAAAGAAAAAATAATAACTTATGGATATAGCTTGAGAACTAAGTGATGAGATCAATGAAAAATTCAAATACATTAGCAACAGATTTTGTTAATGTGAAGAAAGGAATCAATGCATGTACCTAATTAACGATAATATAAAAGGAAACACATCATAACTAAAAAAATACAACACGTGTGTTGTACGTTATCACGAAAGTTTAAATGGAATCTCTACTGAGTTATTATAACCAAATGCGTTCGTAAGTACTCTTCTAATTTCCAGTTAGGAAGGGACAAAATTAAAGCAATGGGATTAGGATTAGAATGTTGATGATAAAGACGTAAACAAAAATAAAAAGTTATGGGCCTTATGGCCATGCATGTATCACAAAACAATATCAATTTCTGATATCATTAATCGAATTACTCCTAATCGCATGAGGACTGGGTCAAATCAAACTTAAAAATAAAAAGTTGTTTTGGATATATCATAATTTGGAATGCGGATTTTCTCAGAAGTCTAGCCCCTCTGCATCCCTCAGAAGCAAAATCTCCACCGTTGAAAATCAATCCAAGAGCTCCAACTGGGCCACATCATCATGCTATTTAAAATAAAAAAATTAAATTATAATAAATAATTAATGAAAAACCTTGAACCTTTTTCCTAGCTGTTTTAAAATTAAAAATTTTCAACTCTCTAGACCTACATCAATTCAACAGAAAGACCTATAAAAGATACATTTTTATAATAAGAGTTAACTGTAAAAATTTTACAGTTAGCTGGATAAATCTGTATCTCTTATAGATCATTCTCTTGAAATGAAATAGGTCTAGAAAGTTGAAATTTTTTATGCTAAAAAGTTTCAAAAATAAAAAATTAAAAGTTTTTCATTTATTTTATATTATAATACAATTGTTTTATTTTTAATAGTACAAGTGATAAATTATGAGCTCCTAGATGAATCTAAATATCCAAAATGTGAGAGGACAGTGAGGGATTATGAGGGAAGGGATTCTGAGAGAATCTCGACCCCATAATTTGATATATATTACTCCCTCCGTTCCTAAATATAATATTATTTTAACAAATTTGGACAGATTAAGGAAGACATTCTAATGAGTAAGGATTACATGAAATTTCCAAAATATCAGCTCTCACATTCTTCAAACCCCTATTTTTTTGGTGAAGAGAGTATAGGGGTAATTTGGGGAAAACTTAAGTCAAATTAGAAAATAATCTTATATATATATATATATATATATATATATATATATACTTTCGCACTTTCCATTCGTATTTTGTAGAGTTAATTAATCTTACTCTGGTGACAACAAAGTAATTAATCTTTTAACCATGCATGGATGGGTAACTTCAATGAGCGTACTTCCATTAACTACTAAGCCAAAAAGAAGGGCACTTCAAAGTCTAACAAGCACGAAATTCACAACGTAACTCCTAATATAGGTGGCCCCAATTTAGGAAATTAAATGCAACAGAGATCATTTTTCATGCTAAGCAAGAGAGAACATAATGAAATAAGGAAAATACTTCTTAAAAAAATTAAACGTGGTGGTTGTTTCATTTAGGGGAAAACTTCTAATAAAAAATAATTACTATTGTAATATATGAAAGACACATACATATCTTGTTGCTATTGTTCATGGGTTTTGTACGCATCTTAATCCTCTAGGATGTGAAAAGGTATTCCGTATTCACTTTGTTGAGATTTTTTCAGATGGAAGATAGACAATCAACACATTTCATATATTCTCACATAAAAATCAGAATGAGCAACGGAAATAATTTTGTTCCTTATCAAAAATAAGATATATTTGACTTTTTTTAGAAATTAAGATGCAGGAACAAACGGAAACATATATGTTGTTGAAATCACATACTTATACTACTATTTAAAAACACCTATATACATGCATGTATTGTATTTAGGGGTGGAAAGTGTCGACTACTGAACCCTTCATGTTGGGCACCCTAGGGTTAGCTCTCGCATTTTTCCCGGTAATGACAATCCCAACTCAGGTATTATAGGGAGGCTCAAGGCTCTCTCGAGCCACGACTTAATGCTGCAGCATTCCTGGGAGGAGACCTTGTCATTGACGATCTCAGGGATCGAAGTTGAGACCTCCCACTTTATAGGCATTATGTATGTCTCGCTTATCACCACTCGAGTTGCAGCTCAAGTGGTGATATTTTCCAAAGAAGATTGGGACTAGCTGCTGGGGATGCTTACTTTTGCTTTGATTATTGGGCTTTTGCTGTTGCTAAGCAACGTAAAAAATTGTGGGGATTGGAAGGAGCTCCTGACTCGTTCCTTTATAGTGCCAAAGCCTCGAAAGTACCCGTGGAATTTTCCATAATTATGAGGGGCACCCCTGCTTACTAATTCTTCCATATTGAACGACTGTGATTCTTTTCTTTTGTGTCAGAGGATGTGATTCGTAGATAATGATCTCTTTGTACAATCGCTACTATTGTGCGGGATCCATACATACTCTCTGTGAATTTAGGAGCTCATTTCTTAAATAACATAATTTTGGAAAAAAATTTTATATTACTAGATTTATTATTTAATAGTCTAAAATATTATTTGAGAAAGATTATTATCTTTACAGCTTGCGAGTGGCGGTGTTATCAGTTAAAGTGCGCGCGCGCGTTAGATTTGATACCACTTAACTCTTATTTTGGAAAGTCATTTTTCAGGTCTAAGTCTGACCTATTAAGACGTCTGATAATAGGCTAATAGGTCATAGGCTAATAGAGCTAATAAGCCACAAATTATTGTAGCCTCTAAATTAGCTAGCCACAATTACATATGTTTTGCCGAAACATTGAAACAATTACAACCTAACATTGAAACAATTACAACCTTAAAAGGAGGAGATTTATATTTAATAGGTCAACCTGGTGGGTTTTATAGGCCTTTTTTCTTAACTTAGGTCTGACCTATTAAACAAAACAGACCTAAAAAAGCCTATAATTGAACTTGACCTATTAGAATAAAAAATAGTCTAGACTTTTAGTAGGTCAAACCATAAGCCCAATAGGTCAGTCTGAACTATTTCCACCCCTAATTGTATATATTCAAATATTTGAATATGGGTAAAGGTGCAAAAATGGGTCCAAACAATTACGCCAGGAGCACATAGGGGTAAGAAGTATTTTCGGGTTCAATTCTGGGTCTGAAGAATAAATATTGGTGCAATATAGGGTATGCCGTTAATGTTGACCGACGTTGACCGTTAAACGCTGACGTGACGAGGGAAATAAGATTTTATGCTAACATGGCATGCTTATGTAGAAATATTTTTCTGAGTGTGTGGGGCCCACATAATTTAAATTAATAAAAAAATAAAAAAAACACCCCAACCACTATTTTTTTTTATTTTTTTATTAATTTAAATTATGTGGGCCCCACACACTCAGAAGATATTGCCACATAAGCATGCCACGTCAGCAAAAAATCTTATTTCCCCTGCCACGTCAGCGTTTAACGGGTCAACGTCGGTCAACATTAACGGTGTACCCTATATTGCACCAATATCTATTCTTCAGACTCATAATTGAACCCGAAAATACTTCTTCCCCCTATGTGCTCCTGGCGTAATTGTTTGGACCCATTTTTGCACCTTTACCCTTTGAATATCCTATAGTATGGAAATACCAAATATATATCTAGCACTAGTTGGGGAGCAGTTAATTAGGTAGAGTATCTTCTATTTTGGCACCTTAACTTTTGTGTGTGTGTGCATGTGTATGTATGTATGTATTTTGCATGTTGATGATGAATAAAATAACTTATTTACCTCTAATTATAATGTATAATTCTTTTATGGTATTAGAGCAAGACATTCCTTTTAAAAGCCCTTCATGACAACCGATAATGAATCTGAGAGTTTTTGAGTGCTTCATCCCATGATGTGAGGTCGGCATACTTTTCTCCATGCTTACATGTGCAACTCTATGTGAGTGAACTTTTAGACAAAACCAACAATGGTGAATAGTAAGAGACATGAGAAATGTATGCTCTCTTCGCCAAGCAGATAGCTATGTTAACTATTTGTTTCTGATGTCACCGAATGATTCGCATTAACCCTTTTGACAATCGCATATCATCAACAACCCTCCTAAGCTAACCCCGATCAAAGAATATAATAATATCCCCAAGGTGAACAAGGATCATCTCCTAGCCCATTAAACTCATTCACAGTCCAGCTCTTTACAAGCCTTCTAATGTCCTTAGGCCCATTAACTATTCATCATAATCAAAATGTTCTTTATCTCCAACCAAAATATCAAGATCATCCACACTCTCTGAACTTGCCGACTCTTCCAAATGATTCCCATATATAGTCACTTTTAGAATCTTCTTTTGATTTGGTCCTCATCATCTATATTGCTCACATATTTTCATCACTATAAATACACACAAATAAATAAGCACATGATGGACCCCAATAGGAGAGAGGTTTTGGGGCCCACCATTTGCTTATGCATTTGTGTGTATTTGTGGTTATGAAAGGGTGATAGATAATATAATATGGGTGATGAGCACTGAATCAGAACTCAATCTTCATCATCCTCAGGCTTAGAACCTTCATCATTCCCACTCATTTAATTTGTTTTTCATCATATAATCCCTTGTGCTTTCAAACAGATTTTCGCTAACATTGATGTCACCAATCACACTCACATGTTCTATGTCAATCTCTCGTTCATTAGACACATTCAAATGTTCCTCGGATTAACTTCATTTCCTTCATTAATATCCCGTAACCCACTAATATGTTGTGTCTTAATCTTAGGTCAAACCTCTCTAACAAACCACACTAGAAGAATCTACTCTTTATAACTTTTTGTTTCTTAATAAAAAAAATCATCAACTACTTTTTTAAGTAGCTTTGAGCCTTTGAGTGTCATTCTTCCATTGTTTTCTCCTTTTTGCCCTTTACATGGACCACATTTTTGTCTTCATCTCTGGCATCTTTATATTGTCATTTGCATTTGTCACCATTATATTTGATTTGCATCAAGTAAAAGTTGTAATTATTCAAGGACTTTGAAGTAAACACTCTATCAAACTGAAAAACAACCATCTTTTCATATAGATTAAACCTTACATTGAATGAATATCGATGCAATCCTAGAAACAATCTCTATTCCTATTGATGAAAAACCCTAATTTTAGTTTTCTCAGCACGATATGGTCCCTTCTTGAGCGCTCTTTCAACAATTGACTTCCACTTTCCTACTCTCATAACCTCGATCCACCTTTCACTATCGCCTCCACTCTCAGTCTCCTACCTAGAAACCCTTGAACGTTTTCTTCTTTTATTTGAGCTTTTCTCTACTCGTGTTTCAATCAATTAGAATAAAACATGGAGTATTTGCTTTTGTTCTTTTATCAAAAGGTATTTTTTCTAGAAAACAATATGTTAATCAAATGTTTTCCAAGCTTCCAGAATTTTAAAATCCATGTTGACACATACGTTTACTTTGCATGCTGAGAATTGATTGAGATGCAAATGGACAGTAATGAATTATGTTCTGCAAAGATGAAACAAGTGAAGGAAGTAATGACTTTGCATGCTTTGATCGACTTTTAATCCCTTAAAATAGTTTGTGAATTGTTGAATGAGACACTTGGCAAAAGGTTTGTGTGACAGAATGGTGAGTTAACTGACACCTGAATAATTTTTCCCACTGAGTAATACTTAGCAGTTTGAGAGAAATTTCCACCATTTTGCAACAGTGAGATTCATCTTTTGACATGTCTCTGTATGACTTAAGCTTTTTCAAGTGATTAGACCATAATTATGATTTCCCTTTTCGTTTGTGTAATGACACCTTAGTTGTTTTGATAGAGCATATATATATGTGGCACTTGGAGGCCGGAGATGAGGGAGAAAAATCAAATCTAATACGTTAATGAGAAGAAGCATATGTCTCGTCATTAGTGATTTTCCTTTTAAAACGCAATGTCGAAGAGGCAAAACCTTGTGTTTCATTTGAGCTTTTAGTATGTTCTTTGATCTATTTGAGTTGACCAAATTAAAAGCCCACATTTATGTTTAATAAAATCCCTTCCCTCAGCGACCTCAATGTTTACCGACTTGGTATCCATAAATGAGACATTAAATAATCGACCATGTTTTGTTGAATTTTCATTCTTTTTGTCCGGATCGGACATGAAAAACATACATGCTCACCTGAACCACTTTAGTTGCAAAGTTTGTCTCCATGCTCAATGAAGAAAGTCACCTCCAATTTTTCACCTACAATCAACTTAAAGATAGGAAATGAACTAAGTCTCTTTGATATGCAAATTCTGACTTGGGCTCCTATTCATACAACCGGAACCCGAATTGCTTGATTTATCCTATAAGTTTTGCAATTAATCAACTTCCTAAGCTAATTCTTATTTAAAGGTCTAAGCTAAGTGTTTAATTGGCATAATTGAGACCAATTTTAATTTACATCTTCAATATGTTTGAAACCTCATTTTAATAAATGAAAAAGATTCATATCTACTCTTGTGATTTGTCAATTAGTTTGATAGATGAACAAGAGAATACCATATGGATAAAATATAATGGTCTGCAAGGACGAAGGAAAAACCAAGAGAGAAAAGAGCTCTCTCCACAGTCCACATACATGACCGTAATTTTTGACGCGATCCCTCTCTCTCTCTCAAGGCCAACACCTTGGTTTTTTTTTTTTTCCAAAAGACCAACACCTTGTTAGCCAACATGCATTTTAAGTTTTTAACTCAACAATGTAAAAAATGCTTCCCCACAGTTTTTTGTTCATGATAATATTTATACCCATTTTTAAAGAGTTAGCACCATATTTGATCCTTCAATTAAGTTTGTTTGCATTTTGATATCTAAATACACATATTTCTTTACGTTTTATTTTATTTAATGTGTTTGTTTCTATTGTTAAATGAAATGCCAACCCATTTTATCCCGGGATAACCAAAACCTCTTGTTTAAAATTTTGGAGGCCAAAACCAACATAACAAAAACTTGAAAAGAATAAAAAATTATATTTGCCATTATTGAAAATTACATTTTTTATCAAACAAAATTATATTTACCCAAAGAATTGGTTACTTATAGAACACAACTTAAAATCTATATAGCCGACCCCACTGATACAAGGCTAGATTGTTGTAGTATATATAAAAAAGGGTAATGGTCTAATTTTGTCGTTAAGTAAACACTCTGAATTATTGGGCACCCTAAACTAACACTGGGTACAATTTTACCCTTGAAATAATTAAAGTGGTCCAATTTTACCTTCTGGTGAATATATAATGTTGATACGTGGAATGTTATGTTGACGCTTGGACGACATGTGTCAACATTACATTCGCCAGAGAGTAAAATTAGATCACATTGGTTACTTAAAGGGTAAAATTGTACTCAGTGTTAGTTTAAGGTGCCCAGTGATCCATGGTAGTTACTTGAAAAGCAAAATAGAGCCATTACCCATAAAAAACTTAAGTAATCATGATTATTGCAAAAAAAACATAAGTCATCATGATTATTTGGTTGAGCCAATTTGAGGACTCTTGTGGAGTCATCATGGGAACGCTTATAATAAAGGTAACATACAGGTGGAACTTACTTACGTACAAGAATTATTTGCTTATAAAATTGTTTGCCAACTGCCCCAAACGTACAAGTTAAACGTACAATCCACAGTTCCAAACTGATTCCCCATAATACAAGATAATATATATTTAACTTTAAATCAACTTTATTATTATCCTTTAAGGTTGGCAAAAAAAGAAAATGAATTCGTTTATTTTTTTAGTTACAATATCGAGTTAAACCTCTTTAAATAATGTACAATTTGTAGAATTTATGAGAATGGTCGAATTATGTGCCATATATGGCTTATGAAGTTTTGAGTAAAATTTAGGGCTAAAATCTAATTTTGCCAAGTTTCTGTGTCAAAACGAGATGTGTTTAGTTTTTGAAACAATAATATCATACAAAAAACTATTATTGGTTAAAAATTAACTTTGTTCATTAATATTTTTTGTAATGGATGAATTGATGAACAATTCTCATTTTTTGAAAATTCCGAAAAATTCTACGTATCAACTGGCCACAGCTCTCATGCAAATGCTTCCAAGTAAAATTGTAATTCATCATCCACTATTTTATATATCGACAACTTTAACATATGATTATCTCACTTACTGTTGGATGAGGCTACCAAAAAATTCTTTTTTACTAGGTGGGAGTCAACCTATGGAGAATATCATACAAAAAATTATTATTGGTTAAAAATTAACTTTGTTTATTAATATTTTTTGTAATTGATGAATTGATGAAAAATTCTCATTTTTTGAATATTCCAAAAGATTCTACGTATCAACTGGCCACAACTCTCATGCAAATGCTTCCAAGTAAAATTGTACTCCATCATCCACTAATTTATATATCGACAATAACTTAAACATATGATTATCTCACTTACTGTTGGATGAAGCTACCAAAAAAATCTTTTTTACTAGGTGGGAGTCAACCTATGGAGAATATCATACAAAAAGTTATTATTGGTTAAAAATTAACTTTGTTTACTAACATTTTTTGTAATGGATGAATTGATGAACAATTCTCATTTTTTGAATATTCCAAAAAATTCTACGTATCAACTGGCCACAGCTCTCATGCAAATGCTTCCAAGTAAAATTGTACTCCATCATCCACTAATTTATATATCGACAATAACTTAAACATATGATTATCTCTCACTTACTGTTAGATGAGGCTACCAAAAAATCTTTTTTACTAGGTGGGAGTCAACCTATGAATAATATTGATGAGATATGTGTGTGTGTGTGTGTGAACAAGTTGGAATGACATATATAATTAAAATATTAATATAATATTAATCATTTGGAATGGTTTAATTAATTTGCACACGTTAATTTAAATAAAGCTATTAAATGCGATGGTGAAAAGAATAAATAAGAAGCTCTAATAATGTCTTGATGAAGCCTATCCTAAATCCAGATAAAGTAAGAGGATTGTATCAAGCCCCTTTTTTGCCAATTGCCGGTAAAAACAGACAACAAATATTTTATGAACATAGATTATGTCACATGATGGATTGCATACGAAATTCCTAAAACCAGCCTTTTCAAAATATCGTAACCCCAAAATATTGTAAGAACTTGTCTGTTATTTTCAACATCATACTTTAATTAAAATATAAATTTCATATATGTAACGTCCAAACAACAATCTCTTATAAAAACAAACATCCCCATCATCATCATCTTCCTAGATAATTTTATCCAGCTCTTCACGTTACTTATTCTTCCCTACTTTCATTCATACAACAAACACACAATCATATAAAATGGAAACAGAGAAGCAAATAACAACATAAATCAATCAACATACATTATTATAAAATGGGAACAAACGCAAATAGCTCGACCGAATATGAACCTCGATTGGTGAAGTTCCATGAACTGCCGGAGTATTTGCAAGACAACGAGTTCATTCTTGATTATTACCGATCTGAATGGCCTCTAAAGCACATTTTGTTAAGCGTCTTCTCATGGCACAACGAAACCTTAAACATCTGGACGTAAATATCGTCTCTCCTCCTTCGATTTTATTCACCATTCTGCCAAACAATGTTATCAATTTTTTGTGTATGATAAATATGAATTAAATATGTGTATACTTGGGTGTTAGTTTTTTCTGCTTAAGCTAATATGATAGTATTCACTTCAACATTATATACCCTTATTAGTTAACATGATAAAAATGTATGCTTAATTATATACCCTTTATTATATTATTTTTATATAACGGTACGGTGTGAATGAAGTTGGATTGATGTTGTTTTGTTGATGCAGGCATTTGATAGGTTTTGTGATATTTATAGTACTAACGGTAATGAGTTTGACGGAGAAGGCGGAGATTGAGCTTGTTGGTTGGGTGTCGAAGATTTTCTACTTTTATTCAAGGTATTGTATGTTGTTGCTATTTTGAGGACATATTCGTCATTTTTTTATTTATTTAGGGTTGTTTTGGGAATTTACGTATCATATTTTGGTGGCGGTGCAGAGGTCCGGCCGGAGGTTTTTTGGCGGCGGCGAACCAGAGTGATTGCTTACATAGTTACTTATTTATGGTGAGTTGATCAACGTGTTATATTTTATTTTTGTTACATTCACAGTTTGCCAGTTTGGTCAGCATGGGTAGTCTAAGAAAGGCGCCAATCAGTTATCACACATTAAGTTGGCCAAAAAAAAGTTAATCACACATTAAATTGTCAATACTATATTTTAATTCTTTGATTTCACTTTTTGTATAATTAATTAAGGAAGTTAAATGTAACATCACTACATTAATAAATGTAGGATATATTTAAGAAAACGTGCTTGTTAGTTTAGATTTAATTTTTTTCCCCTCACATTTTCATAAATTATTTTTATTGATGCACCTCAATAAAAAAAACAAATAAGAAAAAGACAATATAAGCTAAATAGTTAACGTATTTTAGTAATATCAAGTGCTTTTAACTATAACTAATATCCTTACACTACAAAAAACGGGGCCCATATCGGCGTTTTATAGGGCCTCGCATCGGCGGAATTTTCCGGCGAAATAGCGCTACGGCGTTTTGGCAAAACGCCTATAAATTTGCCGTCGAAATGCGGCATCTCGGCGTTTTGGAAAACGCCTAGACGAGGGGCAAAACGCCGGTATGCGGAAATAATATTTTTTTATTTATGCACATAGGCGTTTTATAAAACGCCTATGTGCGGTATTAAATAATAATATTTCATACCGGCGTTTTGCAAAACGCCGGTATGTGTTTTCAAAAAAAAAATAAAAAACATTTTTCTTCCTGATTGTTTAGAACCAGGAAGAAAAATGTTCAAAAACATAAGGAATAATATGTTAATCCCAAAGTTACATACACATAAAGAATAATATATATAAACATAAGCAATAACAAGAGTAATTCATAAAACATGATATTCAAATATATAAAATCAAAACAACAAGCAATATGTAAAAGAAAAGCAATAAGATCATATCAACATTATAAAATCAAATACCACCAAAAAACACGAAATAAAAAACATCAGCAAAACTAGCAAAAAAACAAAGCAACAGCAACATTGAATGAGAGACGAAGAGAAAAAAAATAGAAGAAAACGAGAAAATGAGCAACTTTGCGGAAGGAGGGAGGTGCTATTTATAGGGAACGGAGGTGCGTACCGGCGTTTGGAAAACGCCCATATGCATTTTAATATTAAATAATGCATATAGGCGTTTTGCCAAACGCCTATATGCATTATTTACATTAAAATAATGCATATAGGCGTCTCAGGGAAACGCCTATATGCATTATTTTAATGTAAATAATGCATATAGGCGTTTCCTCAAAACGCCTGTATGCGATTAAATGTTATTTTAATCGCATATAGACGTTTTGAGAAACGCCTATATGCATTTAGTGCATTTAATATGCACTTAATGCGCATATAGGCGTTTTTCAAAACGCCGATATGCGCATAAAGTGCATATTAAATGCACGTTATGCATATAGGCGTTTCGCAAAACGCCTATGTGCGATTAAAATAATATTTAATCGCATATAGGCGGTTTGAAGAAACGCCTATATGCGGTTTTCTGAATAAAAAAATAAAAAAAAACTGTCAGCCCCTCTTTTTTAAATTTAAAAACCATATCGGCGTTTGTTATACCCAAAACGCCGATATGGAAACGCGGGAAAAAAGGCGGGAAGCGCGCGCCAAATTTATTGGCGTTTTCATATAGGCGCTTTGGGTAAAAACGCCGGTATGCGTCTCATATAGGCGTTTTGGACCAAAACGCCGGTAAGGTTGCGCCGGAATGGCCCGTTTTTTTTGTAGTGTTATAATTAACTTAAATCAAATTATGTAAATGTGCTCAATGTTTAGAAATAGAGACAATATATCAATATATTATATATTAGTTTATAAGTCAAACGGAGTAATTGAAAAAAAATTATGCACATCAATTCATTTGTTACTTATTTACCTTTCTCAAAATTAAAAAAAGGTAAACTAAATCTTATACTAAAAATAGGAGGGATTATATATAACAAGTACTCAAGCAATAAGAAGTAGGAAAACTTAAAAAAAAATCCCACTAAAATTTTAAAATATGAGATTGGAGACTGTTTAAGCAACTTAAGCAACGTTTAACTTACTTATAAGCAACCATATTGACAACTCTACATACATCACACATATAAGATTGAAGATTTTGATTATTTAAGAAATGCTGTCTTCTCCACGTAATGCTGGCATATCTTAAATTTTTAGTTAGAATAACAGATTAAAAAAAAAGAGTATTTGAATTTGAAGTAATTCACAATAGCGAGGGGGGGAAAGATTTAATTTCGACACAGATGGCACAAAGTTATTTTAATTAATAACACTGAACATCTAAAAAAGTTCTTAATTTCTTGGGTTGTTATAGACTTATAGTCGTTTAATGCTAATATTGGCTTAGATTTTTATTTGGGAAAAACTTACATCAAGTTCCTTTCTCTAGGTTGTCAAGTTCTTTTAATATAAGAGTGACAAATGACCATTAGATTGAATAAATGATTATTATAAAAGGACACGTGTCACTCCTATATTAAAAGAACTTGAGAACCTGGAGAAAGAAACTTGACCTAAGTAAGGTCCTTTTTATTTTTGCTCAATAATATTGGCTTAGATCTACGGATACAACAACGACTCCAATTAGTAAGCTTGTTATTGGACTGAACATTAATAATTAGCAGGTTCAGTCATTACAATACGATTGACACTGAATTTTTATTCTAAACTACAAATCACATAAATAAGTTTTGTAGACCACATGTCAACTAATAATCGTTCATTTTGGTTCTTATTGTTTTAAATTGTTAAGTTTAATTCTTGTAATTTTATAATTACTCCATCCCTAATTATACAACCTATTTTAATTTTCAAGATGTGAATTTGCTGGTAATTATAAGACATCTTTTTAAATTCTTCTCATTTTTTCTTCAAATTATGGCTATTGATGCTCCTCAATAATAAACAAGAAAGGCATGTGAGAATACATGTAAATATTTTGTGTAACTTGGTATTATTTTACTTTTTACCACTTTCCCGCAAGCTTCGACCCTCATCCAATGCATGAATTCTAATTACTTTAACTAGCTTTCTTAATCAAATCAAATTAGTCAACTAAATCTTATATCTAGTAATAGAGGTAGTAAGGTACATGTTTAACAAATGGTCTCTACTTTTAACGAGTATAAGAAATCTACCTGGATCAAACTCAAAATCTGTGAAGACATGAAGAAAAGCAACATTATGCAAACATAACAAAGCTTAAAAGATCGACTAGCTAGCACTTGGAGTCATGAATTATTAATGAAACAAGGTTGCAATTGCGTATTTCCTTGTAGGAATCCAATCCAATACACGTTTGGGAGGCCTACTCATCATCAGAAAATAGTACACAACATATTCCAACATGGCCATGGTTTGTATTCTTAGGAGGAGCAATGACTTGCTTAATATGCAGTTCAATCTCCCACCTCTTTGCTTGCCACTCAAGACGCTTCAACCTCTTCTTCTGGCGTCTAGACTACACCGGTATCTCGATCATGATCGTCTCCTCCTTCTATGCCCCGATTTACTATGCCTTCTTCTGTCAACCCATCACAAGATTCTTCTACCTAGCCTCCATAACACTTCTTGGATCCCTCTCCATCATAGCACTTGTTTCGCCTGCTTTATCTGCGCCTCATTTTCGATCCCTACGAACCTTCTTATTCATAGCCATGGCCTTCTTAGGAATTGTTCCAGCTACTCATATTGTGGTTCTCCAATGGAGCAACCCTCTGATGTTTGCAGCCATTGGCTATGAACTTGCCATGGCATTACTTTATCTCACAGGTGCTGCTTTTTATATCAGCAGAATGCCTGAGCGTTGGAAGCCTGGATCTTTTGATATTGCAGGCCACAGTCATCAGATTTTTCATGTGTTTGTTGTCCTTGGAGCCCTTGCACATAGTGTTGCCACACTTCTGATATTTGATTCCCGAAGGCTATCACCAATTTGTGAGTAGTTCTAGCTCAGTTCATTGGCATCACTGGAGATTTGTGATTTGTGATGCCAACTTAAGATACTCAGTATATAGTATTCTGTTCATCTGTAGTATGTAGTATAGTAATATCTGTATATGTAATTATTAGGTCAGCAATCTGTCTATTTTTATTGAATCAAGAGGAATCCCCAATTTGTATTGCATATGGCTACTTTTAGAAGCACATGGATATGATTATTCTGTGGCCCAGAATCTAAGAATGAATTCTGGTGCTATTACCCATCATTCTTTGACAATGAATAAAAAAGCATATGGATTGATAAATTGACAATTTACCTCCCATCTCAGCCGTTTTATGTTTTATTACACATGCACTTGATCTCTTTCAATCCCAAACAAAGTGTGACATCTTCCTTTTTAACATACTCACACAATTATTGATTTGTCTAATTTTGTCATTGAAGTCATTTACACAAACACACACACACTTTTCTGACAACTCTTTGGTCTGCTATAGCAAAAGTTCATGGTAGTTTTCTCCTAAATTTGCAGATAACAACTAATTAAAGCCATGAAAAATTATATCCAACCACTAAACCAGACATCACCATAAATATTCCACCCTCATACAACTTCAGTAGAAAAATTAAAAGGATAATCAACAGCAGTTAATTAAAAAGAGCAAAAGATACACTTTCCAGCTAAATTAATCACAACAACAACAACAAAGTTTTATCCGAACTAAGTGGAGTCAACTACATGAATTACACGACGCCATTGTGCTATATCAATAGTCATGTTACGCTATCAGGTAATGATCTATTGCTAGCACAAAGTCGTAGATCCATGTTTATAACATTTGACATAACTTTACAATGGCTGAGATAAATTAATCACATCAAACAGGAAAAAAAAAATCTCACAAACATCTAAGTTGGTTCTTGCGTAATAGAAAATATGAGAAAAATACACAGAGGAACCACTAAAAAAGCTGATATCTTGAGCAATTGTTCAGTCTCTGTGGTAATCACTCCAATTCTGGACCAGTCTCCACTGTAACTGAGAAAGAGAAACAGCATGTGAATCAAACAAATGAAAAGTAAGAATGTTTTGTGATGAAATGAAAGGAATGTAAGGTAAGTGACTGACCCAGCATCTATGAAGCCTAATCCAAAAACAGCAATGGCTGTGCGAGAAATAATGGATTTTGAGAGCCTCAATAGGAAAATGGGCTTTTTTTGGGAGGTGGGTTTGTCTTGAAAATCTCTCTTTTTGGAGAAAACTGGTCTGAATTTTCTACCATTTGGATGAGAAGGAGGGGAGGTGATGAAGATAGTGCTACTTCCTGTTATCACCATTTAGTCTTTCTTCACTATTCAGACTTTTTTGCCTTTGAGGATAAAAGTAAATGATACTCCCTCCTGTCCCTAATGTAAGAGCCCAAAATTTGAATGATTTTGGTCCCTAATGTAAGAGCTCACTCCACATTCTCTCCTCATTTAATGCATTTTTTCCTACTTTACCCCTAACTCTCTTTCATATTTATTAATGCTTATGTATTTCTCTCTCTCAAAAGTACCATAATAAATATGGGCAATTTTGGAAAAGAAGCATTAACTCCAGACATCCAACTAACATTCACATGTTTTCTTAAGAAACGTTTTTTTGGCGGCTAGCTCTTACAGGATTGGAGGGAGTATTTGTACCCTTTTTTTATGATTTAAAAATTGGGAAAATGTCAAATAAATACCTCCGAATGTCTAAAAGGACAAGTACGGAACTCAAACTTCTAAAAGGACAAGTAAAGAACTCAAATTTCCAAATTGAAAAAATAACAACAGGAACATAGGTATTAACAACTACAACATAGTGATTATCAATTGTCTTGTTTCTTAATTGTCCTTTTGGAATTCGAAGTTCCTTACTTTACTTTTGGAAGTTTAAGTTCCTTATTTGTCCTTTTATACATTCGAAGGTATTTATTTGTCATTTTCCCTTAAAAAATTGCAATTAGTCATTTATTATGGTGAATATAAGAAAAATATTAGAGAAATGGACACAAGGGAAATAAGGAACTTAAAGACATTAGAGAAAATAAGCGTTGTTATTCGTTTTAACCTTGTAATTGTTTGATATATGCTTCATTGTTTATATAGCCCACAAATTTTTAAATTATGCTCCCTCCGGTCCTAAATATAAGACCAAGTTGACTTTTTGGGAAAATCCTAAAAAAACATAATAAGTCAATTATAAATTGATTTATCTAATTTTTTCCCTTAAACTAGTTTATTTAACATATAAACTAATGACTAATATAAAAATATATCAAATATGTCATAATTTAATAACATATTTTGTAACATTAACATGTCCAAAAAAATTCAACTAGGTCTTATATTTAGGATCGGAGGGAGTATCTCAATTCTAAGAGTTATTTATTAAATAATCGTAGAGAACTCCTAATGAGCTATTCAAATGGTACAATACGATAGGGGCTTATGTGAAGAGGCTCAATAGATGCATTAAGAAGGCTATGGGCAGTCATATTTGATGTCTTGAGATTATATTTGCCCCTTAAGTATGCACGGAGGATTATATATGCCTCTGGAGTATTTTTTGTCCCAAATTTACCTTTAAAGTGTACACCATCATATTTTCCCCTAAAGTATACACCAAGGTCATATCTGCCCCGAGAAGTATATAAGAAATACCATATTTTCCCTTGAAGTTTGTACCAAAGATCATGATTGACCATTAGCCTTTTAACTCTAAATGACAAATATAATCCTCAATTCCTCATACATACTTGGGTGAAGGTGCAAAACTAACCACCGTAAATTTTCAAATGGATAACTCTGGCACTCCTAAATTAGACGGGGTAAAACCGTACATTGTAAATAAAAATGGGACAAGTTTAACCTCGCCGTTAACTTGAGACAAACGGACGTTTGTGTTTGCGTGGGGCCCACCTTCATTAATCTACGTGGCAATACACTCAGCTTCCAGCATGACAAGTTTTCTTGGGAAAATTAAATACAAGTCCCTTGTAAGGGAATTAATATTAGAAAAGTCCCACTAACTTGGGAAATTAAAGTAGAGTCCCATAAGACTATACTTTAATTAATTATGAAAATGTGGGCCCCACAGTCAATATTAAAAAATTCCCTTACAAGGGACTTGTATTTAATTTTCCCAAGAAAACTTGTCATGCTGGAAGCTGAGTGTATTGCCACGTAGATTAATGAAGGTGGGCCCCATGCAAACACAAACGTCCGTTTGCCTCAAGTTAACGGCGAGGCTAAATTTGTCCCATTTTTATTTACAATGTATGGTTTTGCCCCGTCCAATTTAGGGGTGCCAGAGTTGTCCATTTGAAAATTTATGGTGGTTAGTTTTGCACCTTCACCCTACATACTTTAGGGGGTAAATATGAGACCAAACATACTTCAAATGCAGATATAATCCTCTATACATACTTGAAGGGTAAATATGATCCTTAACCCTATTTAACATTAGCATTATAATGCTCATATTTGCATGTCCACTAAATTTTTAACAAAAATCTGCAATTCCAGTATTTATGACATTTTTATTTGATCAATGTGATGTATGTGATGTTTAGGACTCAAAATTGTCATTCAAGTTTTAGTCAACTTGTAGTCCACCCCAAGAGCCAGTCATAGTGAAAAATTCAAAAATTAAAAAATACTTAAAATCCTATCACACATTCTAAAATTCTAAACAATTTTTTTTCATCACCTTGAATCACTATAAAAAAAATCATTATAACATACAATATCCTTTACAATTGGTTTGACAAGTTCACTACATATCATATTGATATAAAGAAATTCTACATTAAATATTACTCCTTCTATTCCAAAATATAATACATCTTTCTTATTGTTTTCATTTTCCCCCAAATTATCCCTCATAATGATCCTCAAATATTAAGAAAAAGGCTAAAGAGGGAGGATGGGTGCCAAAGGGAGATGATAAGGATGTAAAGGTATATCACATGCTTTTAATTAACTTAACATCTTTAATCTAATTTAATTAGATAAATAAATCTTATATTCATGCTTAGAAAGAGTAATTCAATATCTTGAACCACTATCAAAATAATCAAATATTTATTTAAAATTCTTCACAATTTCTTTGACATATCAACGTTACAATAGCAATCCATCCAATCACACCATACTAGGTAATCATTAAATATTCTTCGTAGTAAAATCAAAAAGATAGATAATACAACACATCCGTTTTTATAGTCCTTCAGTCACTGAATAGTTCTTGACACAAAAATCATCAGTAAGTTTGACAAATATTGCTTATTGCTTATTGCTTGAGAGTATCCTCTCATTTTATATCCAACTTCTGCTTCAAATTTAATACCAGCTTCCATTCCTCCTTACTCAGTTCATCCTACACCATGCAACAATAAAATAAGCAACTAGAAACAAAATCCAGAAATAAATAATCTTGAATTAGGATACTCTACCAAAACATACCCGATAATACTCTTTTAGAATATCTATGGATCTCCTTGAGATATGGCTTACAAGTTCATCATCATCCCCAAAATGCCTCCCATACATTTTTTGTTCCTCAGAATTTCTGTCGTCAATCTGTGAAAAGCATGAAGGGATTGCAGCAACGATAAGAATAACTTCAAAACTGTGCATGCAAAACATCTAATAACATAGTATAATACTCCCTCCTCTCCTAAATATAGGGCCTAACTGATGCTCATTATAAGACATTTTTCTAATTCAACTTTTCCATAAATTATCCTAATATATATAAATCAAATTAGATAAATATATGTTATATATTTAGGAGAGGAGGGAACACCTCTTTTTTCTTTTTCCATTGAGTAAGCGAGACTTATCCCTTTGCATCTCTCAAAAATGCAACTAAGAGGAATACAGACTATTAGTACAAAGGAAGCATAAAATTGTGGAATACCTGAATGGATACATGCGTCCCTTTTTTGGCACAATCAACAGATACGTTGTTATTTCTAATGGACGCAATGCGACCAATATCAATGTTGCCTCTGGAAGGAATACAAATTGGAGTCCCAACCTGTCAAAAACAAATTTAGTAAAAAACTCAAAATGCCACAAATCATGTCAAGGAAAAATGCCACAAACAAGTTCTAATGTTCAAAATTTCAATGATGTAGTCTTGTCAGCACAAACCAAAGAGATAAGAAGAGTTAGACATTAACTTGAATATTCTTTCCTTTCGTTAAAACACACCAAGGCACATGCTCCAACTGTCTAAGGTGTGATGGGATTAGCTTTTGAAGGCGAGCTTAAGAGGAACAAGTGATTTTCTGAAAACTGCAACTTTCTACCCCAAACAGTGGTTGAGTTCATAGCTATTATGAAAAAGTTGGGAGTGTTTGGGTCACTTACCGAAGCCATCGTGTTCAGAGTCAAAAGTTATTCTAAAAAAGTTTGGGGGTGTTTGTGTGATATGCTTTCAGGCATAACAAGAACTTAATGTAGGATTCAGTGGAAGGTGGCACCAATGAGTAATATAATCCAAAGCATGATAGGAAACATCTTTGATAAAAATTAAAACAAAAAAATACTATAAATAAAATTCCATCAAAAGCTATACCTTTAAAACACCTTCAACAACATCAACTCCCAAAATAATTGGATTCTTCGTGTTGAAATTCTGCAAGATTTTCAATTTACATGGCAAGACTGCCTCAGCACCTGCTTCTCTCTTATTTTCCTCCTTAATGTGGTCAATGTAAGCCTTAAACTGGTCAGATAGGTGATAAATGGTGTCGGACATAAAAATTTTCACTCCTTGTTGTTCTGCAAGATCTTTAGCCTCTTGATTGACTTTGACATCAAATGCCAAGATAGTGGCAAACTCCCTTTTCTTCTTTTCAAGCATTACACTGGCCTGGTTTACATCTTTTTTATGCACCGGGCCTATGCTCATACCTCTGACAGGAATATTAACTTCTGGTTTTTTAAAATGCTCCAGCAATGCTTCCAAAGAACCAAGGGTGGATGCCTGGACCCAAATTCCATCACCACTCTTGTCAATCCTGCTCATGACTTGCTTCATATCATCTTTAACTAATTCTTTTACACCTTCTAAATCATCCTCAGGCTTCATCACATATAAAGCAGTGCCAGCAATAGCATGTTCAAGGCCCTGACATTTAATAAAGTATCAGAATAAAATCATCAAATCTTCCACCTCTATAAAATAAAGAGAACAAAATATTCATTTGGGAGAACAAAATATTAGAAGTCTTCTAAAAGTTAATATTGGTCCAAAATACAAGAGGCTGACCAGGTAATTAATAATTCTTTTCCACTAGTACCCGTAACGAGAGAGAGAGAGAGAGAGAGAGAGAGAGAGAGAGAGAGAGCTGATATAGATAATAGATGCATTATTGAAAACCGTATTCCTTATTGAGAGTAAAATGGGTAAATTTTATCCATTTAAGAGACATTAAATGACTTAACTAACATTTCTTGGTTCCTATGAATTAGTTAACATCTTATAATTTTGGACCAAAGGGAGTAATATGCTGGCCTCAAACTGGCAAAAACGTGGTCAGATTAATATCAACATGATGTACCTGGGCAGATATTTTGATGCCCATGGCAGCCTTAATTTCTTTATGATGGAGATATGTGCCCTGAAATAAAAAATGGTAAAGAATATATAAATTTGCTATTGAAGAATACCCCTCAAGTTATTGTTCCCATCTACATAACGTAAAATGGAAGATCTGCAACTGACCAGGCAGTTAGCACAAACAAAAATAATGCAATTTTGCAACAATCCAGGCCTAACATTAAAATGTGTCAAATGGAAAGAAAAAATGACAAGAAAGTCACAAACGTTTGAGATTTTGAGGCCTAAAAAACACATTACAAGTATCGTGAAATTTATTCAGTTCGATACAGTGAATATAGAGGTCACGTTTAGCCATCATGCATACCTTCATAAGTTGGCACAAGGGACAAAAAATTTCAAATGTAGTATTTATTTATAACCCCTACATGTTCAAAGATATTTTCACAAAAACCACATGCTAATGCAAAAAAAAAAAAATAATAAAACAAAATTAGAAGAAGGTCCATTTCTTCAGTCAAGAAATAGACACATTTGGCAAATTTTGAAAGAAATAGTCAAAGAAGGCAAGCCAACCTTAACACGCAACTCCTTCATAGGACGAGGTGTCAATAGAGATCGAATTGTAGTAACAATAGGCTCCTAAGATAGAAATTATATTAGTCAAAATCTGAACATTGCAGGTTAAATATGTTGCAGATACAGTTTTCTAATACATACCTGCGTTCCACATACAACTATTTGATCTCCTTCATGAAGAACACCATTAACCAAGACAACATCAATAGTTGTCCCATGACCTTCAACAACCTTAACCTCCAAAACTATACACTGGTGGATAAAATCAAACAACAATCAGTGACTTACACTTAAAGCCACCTTACAGCACTCTACCATAATAAACTTATGAGACAAAAGGCTAACCTGCAATTCATCATTATATGTGATTTTCTGAGCCATTGTTTTTTGTGTCCATTGAACCAACAACAATAATAAATCCGGAATACCTTCACCACTGTAATATTGAACACACAAAAAATCAATACGGATACAAAACGAAGTAAAATGCAACAAAGTTTATTTGATATTTATATCTAGGGCAGAAGTAGTGTGCTTTTCTTACAAGCTTAGGCTTGCATGTAATATTTTTTTAAAAAGGTATAATATGCAACCATGCAAAAATGATATTTATAAAGCACAACTATTCAGAGTGAGAGCACCATTAGACCTAAGAGTGACTAAATCTTCTGGGCGGTTCTTCTACATAAAATAAATGGCACCAGTTCAATTAATGGACTTTAAACTACGCAGACTTCCATTTGAATTAACTAAAAATAAAGAGTTAAAGAAAGTTCAAGCTATACTATAATCACCTCTTGGCACTAGTAGGTACAATGCTGAAGGTTTCTCCCATTTCTTTGTTCTTATAGTACAACTCAGTGTTTAATCCCTGTTCCTTGAATTGAGTGATAATCTAACAAAGGAAAACATAAATCAGAACGAGATAAATAACAAAATATATTTCTATGACAGATAAGATGTGATGCCTTCTGAACCTGAGCAACTCTCATCTTAAACTCATTTTGCACATCCTTGGTTTGTTTTTTCATTGCCTTAACAATTGGAAGATCGGGGCATTCTTTCCAACCATAAAGTCTGTCAACCTGCAATATTGCAAGTACAGAGTGACAACCCTGAGAATAAGTAAAATAAAATATAGAAACATCTATCTAATAAGAATAAAACTGAAACACTCACTTTGTTCAATGCAACAATAAATTCTGTATTCCTTGCTTTCAATAGATCGAGCGATTCTATTGTCTGTTGTTTCAATCCATGCATAATGTCAACAACAAGAATTGCAATATCACAGAGACCAGAACCCCTTGACCTTAAGTTGATAAAAGATTCATGCCCAGGAGTATCTATAGCCAGTAGACCTGGAACTTCCAGCTTTGCATCAGCTTTCAGTTCCTTTGTTCTTTTACGTATCTCCTCAGCAGGAAAATATGTAGCACCAATCTGTTGCGTAATGCCACCGGCCTCACCTTCCTGAACATTAGTACCTCGCATACAATCTAGCAACATAGTTTTTCCTGCATCCACATGGCCCAAAATACAGCAAATCGGGGATCGAAGACTCCTTTCACTTGGCTGAGAAGGCACCACTGAATCTGCTGTTAGCAGCCCATCCTGCTTACAGGGTTGCTTCTCAACCTGCCTTTTACTTTCAATTATCTCAGTTGGACGCTGAGAAGCAGCTTCCTGAGTTGTGCCTCTTGACTTTACAACAGCTGGAGGACCTGAAAGGAAGATAATCATATGAGCAAGAGGTAAAAGTTACAAGGGAAATACGATAATTAAACCTATTTTCTGACAGCAATCAAACAGTTATTTAGAAGCTAAAACAAACTCTAAAACACCCCTCTGCCCTTTTTTCTATTTGCAGAAAGGAAATGATAGTAAAGCATTCTCAACTCTAAACGAAAAATAATAATCTGAAAAGGACATTAAACAAACCAATAACTCATTCAATTACACCAAAAAATGCAGCAAGCCAGCCACAAACTAGAATGAAGAAATTCAATGCATAACAGTAAGATTAATGAACATCTTACCAGGATTATTTATCTCCTTTTTCACCACGGGTTCTGGTTCAGAATTAGCCTCCTCATCAGCAAGTGCACTTTTTCCATTAAAATTGACATCAGCCCAACTCCTTGCATCCCAGTCATCCTCATCTTCGACTTCATCCTCTTCAACCTTATCAGCTTCCAATGACTCCGCAGCAGGAGTGGTTTCCATATTTTCCTTTGCTTCCATATATTCAGTAGGGGTGGTGCCATTGTGATGATGCTGGGTTTGTTTTGACTTCTTCGTCTGATATATTGGTCGTTCGGCCGGTGCACCAGAGTCCTCCATAGGAAGAGTAATGCCTCCTGAAGCAGCAAGAAATTGCTTCCTCATGGCCTCCAAACGAAGAGCTTCCTCCTTTTGCTTATCAGTTAACAATTTCCCTTCTTGCTTCTTCTTCTGGAGCTTCTCCTTCTCCCTTTCCTTTCTCCTACGCCTTGTCTCTTCTGCTTGCCTCTCAATCTCCTCTTGCCTACGCCGCTCTTCTTCCTCCTTCCTTAGCCTCTCCTCCTCTTGCCTTTTCACCCTCTCTTCAGCCTCTTTTCTACGAGCTAGTGCCTCTTGCATCTCCCTAACATGCTTTGGCACTTTCTTCTCAACCCTCTTAGTCTTGGAATCATTCTTCTTTGTTTCCGATATTTCCTGCTGAGCTTCTTCATTCCTTTCATCATCAGGAATATTTGCAGCAGCCTTCTTCTGCTTCTCTTTCTCCCTTTTCTTCTTCTTCTTTTTTGCTGCAGCTGACTCCATTGTCTCTTCTTCCCCTCCTCTTTCCATCAAAGGAGTAGAGGAAGCAGCTACTTCAGTAGAAACAGATTGAACTTTACCATCATCCACTGAAGAAGCGGCAGGCTTTACTAAAGGCCCCTCTCCAAGCTCAGCAAGAATTTTGTCCAAATCTTCCTCTTCTTGAGCAGACCTTCCACTCTTTTTCTTAGAAGACTTCTTTTTACCAGAAAAGACAACATTCGAAGCACTTTTGTCCTCAACATTATCTCCATCAACTCTAGAAGACTCGAGCACCGAATCATCATCCACATCTTCTACAGCAAAAGCAGCACTAAATGAATTAACATCCTTCTTATAAGACTTTGATGTTTTCTTTTTCTTCCCAGAGAAAGCAATTGGAGCAACATCTTCATCCTCATCTTCTTGCACACTTCTGTCCTGCGCTCCATCAGTTTCACCAAAACTAGATGCTATGAATAAGGCACCAGCCTTCTTACTACTTTTCGACGATTTTTTCTTACCAGTAAAAGCAATAACTGCTTCATCCATGTCATCATTCCCCTCACAGCTGGCTTCCACAGAATTATCAACCACTTCCTCTTCACTGCCTTCGTTCATAGCATCAAAAGATGATGCAGTGAACAAGCTACCACCTTTCTTTCTAGCCATTCAAACTTTTTTAGAAATCTTTCACGTTAGTGTGCAAAACCAAGGACTTGGATCACAATCTGCCAATAAAAAAGGGTAAAAATTATACACCATAAACAAACACCAAAGCATGAATAATTGGACCAACACCACAAATTCACAAACTTTACAATAAAAAAACATAAGTGGAAACAAAAGGAAATGAGGGGTACCTATGAATCTGAAATAAAGACAGACGAAAGATCTTCTCGAAGTGGAAGAAGGATTCTTGTATTGAAATAGGCGTACGTTCATATTATGTTGGTTGTCTACCAATGAAATTGCCTTTACACTGCACAATCAAAGAACCAATTCCTAGAGGCAATGAAGAAATTGTAAGCTTGAGACAGAAAGAAGACAAAAAGAGAGTACAGACTACAGAGTAAAGTACGATGAACAAGGAATATTATATATTTATATATATATATATATATATATTATGATTCTTAGTATTTATGTTTTAACGTACAATTTGAGAGGTAGGGAAACGATTTTCAGATTCTTTTTATAGTGACATATTTTCAGAAATTTTATAAAAAAATTTGATAAAAAAAATATTTTCAGAAATCAAATCCATCAATCCATTTTTGGTAAAAAAAAAAATCCATCAGTCCATTAATTAATAATCAAATCCTCACTATCTTCAGTTCAAAAAATAATCAAATCCTCACTATCCTTGTCAGCTGTTACTCAGAAATATTTCCGTTACTTTCTAAATATAAGATGTATAAGTGCATTCCTAAATAAAAGGCCTCTATAAAATTTATCTCAAATTTTTTGTAAACATTTAATATTAAAGTATACAGTTATGCACAATTTTGTTTGTTACTAATAGTAATAACTAATAACATAGAATCGACTTCACCCTCAGACCTAAATTATTATTGAAAAAAGAAGAAGAAGATTGAAATTTAGAGCTTTAATTATTATTGGAAAAAGAACAGAAATTATGAAGCAAGAATTGGAGTACCTGTGGCTTGATTGAGAGGCTTGGTTCAGAGATTTGATGAATAAAGCAAGAGAACAGGAATGCCAAATACTGAGAGAGAGAGAGAGAGAGAGAGAGAGAGGAGTATGACGATGAATGGGAGTTATAATTCTTTTAAGTTTAGGAAATTATAATTATAAGGATGATAATAAGAGTCTTAAGGAAATAATGAAAGTTATGAATTTGAATTGGTTTTCCTATGTTTTTTCCCTAAATTGAAATATTTGACTTATTCCCCAAGAAATATGATAAGCTTATCTTTATCAAAAAAAAAAAATTATGATAAGCTTATTCCCCAAGAAATTTAATTGAATCTAATTCAGGAAAGGGATTACAATTTTATGTTTGGCAATGACTGACGGGCAAAGGTGCAAAAATATGACTAAACTTTACCCTAAGTTGCATTTTTATGACTAAAGTTTCGCAAGGAGCAAAAATACCACTAAACTTGGGATCGAGGTGCAAAACTATGATTTCCGTCAACTATGACGGTGTTGACCATTAGTTTTCACTTGTAGGATGCTGAGTATGCAATAATGACCATGTGGCATGCTGAATAGACTCTTTATTGGTGTTATGTGAAATAAGGGGTAAATGTATTTAAAATAATGCAAAAAATATGATTATTTTATTCTAACAACAGACTCATATTTGCACTCAAAGTACATTTACTTTAAATACATTTACCCCTTATTCCACATAACACCAATAAAAAGTCTATTCTGCATGCCATATGGTCATTATTGTACACTTAGCATCCTACAAGTCGAAGACTAACGGTCAACACCGTCATAGTTGACGGAAATCATAGTTTTACACTTCGATCACAAGTTAGGTGGTATTTTTGCTTCTTGCGAAACTTTAGTCATAGAAATGCAACTTAGGGTAAAATTTAGTCATATTTTTGCACCTTTACCCATGACTGACTGGCATACAATTTGGAATTTTTTGGGTTCAGCCGTTCAGCATTCTCGAAAAGGTTGGGACTTGGGAGAGGAATTTCAGATTTTAATATATGATAGATTTATGAAAATACGAAAAATATAATAAATAAAAATTGAGATGAGAGAAATATGTATTCAAGGGATTTTTTTTTTGATCAAAATGTATTCAAGGGATATAATCATATAAACACCGTCTTCTACTCATTTTTCGTATCCTTAACCAAGAGTTATACAAAATAAATACAAATTGTAACATTTCAATTATAACAATAACAACTTCTATACACACTACACTATATTCAGTAGAGAGGATATCTCTGGCAAAAAAAAAAGTAGAGAGGATATTGATCAATAAAAAAACGAGAAAATTAATTAATTAATGTCCCTGTTAAAGAAAGGTCAACCCAGTTCTAATCCCCATTTTGTGAAGTACTGGGGTAGGAAATATACTAGGCAATCTAACCTCTGCTTTTTTGCAGAGTGACTTATTCAAACTCACAACCTCATTCTCACACGGCAAGCAAGTTTACCATTGAGTTAAGTCAGTCATTCACACATCCCTTGTAAAAAACATAATTAATGTGAGGTCCCACTAGTTGTTATGTGAGACCAATAAATTGTTATTATTAAATAAATTGTTATTATTAACTCTACAAGTTGTAATCATAAGTCATTAGAGCTCACATTAATTATTTTTCTTACAGAAGACTTGTAATTAATTTTCCCTTAAAAAAAAGTTTATATAGAGTATAATAAAGGTCTTGGGTTGATAAAGATTATGAATAAAAGAAACACTCAACAAAGCAATGTTTCAAGTCCAACCTCCTCTGCTGATAAAAAAAAAGTCCAACCTCCTCTCTGGTAAAAAAAAAAGGTCCAACCTCCTCAATTAGTTCGTATATTAAACTATTAAAGTATGGAGAGAGTAATAAAATAAATCCGTATCAACTAATTAATTGCTAGAAATCAATCAGCATCTTGATTTATTTCCTATCTCACTCACTCCATTTCCTAAAAATACTTACAATTACAATTACAATTTCCCATATATATATATATATATATATATATATATAGTCGTCAAATTCACAAGTTAATATTTCAATTTTACGGGTTTTATGGCAGTATACCTAACCAAAATTTGTCACGAGTCACTTAAATTTTCATTCATTGAAATTTAGTAGAAACTCACATGTTTATATTGTAAATTACCGTTTTTACATTTCTTACTTATAGAAAAGTGTGTTAACCTACTACCATACTCATTTTAATTATTTTTAATTGACCAAGTTCAATGAAATTTTATAGAAATTTCTCTATCGAGGTTAATGTAGTATAAATATTGATATATTTAAATATACTAAGTATATTTAAAATATATTCAAGTCAAATTATTATTATTATTGTATTTTTTATTTAATTTTATACAATAAACACATTATTATTAATAAACGTAAACTCTTACGAGTTTATTATTGGAGTCTAAGATCCCACTTTACCTTTTTCTAAAAGTTTGCTTAAACTCATGAGTTCTACAATCTCACTTTTTACCTTTTTTTTAGTTTAATTTTTTTTAAACACATCTTTCAGACCAAACACAACAGCAAAATCAACTAAGGTGGTTGGCAAGCTGAAGTGCGAATGTCCTACTTGCGAATTGCGAATGTCCTACTTATTTTTTTGAGTTTAGTTAAACTCACAGTGCACATGCACACACACTCCTGTGCTACCAACTTTATTATCCCTTAGATCCTCAACCTCCCATTCTCTCTCACCATCTGCATGGGCGTGGGGAATCCATTGGCATCAAGGGTTCTTAATCCCATGAAAGGGAAGTTTAAGCTACAATATGATGATTTGGAGAAAAATTTTGAGATATGATTAGAAAATATTTGTGTTTTAAGAATATTAAGTTATAATCAAAGGAAATAGTATTAGAAAATATTTGTGTTTATATTGGGCACGAAGAATTTGATGAGTTGTGCAAATGCTCAATATTTTGATTATGCTTTGCGTTTTTTTTTTGCCTTGGTTTTTGTTCAACCATAGATGTGCACAATTAAGATTACTTTCGTTTTGGCTTAAATTTTTTGGGTTTGTTGCTTTTGCTAGTGGTGGTGATGATGATCATGTTGTTTCCCTTTAAGCTGAAGGTCTGATCTTACATTTGAGGGGGAAGAAAATAATGATAAAGGATGATTTAAAAACAAATTAACTTCAGAAAAATTGTCATGTGGAGACAAAAGAGAATAATAAATGCCACATGGACATGACACATCAGCAAAAATTGTCAGCTTTTAATGGTACTTTTAATGGTCAAACTTCCGTCAAAGTTAACAGCTATTTTTTTCTGCTTAGTGCTCTTGCCAATTTACCCTATTATTTTCTCTTAAGAGGTTTTTCATTCGATAAATATGAAATCATGTGGATGAAATCTCTAAGAGACTATTCATTCATCATTTTTCCCACATTATAAAGTGCTTGATGATGGAATTTTGATTCTTTGGGTTGTACTCGGTAGTGCAGAAGTACAATGCGTGACTCTATTCAAAAGGATCTCAATTGTCCTTGGAAAGACCCAATGGCAGAGTCTGTTGAACAACATTTGGCACAGGAGCTTAGAGGTGTTGGCTTATCAGCAGCCTATGACATGCCTGAATGGAAGAAGGATGAATCACTTTTGGACAAAGATCAAAGCTCTCCATACAGGGTATTTTTTTAACTGCAACATTTGCAATTTTGTGCCAAGCAGCCAAAAAGTGATTATTTAGATGAAGTTTTTAACTAGAAGGAGACATCCTTCTCTTCCTGACTGCTCAAGAGGAGATTGATTTTGCTTGCCAGAGTCTTTACTAGAGCATGAAAGGATTAGGTAAGAATGTTCCAGAATTGATTATTTTACCTTTCCATAGTGGTTGTGGAAACTAATGTTGCTGAGGATTCTTTGACAATTGATGGCATATTTTATGTCATTGACCCTGGATTTGCTGAGCTTCTTTGGTGATGAGTCCAGTTTCACAAGCTTCAGCCATGCAAAGGGCCACAAATGCAGGGCGTAGTGGGCCTTGGGATGTGTTAACGTCTCTATACTGAGGCAGCATTTAAAAATGAGATGCCTCCTACTACTACTATCCCAGAAATTCAAAGGATATAAATCTTGGGATGACTGCTCTTATTACAATGAAAGCTATGGGTATAAATGATCTTCTTTGTTTTGATTTTATGGATCCTCCTTCACCCCAGGCTGTCATTTTTGCCATGGAACAGGTGTACAGTCTTGGGACATTGGATGAAGAGGGCCTTGATTGAGAGGCTTCCTTTGGAGATTTGATGAGTAAACCAAGGTGTAAAGTAATGCTGAATTTAGGGTTTATTTTGTTTCCCTAATTCTTTAAGAAATGTAATGTAATTGAGGAAATGGATTACAACTTTATTTTTAGACAATGACATGCATGCGATTTGGAATTCGGGTTCAGCTTCCCCCAAAATGTGGGGAGAGTATTTTCAGATTTTAATATGATAGATGATTAGATGTTATGAAAATAAGCTTTGCCCCAAAAAGAAAAGATGTTATGAAAAAAAGAAAAGTATAGTAAGAATTTATGAGAAAATAAAGAGAGAAAATTGGAGAGAGATGAGAGAATTTCTTATTATTACTAGGATATAAGCATTGTCTTTATTTATAGTCCTCATCCTTAACCAATAGTTACACAAAGCAAATAGTAAGTTTTATCTTCATGAGTGTGTAAATTGTAACTTTTTTAGTTATGACAATAACAACTTCTAAAAGTTATATTCACACTTCTAAAATGGTATACTCATTAGAGATGATGTAGATCACTGAAACAAAATTAGAGAGGTTATCGTCTTATCGAGTATAATAAATGTGTTGAGTTGGTAAAGTTTATTAATATCCATAATACTCCCTTCATTCCTAAGTATAAGATTTTTTTTCCTAATTTAATTAGATCAAGGGTATTAGTTAAGTTAGTCATTATTGTATGATATTATCAATTCATTCTAACTATATGCATTTATCTCAACTCTTTCTTTTGTTTGTTTATTATAAATAAGTATTATTAGGGTTAATTTGGGAAAATTGGTAAAAATTAGAAAGTGTTCTTATATTTAGGAATAAATTGAAATTTGAAAGTGATCTTATATTTAGGAATAGATGGAATTGTTGTTATTCCATTACTTAAAGTTTACAATTACAATTTTTACATTTATAAGATTACAATTAGAGAGACTGTATTTTTTAAATCAAATTTTAGAGAGAAAATAACATAATTTAGAACTTATTATTTTTTTGCTATGTGGACAACTTAAGTGACGTGGCAAATGAGTAAATACTTACATATATATTTAGGTGACTTAACAAACGGTGTCAACTTTTCTATTTAAAATTGTGTTAACTTAGGTATTCAATCTCTTTGAGCGCCTTTGATTCAGAAAATTGTCCGTTTTCCCTTTGATTATATGGATGAGATGTCTCACCTATAGAGTGAGATGAGTAAAAATTCCTTAGCAAAAAAGCAGCCTGCATCAGTTGCAAAGAACAAAAGGTAATCAGAAAAAGTTATTTATAAAACGCTTCCTTATTTAAAAAAAATGAAATGAAAGGATGCCCTTTTTCTTTTATTTTTTATAAAAAAAAGCAATATTGAAATAAAAGAAAATAATTAATGTTGGTTTGAAACCATTTCAAATATAATAGGTCAAGTTTTTTAAAGACTTAAAATAAATAAATTAATGTTGAGGCTGAATCCATTTTAAACCTAATATATTAATAGTTTGTTAAACCTTCAACATGAGAATATATCTTATTATGAACCAAGATCTTTATTTTAATAGAAAATTCAATCAGTTTACCCAGCTAATTAAATAATTAAAACAACAAAATTGAATTGAAAATAATTGAAAAATATTTCAACTAAACTTTTAACCCGTTCATCCTATTTATAATCAAATAACCCTCTAATATACACAAATAAATCTTAGGCACTAAAGGAGTAAAGGAAGACAATTACTTATATATAAAAAACATTCACACATATAGTATCATAGCACTGTGTCAACGTGTATGTTGAAGCCAAAAAGATTGATTGTGGAGCCTGTTTTAATAAGGAACAAATCATGCTTATTAAGTCTGATACCTCACATGTGTTTAAAATATGTGAAGGATAATATACTTATATGCACCCTCTTTAACAAAAGCATGCATTATCTTTTGTAAATAAGTTATTTGAACTACTTTTATGTTTTACAAGCAATTTTATTTTTGAACTAATTTATGTTTTTAAGAGTGATTACATCTACTTTCAAAATTGGGTTTTCAATTTATTATTGCTTTTTATGAATTGTTTATTTAATAGTTTTTTATATAATGTTTTTAAATAGATCAGTGTGGCAGGGAGTCATATGGACAACAATTCTGCATTATTTCAATTCCAATGTGTCTTTAGATCCTATACCAGACCCAATCCACCAAATGGAAGTGATAAATCAGACCCAATATGCCACCAAGAGAGATCACTAAATCAGGACAAATTGATTGTGCACCAAGAGGAGTCTCTTCCTATGTCTCTTCTTAGGGACTACATCACGATTGCTGCTTTAAAGAGTACTTCGCCACTGCCATTAAGTGCCCCCTTGATATTAAGTCTTGAGGATGTTATTACTAGTGATGTTGATCTTCTCAAACCTCTTCTTAGGGACTACATCATGATTGCGGCTTTAAATAGGACTATGCCACCGCCAATAAGATTAAGTGGCCCCTTGATATTAAGTCTTGAATTTTCCTAATTTTTGTGTTTTCAAACAAATTTTTAACGAATTTACAAACTTTTTCAATACAATTTTTTTAAGTGATGTTATTGACTTATAGCTTAAAAATAATATATTTTTTAACTAATTTACAAATGTTTTCAATATTAAGTTTTCAATTCTTTTTTATGAATTCATTATTTTTTATTTGAAATTATTAAAACTGGTTTTTAAAATCGGTTTAAAAATAAGTAGAGACTAAAACTGAGTTGACTCTTGGGAAAATAACAAAAAAAATGACATTTACAGTTAATTTTTTGACCTTTTTATTTATCATCCTTTGTCACATCATCATGACACAAGGAAAAATAAACACATAAATTTGCCACATGTTTTATTGACAGATGAATCGGCAGACGACGATGCGTCAAAAAGTCAAAAAATTAACTGCGATGTGCATTTTTGCCCCAATTTTGAAATTTGATGGGCAATTTTGCTTTAAAAAATTTTACATAGCTATTTTTGCACCTACGTGACAATTATATGGACATTTTTGCATTTTAGTCTGTTTATTTAATGTCAATATCATCAATGAGTTATATGCTTTTATGAGGTGCATGATTTAATCATTTTTGGAGTTTTCTTCCTTGTGATTGCGACAAATTAAAGATGTTGATGGTTTTGGCCTTATACATTAGATCTGTGATATAGTTTAATGTGCCAATTCCAATTAACCTAACATAATTGAAACTTCATTTTTGCCACGCCTCTGATGGCCCAGATTCTATATTTTAGCAATATACTTTAAACTTGAATTAAAATAGTTTTTAAAGTTACTATGTTTTCTGACATTATTTGTAAACTAAAAATTTTATTGATCACCATAGGAAAAAAATCTAGAAATAGGGTATCACCAAGTGCTTTACTATATAAATTAGTCACACTATACGATGCATACTTATTTATGTTAAAGTTTGATGGGGAGAATCTCAATTTAATAAGATCAGGTGCATGTGATAAATACATGCATATAGTTTTGTTGAAACTTCATTTTTGGCCACCACTTTGATGACCCAGATTCTACGGATATTTTAGTGATATACTGAAAACTCGAATTAAAATAGTTTCTCAAGTTATTGTTTTATCTGAGACTATACATCATATTTTTTATCCATGATCAAGATATCTCCAACTCAACAAGTGAGAGACTAATTCTCTGTTAGCACCTAAAAGGGTGAGACAACTGGTCTGAGAGATTTAATACTTCTCCATACTCAACGCTAAGGATCAAACCTTAGACAATTGGTTAAGGAGATTTAATAGCTTCCTTATTCACACAACATTCCTACACAAGATTTTTCTTACCATATAAAATTTATAACTTACATATGCCTAATCTATCTAACTTTTTAAAATTACTTATTCTAGAAGAAATTCTTAGTTGAATTGAATTTGAGTCATTGTCACTCAAACACACACCCCAAGTTAGACTATACATCATATTACCTAAATACTTACTCCAAGAATTAACAAGATCTAACTTACGATATTATGAGTTATTAGCTGACTTCCTACCAAATAGAATCATTTTTCTGACATTATTTCTAAACTATACATTTTATTAAACACCATAGGCAACAAAAACCTGAAATAGGATATAACCAAGTGCTTTACTACATAAATTAGTACACTAATACTATATGCATGCATACTTATTTATGTTGAAGTTTGATGGGGAGAGTCTCAATTTAATATGATCAGGCACATTTGATAAATACATGCATATTTTTAATTTAGGTTCAATTAACACAAAACCATAATAGCTTCCTTATTCACACACCATTCCTTTTCTTGGCATGTTGTTAACACAAGATTTTTCTCACCATATAAAATTTATAACTTACATATGCCTAATCTAATAAAATAACTTCTAGAAATTCTTAGTTGAATTCGGTTTGAGTCTTATGACCCCACCAATTCAAAATCGTAAAAAAAATTTTCCCACCATCAACAAATAAAATTATCCAAAAAACCAATTTAAAAATTGATTTTTTTATTATTTAAACGATACAAATAATATGGTAATTGCCAGTTGTTATTTGGTCACTCATTATATTCCCTCAATATTTAAAATGTGATAAAATACCAAACCCCCCACCCCGCCGCCATTTAAAGCTAAACATATGGCCCACAAATCCCACATCCCGACAAATCTCGCCGAAACGAAGCCAAGTTTACACACGTGGCATATTATTATTCGTCACATGATAAGCAACACAATACACCCAAAGCAGAGAATAACTCCCCCATTTCTGGCTGCGGTTAAAATCATGAATCAAACTTCCATAATAAAACATTAAAAACACATAAATATATATCATATTACCAAGGCAACCTCGTTTTGTGTCTTAATATCATCAGGGTTTTTTGGAATCTCCTGTCTTTTTCTCAATCTCAATTTCTTCTTCAAAAAAGATTCAATTTTTCTTCTTCTTCTTTGTGTTCTTTGTGTTGTGTGTTCAATTTGTGATGGTTCAGCTGATGAAATCTGGGAAGTTGCTGTCAGAGCATGAAACGGCGCCGTCATGTTGTGAGAAGACGGCCGTTAAGGTGGAGATTGAGGATCCACTTGAAGAGGAACATGGATCACTGTGTAAGCGTTTCAAGCAATCTTCTCATCAATTTGAGGTATGGGGTTGGTTTTTTTTTCATTTGGGTTTGTTAAAGTTTGTTTTTTTTTTAATTTGGTTTCTGGGTTTTTGATTGATTGTGCATTTTTTTTTAAATTTGAGTTTTTTTGGTTCATGGGGTTGATCTGAAATTTGAAGATCCTGTGTTTGATTTGGTGGGGTTTTTGTGCAGCATGAGGTATTTGAGTTTCTCTAGTGTTTTTGTGCTAGTAGTCTTGATAATTGTTTTCTCAATGTAAACTAATTGATGTTGTAGGTCTTTTTTTTATTTGAAAAAAAAACTTAGCTTGTTTACTGGATGATTAGTGCTGCTTTGATATTCAATTGAGAGAAAATTTCTAATTTTTATGTTTTTTTTCAGTGCATAGTTCATATGATTTGTTGTTCATTTGAGCTGCATTTTTGTGCGTGATGCTCATAATTGTTAGGTACTTACAAAAGTCGTTGTATTTGGTATTGGCACAAGCATGTATTTAATATTGTTCCATATTTGGGGGGAAATTGGAAAGTCCTGATTGTCCTTAGAGGTAATTATGATGGAATAATTCTGATTGGCGATGTTCATGTGCTGTATTTAAATTGTTTATGAAAGATTTGGTGTCATTTAAATCGCAATAAAATCGTTGTTTTCGTAAACCAGTCTTATTCTCACAAGTTCACTTATTTATCAATATGAACATTTAATGGTTTGAATATGCGAGATTAGGCGGCAATGATGTTACCACCATTAGACTCAGGTCATTCTCAACTGTATTTTCGCGCGCTTAAGTGTACGCATACGTGTGTGTCGCTTAGATATTAGAACACATGCTTCGGTTACGAACACAATTTGAAAACCTTGTATTACTTTCGAATTGGGTTTTTATCTCCGATGTAAATTTTATATGCTTACATTCTTTTTCATTTTATGCATGATCTCTCCAACTGGCTAGCAACTGAGTGCTTCAGCAAGTACATCTATCAGCTCTCCGTCTACACTCAATATTCTCAGTGAGCCTTGCCCTCTGGGTTTGCGGTTGAGGAAGAGCCCTTCACTGTTGGATTTGATCCAGATGAAGCTTGCTCAAGGCAGTGCTTCTATTGCAAATGCACAAAATGAAATGGTAAGCTCTGGAGTGAAAAAGGAAACTGAAAATATTGCTGCATCTAGCAATACTGACAAGCTTAAGGCTTCGAATTTCCCTGCTACACTTTTAAGAATTGGTTCTTGGGAGGTATGTCTAAGATACAACATGTCAGTCTTGTATTTGGATTACCTACTTTTCCCATGAATTCGGCATGGCTAAAAATTCTATCTGTTGCAGTATAAATCAAAGCATGAGGGTGACTTAGTGGCCAAGTGTTACTTTGCCAAACATAAGCTTGTTTGGGAAATCCTTGAAGGTGGGCTTAAGAGCAAAGTGGAAATTCAGTGGTCAGACATCATGGCACTTAAGGCAAATTGTCCTGACAATGGACCTAGCACATTGACTGTTGTGGTAATTTATAGCTTTCCGCATGTTGTTTGGATACAAATACTTGTAATGGGTAGTATTTTAGTCAGTTATTGATCCTTTTGTGTATTGCAGCTTGCTAGGCAGCCTTTATTCTTCAGGGAGACTAATCCTCAGCCTAGAAAGCATACACTGTGGCAGGCAACATCTGATTTTACTGATGGACAGGCTAGCAAGTGCAGGTATATTGTGCATTCACTGTTATCCTTTGACATGTGGAGATGGGGCATTTCTTCCATGTTTTGGTTTTAACCGGACAACCATGAAGGATTTCTGAGTTGGGTAGGGAATATGGTATTGTATTGACATTGAATATTGCCAATGCTGTCCTTTCATGTAAAGAAGAGAATTCCAGGTGCAATAGGATATTGGCATTTTTCTAAAGGATTTCTTCTGTTATCTGAAACAATGTCATGACAATATTTTCTTTTAAAAGGAGTTTTGTCAAGTGCTGATTTTACTGTAAGGCATGCTATATTACAAATTGTAATTTAAGCTTGCCTGAGGATTGTATTTTTCATCGAGGTCTTTGTTTTTCTGTATTTTCTCAATGTTGTATTGCTTACTGACTCTGTCTTGTGGTATTTTTAGGCAGCATTTCTTGCAATGTTCCCAGGGAATGTTGACCAAGCACTTTGAAAAGCTTATTCAGTGTGATATGCGTCTCAATTTCTTAAGCCGGCAGTCAGAGATAATTCTGGATTCGCCCCATTTTGATTCATGGTCTTCTGCGAATGAGGACTCCAGCAACCCCAAAGATCTTGATCAAGCATCTGCTACATCTTGTTTTCAGCAAATCGGATCACCTCTTGCATCCCAATCATCGTTTAAGATTGAATATGAAGATTGTCCCAGCTTGGCATTGGATCATCATTCACATGAAGCACCTTCCTCCAGTTCAGGTACCAATAGAATTTGGCTTGAAATCACCTCAGGCGGTAAAACCAAAATCCCACACCCCCCAATTCCAACATGCCCTCAGACTGAAAAAGTAAGACATAAAAAGAACAGCCACACAATAACATAACACCTACTGGCACTAGCATGCTGTTATAATTTTTCATATTAAGAACACAAAGGAAATGCCAGTCTTTCCTGGATGACTTTAAGACATTAGTTTCCAGTGCAATTTTAGATACACAGTAGCTCTACATGATCTGACTTTGCAATGATATGCAGGTGCCTAGGGGATATGATGTGGATTTCAATGAGAATTATGTCTGCATGCATGGCTGCATAATTGACCAAAACTGACTAATCAGTTTACTAAATTTTGTGACTTATCCATTTTTGTTGGAGGTCTAGATGTATTTAAAGCTTCCAATTGTCTGTCTTCATGCATATATTTATGTGATCGTTGTTTTTTTGAATTAATCATTTGTCTTTTCTATACTAAGTGATTGATTTTTGTGCAATTGAAGGAAGTGGGAGTTCTGAAATTAATAACAAGGGCCTAAGAAATTTGGATCAGATGATACTTCCTGGACTCCACCCTTCTATGTCAGTGAGTGATTTTATGAACCATGTCGAACAGTGCCTTTCAGAACAAATATCCTCTGGAGATCCAACCTTTACCATTGGAAGACCAGAGTACAAGGATATCCTTGAGGACATCACTCAGCATCTGCTCAATGACAATCAAGTTACAGCCACCTCGGATGAGAAGTCACTCATGTCAAGGGTCAATTCTCTCTACTGCCTTCTGCAGAAGGACCCTTCAGCCGTGCAGAACTCGAACATAACCGAGTCTTCATCCACTGCTCAGGTCTCTGAAGATGGAACAAACATTCAACTCAACCAGGCTTCTCTATTGACACAGGACAACAACAGCACAACAAATGTTAAGGCATCTGAAGAGGACACTAAGGATGTTTCTGATGGTAAGCAGGCATCCAGCATGTCCAGGAAAGATTCTTTTGGAGATTTGCTTCTCCATCTCCCTCGAATCGCATCGCTTCCAAAGTTCTTGTTTAATATCTCTGAAGAGGATGGTGACCATCGAGCCAGATAGTTATTCTCATGTTTTACATTTGTCCATTCTCTAAATGGACAAGAACGGAGTTGCATTGCAGGCTCTAATCATTGTAAAAATATGTCATGGAAAGTACTTAGGTAAATTCTTGATATCCAGTTCGTCAAGTTCTCCAATCATATGTGATTATTAGGTATCGTATTTATGAAATATTGTTAAGTATAGATTTATATGAATTACATTGGACACATGGTCTTGTGTGATTGAAGAATTTGATGTAATGGATATGAGAAACCTGTGAGTATGGTCTATTATGTTACCCCTCTGAATTGTGTGTAAGATTACTTCGCACCTTGGGAAACCATTAGGATTTTGAAAATTTGTTTTGATGAGAAATCCAGTGGAGTTCCCTTTGTAAAATATGTGTAATAATATAGGTGTTTTCTCTACCTTTTATCTGCTTCCATCTAATTGAATCCCATTTGTGCAGTTATATATTTTTTCAACAATTATATTCACTTATTGTAGGGTTTTTAAGGGATGAAATTTTTTCTAGAACTTCATTGTGACTTAATAATAACTACATTTTTCTCCCCAATGTGGGATGTACGGAATTTAATAATGAAAAGAAAAAAACCAAAAAATTTAATGTTTCTTTGAGTAACTCTTTTATGATTTAAAAATGTTACCTGAAGACAATAAAAGTTGATTTCATGTGCATACATATGTATGATATGAATCATCTATTTGGATAAAACAGAAAATATGATTTATTTTGATTAGGCTTAGTTTCAAATTTATGTGTTATCAAATTGCAAATTTATGCATTTTGTTAATTTTAATTATAAATAAATGAGATTGTACAGTCGTTTGGACAAATTGGAAATAAATCAAATCATGTAAGCAATGCAATAATGATTCGAACTAGAAAGAAATGTGATTGGAGAACTGATTTAGCTTAGTTCAAATTGGAAAAAAAAAAGAAAATTGATTAGTTGATGGAGTATTATTGTTATTTTTGTATATTTGGAATTTTTATTTTTATGAATTTTAACATTTTTAAAAATATGGATAAAAAATCTAATTTACAAATACATCCTAAAAAATTTAGGTATGATGTAACTAAGATGTGTATGTATATTTGTATAAAGAAAAAAAAAGATGTGCATGTATATTGTGTATGCACATATATGATCTAAACTTCGTATATTTGATTAAATGAGAGAGGACATAAATTATTTTTAAGAGCAAGATTTCAAATTTTTGTGAATTATGAAAATGAAATTATTGATCTACATTTATTTTTATTCAAATGTGATCGATCCATTAGATAGACAAGATTAAAGTAAACCAATCATACCGATGATAAAACGATAATACAACACTGATTTGAGAAAGTCAAGGCCATAACACACTTCTTCATCAAAACAAGTGTAAATGATAAACAAAACTGTGTGAATAATTAATAGTGTGCACTTCATGCGCTTCACAAAAGGAATAAATGCAGCATAGACTTCAATTGTTGGGCTCCTTCAGTCAAACATACAATTGTTCAGGATATTTCCTTTTTAATTAGTCCATTTACTTTTGTTTCTATTAATTTGCTTTCTTCTGATCAGTTTAGTACTTTCGCTTTTGATTTTTATGATGTTGTAAGACCTATGTAATCTTTTTTAATTAATATCATTTTGCCTGATTTAAAAAAAAAACAAAAGGAATAAATGAAAATGAGTTTTAAGGATGTAACAAGACTCTTTGCAATTAACTTAACGCAATTAACAAAAAATTTGGAAATGGCCTTTGAAATCACGTTTTTAAAGAAAGCATGCAAAAAGTAATTAAATGTATCTAGAATATACATCCTTTTTCCAATATTAACCTTATTTAGAATGAGTTTATTAAGAGAGAAAAATACATGACTACTAAAAATATGAAATGAAATTAAGCGCAAAGTAAAAAAAAAACGCATTAAATAATGTGTGAATGTAAAATGGACTTTCATATTTTGGCTAAACAATTTCGAATCTTAGGCTTAGTAATGTTCTAGAGGGAGGGAATATACTAATGATTGATTGATGTAGATAGATAGTAACATCCAAATAAATTGTTTTTATTTCTGTGCAAATGAAATAATTATCTTTTAAACATAACTTTGTGAACTTAGTTAAATCTATGGTGCAAGAGGCTTGAAAGGAAATGACAAAAAAATCAGAAAAGGAAAAAATAACCTTAAGTAATCAACTAATGACATAAAAGAAAAGCAACTTCCATACTAAACGGAACACGGGAATTTACGAAGATAACCCAAAATAATCAACTAATGACGTATATAATATTCACATCTAGATAGATAATGACAAAAGGAAGAAATATATACAAAGAGTAAGCAGAACTTGGATCATCCTGTACAGAATGGTTATAGAGTTCAACAACTCCCATGAAGATCATTTCATGTCTGAAATGTACAAACTTTATTTACAATTGAATTCTTCTTTTCTTCCATCACATCTTTATCAGCTGCCAAGATGAAAGCAGCGATGATGGGGATCAGGAAGTAGGGGATGCTGAATGAATGATGGTATCAGGTAACATTGCTACTGTCACTAAAAAATATTCACAGCCAACAGGTAGACCATATGGGTTTGAAGTTGATCCCGAATTCAGGCTCAACCGGTCAGTCCCCGTGTCAGAAGTCAGTTGATCGGCTCTGCTTGGCTCGGTCCGAGCCGAGGTGGTTGGCAGAGCCTTAACAATTTGGCGCTCAATATGCACAATCTGTCCAACAATGTATTTAGGCCGGCTTGGAAGATGGTCAACAAAGAGGGCCACAGATTCAGAAGATAGATAGTAGTTAGGACAGGTTCTACTAATAGCCTCATAATGCCCAGCTGAATTGTGGACAAAGGCAGCAATCTCATGAACTTCTAAACGACCAAAAGAAATCTTTTCCTTGTTTGCCTGCATAATATAATCATGGGCAACAAGTAAGTTTCAAAATAGAATATTTTCCAGCCACCAAAAGCTAAATCCAAAATCAGGAATTTCCAACAAGACATAAGCCTCGGAACTAAAGCCATAAATACATGTGAAGTTATAGATGCAGCACAGCAAAGACCATCCATGCTATCAAGTAACATGAGGCATTCATTCTTCTTGGCTTGGAAAACAATGGTTCAAAAGAACATATGTTGGAGACAAAGTAGAGACAAACTGTTACCTGCTTCTCCAGTTGATGCTTGTTGTAATAAGTTTTGACCTGGTCTGTTTTTTCCTCCAGTTCCTTCCTAAGCTGTTCATTAGTAGCTTCAATTCTAGAGTACTTGTCAAGAAGCTCTTCACGGTGCTTCAACAAGGAACAGACTTTTTCAGCTAGCATGCGAATGCATTTTCGGAACTCGGCTAAATCATCATCATCTCTATCATTAGTAGAACTGAAAAGGAGACAAAATTCCACAATCATTACTCAGTTCATGCGTTTGTTAACTTTTATTGCCAAAACTTCACAACCAAAATGCGAGTTTCTGCACCAAGGCATTAATTAGGCAAGTAATCAAAGCAAGCATCTTACTTGGCTAAAGATTGTGCTAAAGCACGCAAGAGTTCAGCAAAACCAGCCACACTACCAGGAGAATATACACAGCTTTTAAGTCTTTCAAATAAGCTGCGCATTTTAAGGAAAGATGCGCGCAGCAAAGCATACTCCGAGGCTCTTCTATCAGCAGAACTTTTTTGGGTTTGTGCTTCCTCTCTTGCCTCATGCAAGCAATTCTCCAAGTGAGCACAATTCATCTGTTGTAAAAGAGGAGCATTAAATTAACAAAAATAGCTAGACTCATTTGGACCACGAACCCCATGCTGAGATAAGTATTAAGATAAGTAAAAAAAGGCCTTTATGGATAAGAATTTCAACCATGTTCAGTTAATCCAAAATGGCTTTGTATAATTATAAAGCTTTAGGTACCTAAATATAATCCAAAAGAATACAGTAACCTCACATTCACAGGGATTAGCCTATCTTTGTGCTTCCATGGTTCCAACTAAAACAGTTAAAACATTCTATTTTATTGGGTTTAGTAAATTAGCCCATTCAATCCAGCAAAATTTCAGCAACTATTTTTTCCCAAAAAAACTGGACCAATGTAGTATAATTAAGTTTTAAGGAAAAATTGACTAGATGTACCATGACACTGGCAATATAGTTGACATCAAGTTCAAGGGTAATCTAACCAAGTAAGATTGTTATAGGCTGGCAACTCAATCCGTATACTTCAAATATAGAAGCCTAGGAAATCCCGCAATCTAAATAAATTGCATTATGGTTTGATGGGAACTCCAAAAACAGCAACAAAATATTCCCTTTATTCTTTACTGAAAAACCTAGATGACTTTTATTCGAAAAGATTAAGAAATAAAAATATTGATTTGCTTAATTTTTTCCCTCCAATTTATTTCGTTTGACTTATAAACTAGCACATCATATAGTAATACCAACATATTTTATGATTAGGTGACTTGTTTAGCTATCTTAATCTCTTCAATAAAAGTCAACTCAGCCTTACATTGAGGAACACAGTGAGTAATGAAGTTAAGGCAAGGATTAGCAGTTGAGGATGGAGATTACTGGGGAAAAGACTATTTTTAATTATGGTCTTTGATAGAATAATATTTACGCAATTTCTAAGATGAAATGCCAAGGTAAGAATGAAACTTTAGAGCCGAATGATATAAAATGAGCATAGAAAAAGGAATAACAATGACAAAGCTCCCATAAACATAGAAGCTCTCTTAACAAAAAAGTCATTTTTCCTTTTATCAACACAACTAAAAATAATTTCTCTCCCCTTCTCCTTTCAACTAAATCATTTCAATGTGGTCCAAATGCCGCCTCAATGAGAGGATAATCAGACAGAGATTAATAGAAATTAACAAAACGGAAACACTGAACAGATGAAGAAAACAAAGAAAATGCTTTTTTAAGTAAACTAAATTAAAACCCCAAAATTATGTGATCATGTTTCCCATACCTGAGAGTCGTCAAGGAGCTTTCGATTTGCTTCCAATTCCCTTCTAAGGGCAGCAACCTCCTCTAAAACAGCATTAAGCTCAGTTTCAGTTTCATTTAATTTTTTAGACTTGTCTGCGATTGCACTTTGCAGCTCCAACAATTTTCCATCACTCACTTTGGAATCCAAGTCTGAAGGAGCTTCTGACTCACAAGGTACAAGGTCCTGAGGCAGAGGCGTGCTCTCCGCAGAAGAACTGGCTGTCAGTGACATACCCAATTGACCTGCTATCTTATCTTTCCTATATTTATCACCACCTTGAACTTCTTCACGATGATGTTCCACCATAGATGAATCCAACTGTGAGTTCTGAACTCCAGAAGAATCCAACATGTTTTCATCTGCCCCATGATCTAAATGTTTGCCTGTATGAGCTGTAAATAGGCCACCGAGTTTTGCATCCAAGGAACTTGAGATGCATGAAACCTCGTCCATGGGCTCAGAAGTAGACACATAAGGCATGTGGACTTCACCACTAACATATTCTGGTTTGCAATTATTCGCCTTCTCAGCCAGAAAGGCAAAATCAGCAGCATCATTTAAACTAGAAATATTTTGCCCGGGTTCATACTTATTGGACAATTTCTGCTCCAACTCTTGAATACGTTTCTCATATGAGACACATTGCATATGCTTCATCTTAAGCATGGATTGAACTTGTTTAGTGTATTCATCTTTTAATTGCAAGGCTTCAACTGTCTTCTCTGCAGCATTCTTCAGTATTTTGTCCAGCCTCTCATCATCCAGTGACTCATACTCTATCTCAGGGCAGAGAGAACAAATTAAAGCTATACTGGAAGCAAGCTCGGCTTTCAGTTTTGCATTCTGCACTTCCAACTTGCTAGTCCCCGCTATTTCTACCAAATCACTCACATCAAGAAGCTCCTCAAAATCATCTCTTTCAGTGGAGTCAGCAGCAATATCTATAGCCTCAGCTGATAGAGAGGCATCGGCTGACAAAGCAGATGAACTTTTAGAGCTTACATGCTTCTCCAGCTTCGAAGTAATCCCAGTCAGATACTCAGGAGCATATAAGTCCACATCTGATATGTCAATCTGAAGCAAATTACTGTCAAATGGAGCTATATTCACGTCACACTGGCTAGGGGTGTCAAGCAAGCCCATAGATGCCCAGACTTCTCTAGGTATGCATGCACTATGTGCTCTCCAAAACTCATCCCTCTTCCTAATCTCAATCTCCCGCTTTCTTGCAAGCTTCTCGGCCATTTGCCCTGCCATGCCCATATACAGCTTCATAGAGGCCTTTCGCCTCACTATTTCTGCAAGGCAAGCCCTATATGCCGGACCAATACCATGGAACAACCTTATATCCATAAATAAGTCATCCTGCCGAGCCATGGCCTCCTTGAAGACAGGAAACTGTAGCTTCAAGTCTTTGAGGAGATGTGAATCATAAGTAATGCTTTGCATGTACTCATGCACAAAGCTGTTCATTTCATTCTTCTTGCCCTGACAAAAGTCAAGTAGCTTAGATATAGAACGGTCACAAGCCTCCATCTTAGGCAAATGATTCTTGTCATGAACTTCATACATAGGACCCAAGGCCGAAACTGCATCATGAGGTCTAAGTGAGGAAGATAATTGGCCAGACAGACAATCATCCACCAATTTCTTTACTGTGGAGACATCTTTGCTGCAGGAGTTCCCAAAAAAAAAGTCATTGATAAAACATCATGATATCATACGTTAACAATTAGAAAAAGAGGCAGGGGATGGGGCAAAAAAAACACATAGTGTAAGAAATACTGCAAAATAGAGCTTTCACGTTATAGCAGCCAATATCTGATTATGTTTGATGCATGTGAAACACAATTTAACCAGCCGGTTTCAAAAATACTACACTTTACAAGTATCCCATCAGCATTATGATCCCAAGAAAACTTCTCCAAGCCAACTGTCCACTAACGGATGCTTCAAAGCTCAATTAGCACTATTAGTCTGTTAGACCAGATGTCTTCTTTGGCATCCAAATAAATTCTCCCTCTTATCTCTTTCAACTTCCTGAACCTCTTCAGCCAACAAATAGTGTAGTAAAATTCATTATAAGTTTTCTCACCTATGTCTCATTCAAGGATTCTCCTTGTTCATTATTTTTAGCCACTATGTAGTACACCTTACACAAATTAGTTTCAGTATTATGGCACCAAAGCATTACATTCCAATTTCCAAGCAAAGATTCAATTTAAAAAGCTAAAAGATAACACCCAGGAAACTATCATACTCAGTCCATGATCTTTTCCATGTAATTAAAACAACATGCATATTAAGAGAAAAAAAATTATAGCTCATGAAAGGGGGAAACTATGTGCAATTCACACCTTCTAAAATTTTTAAAAAATCCACACCATTAAAGAATGTATAATTTTCCCTCTACAAACAGCAGGTACACATGTATCTGAGCATTTTTTTTCCTTTTACAAATAAAGCATGTATAGAATTAAGACTGTTGAAAAGTTTAACGAAAACTAACCTCAGAGATTGCATGATACTCTTTTGCTCAGTTATATATCTCAGATGCTCTTTTATTGTTTGTTCTAAATTCTTAACAGGAATCAAAGCTCTGTCCTGCAACAATTCCTCAACCCTGCCCTTCAATTCTCCAAATGCCTGCTTAAATTGGGAAACTTTGTTCTCAAACTGCTTGTGAGAGCTTTTACAATTCTCCACCGACTTACGCAAGTTCTCCTCCTTCACAAAGTCCAGCAAGCACTTGACAGTAGAAGTCTGTAAGGAAGGATGAAGTTTAATGGCTTTCAATTTCTCAACATCCCTCCTAAAATTCCCCAAAAGATCACAATGCATCCGGTGCTGCTGCATGTAACGTTTCATAAAATCCCCATAGTTTTGGTTAACCAGTCTATAGAACTGATCGAAATTACCTCTCGCAATCTCCAAAGCCCTCACTTGAACCATCTGTTCCCTCAAAAGCCTCTCACAATGACCATACTTCAGCATAGTACTATTATGAATCACAAGCCCCTTTTGATAATGACATCTAAATTCCCTCTCATACGAAGGCAAAATCTTCAAAGCAGGATCAGACGCATCATCCAACGGGTGACGATCATCATCCGACGACAACGACGGTGAGGGCTCCAAATTATCACTAACATTCACTTGTTCAGGCGAGGGAGGGGGCGAGTTTAATTGAAGCCTAGCTTTACTAAATAGGAACACTTCTTTATCATCAGATGGAAGCTTATACACAGAAAGAGGCCTCTGTGGTTCAAGCTTCATTTCCATACATAAAACAATCTGATCACTAACACTAATCCCAGTTTCAGACGCAATTCGCCGCATAACGGCCTCAACAGGCATGGTTTCATCACATATTAACTCAAATGAATGTCCATTTGATGCAATATGAACTAAAAGCTTCCCCTCATGAACCATGACTAACTATACAGATTTTTTCAACTGCAAAAACTAACACCAAGCAATCAAGTCTAACCGTAAAAGTTAACTTCAACCCACAATTGATGCTTCGATTGTCCTTCAGGCAGTTGAAAATCCTAAATTATCAATCTTTTCAACCTCCTCATCAGAAATCAAAACTCATATTGCAAAGAAATTTAAAAAAAAAAACCAAGAGGGTTATTTTTTTATTTTTTTATTTTATACTAATCCAAATTCTCTGGGGAAGAACGAGAAGTGATAAAGATTAAATTTTGAGGAACTTACCGAATACCCTTTAGGGAAAAACTGAGGAAAATCAATGGCTAGAACAAAATCAAGTTATAATGATTAATGGGTAGTAATCAATCAAAGGGGAAGTTTTTTTTTTTTTTTTGTGAATGGGGATTGAGGGAGGAGGTTAATAGAAGCTTTGAAGGAAGATTAATAGTGCCTAAGAAGAAGACATTAACGGCGATGAAAACAAAGGGATTGAAGCGAGAGAGAGAGAGAGAGAGAGAGAGAGAGAAGAGAATGTCGGCGTGATTTATTTATATAATTGAAGGTTTTTGTTGTTTCTGCTACTTCACGGAAGAAGCCATTCACTGAACATTACCATTATTACCATTACATACATACATGTAAATTAGATCAGGTCTCCCTAATCATTAGGGTTAATTTTATTTTATTATCATTCGTCTTTATGATTTGGTTAAAAACGTATTTTTTTTTTTTGAGTAATTTGTAGGATTTTTAAGTTATGGAATGTGATCTGTTGGTGAATAATATACTCAAAGAGTTGGTGAATGATATAGTATAATGGTGTCGTATAATCTGTGTAATTGACCAAACATAGTGGATAAGGTTTTGTTGTTGTTGTAGGATTTTTGAGTAATAGTCTAATATTTACTTTTTTGAAATCATGTCATTTTTTGTGTAACTAATACCAAATTAATACATTAGAGGTGACATGATATTTTAAATCTGATTTATAAGTTGTAATTATGAAAAGATACAGGCAAATAAAAAATGATATATTGATTTTAATATTTTTTATTTGAAAAGTTGGGTGAAATTTTCTTTTTATCTGCAAGTTCATTTTTTTGTGTTAAATCAAATTAAAAATCGCATAGCAAAGTTAGTTTTAATAATTTACTTTCATTTGTTCAAACTACAAATGATATATATCTATAATACTATAATACAGTGATCATTAACCAAGAAATTTCTACCATACGTGGCACTGACACCTTGAACTAATTTTGGAGGTATTTAGTGGTACTATGTTATCATCCTAGTCTTTTTTTAATAAGTCTACTTTATTTAACTCCCACATGTAAAGGAAAGACAATTATGAGCTGCATTTATAATATTTTCTGACTTTACACTCATTTTTGAATATTTGTTTAAACTTTAAATGCTTTCTACACTGTGTTTCATCTCTCTCTTCGCGAGACAACTCATATGTCTGCGCGATGCTTTAATTTTCTTACTCAATCAATCAGCAATTGAGAATCCAGAAGTCTATCCTTTATTTATATATATTCCAAAAACAAGTCATGTTCATGTAATATACTACCTCCGGTCCTAAATATAAGACCTAATTGACTTTTTTTTTGGAGAGATTAAGGTTGTAAAATAGGTTATTAAATCATGACATATTTGATATCTTTTTAGATTATCCATTAGCTTATAGTTAAAATAAACTAGTGTAAGAGAAAAAATTAGGTAAATCAATTGATAAATAACTTATTTTGCTTTTTTTTTAGGATTTTTTCAAAAAAGTCAACTAGGTCTTATATTTAGGACCGGAAGGAGTATAACGGACTAGCAGTACCATGGAAGTTTGATTTCCTTTTAGAGGAAATTCATACTTTCATTAACAGGTTCCCTTGTTACAAGTTTGTTAACTAATGCATAATTTTATTTTGCATAAAAAAAAATCTCTCTCTTCCCTCTAATTTTTTTTTCACAGAATGAACTAATAAAAATGGATTAATTTCTTTTTTTCCCCCTCTACCTCACGGCATTAGTCTCCCTCTCTTGTACTCTTGCTCTTCCTCACAAAAACCATGGGGGAAGGATTTAGTGGAGACACATAAAGAATGATCAGACCATTAAGCAAAGGAAACATGTTGGCTTCTTCTATTACAAGTTTCAATAATATGAGGAGCAAACTACGCTAAGCAAAGGATTATACGAACTTCTTTGACCAATAACGAGTGCTAATTACAAAATTCCTTCTCTCATTTAATTCCAAATTCTTTTCCTTCATCTCTGTCTCCCTCCCTCCCAGGGGTGTGAATGAGTCAGGCCATAAACAGGCGGCCTATGACTCGGCTTATTTAGGGCCCGGCCTGGCCCGGCCTTTTTAATAAATAGGTCAGATTCAGGCCAATTTAAAAGTCTTTTTAACTAAAAAAGGCCAAGCTTATTTCACTAAAGTCTGACTCGAAAGCCTTCAGGCCTGGCCTATTTAATAATACTACTAATTAGTAATAATAAAATAATAATAATAATATTATTAGTAAAACTAAAACCTATTACCCTAGTGTTATCAAAAAATAATAATACTCCCTCCGATCATAAATATAAGACCTAATTGACTTTTTTGAAAATCCTAAAAAAAACAAAATAAGTTAATTATAAATTGATTTACCTAATTTTTCCCCTTAAACTAGTTTATTTTACTTATAAACTAATGAATGGTCTAAAAATATATCAAATATGTCATGATTTAATAGACTATTTTGCAACCTTAACCTCTCCAAAAAAATGTCATCTAGGTCCTATATTTAGGACCGGAGGTAGTAATATTTATGGTCTTTTTAAACTTGATATGTAGTCCTTTAAAAACCTAAATTCGAAGTAGGCTTTAAAAGTCTTGAAGCCTTTTAAAGGCCTACATTGTAAGTAGGTCTTTAAAAAGGTTTTCAGGTCTTTAATATTTTTCGCAGGCCTAGACTTTTTTCTGAAAAATAGTCTACAACTAGGCCTAGGCTTAGGCCTATGTTTTCTTTTTTACATCACGGGCCCAGACCTATTTAGGTAAAGTCTGACTCGGCCCGACTCATTTACACCCCTACTCCCTCACAACTACCTGAGCATAACGTGATGAAGCTATGGAAGAAAATGAAGAGTGCAAGGGAAAGAGAGGGGAGACTAACACTATGGCAGATAGAGGAAAAAGGTTTGGTTGCCCTTGTAATTTTAATACTTCTTTCATTACGACGAGTTTAAACATAAATCATAATACATGATTTGACTTCATGCTACGTCATCATGCCATCATAAACGGAAGCCATTAAATGCTTTTTGACCATGTTGGCCAATATACTCCATTTCAAAATGTTTTTAGCATAAAAGAACCTTTCAAAACATGATATGTAGAGTTTAGTCTTAATTTCCAGACCTCCCCTCCGACTCTTTGGTGGCTACTTTGAAATCATGTTCCCAACTATTTAATGTTGTTCAAGTTTGGCAATAGAAATATCAATATTACCCTAAAAAAAATTGTCTTCAGAAAAAGTTTTTGAGCAAATATAAAATGGCATCTATATATAATAAATAGCAAAGCACCCTATTAAACAACTCGAAAGACACTATTCATAAGCTGCTTGGCCATGTCAGCATGCACCCTGGGGACCTCACATTTTTTTTTCTTAATTTCAAATTTTATGACTGTGTAGGGTCCACGCGAAAAAAGCTTCTCCAAGAAGCTTGATATTTCAAAACAGAAACTTTAAACATATTGCCCCTCTACACAACATTCACCTTCCACTAATATCTCTCTCCAAATAATCATTCTCAGATCCAGCTCTCACAACCCAAGCCCTCCGCCGCTTTATTAGTTCAACCCAACCCAAGGCAGACCTGAAAATCCTTTCTTTCTTTCTTCTCTCTTCTCTTTTGTAAATCTAAGCCTCAAACATACATGCCTGCTTCCTCGAGCGTTGGGTTGGGTTCAGTGGAGCCACAATCTGTGAAGAAACTCACCTTCAAGTCCCTCAAGCGTGCCCTCAATATCTTCTCTCCCCTTCACGCTCAACTTGCTCCCTGATCCTCAAAGGTATCCCTTTCTCTTTTTTCTACTTTCAATTTCATCTGTGTATTCTCCAAAATCTCATCTTTTTATCCTCCCGTGCGTGATAGTATCCCTTTGTCTTGTGATAGTTTCAATCCAACAAAACAATTTTGTGATAGTTTCATTATTTTCTTTGTTTAGAAGAATGTTTTTATTAAGGATTTGTATCAAAATTTGTTCTTTGGCAGATATGGTCATAGTGGGTGATGATTTCCTGCTCACAAGGTGTTTGAGAAAATGCATACATATGAATTATGTTTAAGCCGAATTTTCTATACTCCCCTTTTGCCATTTGATTAGTTGATTTTGTTGTACTCACCTTTTGTCATTTGATTAGTTGATTAGTTGATTTGATTGGTCAAATTTTAATTATCTTAATGAACCCAATGACCAAGCTTTATTTCCGATTAATTGCTCATACATTTGCGATTAATTTCCCTAAATAGTTAGGAAGTTCTTCTATCTTATGACATCCTACTAAAAATGAAATCGCGAATCAAATTTTAATTCTCTTAATGAACCCAATGACCAAGCTTTATTTCCAAATAATTGCTAACCCTACTAAAAATGCAATTGTCATTCAATTTTTAATTCTCTTAATGAACTCAATTACCAGAGAAATTAATTTCATCATAAAATATTTTAAGTAGTTACAAATTAATTTCCCTTAATTTCCCTAAATCGCCAATCAATTTTAATTCTCTTAATGAACCCAATGACCAAGCTTTATTTCCAATTAATTGCTCATACATTTGCGATTAATTTCCCTAAATAGTTAGGAAGTTCTTCTATCTTATGACACCCTACTAAAAATGAAATCGCGAATCAAATTTTAATTCTCTTAATGAACCCAATGACCAAGCTTTATTTCCAAATAATTGCTAACCCTACTAAAAATGAAATCGCCAATCAATTTTGAATTCTCTTAATGAACTCAATGACCAGAGAAATTAATTTCATCATAAAATATCTTAGGTAGTTAGGAAGTTCTTCTATCTTATGACACCCTAATAAAAATGAAATCGCCAATCAATTTTAAATTCTCTTAATGAACCCAATGACCAAGCTTTATTTCCAATTAATTGCTAACCCTACTAAAAATGAAATTGCCAACCAATTTTTAATTCTCTTAATGAACTAAATGACCAGAGAAATTAATTTCATCATAAAATATCTTATGTAGTTAGGAAGTTCTTCTATCTTATGACACCCTACTAAAAATGAAATCGCGAATCAAATTTTAATTCTCTTAATGAACCCAATGACCAAGCTTTATTTCCAATTAATTGCTAATACATTTGCGATTAATTTCCCTAGATAGTTAGGTAGTTCTTCTATCTTATGAAATCCTACTAAAAATGAAATCGTGAATCAATTTTTAATTCTTTAATGAACCCAATGACCAAGGTTTATTTCCAATTAATTGCTAACCCTACTAAAAATGAAATCGTCAATCAATTTTTAATTCTCTTAATGAACCCAATGACCAGAGAAATTAATTTCATCATAAAATATCTTAGGTAGTTAGGAAGTTCTTCTATCTCTACCTATTTCATTTGCTATGAGGGAGTACATCTCTACCTATTTCATTTGCTATATATTTTGTGGCTGTACGGTTTATTAGAATTCATAAATTAACTCTGGAGTATATACTTTTTAGGTGCAATGTACCTAGAATTATTGCAGACATTATATTGGAAAGGGTTGTCTGTTCTGCAGCCATTTAGTATAGAAAATATTGGTTTAAGGTCTCCAACATTTCAAAAACTAGGGAGAGAAAAAGTATTTCTGATAAATTCAATGCTGCCTTTTGGTTTTTAGTTGCTCATGTGTGATACAGATGTCATTTGGTTGAAGGTATTTTTTTCAATTTCTAAATTTTAATTTTCCTCATTAGCAAAATTATGTTAGTTATGAGTGTGATTATTATGGTTGCATAGTTTCTGACATACATTTCATTACATGGTTTCATAGTTTCTGACATACATTGCATAGATGAAAGGAAATCATATCCTTTCGAGTTTTCTACTTTTGAGATGCCATATGAATCATACGATGGAATCAACATATGACTTGTGCATCATATTTATCTGACTACTTAAAGTAAAAAATTGATTATACCTACTGTATTAAGGTCCCCACGTATGAAATAACTGTCCTAGGATCTGAAGGTTTGATCATATGTTTTAAATGTTTATTTGAGAATTTTTTTAGAAGCTGGAAATGATTATTTCACACAATGGGATAGCCTGCTATCCAAACATGCATGTATATAGAAGTTGAGTGTATAGTAGTGATTAATCTTAAAAGGTAGTAATATTTGTACTTCAAGGAAGGTGGATAAATGATTTGAGGTAATGGTTAATGCTTTTGAGTTTTGAGTGATATTAGAGTTTAAACTTCTATCTTGATTAAACTTATTTGAATTCCTTTCTCAATTCAGTAAGTGTGATTTGATAAAGTTTTGATTGTATTACGACTTTTAAAATACAAGAGTACTACATGATTAGTTACAAAGAAGTGCTTTCATTGCAAGGTCTCATGAATCACACTGTGTCTTTGCTTCACTAAAGATGTAAGTTGAAGGCAATCATTACACATCGTTCACCAACCAAGCTTTCTCTTATCAAGATCTTTTATTTTGTTTGCTTATCCTTAGCTATTTTATCCATCATTTGTATCTGATATATGTCACCTGACTATATCAAAACAACCTTTGTTATATGTACCTTCCTTATTGTTTAACAACATTGAGATTGATTAATAATATCTTTTCCTTCCCTTTCATCTATTAGTTCATTTGACAGAATGCCCAAGATCATTGTATCTCTGTATCTCATACTACTTTATATCATTAAAGTTATCATATACTACTCAAATATTATAATGCCCTATTATCAACCAACCACACGAAGCGTGAGAAACACGGATGTATTATTTCACTAATGTTACGCAAGATTTGTCACTTTTTAATTTTCTTTTGAATTAGTTTGGCTTTTTCATATTATTGTTGTTTTTTATGCTATTACTTTCATGATGTTTGTACAATCTTATTATCAACTTTTGAATTATTACTTTGTTATTTGCTATACATGTATCACCAGTCTTGTTGATTTTTTGTTCTTTGTGGTTGTCAAATATAATTTCATACAGTCCTATCTCCCCGTGCAACGCACGAGAGGGAAAACTCGTTACTAATAATAGAAATATTACATAGGTCTATAGTGTCAAAATGAGCATGAAAGTGAAAATTAATTACGTAAAAGTAATGTTACCGATGGTATCATACGCAAACCTCTTACGTATCCATGCAATCGTTCATTATTACACAATAATACAATATAATTTTTTGTTTAATTTCCTTCACAACATGATTCTTCTCCATCAAAATGTTTTTCTCTACACCGAAAATCTCACATAAATCTATTGCGAAAAGTAACACGTTGAAACACTTGGAATCATTTCCATATTATCAATAAAAAAAACACTTAAAAACAACTCTAGAATAGTTAAGAAAATACAAAAAGTCGATGATAACCAACTGCATTATAAATTCTTAACTCACCCAAGGATCGCTCAATTTATAGGAGTTTGTATTTAGGGCAAAAGTGCAAAAATAATGCTAAATTTTATCCAAAAATGCGTTTTAATACTAAAGTTTCGCGAGGTGCAAAAATAGTAACCAACTTGGGGTTCATGTGCAAATATAGTATTTTCAATTGAGAAAAATAAAATTTAGATATGAAAAGACTCTTATGCCCTCATTCATCTCTCATTAAAAAATTTTAATGAGGGACATAAGAGTCTTTTCATATCTAAATTTTATTTCCATGAAGTGAAAATACTATATTTACACTTTGGAAGAAAATAACTAATTAACTACTCATATGAGGATACTAAATGTTTTTAATTACTTCATCCATGTCCATGGGATGAATTAAATTTAAGAGTTTTTAAAAAATACTACTACATTTTTTCTTGAATGTTTACAGGGTAATAATTGAGGAGAAGGAAATTGGGGGGCAAGTTCCCAGAAACTTCAGATCACAACGAGATTCTGAGAATTATAATAAGAACCTGAATCTTATCAGTCACTCTCAAATTAAAGCGCCCCTCAGCTAGTGAGGAAGGAAGGAAGGAAGGAAGGAAGGAAGGAAGGAGGATAGCATTTTCCAATAACTTTCGCTTTGTTTTTTAAATGTCAAAACTTAATTTGCTATCATTCACAATTCACAGTTTTATATATTATAATTAATTAATCTCTTACTACTACTTATCTATGTCTTACTAAAATATACTTCGTGTGCGTGTTTGATGGGCATCAACTGAAAGAAACCAATTAATGGGTTAAAAAAAATTAATTATTTGATAAAAATGGGGTTGAGTTGGTGTTTATAATATCAATATACCATTTTTAATTATCTATATTGAAAAATATTTATTTTATGGAAAATCCTTTTATACACTTACAATTATAAGATATTTATGGCACTAGCTTTTATATTATTTAATTAGAATTAGAATTAGAATTGTGGTGGGTATGTCTAATTTATATTGTTTGTAATTGAGGGGCACGTGGAAATGAAATTTGGCAAAGCCATCGTTTTTGGACGAAGCTGGGGAGAAACCAACCTGGAAGTGATGGCTTTAAAGTAAAGAAAGAAAGGTTTTTCTTTCATGGGACAAAGTCTTAAACAAAAGTCAAATCATATGAACATAATATTGAGTGTTGATGAAGCAAATGAATGAAAATATTCGGTGCGAAATAAATTGCGTGAGACAACCAAATAGCAAAAGGTGTCGTTCATTCTTTTTTTTTGTTACGATGCTCCCACCTCCAATCTTCTGCTTACATGAGGTTTTATGTCATTAAGCCACAAGACATTATAATCCACAGCCTACAAGTACAGTTATTTGTAAGCACTAGATTATATTAATTAATATTTTATTATTTACTTATAGTCCTTAAGAATCAATATAAAATCCAATCACTTAGTTTTGAGATATTAAAGTAGATAAATACAGTAGTATACCTAATTTAAAGTTTAATCATACATGACATCTCCAAATACCTAGTTTAAAATCTATTCATAATATCATATATTATCTAATTACATGTAACATATGTTAAAATTAGAGACAACCTATAAAATCATCGTGGATGTGGTTATCATTTTATAAATATGATATGATGAGCTCATCTTAATTAGACTCTCATCAAGGATGCCTAGGCATATTATATACAAATATGATTGGTTGGGATCTTAGATCTTTACTCGCATCTCTCAGCCTGGGTTCATATTGATCGAGATAATCCTAGGAAATATCTAATACGTTAAGTTAATGAGATATGATTAGATAAGTCTACTTTTACCTTATTATTGATGTTGATGATCTGATCTGTATAGCGTTTTTAATTTATCACATGTTTTTAGCAGGTCCGTGTAATATTTCAGTTAGAAAATAATCTTATAATTGTTTATCACTCTTGAACTACATAAATTATGGGAAGTTAAAATTCAAATATGAAAAATATCACATGGTGATAACAAACAAAAGAGGTTTGAATTTTATTATCAGATGACAGTTTTTTTATGTATGAACATGATTTTAATTTTTAATTGTGCTAATGACATTAGTTTATTATGGACTCGTATATTTGAGTTATTAAACTAAAAACATCAGGCGTACGTTACCTAACATGATGGAAAGTTACTTAGCAGTAGATGTTGACATATTCCCATTATTAATACTCCGTAATTATTAAATAATCAAGCTTAAACGTTCCCCACGTGCAAGATTAACCGAAAGCTAATTAACGTGTTCTGTATAATACTCCCTCCGGTCCTATTTATAAGTCGCCAACCGCCACTAAATTTTGGTCCTTAATATAAGTCACCAACTAACATTAACTAACCCATTTATTAAAATTTTCCCAATATACCCTTAGCATTGGAAAATGAACATTGGAAAATGAGAAGAGAGAGAAGATGAAAAAGGCACATGTATGCTTATAAAGATGGAAGAGGTAGTGGGCCATAGTAATAAAAGTAAGAGGGGCAAAAATGGAAAAGACTAAAAAAATAAGACCAATTTAATGACTCAACTTCCATTAACCTCCATTCCTTGGTATGTACAATTTGGGCGGTTGACGACTTATAAATAGGACCGGAGGGAGTATTGTTTTATTTTCAATCATCTATTATATAGTCAACTATTATCAGCTGGGATTCTTACGAAGATCAATTCATCTTGATTAATAACTAATCTTCATTATGCAATTGGTGGAAATGAATTTATCTTTGTTGTTTACCATTTGCTTCCAAAAACGTTGGGCGCTCATATTAAATGTATAAGAAACTTGTGGGAAAGATATTGTCCCTTCATATTTTTAATCGATGGTACGTTGGAAACTTATTCCTTTTCCATGCATTATAATTATAAATAAAGTAAATTACTTGTAGCTTTTAAGGGGAAAAAGATAAATATAGATAGCTTAAAACAATTAATTTTTGAAACAATTAATTAAAGGCCCAAAGGAAGAAACATAATTAAATTTTCTGTTTAAAGACTACAACGAACTCTTGAGTTGACAAAATAATTAAACTCTTGGTTTAAAGAGTATATCAACTCATGGAACCTCATCCAAATGATGTTTTTTTATATGGGATCTCTAATTAATTGTCTCTTAATTTTGTAACCTTAATATCTCTTTTAATTAAATAAATTTTGTTTTTTAGAATTATGACCTCGATGAGTAGTTATCATTTATCAACGTCGAATTGGGATATGCGAATATGTCACAGACTATGTTCTTTTTTTCCCCCACAATGAATTAATAATTTGACACGCAATCCATGTAATTATATAATTGAAAGGAGATAGCATATGCCATTTGATTCGTTAATATTAGTGTATCACAACTTATTTCAGTTTGATGCTTATCGGGAGATGATCCTCAAACTCAAACGGGTGGTTCCAGAGTGTTCTGTACTTACCTTTTATAAATGTACAAAACTCAAATAAACAAAGAATATCGAATTTATAAAAGAGTTAAAAAAGAGCTTTTGTTTTTTCGTGAACGAATTAATAAACAAAATCGACGCTGTTTGCAACGAGACATGGTAAACGACTAAACTCACATCAATAGCATTCAGCAAGACAGCCAGCCCCAGCAATCATATGCTTCAGATGATCACTTGATGGACCACATTGTACATTGACAATCACCGATAAAAAATAATAAACAATTGGTAAATCCTATCTTAAAGGCATTTTCAACATATTTCATACACCAATGAAAACATCAAACCTTGGTATTCTGCCTTGAAATTCGATAATTTTCCATCTTCACGCCAATTTAATATTAGTTCTTTATATCTTCGGGTAAGAAAATAGTACTAGCTCTTTACAGTTCAAACTCATTTTATTACATGAGTATTAAGTCAACATATCATAAATAAAGGGCATAATTGTGCTTTCATGAAATCTAGTGGCATGCTGTATAAAGTAGTACTAGTATTAAGTGAAACATCATCTCTTTTTGAAGAAAAAAACTATCTCTTGGTCCTATAAATAAAACTAATTAATAGGATTTTATATATTTTTTCTCTTTATAATTTTTTATCAGATTGGAAATTTCTTAGCATTCAAGCATAAATTTTGGAAGCATGAATCAGAAGATGTATGTGTACATGTGTATAATAAGATTGGGGGATAATTCATAATTTAGAGATTGACGGCAGAAAAAAATTATAAATAAGAGATCATGATAACTACTTGAATGGGAAGTTAAAGTGAAGAAAACTTAATGAGCCCACGATCATTTAAGTGCTTGTGGGAATCTACAAGCATTGGGTTGTGTTTGTGAATGTGTGATTGATTATTGATTAAGGATAATAAATAACACTAATAGGATGCTTCATATATAATCACCATTAATTAGATTATTGGATCAAATAAGTTTTGAAGATAGGCCATGTGTTCAGTGGGTTGGGCCTTAATAAAGCTTTATCCAGAAGTTTGTGCTAAGTAGGCAAGTGGCAACCGATACCTACCTTTTTTCCCTACCAATAGCCCATTTTCGTTAATGGGAATTCTATTTTCCTTGTATTTTAAGTAACCGACCAACCCAAATCAAGAATTTGTTATAAGAATATCTCCTTCCAGATGTCTTTTACAACAAGTTGTAGAGTTGATACAAATTTTGATTATTGGACTTCAAGTTAACGTTTTTGTCTGAACTTTAAAATTGGTAATTTTGGACCCTCAACTTTATGCCATTTAAAGCCATGAACCCTTTAGCCTCTGATTTTTCAAATTATTATCAAAGTTTAGAGGCCAAGACCAAAGTTATATGAAAGTTCAACAACTAAAACCATATTTAAAGTCAAGACTAAGACCAAAATTAAATGAAAGTCAATGACCAAAACCACTGTTTGTTTAAGTTCTAGAACCAAAACCAAACTTAATTAAAGATTCAAAAACCAAAAGTTGTGTTATTCCAAGTTGAAAATCAAACTTCACTCCTTGAATGTGTTAGATTTGGGGTGTAATTCTGACTTCCTTAGATTTGTTTACATCCCAAAATCGTGTTTTTATTATTATGTCATATGATAAAAGAGTGATTTTGTTATTTTATATATGGGTAAAATGTGGTTTGAATTGTTAACGTTTTCTTCAAGGAAAAACTCTAATAAGAATATAGTGATTTAAAAAACCAGAAAAGATAGTTGGCGCTCTACGATCTAGTTGGTTTGCTATTAGATTATACAATGAAAGTGATCGTCAATGAGCTTGAGAGGGTGATACTTCACTCTGAATAAGGTTTTAGAGTGAATTACAGAAATATCCCATTTAAAAGAATTAACTAAAATTAGATACCTTAAAATCATCAAATTACCTTTAAATTCATTAGGACCTAGGTGATTTAAATTAAACTGAAAACTCTTCAAGAATATAGTTATTATATATTAATAACTCAATGAGCTCGATGAGACAATGACAACTACAAATATAACTATCATATCATTTACACACTACATAGTTTAATAATTTTAAGGGATTTAAGGGTTCTTTGGTTCTTTTTTTTTTTAAAAAAAAATGGTTATATAAAACTGTCCCTGAAAACAATATAGGAGTATTTCTTTTGAACAAAAAAAGAAAACTTTTGACTAATTGTTTCTTAAAACAAGTTTTGGAGGGGAAAAATATATTTGGGGTAGTCGCTTCTTAAAACATATTGAAAAAATGTTTGAAATAGTTGCTCTAGTAAGTAGGGGTGGAAATGAGCCGGGCCGAGCCACACTTTGCTTAAATAGGCCTGAGCCTGTCATGCAATAAGAAAACTTAGACCTAGGCCTGGACCTGGTTGTAGGCTTTTTTTCAGAAAAAAGCCTAGGCCTGCGGAAAATAGTAAAGGCCTGAAAGCCTTTTTAAAAGCCTACTTACAATGTAGGCCTTAAATAGGCTTCAGGCCTTTTAAAAGCTTACTTCAAATTTAGGTTTTTAAAAGGTTTTAAACCTTTTAAAGACCCATATATCAAATTTAAAAGGACAAAAAGAGGCTAGGGTTTAACCGTATAACAAATTGTGTAAATGAATGTTGTAGTTTTTATTAATATTATTTTATTATTTGTAGTAATTAGTAGTAATATTAAACGGGTCAGGTCTGAAGGCTTTCGAGCCAGACTTTACTAAAATAGGCCTGACCTTTTTAGGCAAAAAAGCTTGTGAATAGGCGTGAGCCTTAGCCTTTTTAATAAAAAGGTCAGACCTAACTAGGCTCTAAATAGGCCGAGTCGTAGGCCGCCTGTTTACGGCCTCACTCATTTCCACCCCTAACCGTAAGTAATGTCAAAGATATCGACAAAGTCACGACTTGATGTTATGATTTTTGTCTCAATCAATTATGTGTTTTATAATGGTGGACTCAAACCTTTGATTGGAAAGAAAATCTCACATTTACAAATAAAAAAAAACTAAGAAAACATATTAAAGTTGCTTGTTTGACCTTTAAACACTTCCTCTTGTATCTTATGGGAAATGATCATTCTATTCATGAGTGTCATTTTGTCATGGTGTTCATGATTCAATCATTTTCTGATCACATTGTTTTTTTACTATCACATTTTCTGATCATGTTTTTTCACGTGATTCTGGTTACATGAATTTCTTACAAATATATACATAACTAGTACCTACTACAACATATTTTATTCATTCTACAAAAAAACAACAGCAAAAGGAAGCCAAACGTAACGATCACTCAAGATTACTTGATACTCAATAATACTCATCAGTCATCAACACCATGTAACTTATCTTCATTTATATCAAGGGATCATCACTCATTAAAAACAGATTCAAACTTTATCCCAAGTTCAATGAATAGCCTCACTTGTAAGGAATACATGGAAAAGCCTTGTAAGTTGTTATTTGCTTTCTTGACTCAGATTTTAGCTATAGTAGCAGCCTTTTATGGGAATACTGGGTTTGCTTTGGGAACATCTTCTGCTTCTTCTTCCTCCTTGGACCCGTTTGTTCTGCAACAACAGGACAGGGTTGATAGGCTGCCAGGTCAAACTTTTAACGTTGACTTTAAACATTATGCTGGGTATGTCACAGTCAACCAGGAATCTGGGAGGGCACTGTTTTACTGGTTCTTTGAAGCTGCTTCTGACCCTCATACTAAGCCTATTGTACTTTGGCTCAATGGAGGTCAGCAGTCAAAGATGTTACTTTCTCCTTTCCTAAAAATCTTACAGCTAGTTGACTTTTTCAGGAAAAATTATGGAAGTTAAATGAGCTATTCAATCATAATGTGCTTCGTGTATGAGTAGATTACATATTAGTTTATAGTCAAATCAACAAGTAAACTGAAAAAATTATAAATTAAGGCAAGTCAATTTGTAGTAATTTAACTATCTTAGGATTCTCTAAAAAAGTCAACTGAATTATACAGTATATGTTTAGCAATGAGGGAGTATTTACTTATATGTTGGTTTGTAAACCTTTCGTTGCATCATACAATTGTTTCTGAGGTTATGATGTTCTCCTTCCGGTCTTAAATATAAAATCCCTTAAACTTTTTTTGTGAAAGTTAAATAAGCAAATTAGACCACTAAATTATTATCATATGCCATATTCAATTAGATTATATGTTGATATATAAGTATAATAAATTAGTTTCGTGAAAAAAATAATTATAGACATTTTAATGTGATTAATTTTGTAAACTTTTTTTTTTCAAAAAAAAAAGTCAAAGCGGGATGAAATATCTGTCTTGTATAGGACCTGGATGTTCATCCATTGCTTATGGGGAAGCAGAGGAACTTGGTCCCTTTCACGTTAGGCCAGATGGCAAGACCCTTTATCTAAATCCTTACTCTTGGAATCAAGGTGAATGAGTAACATACAACCTACCAAGTTGTCAGTATTTTTTTCTTGAATATCCTCATGGACACTGATGTCTTGTTCTTACTGTTTGAATTGTTTTTATAGTTGCCAATGTTCTTTTTCTTGATTCTCCTGTTGGAGTTGGATTTTCATATTCAAACACTTCATCTGACATACTGAACAATGGTGATAAGAGGACTGGTATGAATATGAACATTTCACATCTCATGTTTCTGCTTTGAAATATTTTGATTTTGTGCCACCCAAAATTTTAATGTTTCTTCACTGGCAGCTGAGGACTCTTTGGAATTTCTTTTGAAGTGGTTAGAGCGGTTCCCTCAGTATAAAGGAAGAGAATTCTATATCTCTGGTGAAAGCTATGCAGGTAAATGAAACTCCTTAATACTATATCATGGTTCATAGTATTGATTATGCCGCCAAATGCATCTAGTTTTGTACTTGAATACTAACAACCATAAGAAATTGATTGGATAAGATCACATGTAAACTCTTTGTCACTTTCAGTTTTTGTTTCAGTGATTTCATCTTCTTCTGATAGCTTTGTGCCTTTGTATGCATCATTTGTTGGACACTGTTTCAGGGCATTATGTTCCTCAGCTTAGTAAAGTTATTGTGAATTACAACAAGAATGCCAAAGAAAAAGCCATCAATCTGAAAGGCTATATGGTATATAGATGTTGTTACCTCATAATAATAATAGTTATTCCTTGTTATGCTTCTCACGGCAGTACAATGTAGCAGATAATATGTGTCTGTTGCAGGTTGGAAATGCTCTAATTGATAATTACAATGATCGCAAGGGAATCGCCCAGTTTTTGTGGTCATCTGGCTTGATTTCTGATCAAACATATCAGCAAATGAACCTTCAATGTGGCAATGAGTCTTTACTAAATCCTTCAGATTCATGTGTAAAAATTTTAGAGAATGCTGACAAAGAAGTTGGCCAAATTGATAGGTATAGTATCTTCACTCCCACATGCACTACCAATTCTAGCCAGACAAACAAGCTAATGAAGAGAAAGCCTGTGAGTATACATTAACACTATTGATTCTCTGTCTATTTCATTTTTCTACCCATTCTAAAGGCAACAAAATTATGAGTGGGAAATCTTAAAGACAATTTGACTTGAACATTTTGATTCTCTATAAATGAAGTTGTTTTCTCCTAAAGCAATCCTAATGTTTTCAATCATCCTTTGTATATCATAATGAGCTTTTCAATGCAAAAGTTGAGTAATGATGTGAATACGGGACATGTTATTACTGATGTGTTATGTCTTGTCATAGAGAATTGGTATACTTAGAGGGTTATATGATCCTTGTACTTGGGCGCACTCCGACATATACTTCAATCTACCTGAAGTCCAGGAGGCTCTTCATGTTGATCCAGCTCATAAGCCTGTTAAATGGGATGCCTGCAGGTATTTCATGACATTGTTTCTACCATGAAATACTCCCTCCGGTCCTAAATATAAGACCTAATTAACTTTTTTTGGAGATGTTAAGGTTACAAAATATGTTATTAAATCATGACATATTTGATATATTTTTAGATTAGTCATTAGTTTATAGGTTAAATAAACTAGTTTAAGAACAAAAATTAGGTAAATCAATTTATAATTAACTTATTTTTTGCTTTTTTAGGATTTTCCAAAAAGTCAATTAGGTCTTATATTTAGGACCGGAGGTAGTATTTATGATCAAAACAACAAATGGCTCAGGAATTATGTGATTTATTAGAATCCATCTTATTTATTGCCTTGCAAGATTTATGAAGGAATATTTGCACATTAATCGGAAAAAAGAGATTTAATTTCATAGAGGTCCTAGCCTCCCAAGGGTTGTTAATGACCACATTAACAACTAAAATAACCATTGATAACGAGTGAAGGAGTTGTCATTAGACTTATCTGATATTAAATCTCTTGTTTAGGACCTAGGTGCAATTGCCCCATTTATAAAACAAGTGACATGAAGATTTCCGTTGATATGTTAACTAGTAATTGAGATTAACAATTAAATTAGTCCCTAAGTAACATCCTTCTTTAGTTATTATAAAGATCTTGTTCGAGATAGCAACAAAATACATGTGAGTGTGTCAAACAAGAAGTCTCACATTGCTTGAGTTTGAGAGGATAGAAGGATATACTCCACTTTGTATTTTGTATCCACTTTGTCAGTGTCCCGGATGCAACTCAGATTATTTTGATTCTTTTCGTGCTATAGCCAACAGATCTAGTTGAATATATGAGAATTCTTGCCACTAAATTATTTTTTTAAAACCGAAGAATTAATTCTCCATTGCTTTTCTTTTGGTCACATCCACTTTTATAGACTGGTTTGAAATTTAGAGATGTAAAATTTGTCTCACTCAATGCTTTGCAGTGGTGAGGTAATGGTAAACTGGAAGGACTCTCCATTGACAGTGCTTGATGTGTATCGTGAACTTATTCCAACAGGATTGAGGATATGGGTGTTCAGGTTACTCTCTAAATGTTAATAATATATATGGTTGATTTGTACCATATACAAAGACACACAATCACAACCATAACCACGTATATATTTTCTCAGCATTCATACATACACTCATGTTACTATGTAGTACTTGTGTACCTCAAATTAAATGCATTCACACACAACTGATATTATGTCTCTCAAGGCAAGATGACTCAATCTTAATATAATGAAAGATTACTGATTAGTCCATACAAATCGTGGTTTTGATGGATAGTCATTACAATGGAGCTGAATCATATCAAATAAAGCTATGAAGCATGCATTTGATTGATTTTCCCTCAGGACTGATGTCTCCTTAAGTATTGACATTGCCCATACCAGATAGTCAAGTGAAGGTTTGATGCATTTCTTGTTAGTTGGTAACATGGAATGTTGTGTGGAAAGATTGTGTGATCACTTAAATTTGGTTATTTGGAAGGTTCAAAACTTCCATTCATGTCTTCGTTTTCATTTCATAATTTTGTTTTCATTTCATAATTTCATGCATGTGATTTGGAACTCGAAGGGCATATATGTTTGTGCATAATGTGATTGAAACTAATTTTTTCTGAATAATTTATACTTGTGCTTCCTCTTCATTCACTATTTCCTTCACCAATCTTAGATTTTCTTTTCCCATATTACAGTGGTGACACAGATGGTATGCTGCCAGTGACATCCACTCGATACAGCGTTGATGCTTTGAAGCTCAAAACTGTGAGCCCTTGGCGTCCTTGGTACGATGATGGGCAGGTAAGTGATTGCACAACCTCTTTGTTTTCCTGGTTCAAAATGTTGAAGAGATAATATAAACAGATAGGCTTTGAGGCATGGTTATCAGATTCTTCAAAATAATATATGGAAAAAAGTTTGTGAAATATATGATCTTGTACTCCCTTGGGTCCTAAATATAAGATCCATTTGACTTCTTTTAAAAGTTAAGGAAGCAAATAAGACCACTAAATTATAGAATATGAAACATGTAATTAGATTATAGGTTAGTTTATGAGTATAATAAATTAGTATGAAAAAAGAAAGATAGTTATGCATATTTTAAAATGAATAATTTTGCATACTTAATTTCTCTAAAAAATTCAAAGTAGTCTTGTATTTAGGAACGAGGGGAGTAGCATTAAACATGCATGCATATATACATATGAAAGAACCCACTTGTGATAAAATGTCTGAAACTTATGAACAGGTGGGAGGCTGGACACAAGAATATGAAGGACTAACTTTTGTAGCAGTAAGAGGGGCAGGACATGAAGTTCCTCTACACAGACCAAAATATGCTCTTACTCTCATCAAATCCTTTCTTGCTGGAATTTCCATGCCTTCCCTTGACTCTGAGCTTTTCAGTGCCTATTGAAATTCACTTTTCCATTTTGTTTCACTTCAGGCTCTTCTTCAATTTAACTTCTCAAGCTATGTCACTTCCCCAATAAATTCTTGCTGTCCAGTCCACTTTCTGCTGCTATTTATTTTCATAGCTTCCCCCTATTGAATAAAAGTTAAACCAACTCTTTTTGAACATGTTTTTATCTGTATAATCCTTGATATCCCTATTTATGACTAACATAACGTTTCACAGATTTTCCTCATGATAGCTAATTCTACTTCATTGGATGTTGTGTTGCATGACGTTTATAACTGGGTTTTGTGAACTGAGACAAACACATTTAGTTCTCAAATGAGGATGTGATTTTATAACTTTCAAAATGAAGTTATTTTATTGGTTTGAATGTGACCAACTGAATTCCAAACACATAATTAGTATATGTAGAAACACGCACGTTTGCCCACCTTTGGTCTGTGAGAACATCAGCATATACAGAAACAAAAAATAGAAACTGATGACAGCAAAAGAAAGAAGGAAGAGGAATAGAAGAACTCATTCTTAAACAGTAGCATATTCTTAGTCTTAGACATTGGCATATAACCACAGATTTTACCCAGAAACACATATTGGAATGGTTGAGCATTTCAAATGTTAGTTACTGAATAAATTTCAAACGTGAAAGCTTTTACCAATCAGTTTTACTTGTATCATTATTACAAAGGTGGAATGGTCAGTTTGGCTCAACGGTAAGTTTGCTTGTTTTGGGTCTGAGGTCGTGGGCTCGAATTAGTCTCTCTGTATAAAGCAGATATAAGACTGCCTAGTATATTCCTTTCCCCCGCACCCTCACCAAGTTGGGACTAGAACTGAGTTGACTTTTTATTATTACAATGGTTGATATCAACTTTATTCCCTTTTGTTGATATTTTCTTAAAACTATACTGTATTGTGTAACATCCCAAATTTTAGATGATTAATCAATTGCGAACTAAATAAATTTGTGAGGATTCAGATTATTTTAGTGGCTAACTTGTAGGATCTTATTGACTAAAGTGTTGTCTTGTATTTGAGGTTAAAAAACTAAGTACCTCAAATCTCATTATTGGAAGTTTGAGGTTAATGCTGCTGTTGATATTGAGGGCCTTGGTTTGCATTATTACTTTTAGCATCATTACACATCCTATGGACTAAGATATTGTGAAAACAAGGCTGAGCAAGAATTGGTACAAATCGCCAAATAAATTTGTGGAGGATGTTAGACTTGCATTTCCTAATGCCATGACATATAATTCACCTGGACAAGATGTTCATATTATGACATAGTATAACCTATTAGCACCATCTGGAAATGCTCCTGCAATACATCCACCCTTCCTTGATATGAGAAGGATTTTGGATAGATTTGAATCTATGACACAACCCCCAATACCCATGACTCATGGGCATTAATCCATCTAGTAGGGCCCCCCCCAAAAAAAAAAAAATCTAAGTAAACCTGTTGAAGGTCCAAAAAATAAAGAAATCATTAATAGTACTATATTATAGGACCGTGGAAGGCATGTTGTCCGAAAAATAATATAATCCCCTCCTGGAGTACTTTAAACGGTTTATTTATAAGAAGTAGTTGACTTTTTTCCGATAAATCTAATAAAACTAAATGTTACTTAAAAAATTGATCTTGGTGAATTTTTTTCTAATACATTTTATTTGTTTATAAGATGATATACAATATAATCTAATAATATGCAAAATAATTATGATTATATGGTTTATTACACTTCGTTAATTTCTTTAAAAAAAAAAGTAAACCAGCTCCTATATTTATAAAGGGAAAATAGTCAACATTTCTTTTTTTTTTTGATAAAAAGAACTACAATATAAAACAATTACTCAGCAACGATTACTGAGTTTCTACAGTAAGACAACAAACTCAAATCAAAAACCAATAGGCTATGAATCAGATCTGGAGGGTCAACATAGACCAAAAAATCAACTTTCATATCTTGAGCTACTCCGGCAAGCATATCAGCAACACAGTTGGCATCTCTTGGGCATATCTTAAGGATCACTGTCCATTTCTTTCTCAAAAAACTTTTAATTCCCTGCAAAACCTCGAAATCTGGATGACAAACTGGAATCGTCTTTTGCAAAATATTAACTAATTCATGGCAATCACTCTCAACAATCAAACTTTGAACTTTCTTCTCCCATGATAACTTGAGAGCCCATAAAAAGCCCCAAGCTTCAGCAGACAAAGAAGACCCAATACCAATACGATATTGAAAAGCCTGTATGAAATCCCCATTATGATCTCTCAGCACTCCCCCACACGTACAATATCCTGAACTCAAATTTCTTGCTCCATCAATATTGAATTTCAAATACCCATAAGCAGGACATTCCCATCTATCCAAATTATTTTCCTTCAACTCTTGATTCAAAACAGGTCTGCCCCATCCCAAACAAGCATAACTTCGAGCAATTACATTATATTCACCCCACAAATTATTGTTAAAAACAAACTCATTTCTCCTTAGCCAAAGATTTCTACAAATAATAGCAAACCATAACCTAAATTCAAAACCTTGAATTAAGATTCTTTGCCTCATACTCCAATTTAACCATTCATATACATTAGTGAAGTTAAAAAATTGAACTGCAATAAACTGAGGGAGCACTTTCCTCCAAACCTGATCAGAGCCACAACAATCTCTTAAAGCATGAATAAGAGTTTCCTCTGAATCCTTACAGATATCACAAGCACTCGTAGCAGAAATTTTCCTCTCCAACCTCAACTCATTAGTCAAAACTCTATCATGAAGACATAGCCATAAGAAAGTTCTATATCTTTGAGGCACCTTTAAACTCCAAGCAACCTTCCAATCTCTAGATATCGTAGCATTACTGGGTTTCTTTAGTTGCTCATACACCGACTTAATTGTGAAAACACCATCTGAAGTCCACCTCCAAACCGGGAAGTCTTGACACTCACTTGACCTCAATGAGACCCTCTCAATAGCCTTTAACACATCCTGAACAAAATAGTTTCTAAATTTCTGCCAATCCCAGGTACCTGAAGGAGATAGAACATCAGCAACTTTCCAATTTTTTATATCCTCAGGAATTGCCAGAACTGTAAGTGCACTTAATTTCCCCAAATGGGGAACCCACGAGTCCTCCCAAAAAGAAATCTCTCTTCCATTCACCACACGCCAAGCAATACCTTCCTTCACTGTATTCCAATTGCATCTAATACCCTTCCATGTTGATGATTCTACCCTTCGTTTCTTTACTTCTGGAATCAAGTCTGCCCCTCCCTTATACTTCTCCCTCAAGAATTGAACCCACAAAGAATCCCTTCGACTAATCAGAGCCCAACCAAGTTTGGACATATATGCCTTATTCTGGTATTTAGCCTTCCGGATGCCAAGGCCACCAAATTCCTTCCCAGAGCAAACTCTCTCCCATGAGATAGCATGAATCTTTCTTCCAGATGACGAGTTTCCCCATAGAAAATTACGACAACATTTATCAATTCGATCACACATACCTGACGGTAATGGGACTGTTTGCATCGCATAAGATGGCATAGCTGATAATACCGAAGATACAAGTGTTTGACGAGCAGCAAACGATAACATGTTCACCTTCCAGTTAGATAACCTAGTCTCCATCTTCTCCAAAACAAAATTATACGTTGAACTACTAACTTTGTCATGGATAATAGGCATACCAAGATACTTTCCCAAATTTGACGTGGGAGTAAACTCCAGAAAGTCACATATCTCTTTAGATCTAATATGATTTACATTCTTTGAAAAGAAAATCCTCGATTTGGAAGCATTAACTCTTTGTCCCGACACTTCACAAAAATCATCAAGAATAGCTTTTACTACTCCTGCTTGCTCCATATCTGCCTTAGCAAATAAAATAAGATCATCAGCAAAAAACAAATGAGAGATTGCTATACCCATTTTAGATATCTGAAATGGTTGCCAATCTTTATCATTCACAGCTGTTTGAATCAAATGGCCAAGTTTCTCCATAGCAAGGACAAAAAGATAAGGAGATAGTGGATCCCCTTGTCTGACCCCGCGTGTGGGTTTAAAAGAGCCAGCATCAGCACCATTCCACAAGATGTTCATTAATGATGTGGACACACATTTCTGAATAACTTTCTGAATATTCTCCGGAATCTCAAGCTCCCTCAGACAATCAAAAATAAAATTCCATTGGATACGATCATAAGCTTTCTCCAAGTCAATTTTAATTGCCATAAAACCATTCTTCTTCCTCATATTTCGCATAGAATGAATAATTTCCTGAACCAGGATAATGTTATCAGAACTCTGCCTCCCTTTTATGAAACTACACTGATTTGGAGCTACAACACGTGAAATAATTGGTTTCAATCTATTTGATATTATCTTTGTAACAATCTTATAAATCACGTTACAAAGACTAATGGGTCGAAGATCTTGAATAGTTTGAGGGATAGCAACCTTTGGAATCAATACTATTTGCGTCCCATTAATATGCTCTATTAAATCTGGCTTCTCAAACATGGATAAAACCAACTTCACAACAGAACCACCCACTGTCTCCCATTGGCTCTGGTAAAATAAAGGATTCAAACCGTCAGGACCCGGGGCTTTCAAAGGACCCATATCAAAAAGAGCTTTTTTGACCTCCACTTCATTTACCCATCTTCCCAACATTGAAAGAGAGTTCTCATCAATCCTAGGATATGTACACCCATAAACTAATGAACCATTATATACCTCTGATGAAGTGTATAAGTTCTCAAAGAATCTCCTACCCATCTCCATAATTTCATCAGGATCATAAGACCACTCTCCTGACTCCAACTTCAAAGATAAAATTTTATTTCTGCGACGTCTCCCATTAGCTATCACATGAAAATACTTTGAGTTACGATCTCCCTCATTATACCACTTCGTTCTAGAATACTGCATCCACATAACTTCCTCTCTAATTAAAATCTTCTCAAACTCACTCCATAGTTCTCTTTGCGTCAACTCTAGAGATGAAGAGCAACCCATGCGAGAAATAGTATCATTTAAAACATCCAGCTGCCTCAAAATTCTTTCTTTAGACCTTTGAATATGCCCAAAGGTCTTTCTATTCCAAGCGGATAACTTCTTGGTGAATAAAGAAACAGAAGAATTCCAACTATCATTAATCTTCCAATTATTCTGTACAAAATTTGGAAAATCCTCATGCAAAACCCAAGGAGCAAAAAATCTAAATGGTTTGTAAACTTTCTCATAATTTTTCAAAATACTCGTATCCAGTATAATCGGAGAATGATCTGATTTATATTTCGGCAAATGAACAATATGAGCATCAGAGAAAAATTCATACCATTTTGATGTAACAAACACTCGATCAATTCTACTTTGACTTGATCCTCTTCCCCATGTAAACCTTGGACCCGAAAATCCAATATCAACCAAATCATTAGACAAAACCCAATTTCGAAAAGACACATCAACTCCTCCACTGCTCTGAGAGGAATTATTTCGATCTTCAGGACAAGTAACTGCATTAAAATCCCCCATTATCATCCATCTATCTTCCTCCGGGTTGCATATGGAATTAAGACTAGACCATAAAGATCTCCTCAAAATCATGTTCGGATGACCATACACCAATGTAACAAAAAACTCATTCCCAGTACCAACATCAATCACACCATGAATAAATTGATCCCCCGTGGTCAACACTGAGAATTTTGTTTCATCATCCCAAAACAACCAAATCCCACCACTGAATCCCCTAGCTTCCACAATATGCATATTAGGCCATCCCAACTTACGCGCTACGTTTCTAGCTCTTGACCCAGGTTGCCGAGGTTCCAACAAAGCCAACAAATTAACACATTTATTCCTGCACAAATCTCCAAGAAAACGGTGAAAAGGAGCACCTCACGCTCCCCTAGAATTCCATGACATAAAAATCATAAAAAAGATATATATACAAAGAATGGTACAATATACGACTTCAAGAAGACATGACAACATCATGCATATTATCATCTCCCACAAGTATCTCGACATCATCAACAACTCCAAGGACCCCATTACTTAACCCAAGCACAATATCTTTCAAAGGCTTTGTTGTATGCACTAGTGCTTTATCAATAGCCCCAGGATCCATTAAATCAAAATTATTCTTTTGAGTAATACAAGTAGGGCGCCTACTCTTGTCCAGAACATCCTTAGACACAATTACATCATTCAGCACACTAGGAAAGGAACAAGAAGATGAAGATGACCCTATCAACATTTGACTCCCCTGGACCTTTCTTTTTATCATATTATTTATATTTATTGGGCATGAAAGTTGGCTCCCTCCACTCTTCAAAGATGCTTCAGCTTGCTTGCCTATTTTCTTTTTCCCCAGTGACACATCACGTTTTATCTCACGTGATTGGGGATTTTTAGAGACTCGACGATGTGTATCATAGACAACAATATCTTGCTTCTCCATAATTTGTTCAACTGAATCTTCTACATTCAAGGCAACAAAACGAGATCCCTCAACAGCTCCTACATTCTTGGCAATCACCCTACTTCCATGCTTACTGTTAATGACTGGTTCAAACCTCGTACGATTCTCTTTTTGTGTCGTCGACGTGACCATCGTTCTTTGCTGCCGACGACGAGGAGGAACTACCATCCACTCTCCAAATTCATTGGACTTATTTTCATGAGGATTAGCTACAAACTCTGACTCCTCTTCATCTACATTATAATTCGACGACACACCCATATCCTTCCTTACCTCTGTCGTATCATTCTTCTTGAAAGAACAACTCCTCATGTCATGACCATAGCGACCACAAGAAAAACAAATTGAATGAAGTCCTTCATAAACCACCTTCTTCTCTATTCCATTAATCAGAATAGCTGGTAACAAAGGACGACTCAAATCAATCTCGACACATAATCTTGCAAACCTCCCTTTCGATTGGCGTAACGTATTGGAATCAATCTTTAAAACCCTACCTATTTGACTTCCCACCATATATAAGATACCCTCCTCATAGTAATCCACCGGAAACTTCTATTCAAAGGCTCAAAGCAATAAAAATGTTGAAACCATTCATTTATTGTGAGTTGATTTAATAAATTTTTCCATTTTCACCTTCACATATTTTTTTTGATACAGTTCACCTTCACATATTTAATATACATATTTTCTCTCCCATCTTTTCATTATTTAATACTCCCTCCGGTCCTAAATATAAGACCTAATTGACTTTTTTGAAAAATCCTAAAAAAAGCAAAAATAAGTTAATTATAAATTGATTTACCTAATTTTTTCCCTTAAACTAGTTTATTTTACTTATAAACTAATGGATAATCTAAAAATATATCAAATATGTCATGATTTAATAGACTATTTTACAACCTTAACCTCTCCAAAAAAAAGTCATCTAGGTCCTATATTTAGGACCGGAGGTAGTATAATAGAAACCAAACCATTGGGGGAGATTAATTTAATTTTCTAATTGTTGGCAAGATAGGGAGGGTGACGATAAATACAAATCGTGAGGACGTTTTGATAATATAATGTGATTTTAACTAAATTAATTAATATATATAATCTAATCAAAATAGGTATATATTTAGATATTTAGGATAGGGAAAATTAATTTGAAGTCCCCCACAAGGGATTTAATACTAGAAAAGTCCCAAAAGTTGAAATAATTAATATAGGGTCCCAAGGGACCTCACTTTAATATACTTGAAAAGTGAAAAGTCTCTTTTGCCCCTCCCCTCTTATTACTTCATTTCCCTCCATTCCACCTGCACACTCTCACTTTCACTCCATTCTCACTCTCAATCGCAGACCAAACCCTTCCCAAATTTCTGAAATCGAAAGCCAATCGCATCACCATTCCTAAATCGAAAACCACCTGCACGTCCTGGATCGTTCTTGTTTTTGTTCCTCTCGTCCTCTCATTCCACTTGTTCTTAAATCTGAAATCGTTCTCATCTGCTAAATCGTTCCTGTTCGCTCTAAAGTGAAGGTGTTCGTCAAATTCTGAAGCTTCTTGGTCTTGGGTCTCTATTTCATACACTCATCAAATACGTCAGCACCAATCAGGTCTTTATCTCCATTCCTTTTTTGTGGGTTCTGTTATAATGCTTTGAAAACTCTTCTTTTGTGCTAAAAATTTAATCTTTTTGGGAATTTTTATTGTTTGCCCTATTTCTTCATCAATATTATTCATAAAGTTCCTTACTTTATGTGATTTCGTAGATTGATATATTGTGTCCCTGCATTTTGACGACCACTAAGGCCCCTTTTGGGTAGCATCAAGAAAAATAATCCCTTTCCAGGCCCCATTTTGTATGTGAAATATCTGTTATGATCCTATAATCATTATGGGTTTATATAATGATTATAGGCTTATATTAGCCATATTCTTATCTGGATTATCTATAAATTAATGTTAAATAGTGCTGCATAGTGTGCCTTGTATGTGCTCAAATATGCTATTTTGTTCAGCCCCTTTTTTACCTTCACTTTCTTTTGCTTTGTTGAAACGTTAGTGTTCCAAACTAGTTGACTTGAACATGATAAGGTCAAAACTATATTTATTGTGTTTCCCTTCATTAGAGCCTTATAAACGAATGATGCTATCTTGTCACCTGATATGGTCTTCATTACATCTCAGTCTTACTCTTGAATCTTGACAAGGAAACATGTTTATGGTTTTGACAGGATATGTGGTCTGGCAACAATTAGGCATGTTATTGAAAAGAACTATTGACGTTTTGACATGTCAAATGAAAGTTCATGGTCCTTGGTGGCTTTGGGATCAAAATTAAAATGCTGCTTTTGCATGCCTCCATTGGGCAGAGTTTATTTTATTGATATGTGCATGGTAACAGATAATAATGGGCATAAATTTAGCTCATAATAATGGGATATTCTTTATGATGTGCAAGATGCTATTATTTTGCTGTGAAGTTGTTTTGATATATATTAGTGAAGCTTTTGTGTTAGTACATGTGAATGACTTTATCCTTCCTTTGCTTTTCACAGTTAAGATTTACTTCATTGTCGTTGCTGAATATGTGCATAAACCTTGGTGTCTTATACAGGTGCATGATAAAGGAAAAGTTTTTGTTTTTATTTCAAAGCAATCATTTTCCCCACAAAATGAAGATCAAGTTTTTTGGAATATACCTATGCAACTATTTGGTTATCAAACTTGTGTGTGCAATTGTTTTCGTATGCTTTATGTACTTGGTTATAATTTTGATGTTCTCTTTCGTAGGTATATCACTGTAGGGATTCATGTGGTGTGCACTTGTTGAGTTGGCTAGAGAGCTGGGATGCCTAAGAGTTTGAAGAAGGTCATACTATGCCGAAGTACATCACATCACATCAGACATGCTAAGCATCAAAGTTGAATGTCTTCGGTGGCTGATTACTCCCCACAACAACAAAAGTAGGCAGACAGTGTTGTCAAAGCTAGAGGATAGAATGTCGAAGAAAAAGTAGATGTTGTGCTATCATTGTACTATTTTATGTTTGGAAACGATTGTGAACAATTATGTTGATTTCTTGTATGTTATTCTGATTTGAGTGAATTAGATGAAATGAAATAGATTTTATTCTCATCCACTGTTTACTGACATAACAGTTGTTATATTTGCACAACGTATTGTTATATTTGCGCATTCACTTGTTATTGACAAGCCCTCAATTTTGAGGCATTTACTATACTTTGTACAGGTGTAATACATATGTTATTGTTAATGTTTTGCATTTTGTAGACCGTGACAATGTTACAGTTGATCATTACATTATTGTTATACCTGGGCATGAAGTTGTTATGGCAGGGCATGAACTTGTCATCTTTTGCCTAGACAGTTGTTACGTGTGCCCATTAACTTGTCAGCTTTTGCCCAAAGAGTTGTCACGCGTGTCCATTAACTTGTTAAGTTTTGCCCAAAGTGTTGTCACGCGTGCTCATTAACTTGTCAGGTTTTCCACAAAGAGTTCGCACGCCTGCCCATTAACTTGACAAGTTTTTCCCAAAGAGTTCTCACGCCTGCCAATAACTTGACAAGTTTTGTCCAAAGAGTTGTCACGCCTGCCCATTAGCTTGTCAACTTTTGCCCAAAGAGTTGTCACGCATGCCCATTAACTTGTCAAGTTTTGCCTAAAGAGTTGTCACGGCTGCCCATTAACTTGTCAAGTTTTGCCCAAAGTGTTGTCACGCCTGCCCATTAACTTGTCAAGTTTTGCCCAAAGAGTTGTCAAGCGTGCCCAGTAACTTGTCATTTTGCCCTGCGCATTAACTAAGACTATTGACCATTAACTTGTTACACCTGCCCAACTAGTTGTCACACATGCCCATTAACTTGTCAAGTTGTGCTCAAAGAGTTGTCAAGCGTGCCCAGTAACTTGTCATTTTTCCCTGCACATTAACTAAGACTATTGGCCATTAACTTGTTACACCTGCCCAACTAGTTGTCACACATGCCCATTAACTTGTCAAGTTGTGCTCAAAGAGTTGTCAAGCGTGCCCAGTAACTTGTCATTTTGCCCTACGCATTAACTAAGACTATTGACCATTAACTTGTTACACCTGTCCAACTAGTTGTCACACGTGCCCATTAACTTGTCAATTTTTGCCCAAAGAGTTGTCAAGCGTGTCCAGTAACTTGTCAAGCGCGCCCAGTGTCTTGTTATTTGATGCTCATGACGTTGTTACACTAGCTCATTACCTCATTAATCGTTGCTCATTAACTTGTTATTCTCTGCCTTTGAACTTAGATTTGTAACATTTTTTCGTTGCTTAAGAGAGTACACAATAATGGAGGGGAATAAAATCTGTGTCATTTCATTCAATTCACTCAAATAAAAATAACATACAAGAATTCAACATAATTGTTCACAACCGTTTCAAAACATAAAATAGCACGTCTTCTTCTCTGACTTCAGCTTGTCCAAGGCAGCTATCACCTCCTTGTTCCAAGAGTGCAAAGAAGTTTTCTTTCCAGTATTTTCCTCGCAAACTTCATCCTCCATAATCAATGTGAGAAGACTATAACCAGATATTGATGAAAAATCTACTTCTGTAAGTATCAGAAACAACAGTCATGCCTTCGATCAACATTGTGTGGCCTTCCCTTTAGTATTTCTCTTGCCTTCAAGCCATTAGAAATAGCAGCCACTGCTGAAATTGAGAATATTAACATAAGATCTACCTTTTAAAAAAAGAGCAAATAATTGAAAATGAAGAATTGTGACGTATCTATTACACTTGTAGAAAATAATGTAAACTTCTTAACAAATTGGGACCTGTAAATAATAAGGGCATGAGCAGGGATCACAACGTTTTGGGCAAATATAACAACTTTTATGACAGTAAATATGATACATCAGAACATGATCCATAGGACTATTTACATATCTTTCAATACCATGTATAACTCATGAACAAGTTTTCCAACAAAATATAAATCAATATACATCATTTTAACATATTTTAATACTCTCTCCAAAAAAAACACCTAGAGGATGCATTTATTGTCATTGACAAAACAATGACATGCATTTACAAAAGGTGTCAAACCCATAAAAAAATTACTAACACAAAAAAACCCACATATTAACGAAAAAACCCAGTCTATTCTCTTTCTCTTTGGTTGGCCTATAGGCTTTGGTTGCTATGTACGTTGTTCTTGTGTGTGATTAGCCACTGTAGGCATTCAAAACATCTAGGAAGCAGTGGCTTGTTGAACTCAGCTTCCTCCTTCATTGTTTTGGAAGATCTTTTTGAATGGGCATAGGAGAACTTAAGCATATGACATACAAATGTCTAGTGCCATGGTGACCCAAACTCTGCAATTAATCACTTCATTAGGAACAAAAAGATAATATAAATGGGGCCCAAAGCTAAAAATTCAGAACACAAAACACCAAGGAACATTATGTTAATTATAGAAGTACCAAAATTAATCAGACCAAATAACCCAACTAATGTAGCATGTTTAATGTGCAATCACAATTCAATTTACAAGTGAATTACCTCATGATTGCAAATTTGCAATAAACTGATTTAAATCATAACCACATCAATAGAGAAGGAAATTCTGAGTTAATTAGCCACTACAATCACATAGGTCACTTTGTTAATAACAGTTCCACACACAAGGTTCTTAGCAAAAATTATTGAACCATATTCCAACTTAAAGCATAGCAGCACATGGAAGTTTCATCCTTCACGAACAATACAAATTATCCCAGCCCTTTCCACAAACAAAGAATACAGAAACAGAAAATAAAAGAGAAACTCAATTTTCTTGACATACCAAATTCAACTTCAAATCAGCAAACAAGAATGGACATAGCGCAATATACCTACAAAGAAAAGATACATTCCTTTTATTTCCTTGTCCTAAACCATTAAGAACAAGAACAAGAGAAAGAGGAGGCCAACAATACTGGTGAATAAATAGAAACCCAAAAACAAACTCCTTTTTATAAAAACCAATCTCATATTTCCAAAATGACAGATAAATCAAATACTGGTGAATCCATAGAAACCCAAAAACAAAGCAGAAGATGCGAGAAAGGCCCTTTTTTTACGAAAACTGGATGGTTTTCACATGAGTAACAGGTAGAGCACCATTATCCATGGAAGCCTTACCCTCATCCATTTTGACATTCTCTGTGAGTTTGAATCTCCTCATGAATTTGTCACTCCTTCTCTCCACGCGATGCCACTTGTCTTCAGTAGCTTCAACTTCACCGTCTCCGTTGGTCCCAGGCCAAGCAAAGAGAAGGGAAGGAGGCTAAGACATTCCCTCTGATTCTTTTGGCTGTGTGTTAGAGAAATTGAGAATGTGAGATGGAGTTATTTTTTATTATAAAGAGGGTAAAATAGTCTTTTTGTATTTAAAATATATTAAAGTGAGGTCCCTTGGGACCCTACATTAATTATTTCAACTTTTGGGACTTTTCTAGTATTAAGTCCCTTGTGGGGGACCTCAAATTAATTTTCCCTTTAGGATAGAAGAGACTATATTTTATATAGATATTTCTGATGAAAAAGTATTTTATATAGATATTGGGCCAAAAAAATTTGCCCAGTTACATCTTATGTTTAGGATAGGATCCGAGTAAGTACTGTATCTGAGTACTATTTTCCTTCGGTGCTGCCAAGAAATGAATTTGATATCTCTCTTCCTAGATGATCTGATCTGCTGGGGGTTTATAAAAGAGTAAAAGAGAAAGTGAGTAACTTCACCCACAATAGTATTTATTATTTCTTGGTACCTATTTTGCCCTTCAACATGTAGCACTAAGCACCCTAAATTAACAGTGAGTATAATTTTACCCTTAAAGTAACTAAAGTAGTCCAATTTTACCCTCTGACGAACGTAATGTTGACACGTGGATGTAATGTTGCCACATGGACGACACATGTCAACATTAGATTCGCCAGAGGGTAAAATTGGACAACCTTGGTTACTTCAAGTGTAAAATTGTATAGTTTAGGGTGTCCAGTGTTCCAAGATATTTATTTGAAGCGCAAAATAGGTTCATTTGCCTTATTTCTTCTTAACTAGTTTAAACATGGTCCAATAAGTCACAATCTTGATCATGTCCCATGCATTGCGGAATCATTCATATTGTGCCAATTGCCAAATACAAATGCTCATAATACAGACGAAACTTGTTGGGCACAACAAACTAGGAGGTACATGTTGGATGTTGCTTGCTTATTCTCTCTGCAAAAAACAACACTACAAGCAAGCCAAGCGTGACCATAACTCAATACCCAATACGCAATACTCATCAATTCCACCTAACTTATCTCTATTTAAATCAAGGGACCATCACTCATCAATAAAGATTCAAACTTTATCATAAATTCAATGAATATCAATAACCCCACTTGCAAGAAATACATGGCAAAGCCTTGTATGTTGAAGTTTTCTTTTTTGGCTCAGATTTTAGCTATAGTGGCTGTAGTTTCGGGGAATACTAGGTTTGCTTTGGGGACTTATGCAGAACTGGATAGGGTGGGTAGGCTGCCAGGTCAAACTTTTGATGTTGACTTTAAACATTATGCTGGCTATGTCACTGTTAATGAGGAATCTGGGAGGGCATTGTTTTATTGGTTCTTTGAAGCTGTTTCTGATCCTGATACTAAGCCTATTGTTCTTTGGCTCAATGGAGGTTAGATGTTAAAAATGTTTTTATTTATTTATTTATTTATTTATGTTTGTTTGTTTGTTTGTTTATCTTTGGTTTGCTTGATATGATTGTTTTTAAGGTTGTGAATTGTGATGTGTGAAATATCTGTTTTTTATAGGACCTGGATGTTCATCTATTGCTTATGGGCAAGCAGAAGAACTTGGTCCCTTTCACATTCGCCCAGATGGCAAGACCCTTTATCTAAATCGTTACTCTTGGAATCAAGGTGAATGAGTAATGTACAGCCTAGGAGTTTTGTACTTCTTACTATCCTCAATATAAGACCATATTGATTTTTTTTAGAGATAAAATAAATTAGTCATTTAATAGTAGCATATTGTGTGGATAATTAGATTATATGCTAACCTATTAGTCAAATAAACTAATTTAGAAAACAAAGTCGTGCAACTCAATTTATAAATACCTTAATTTGCTTTATTAGGATTTTCCAAAAAAAATCAACTTAGTCTTATTATATTTAGGATGGAGTAGATTTTTTTTCCTCTTAGAAATCCTCATGGACACAGATGTCTCATTCTAACTATCTGTATTGTTTTATAGTTGCCAATGTTCTTTTTCTTGATTCTCCTGTTGGAGTTGGGTTTTCGTATTCAAACACTTCATCTGACATACTGAACAATGGTGATAAGAGGACTGGTATGACTCTGACCATTTAGTATCTCATGCTTTTGCTTTGAAATATTTGTATTTTGTGTCACTCAAATTTAATGATGGTTCTTTGGCAGCTGAGGATGCTTTGCAGTTTCTGTTGAACTGGTTAGAGCGGTTTCCTCAGTATAAAGGAAGAGATTTCTACATCTCTGGTGAAAGTTATGCAGGTAAATGAATCTCCTTAATTCTTCTGAGAATCATGGCTCATAGCAGTGATCATGTTGCCAAATGGATCTACTTTTGAACCTGAAAACTAACAACCATGAGAAATTGATGAGATGAGATCACATTTGAACTGTTTGGCTCTTGGTTTCTCTTTACTCAGTTTTTGTTAGGGATTTCATCTTGTTCTGATAGCTTTGAGCTTTTACACGCATCATTTGTTTCAGGGCATTATGTTCCTCAACTTAGCCAAGTTATTGTAAATTATAACAAGAATGCCAAAGAAAAAGCTATCAATCTGAAAGGCTATATGGTACAGATTTTGTTACCTCATGAGAACAATTCCTTGTTAAGCTTCTCGTAGCAGTAATGTAGTGAATAATATGTTCTATTGCAGGTTGGAAATGCTCTAACTGATGATTACAGTGATCGCAAGGGAATTGCCCAGTTTTTGTGGTCATCTGGCATGATTTCAGATCAAACATATCAGCAAATGAACCTTCAATGTGGCAATGGAAGTTTCCTAAATCCTTCAGATTCATGTGTAAAAATTTTAGAGAATGCAGACAAGGAAGCTGGCCAAATTGATATGTACAGTATCTTCACTCCTACATGCACTGCTAATTCTAGCCAGACAAGCCAGAAAAGAAAACATGTGAGTATACATAAACACTATTGATTCTCTGTCTGTCTATTTCATTTTTCTACTCATTCTAAAGACAACAAAATTATGAGAGGGGAATCTTGAAGACAATTTTACTCGAACATTTTGATTCTCTCTATATGAAGCTGTTTTCTCCTGAAGCAATCCTAATGTTTTTCAATCATCCTCTATTTGTTATAATGAGCTTTTTTTTATGCAAAAGTTGAGTAATGATGTGATTATGGGACATGTTCTTACTGATATGTTATGTCTTGTCATAGAGAATTGGTAGACTTAGAGATGTATATGATCCTTGCACTGAGGCGCACTCCACCGCATACTTCAATCTACCTGAAGTCCAGGAGGCTCTTCATGTTGATCCAGCTCACAAGCCTGCTAAATGGGTGCCCTGCAGGTATTTCATGATTTTCTATGTTTCTCCCATGAAGCACTTGCTATAAAACAACAAATAGCTCAGGCATTCTATGTGATTTATCAGACTGCATCTTATTTGTTGCCATGCAAGATTTATAAAACAAGTGACATGAAGATTTCCCCTCATATTATTAGTAGTAAATAAATGAAAGTAGCTGACACTCTTTTTTATTTATTATAAAGATCTAGATGAAAATTTGAGAATTCTGGTGCCTATTTTTTTATTAATAAATTATTGCTCCGTTATTTTTCTCCTTTTGTTTTTGGTGAAATTGCTCCATTATTTTTCGTTTGGCCATATCTGCTTCTATTGACTGCTTTGGAGTTTAGAGATATAAAATTTGTCTTACTCAATATTTTGCAGTGACGAGGTAAATGGAAATTGGAAGGATTCTCCATCGACAGTGCTTGATGTTTACCGTGAGCTTATTCCAACAGGACTGAGGATATGGGTGTTCAGGTTACCCTCTGAATGCTTAATATATACTCCCTCCGGTCCTAAATATAAGACCTAGATGACTTTTTTTTGGAGATGTTAAGGTTACAAAATATGTTATTAAATTATGACATATTTGATATATTTTTAGATTAATCATTAGTTTATAGGTTAAATAAACTAGTTTAAGGGGAAAAATTAGGTAAATCAATTTATAATTGACTTATATTTTGCTTTTTTAGGATTTTTCAAAAAAGTAAGCTAGGTCTTATATTTAGGATCGGAGGGAGTATACAGTAGTTGATTTGTACGATATACAATGACACAAACACAAGCAGAACCACGTATATGCTTGCTGGCATTCATACATGCACTCATATAACTATGTATTTGTGTACCTCAAATTGAATGCATGCACTACTTATATCATGTCACCTAAGACAATATGACTCAATCTTAGTATCATGATACAGTAGTCCATACAAATTGTTGTTTTATTTATTTTCCCCTCAATACCAATGTCTCCTGAGCTATGGAATATGGCTTTATTTATTTTCCCCTCAATACCAATGTCTCCTCAAGCATTGGCCATTGCCTATACCAGATACTCAAGTGCATGTTTTACAACTTAAGGTAGTTTAATGTTTTGTTATCTTAGTAATTTAGAACTTTGTATGGAAAGATTGTGCGATTACTTATTTTTTGCAATTCGGAAGGTTCAAAACTTCCGTTCAGAATTTCATTTTTTTAATGACAAATTTATTCAAGTCCTCTGATGTGAGTGAAAAGAAAAATGTTATGGTGAAAGAGACTGTTTCTATCCTCATTGCCCGTGCTTGTGACTTGGAACTTGAAGGCCATATATTTTTGTGCAGAATGTGATTGAAACTAAATTTTCCTGAACATTCTATACTTGAGTTTCCTCTTCATTCACTATTACCTTCACCAGTCTTAGATTTTCTTTTCCCACATGACAGTGGTGACACAGATGGTGTGATCCCAGTGACATCCACTCGGTATAGCATAGATGCTCTGAAGCTTAAAACTGCGAGCCCTTGGCGTCCTTGGTACGATAATGGGCAGGTAAGTGATTTTATAACCCCTTTTTTCCTGGTTCAATATAGTATAGATATAATGTTAATAGATAGGTTGAGGCATGGTTATCAGTATCTTATGATTTGCACCAACGAAGAAAAAAAAAGAGATATGGTCTGTACAATTAAAAGTTTGATATTGTGTGCTTATGTGTTATCATTTACTTATAATAGAAGATTTACATCGAGTCAGTTGTTTCAGATGAAACAAAGCTTTAAATTTAGAGTCTCTTGCTATCTACCACCTCCATTTACTTATAATAGAGGTTACATCTAGTCAGTTGTTTCATTTTATTTTCTTCAAACCTATTTGTAAGAAACAGCTTATTATTCATCACAAGACACATTCTAAACTTGGCAAAATGAGTTGTTTACTTGTAAAGACAAGACTTGCAATGAAATTCCTAAGTTGATTGTCATATGCATGCAGCACGTATAATATAGTACATAGTTTAGTACTAGTATTTAGAAAGAGGTTGCAAGAAGACAAGAGTGAGTAGAAAGAAAAGTAGGTTTAATGCAAATTTTTGCTCTTCTGTCACTTTCTTGGTTGTTGATAATGAATAATGGTGTCATAGTATTCATGTAGCTGACTCCACCTAATGTTTAATATTTGGAGCAATACTTACTACAGAGGATTGATCTCAATATGTTAGTCATTAGATTTTTCAACATAATATATGGAAGAAATTATGTGAAATATATAATCTCATATATAGTGCTAAACCATACATACGTACGTAAGAAAGATTCTAATTGTCATTAAATGTCTGAAACTTATGCAATAGGTGGGAGGATGGACACAAGAATATGAAGGACTAACTTTTGTAGCAGTAAGAGGGGCAGGACATGAAGTTCCTCTGCACAGGCCAAAATATGCTCTTACTCTCATCAAATCCTTCATTGCTGGAACTTCCATGCCTTCCCTTGACTCTGAACTTGTCAGTGCCTATTGAAATTGAAAGTCACGTTTCCATGTTGTTTCAATTCAGGCTCCTCTTCAATTTAACTTCCCAAGCTATGTCACTTCTCTAATAAATGCTTGGTCTCCCTGTCCACTTTCTGCTCTATGATTTAACACAGCTCATTCAATGCATGTGCTATTTATTTTTATAGTTTCCCACTATATAGAATAAATATATGTATACATATATAATGTGGGAAACTCAATGTATCCATTATAAGTTAATCCAAGTCTTATTGATTATGTACTTATCTGGTTCTAACTAACATAACCTTTCAATTTTCTTCGAGATACATAATGGATAATGCTACTTCATTGGATTTTGTAAGTTTCTTGAATGTGTGAAACTGGATTTTTTGTGAAATGGTTGGAAAACATACATGTGGACATTTTTATCTCTATGCTGCTTCAAACAGAAAAAATATTTCCCAGATGCTACAAGATGAAAAATATTTCCCAAAATACTGCATTTAAAGTTCATCTATCAAAGATGAATTTTGAAATGTTAAAGAGTTATTTCCATACCCTGCACCCAATTACACCATTTTCTGATTTTTTTTATTGTTGGAGGAAATTATTCATAAAACAAAAATACTCATTTCATAGCTCATTCACAGTTTGTAAGGATTTTGGAGAGATTTATAAATAGTCTCACGTTTTGCCTTTTCCCTTTCTTTTCCCTTTATTTTATAATTTTATTTAAATAAGAAGATATTGAGTAGATTTAATTTCTCACAAGATGTAAAGAATGACTAAATTTTGCAGAAAGTGTTCTGGTAAAAAAAATAAAGAAAGAGTTTGTCCTCTAGGATTATTTAGTTGGGAAAAAAAATAAGTTTTAGCTCTGTAACATCTATAGTTTTAGACTCTATTCCCAGCTGTATTTAAAGGGAATTAAATAATTGTGTTTTTTATGTTCCTGTATGAATATTGTTATTAATATCATTTTTATTTTAGTCAAAAAAAAAAGTTGGAGAAAAAATATTAAACTATACTATACTCTAATACTTTTTCTCCTAATAATTTTGTGATTAACTATAACCTGTTGTAAATTCAGAAAAACAACATACTCTCTGCGTTCCTAAATATAAGACCACTTAAGCAAATTTAGAGAGATTAAGGAAGACATTCCAATGAGTTAGGATTACATGAAATTTCCAAAATACCCCTCACCTAAGTTTTAAAAATACCACATTCTTCAAACCACTATTTTTTTGGGTGAAAGGAGTATGGGGTAATTTGGGGAAAACTTGAGTTAAATTAGAAAGTGATCTTATATTTAGGAACAAGCTTTCCTCCCTAAAATGATCTTATATTTAGGAATGGAAGGAGTATATTGTACCCTAACATTGTTTCTTCTAATAGTTACATTTAGAGAACATTAATAAAATAAAATAAAAATAAACATATCTGTCTGTGTATGATGATTAATATGTCAAAGTAAGATCTCCTATTATTTTTATCCCATTAATTTTTATTTATGTGCGTCCTCTCAATTTGATTAGGGAAAATGTCATTTAAATCCCTCTAAATATACAAAAGGACAATTCAGGAACTCAAACTTCCAAAAGGACCATGAAGGAACTAGGACCTAGTTGACATTTTAAAATTGTGTGAAAAGACAAAATTGCCCTAATCATAAAACAGAAATTACTAACCACCCTTACACCCACCATTTTTAATAGGGTGGTTAGTAATTTCTGTTTTATGATTAGGGCAATTTTGTCTTTTCACACAATTTTAAAATGTCAACTAGGTCCTAGTTCCTTCATGGTCCTTTTGGAAGTTTGAGTTCCTGAATTGTCCTTTTGTATATTCGGAGGGATTTAAATGACATTTTCCCATTTGATTATAACAAAAATGTACTCCGTGATGTTTTAAATATAATACCATTTGAATTTTTTATTGGAAATTAAGCTAGGAAGCAATTCAGACTATTGAATTATTAAACCTACCACATGTAATTAAATTATAGATTAATTTATAAGTAGGATAAATTAGTTTTAAGGAAAAATCACGTATAAGTAATTTAAAGTGATTAACTTTATATCATTAATTACTCCAAAAAGGTCAATGTGGTTATATAATAAGGACCTGATAGAGTATTAGGGTAAAATATATGTTGTTTTTTGGAATTTACATCAAATTATAGTTTAATCACTACATTTTTAAGAAAATATTTTTGATTACCAAGTATTATGAGAAATAATATTAGGGCAAATAATAGTTTAATATTTTCTTCCTACTAAATGAACTTAAAGGGCATACTCTTTCTACAAAATTTACTCATTTTTTCCTCTTGGGACAAAAAATATACTGAAAATCTTCTTATTTGGATAGAAGTATAAAATAAAGGTAAAAGAAAGAAGAGTGGCAAAAAGCGTGGTTACTATTTATAATTCTCTCCAAAATCTAACCCACAAAAAATTTGATATTCTTTTTTATATTTTTAGTGATTTTTGTTTTTAAGAAATGTCAATCATAAGATCAACTATATTTTTTATTGTTCATCAAGTAAAATATTAAAACAAATTAATTTGAATATGGACCACAGAAGTGAATTTATATGAACCTGATTAAGATGAAAAGTTTGTTGCTCATTTAATATTTGCGCAGGAGTGTGATTTGTATAAATATTATAAATAGAAAGATCCATTAGTAGCTTTAGCAGAGGATACAACAACAATTTGTATAAAAAAAAAAGAGGATACAACAACAACTAAAAAGCCTTATCCCACTACTGTGTGTCAGCTATTGTGCTCTATTATTCACCAATAGATCTCATTCTGTCAATTTACTGAGTGTTTGCCTTGTTCTCCCTCTCCCTCTTTTAATTGAACTCCAAGTTGTTTCATCAACCCTCCTCACTGGCGCATTTATTGGTCTTCTTTGAACATGACCAAACCACCTTAAACGATTTTCCACCAATTTCTCAGTAATGGAAGCCACTCCAACCCGTTCACGTATATGGTCATTCCTAATTTTATCTTTTCTTTTATAATCTTACATTCATCTCAACATCCTCATTTCAGCAACCCCTACTTTATGTTCATGTTGTCCCTTTGCAGCCCAACACTCACTATACCATATAATATTGTTGGTCTTATAGCAGTACGATATAACTTCCCTTTAACCTTATGAGGTACTTTCCAATCACAAAGAACTCCAGTAGCTTTCCTCCACTTACACCACCCAGCATAAATTCTATGATTAAAATCGTCATCAATTTCATCATCTTGTCGTATAACTGACCCCAAATATTTAAATTTCATCACTCGAGGAATTTTTTGATCTCTCAGCTTAATATCTAAAACACCTCTTAGTTGTCTGTTTGCAAAATTGTAATGTATATATTCTGTGTTAACTTTTACTTCTACTCAGATGGAAACCCTTTAACTCTAAAATATTTCTCCACGTCTCTAACATAGTATTAATCTCTTCTCTTAATTCCGCCAAAAGTACTATATCATCAGCAAAAAACATGCACATATGCACATGTTCTATGGTACTCTCAGTTAAAACATCTATTACCAAGTTAAATAAATATGGGCTTAAAAATGATCCTTGATGTAAGCCAATTCTTATAGAGAAATCATTTGTCTCACCCCTGGTGTTCTAACCTGTCAATACTCCATCATACATATCCTGTATTACTTTAATATATGCTACACACTTTCTTTTCTAAAGCTGTCTAAAGTACGTCTCTTGATACCCTATCATACGTTTTTTCTAAGTCAATGAAAACCATATGTAAATCTATTCTTCTACTTCGATATTTTTCCATTATACCTCTTAATAAATAAATTTCCTCTGTTGTCGATCTTCCTGGCATGAACCCAAATTGTCTTTCAGAAATCCTAGTCTCTAATCTCAATCTATGTTCAATTACCTTTTCTCATAATTTCATTGTATGACTCATAAGCTTAATTGTTTAGTAGGGATATTATGATAATTAAGATGTTTGAAGATGTAAAGTTGATAGAAAGAGGACACAGTGACAAAGGGTGCATGCATATGCTAAGAAAAATTAAAGTTAAAAGATGTAATATGTGCTTATTCCCTGACAAGAAGTTAAATTTGTTTTTCTTCCGCAGGTCATCTTCCCTGCATTGGATGTACATGTTAAAAATGTAACATGTTCTAATTCCCTTGAACACAATAGCACAAATGAAACCTTCAACTCAATCTTTCACCATTTAGAGATGAACTGATGGATCCAAACAATGAGAACTTTTCCAAGCTTTTTCAAGAACTAATATGCTGCATTGGAGTCTTGCAAGCCACCACATTCCAGCATATGAAAAAGGAAGAAGAGCAGGTATAGCTGCTTAGCATTCTTGAGATGGAAAATAGGTACTTTATTATTTTATATGTTTTCTCACTTTATGTTACGAATATGACACCTCCATTTTGCTGCTTTATATTTCTGACGTAGCAGTTGTTGTTTTCTCACTTGTAGCATAGATAATGTTTAATTAATTACACTACCGACATATATAATTAAGGAAATAATGTATATAATGCTTTTGTTTTAAAAGTTGTCAAAAAGAATATGAAAATATATAGGAGTATTTCTTTTATTGTGGATACGAGATATGTACAACGTATACATTTTTCGGTATGTTCCAGGTTCGTGGAAGTTCGTTCTTGGAAGTGAGTTTACTCATACGATATACTCTATAACATGTCCTACAGATTAATAAAAAATGATGTCAATGATGTCAACGGAGGGAGTATAACTTGTTATATGTGTGCATGACCTTGTCATTCCTGTCCATGGCCTCGTCAATGTTTGCTCATTAACGTGTCACAGGGTGGGTCATGACCTTATTAGAGTTGCTCATGATCTTGTTATACATGCGCATGACCTCGTCATTCCCTGCCCATGACCATTTGGGTTTTTTTGTATTTGAAGTATATTAAAGTAAGGTCCCTAGGGATCCTACCTTAATATGTGGAGTTTATGAGACTTTTCTAATATTAAGTCTCTTGTGAGGCACTACAAATTTATTTTCCCTAGCATCTATGCTCCATTTCAGCCATAACTGCTGCAACAAGATATTTCCTCAACATAATTCGTGTGCGTTTGCAAGCTATACAAATCCTCTCTAAAATCACTTTGGTTTTTTAAGGGGAAGGGGTGAGGGATGAGGGAAAAATAACTGAAAATAAAACATTTTCCCCTACAACAAATGTGTGTGTGTGTGTTGTTTTATATTTTATAGTACCTTCAACATAATAATTTTGGACAACAATAGCTACTCATTTTCAGTTTTCACTGTAACCTGACATGTTTGATTGACCGCAAGTGTTTGTTTGCAGCTAAAGTTAACAATCTCAGGATAAATGGATATAAGAGAATTAGTGATTGTATTTTCTCTTATTGATAACACCAAGAAAATGTGAAATGATCAATTCTAAATGACATAAGTTGAATCTCATAAAAATCTTTAAAATTGATGATAAACACAAAAATGTCAACAAGCAAGAGCCTCTTAGTTAACTAATAACAAAAGAATGCTTAACATGAAAAATGAACTGCACAAGGAAAAAAGAGGGGAAGCTTTTATAGACATGCTTTTGCTACAAGTTGTGGGGGGAAAGGATAGATGGTTCAATTCATCAATCCTCTTGGCCAAAAAAAAATCCATCGATCCTCCATGTACATTCTCTAAACCACAGGCGCATTTATATAAACTCTCAATACTGTCACAGTCATGTAATAAAAGGAAAAGATTAAAAAATGTACATTTCAATACTGGTGGTTGGCCCCCAAGCTACTATTTGGTGCAACAACGTCATGATCCTTATCTTGCACTAATTCTTCCATGGAGTTATCGTGAGCCACGGCAGTACCATTGTTATGGTTGAAGAGTGGGAATGCATGATCAACATTAGGAGGTGTCATCATTGGTATCCATGATTCTAATTGTGAAGAAGTAACATCATTATTAATCATTGAAGATAATGAGGAAGCATGGTGTTGTCTGTAAATCTCTAGTTGTTGTTTAATAGCACCTAGCTCTTGTTGAGCACAATAAATTAGGTATTGAAGCCTGTAAATATATTCCACACAGCCACCAGCAGGAAATATCTCTCTGGCTTTAGCTTCAAAAATGATGGAATTCATGGTTTCTTTATACTGATTATGATCTACCTTTCTCAATATCTTCTCTACGTTCTTGTATCCAAATAGCTTGTGGACATTCTCAAAGTTCTTGGGTTCGTCAGCCGAGAAGTAAGGAGCAAAAACACATGCTGAGGTACACTTTTGCCGCCGAAATTTGCAGGCTGCACATGCTGGTAAGTGTACGACTGTACGAGTGTGAGTGTGTGTTTGTAGAGAGAGAGAGAGAGAGAGAGAGAGAAGGAAGGAGGGAGCGCGAGAATGGGTGTGAAAACTGCCTAGGGATACTTGTTAAGAAATTTGGAAATATATCATTCCTAGTTTGAGCTATTATCAATAACCTTAATTTATCACTACCACCAAGAAAATCTCATTGAATATAGAAGCCACAAGTAGCAGGTTAAATCATCATCAAACGAGATTGTATTACATTAACTCCATAGTTAAATCCTTACATTCTAGTCTGATTTCTCTTCTAGAGTACTATTATTAAATTACCACCAGCAGTACCAAGAAAATTTCCCTACATATATCAATGGAGATTTTGAACCACGGAGAAAAAAATAAAGAATAAAGTCTCGATCTTTCCCCTTCTAAACTATCTTATAGAAGAGTGCTAGAGCTAGACATAGAAAGAACAAGAAAAGAAAAGAAAAGATCTTTTCTTTTGGTATCTTTGTAACATCAAAAATCATCATAATATGTGTGTGTGTTTGTGTGTGTATAGATATTGAGAGAGAGAGAGAGACCTTGAGAAGGAGAACGCGGATTGCGATCACCACCATTTAAATCCATTATATTGGTGTCAATGAGTCTTGGATTAGTGAGCTGAGCAAGGTTATATATTCATGCAATGAAGAGAAGAAAGCTTAGGTTATATATTCCTACAATAAAGAGAAGAATGCTAAGGTTATTTAGGAAAAATTAAGATAACAATCAAGTTGTTACGAATTCACAAGTGACACAACGACCCATCATGATTATATTATTCTACAAATCAGAACAAGAAATCAAAATTTTGAGAGCACAAGAATTGAAATTAAACCTCAAGAGAGGAAAGGAGAAGGAAGAAGATTAGTTATGAGGATTTGAGGTTGGTGAGAGAGAGGTGGTGGAAGATTTCAAGAGAGAGAGGAGAGTGAGAAAGAGAGAAAGAACAATTTGAATCTTGGAACTTATATGTAGAAAACTTTTCAAAAATAGACAGTTCACCACAAAATGTATTTTTTTAAAAAAAATTAAAAAATCTAACACCCTAAAAATTGATAAATATAAATCTCTTTCAATATCAAAATTTCATTTACAACTTTCAAAATGTTAACATTCATTAACAACTGACCAGTTTAGGATTTTGAAATTAGAAGAGATTTATTTGTCATTTTACTTGATAAAAAATGTGAGGTGGCATGACACCGTTTACACATAGTAGAGCCAACCTAACATTTTTGTTAACGATTATTCTTTATAGTTGCTTTTAAAGGAGAGGTGATCAAAATTAACCCCTTTAAAAATAGGACCTTACTTAGCTCAAGTTCATTTGTTCAGGTTCTCAATTTCTTTTAATATAAGAGTGACACGTGTATGAATGATTGTTATAAAAGGACACGTGTCACTCCTATATTGAAAGAAATTGAGAACCTGGACAAATGAACTTGATGTAAGTTTTTCCCTTAAAAATATCCACATACGAGAAATTGACTCTTTCCAAAATTTCTTGGTGTTTAGTGATCATACGCATAAAGTTTTTTTTTTGTACATTTTTTCTTAATTGCTTTAAGTTAAAGATCATTAAACCAAGAAAAGCCTGGTACAAAGTATTCAAACTAAAAGACAATGTCTAGAAACAAAAACCCAAAACAAACCAACAAAAATTGGAAAATTACATTGACGAAAGGAATCTAAGTAACAACCCAAGCTAGAGTTTTGGTTCAGAAGCAGAAGCAATTGGTGAGGTTGTCTCACAATCTAGTTTGTTGGGCACAACCCAAGCAAAGAATCTCGAGCAACCTAATTTGCTACTCCATTAGCCTCCCTAGGAATCCATCTGCATGAGTGTATATTACATAAGTTCCTTATGAAAAGGATATTCTCCACAATGGCAAAATCATTCTATTCAATCAGCTCATGGTTTCCATTTAAGCAATCAATTAGCAATTTGCTATCAGATTCAACAACTGAATCCCAAATGCCTTTATTTGAAGCATACTGAAACGCCCAACTTAGAGGCATGAATTCTCCCATGAGAACTGATGTTGTTGCATCACAAATTTGGAAGACTCCATCAATTAAAATTCCCATCTTATCTCTTATAACCATAGAAATAGTTGTCATTTTAATTTCCCTAATGAAAGCGCAATCAACATTAATTTCTAAGGAATTACCTTCATGTGACATCCATTTTTTAACACTGCTACTACTGGCACTTTGTTGATGTTTTGAGTGACTGCATTTGATGACCAGCCTTTGACTACCAAGTATTCATTTAGAATGTTCCATGCTTGAGAGTAGGTCAAAATAGGATCAGGATCCTTGCATTCATAAACTGCAGAACACCTACATCTCCAAATTTGCCTTGATATAGCAGCAATTAGAACCTTCTTGTATTCGTCATTCCAATGATTCATAAAGAGATCAGAAAACCATGAATCCAAGTTATGTATTGATTGATTCTGCTACCTTAAATTTAAGGTATTTCCTTTCAAGGATTTAAAAAGAGATGGGAGTTTCAAAATTTAAATCTCAAATACTCTTAGTATTTTACTAACCAAGGCTACGAATCAGAGTGTGTGTGTGTGAGAAAGATGTCAATGAGATTAATGTCACAGAGTCATTCTAAATAAATACATTCATTTTGATAGGACCCACTATTATGAACACCAATTTAAATCCAATCAACCCCAATTTTTTTCCTTCCCGTGACAATACTATTATATAAGTATCATATTCCAAAGTTTTTTGTACCCATTTTCTGAAATAATGCATAAAAAAAATGAAGCTACGCTTCATTCTTATAAAGCAAAGTTTGATATGTAACCAAAAAAAGCAAAGTTTGATAGAATAGAAAAAAGTAAATGGTAGAGGAGAGCATATGCCCTTAAGAGAAACCAAAGTGAATTGTAAATGACCCAAGAATAAAATGTTAAATCAGTCTGTTGATAAAACTTGTAGGCTGGGCTATCAGATGCCTCTGATGCAGCAAACATAAATTATTTGAGGAAGAGCAATGAAATGTACGGTGATGGTGGGAGTAGAACAAAATCTCCACTTGCGTTCTAAGTTGATGAAAAAAATTTTCATAATTAATTTTAAAGCAAATTTACTTTTCAAAGCAACATAAGTGGTAAATAGCACACAACAATAATCTATCCTTTTCAAGAAAATTGATTAAATGTTCAAATAATAGAAACAATGAACAAACACAATGTCCAATCAGAATGAAGGCCAAAAGATTCTGTCTAAAAACAGAAGTTCAAGTCAATTAACATCGAAAACAAACTGGGCAAATACTTGTATACGGAGAAAAAAGTAGGTGAGATTCAGATTAATGCCCTACGGTCATTAAGATGTCTTCATTCTCATTCACAAATCATATCTAGTGATTCTTGAAGATTTGGATACCTAACTTCTGATCCTAATACTGAATCCGTTCCTAATTATATGACCACTTAGACCTTTTGGAGTAATTAATGATATAAAGTTAATCACTTTAAATTACCTATAGCTGATTTTTCCTTAAAAATAATTTATCCTACTTATAAACTAATATATAATTTAATTACATGTGATAGGTTTAATAATTCAATAGTATGAGTTGCTTCCTAGCTTAATTTTAATAAAAAAAGTCAAATGGTATTATATTTAGAACCGTACGGAGTATATTTTTCGTTATAATCAAATTTAGAGGGCACACATAAATAAAAATTAATAGGATAAAAATAATAGGAGATCTTACTTTGACATATTAATCATCATACACAGACATATATGTTTATTTTTATTTTATTTTATTTATGTTCTCTAAATTTAACTATTAGGAGAACAATGTTAGGGTACAATATATGTTGTTTTTCTGAATATACAACAGGTAATAGTTAATCACAAAATTATTAGGAAAAAATGTACTCCCTCCGTTCCTAAATATAGGACCTAGATGACTTTTTTTGGGGAGATTAAGGAAGACAATTAAGTTAGTTTCTTTCCAATAATACCCCTCTTTAATTATTTTAATTACTCACTAGCCCTTCACTATTAAATAGTATCCTTCCTTCATTTTCAAGTGGGACCCATGCACCATTCTAGCCACCAACCCTTCACTCACCCGTCCACCACTCATGGAGTACGCCATGGCCCCACCGGCGCCGCCACCAGCCGCCGTGGACAAGGATCTGAGGCGTAATCGGCTCGCGAGCTCTGGTTTTTGAATACGCGTCTTTGATTCCGTCGCCGACGAGGAGGAGCATGGTTTTGTCGACGGCGACGGCGACGTAGAAGCCGGAGAGAGGCTCAGGTGAGCTGGCGTTGAATTTAGCTTTGGAGATGTTCCAGAAGATTCGAATGTTGTTGGAGATTTTCTTGACGCCGTGTTTTTTGGAGAAGAGGAAAGGCTTTATGCTGAGATGACAATGAAAGGAAGAAGGAGAAGAATGAAGGTGAAGATGAAGATTAAGCGAACGAGTGAGAACAGAACGTGACCATGTGAGAGAGAGAAAGCCAAGGTGTGTGTGGTAGAGATAGGTTGTGAGATTGGGATTATTGGAAGAAGGTTCAGTATGTGGGGGGTTTGGTTGAGGAAGAAGAAGAGGATGAAGAAGAAGGGTAATTTAGGAAAAAATGTGGCTAAAAATGTATCTATGTCTTATATTTAGGAACAAAATAAACTCTCTATCTAGGTCCTATATTTAGGAACGGAGGGAGTATTAGAGTATAGTATAGCTTAATATTTTTTTCTCCAACTAAATAAACGTAGAGGACAAACTCTTTCTTTATTTTTTAGGCAAATGTGCGAAAATAGCCACCTAAATAATGGGCACCTATAACTCTGGTAAATTTAAGGGGCCAAAATCGTACACTGTAAAACATAAATGGAGCGAAACAGTACATTGTAAACCAAAATGGGTCAAAAGTAACCTCTCTGTTAGGCCGAGTTAAACAAACATTTTCCAGTCGTGGGCTCCACCATCAGTAAATGACGTATCAATTTCAAAATTCACTGTGGAAGCTGAAATGCATCCAGTTGAACCCTAACTCACTTGAAATGAACCTAAAACCCCAAATTATTTCGATAAGAAACCAAATAAAACTCCAAATCACGTGAAATTTACCTTACTTCTTCATAATCATCTAAAAAAACTAAAGTCTCACTTGAAAACATAAAGCCCCATCAACATATTGCACCCTTAAATGTATGACATGTCATTTACTAATGGTGGGGCCACATCTGGAAAACATTCGTTAAACTCTGCCAGGCAGAGGTGGTGGTTGTGGTGGGTGGTAGTGGTGGTGGTTTGGATTTGGGGTGGGAGAGTGGAAGAGAAGAGAGAATTTAATGGGGAGGATATTTGGGTCATTTTACACCAAAATAAACAGTTTTAACTGACAGAAGGGTAAAATTGCACTAAATTGTTACTTCCAGGTTAAAATTGCATATGAAAATATGTTAGGGGTGAATTTGCACCTGTTGGTATAATTACTGGGTGGACTTGCATATTAACCCTTACTTTAACCGTGAAATGACACTTCAAAATCTGAGAAAAAAAAAAGAAATGACACATCAAAACACACACTGTCAATAATCGTATTTGTTTCCCTTCAGTATCAACCTTTTAATTAAATCCTCAAAGAAGACCTCAAATAACTCAAATTTAATGTAATTCATTAATTTTTTTAATAAAATCCTAACCTTAACCACTAATCCTCAATTACCTTCATAAGATATTATATCGATCATTCATGTTACCAACAACTTCAATACAATCATTTTCTTCTGTACTTTGCTCGCGTTTATCAATTAAATTAGGTATATTGTTGTAATTGTGAGAGAGCCAAGAAAATCACCCAACTTCATTCAATTTAGGGTTAAAAGGCAAAAATGCCCCAAAAGTTTTTATGGAAGGGCGTTACGCATCCGAAAATTATTAGGGGGGGCAAAAATGCCTTGAAAATTTTCACAAAAGAGCATAGGGAATCTGAATGTTTGTTAGGGGGCAATTGCGCCCAAAAAGTATTAAAAATGTGGCAATCTTGCCCCTTCTTGCAATTAAATATGTTAATTTTGTCAGTTATTTTTTACTTATATGTATACACGACAGTTAACATCTATCATCTCACACGTCAATAAAATTCATATCAATTAAAAAATAACAGTTAAGATTAAGATTTTTAACAGCAAGCAGGTCCATTTATAAAAATCTTTGGCATATTGCCCGTAAAAACTTGGTGCTCTTTCATGGAAACGTTTGGCCATTTTTTTTCCCATTGTCCCTTCAAAATTTATTTGTTCTTAGCTATTTTTGACAAAAAAATTAAAATTAAATATTAAGTGCTTTTTAGTTTTTACAGTAAATTCAGTATCTTCCTGCAAGTGTTGAGCAAAACATAGATGAAAGGATAAAACTTGAGAGGTTGCCTTCTTCTCCATCTCCATCTTCCTTCTTATTCACTCTTGAACCCAATCAAGCCATTCCTTTTATATGGGTATTACTCTATCTCATTCTTCTACTTAATCCCCATGTAAATTCATGGCCTTGCTTAGATTTTCACTTTCCTTTGACACTTTTGATTCAAACAAGTCCACTTTCCCATTCAATTTCACTTCTCTTCATGCTCTACAAGCTTCTGCTTCTGTTTCTCTGAGCAGAATCAAGTATACCCAATTCTCCAGGCTTGAAAATGAGCTAACAGGTGATTCTGATAAGGGTTTACATGAAGGAAAGAAAGTGAAGGTAGCTAAGAAAAAAGATGAAATGGGTATGAAATATAAATACAAAAGAAAAGGTGGTTTTTTTGATATAGACAAGTTTTTTGTATATGATGATGATGATTTTGATGTTGATTACTCTTTAATTTCGATTGACTTGAGCTATGAACTTTGTAATGTAATCTTGAAAAGGCTTGAAAAGAAAAGTGATGGAAAATGTCTAGTGTTTTTTGAGTGGATGAGGAGTAATGGGAAGTTAGTACAAAATATTGATGCTTATAATGTGATTGTTAGGGTGTTAAGTAGGAAAGGAGATTGGGATGCTGCAGAGGAAATGATTCAGGAAATGAGAGGAAACTTTGGTTCTGAATTGAATTTTCAGGTTTTTAACACGCTTATTTACGCGTGTTCTAAACGTGGTCTTGTAGGGTTAGGTGCAAGATGGTTTAAAATGATGTTAGATTATGGTGTTTGTCCGAATGTTGCGACATTTGGCGCGTTGATGGGGCTTTATCAGAAGGGTTGGAACGTTGATGAGGCGGAGCTCACATTTTCAAAGATGAGGGGCTTTGGAATTGTGTGTCAGTCTGCATATTCAGCAATGATAACTATTTATACCCGTTTGAGATTGTATGAGAAAGCAGAAGGAATCATTGGGTTGATGAGAGAAGATGGAGTGGTTCTTAATCTGGAAAATTGGCTGGCAGTACTAAATGCTTATAGCCAGCAAGGCAAAATGAAGGATGCTGAGGAGGTATTTATGTCAATGAAACAAGCAGGGCTTTCCTCCAATATCATTGCTTATAATACAATGATAACTGGATATGGAAAGGCATCTAACATGGATGCTGCTCAAAGCCTTTTTCTGAATATGCGAAATGTTGGAACGGAACCTGATGAAACCACTTACCGTTCTATGATTGAAGGTTGGGGAAGAGCTGGTAATTTTGAGAAAGCAAGATGGTACTATGATGAGCTTAAACGGCTCGGATATAAGCCCAATTCCTCGAATTTGTACACGTTGATAAAATTGCAAGCTAAACATGCAGATGAAGATGGTGCAACGAGAACCCTCGATGATATGTTGGAGACCGGATGTCAGTTTCCTTCTGTACTTGGGATTCTTTTGCAAGCATATGAGGGAGCTGGAAGAGTTGATAAAGTGCCGCTTTTGCTTAAAGATACATTTTATCAACATGTTTTAGTCAACCAGAATTCTTGCTCCACTCTAGTCATGGCTTATGTGAAACATCAATTAGTAGATGAGGCCTTAAAAGTGTTGAATGACAAAAAGTGGATTGATCCTCATTATGAGGATAATTTGTATCATCTGATTATTTGCTTGTGCAAAGAGTTAGATTCGCTTCAAGATGCAGTTAAAATATATAGTCAAATGCCCACACATGGTGACAAGCCAAATCTGCACATCTCATGCACTATGATTGACATTTATTGTATCATGGGTCTCTTTGAGGAAGCAGAAAAACTTTATCTGAAGTTGAAATCTTCAGAAATCTCCTTGGATATGATTGCATTTAGCATTGTTGTTAGAATGTATGCTAAAGCTGGATCTTTGGAAGATGCTTGCTCTGTTCTGGATGAAATCGACAAGCGGCCAGATATCATTCCTGATGTTTTCCTCTTACGTGATATGCTCCGCACTTATCAAAGATGTGGTATGCTGGATAAACTATCTGGTTTATATTACAAAATCTCGAAAGATAGAGTGAATTGGGACCAGGAAATGTATAATTGCATCCTGAATTGCTGTGCACGTGCCTTGCCTGTAGATGAGCTTACCAGGCTTTTCGATGAGATGCTTCAGCGTGGATTTTTGCCTAATACAATCACCTTCAATGTCATGCTTGATGTCTATGGAAAAGCCAAGTTATTCAAGAAAGCTAAGAGGTTGCTCTTCATGGCTAAACGGCGGGGCCTGGCTAACGCGATTTCTTACAATACTCTTATAGCCACTTTTGGGAAGAACAAGGACTTCAAGAACATGTCGTCAACTGTCCAAAAGATGAAATTTGATGGCTTTGAAATCTCTCTGGAAGCATACAATTCAATGCTAGATGCTTATGGAAAAGATGGTCAAATGGAGACTTTTAGAACTGTATTGCAGAAAATGAAGGAATCAAAATGTACATCTGACCACTACACATACAATACAATGATCAATATTTATGGAGAGCAGGGATGGATTGATGAAGTCGCAAGCGTGCTCAGAGAACTGAGAGAATGTGGACTTGGACCTGATTTGTACAGCTATAACACATTGATCAAAGCATATGGTATTGCTGGAATGGTTGAAGATGCTGTAAATTTGGTTAAGGAGATGAGAGAAAATGGAATCGAACCCGACGACATAACCTACACTAATCTTATCACGGCTATGAGAAGAAATGATCACATTTTAGAAGCTGTAAAATGGTCCCTGTGGAGGAAGCAGCTGAAGATGTAAATTCCATAAATCTTCACTCTCAATGCTGTCTTGGGCCTTTCAACAATGCTCCTGTGAAAAATATCACAAACTTCTGGTCCTACGTAAGTACAGCCTGACCTTTAGCTTCCTTGGTAAGATAATACAATACAATACAAACTTCGATTTGATTGGTTGATGTCCTTACCTACATTAAGATATGGTAATAAATAGCTCTCAAGTTTCAACTTCCACAATGTGCTTGTGTCATGCTCCAATCAAATTAAACAGGACAAGTCCTTTGCTTCTAATGGTATACGTTATAAGTGTTTTTGCAGAGTGAGAAATCTGATAACAAATGCCTTCCACACTTCATTATAGTTGTCACTTGGGGCTCCAATGAGGAAGGAGCTACTAGAATAATAATAAAAGAAGGATTTTAGTTTCCAATTACAAGCTTATATGTTTGAAATCAACATTTTGGCTTTCCTATTGTCCCTACATTTCATCTGCGACTAGTCTTCAATATAGTGTATTCTAAATTGCCTTAGTTTTCAAACTATACCCAACATAGTATCCAATTATTGGTTGCATCAAATTTAATGCATACAATGAAACAATTTGTATAAATCCGTTCATTTATCCTGTTATCAAGTCTACTAGACTTTACATTGTAATTTGAAGCCTGGGAAATTGGAATACTGCTGAAAGTCATTTTCCTTATGTTCTCACTCTTTTTTTTTTTTGGGATAAAGGTCAAAATTACCCCGGAAGTTTTCACCAAGGGGCACTGAGTATATGGAAGTTTTTCAAGGGGCAAAAATGCTCTGGAAGTTGTAAAAGTGGAGCATTTTTGCCCCTACCGTTATATATGCTAACAGTCAAAAGTTATTTGACTGAAATATGCTGATTTGGCACAGATTATGCCACCTGTTCTTCCACGCACAAAAAATACCCCCACATGGTATTCACCTGTCAACGCCCTTCCTCAACCAAAAAAAAAAAAATACACTTCCTCTTCCCCTCAGAGACTGTTCGTTTCTTCCGACCAAAAAAAGAAACCCTTCATTTCCTCATCCCTTCCACCGTCATTTACATCCTTCCACACACAGCGCCGCCGACCTTCTTTCCTGACCATCGACGAGCTTCACCCATCCAATTTCAAACTCCACCCAATCTCTGACTTCATCTTCTTCCTACCTTTGGTTCATCTTACCTTTCTCTTTCATCGGAAGATCTTTTATTGAGCTGAATCTAATCGAAGCTCGTGAATCAGATCTGGCAAAATCTCATAGATGTTTGAGTTCTCAAGCTTCTATGGCCTGGGATTCAAATTCCCCCATCAACAAAAAATTTGATAACGCTTTCGATTTCCTTTTTATTATCTTGAATGATTTTAAGGCTAGCATTAGTTATGATTTAATGTTTGCATTCACTTGAAGATGTACTCTTTAGCGTGCATATAATTCTCTTCAAGCGGAAAAGTGGATAAACCCAAGAAGCAAGCCTACTGTATTGCTTTAACCTTGGCTATTGATTTATGAAGATTTAATTCCATTGTTTGATTGGGGAAAATTACTTTCTGCTTCTGAGTTAGTTTGATCTAAGAGCCTGGATGATGATGATGAGATTTATCGGTTTATGCTCAGAGGGTGTTAGAAGTTTGCTGTAGTTGATATATATGAAAAATGTTGGCATTTTAGAAGTTTGTTGTTGCTGTCTCAATATGCTCATACGGTGTTAGATGATGGAAGTTGATTATTTTGGAGTTGAGGAAGGGGGTTGATAGGTGTATGCCATGTGGGGGTATTTTTCATTAGGTGGAAGAGCATGTGGCATAATTTCTGCCAAATCATCATATTTCAGTCAAATAACGTTTGACTGTTAGCATATATAACGGTAGGGGCAAAAATGCTCCACTTTTACAACTTCCAGAGCATTTTTGCCCCTTAAAAAACTTCCATATACTCAGTGCCCTTTAGTGGAAACTTCCGGGGCACTTTTGCCCTTTATCCCTTTTTTTTAGGTGAACTATGTTCTCACTCTTTCACCATCTGAATAACTCTCTTTTATACTCCAACAATAATGATGTATATAGTTGATGAAGATGATTGAGATCTTCTAAGAATGATACTACCACTGTTCCTAAACTACTCTCAAATTTCAATTTATTCTTAAATATAAGACCACTTTCTAATTGTTCTAAACTCTTTCTCAAGTCAACCTTGATAATACTTATCACTATGAATAAACAAAAGAGGGAATGTATAAATCTATATGGTTAGGGTGAAATAGTAATATCATGTGATAATAATTAATTTAACTAATACCTATAAATGATCAAATTAGGTAAAGTGATTTTATATTTAGGAACTAAGGGAATATGTCATACTATTAACTAATTTAACTAACTTCATTAAAGTGCTCAAATAAAGTAATTATATGATATATTTATGTTGGGAGGGAGTACATCAACCGATAATATCAACATCCATAATCAAAATATAAATTATATACTCCCTCCGTTCCTAAATATAAGATTACTTTAGCAAATTTGGAGAGATTAAGAAAGACATTCCAATGAGTTAGGATTACATGAAATTTTTAAAATACCCCTCATCTAAGTTTTAAAAATATCACCTTTTTCAAACCATTATTTTTTGATGAAGAGAGTATAGGGGTAATTTGGAGAAAACTTGAGTCAAATTAGAAAGTGATCTTATATTTAGGAACATAGGAACGGAGGGAGTATTAAATTACATTTCGCCAGCCATATTAAATCATATTATCCATAAATTATAAATAAGTATAATTAAATGTATTTAATCTTGATAGAAAAAATATGCTTTATTTAAATAAAAGCAAATGTTACAGAATCAATCTTAACTAGCTAGTTTGATACGCATGATGGAATTTCAACTTCAAAATTCATATTTTTTATTTTGACAAATACACCTCGGATTATAAATCTCACATTTTACATATTCTACCTTCTTGACTAGTCTTTATGGTATATTAACAAGTAAATGTGAAATGACAACTTTATATACACTATTTTGAAGTGTACGCTTTATATATTATGAAAGGTACTTTCTGAAATTTTATACTATTTTGAGTTTTTTTTACGAACAGTTCATTTGAGTTTCTGTTATTCAAATTTTAAATCCTCCCTATATATGAACTAATAATTCCCATGACACGGAGGATAAATGGTGTGCTGTTGAACCAAACTCGAAAGTCTATGGAATTAATTGATGAATGAAATTTAGCCTTTGTTTCTTTCTCTTATTTTTTTTTTTATGTGTGTTTGATTATGATGTGTTTGTCACCTTAACTTGCACGATTAGCTACAAAACCAATGAGCATCTGCGATAATCTTCAACGATATGACACTTAATCTCTGTTTATTGCAGCCATCATCACTTTTCTTTTGACATCATTATTACTCAATTATATTAATATAACGCCCAAACATATCATTCCGACAAGTTTACCAAAACCAACGTTCATGCTTCATAGTAAGATCCTGAGAATTTGGCTTTTACAAATAAGACAAGACTTAGAACCATCTACATATATCTATTAGATGATCTAATAATCAACAAAAGTTTAGCACGTTTATTTCGTTGCTTAATAAATACCCACACCGGAAAATTTTAAAATTTTGTTAAAATTATAAATTGGGAAAATTCAAGAAAATAACTCTGAATATACAAAAAGACAAGGAAGAAAAATTGAATTTGCACAATGATTTAAATGTCCTCCTCAAAAACACCACCTACCACAACCCTTTACCCCTTAGAACCAACTTACCCCTTAGAACCAACTTCCGGCTAACAATACTTTCATAGGGATTAATAAATCCATGATACGCATAAACAACTTCATCATAACAATTAACTGATTTTAAATCCACATATTTGAAACTATTTCAGTGGTATAGTTAAAGGATATGTTGATGTTGCTAATGTTTTTTTTAAATCGTTAATCCATATGAAGATATTATTAATCATAATGATAGAGTTGTTGATGGCTAAGAATACACCAATTCACAAATGTGAAAGTTGCATAGCACTATTTAGAGTTTGTTAATGATTATAATAAAATTGTTAATGCACATGATAGATTTGTTAATACTTATGAAAGTGTTGTTACGGAAATATGAGGAGAATGACATTTGAATCATTGTGCAACACTTCAAAATCACAATTTAGGTCTTAGGACTTGACTTGTCCTTAAGTAAATTTGAGTTCCTCCCTTACCCTTTTCTATATTCAAAGTTTTTTTCTGGGATTTTACCTTAAAAATTACTATGAAAAAATTTAGTTTGAGAATTGGAAGTCGGTTTAATCAGGTGTTCAAAAAAATTCTAGTTAGAAAGTTGTTATTTAAGCTGATAGTTAGAAGGTTGTTTTTGGTTTTATCTATAGCATTCATTAATTCTTTTTCCAAACAAATTTATTTAATTTATAAATTGTGATATACTCCCTCCGGTCCTAAATATAAGACCTAATTGACTTTTTTTGAAAAATCCTAAAAAACAGCAAAATAAGTTAACTATAAATTGATTTACCTAATTTTTTTCCTTTGAACTAGTTTATTTTATTACTTATAAACTAATGGATAATCTAAAAATATATCAAATATGTCATGATTTAATAGACTATTTTGCAACCTTAACTTCTCCAAAAAAAAAAGTTATCGAGGTTCTATATTTAGGACCGGAGATAGTAATACACATTTTATTGGAATATATTAGGGAGACCATATGCTATTTATTACAACTAAGTGATTGATCTAACTGCTGTAATAATCTTCTCAAATTAATTAATTAACTTTTATATTAATCATAAAAAATAGGGTCATACTTACCTTCAGTGCAGTACATCAAGTACAACCAGTACACCACTAAATAAATGACACATGTCCAATCTTTCATATACCCACCACACCATATCACTCTCTATCTTATCTTCTCTCTCATTCTCTCTTCCTTTCTCTCTCTCCTCCCTCTCTCTGCCATCTCCATTTCTTCAACTCCTCCCAGCGCCACTCTCCCCACCCCCTCCAACATCTCCATCTACCTCCTCTCCTCCCTCGTGGTCTCCTCCGGCGCCGACCATGGCGTCCGCCGCCGCCAACATCTACTTCCTCTCTCTCCCATCTTACCTTTCACATTCTCGCCGGAGTTTTTGTTGATGAAGCCTTCGCCGGATCTCCTTCTCCGTCTCCGGATCTCTCTGTCCGTTATCCTCCCTCTCACCTTCTCCGGTGAGTTCACCGTCAGTTTCGTTTCCGCCGGTGCCGTCTCTCGGCGACGAAACTCCGGCGACAGTGGAGGAGAGGGCTGAGATGGGGTGGCTATAGTGGTGGTTCTTGAAGGTTAGATGTTGGAAGGTCTCTCGGCGACGAAAGTCCGGCGACAGTGGAGGAGAGGGCTGAGATGGGGTGGCTGTAGGGAGGAAGAGAGACAATGGAGAGAGAAGGGCATGTTTGGAGAGAGAAGGGCATGTTTGGAGGAGAGTGAGGAAGAAAGAGAGAAGGCAGTGAGAGTGATATGGTGTGGTGGGTGTAAGAAAGATTGGACATGTGTCATTTATTTAGTGGTGTACTGGTTGTACTTGATGTACTGCACTGGATGTAAGTTTTTTCCTAAAAAATATAATCAAACCAGAAGTGTGGCACACTTTTCCCCTTTCTATTTCTAATTCATTTAAATGTAAATATTAAAAAAACCATATATTAGTACCTATAATTTTTTACTATGCATCTCTATTTTTTTTCTCCTAATTGAACTCTTTGAAGTTGCTCTCCAAGCTCTTATTCATCGGTTAACAATACTAAAAAAAGGCAAAGTAGCCAAATTAAAAAAGTTAAAAAATGGTAGTTATAAATAGTGTTTACCTTTGAAAATTAATATATAAGAATAAGTAAGATAAATTAATAAGCATGTGTCCTCACATGGGATGCAATGCAGTGATGCACCTATTGAAAAAAAAAAAGTAAACATGCGTTCTCAAAAGTATCCATGATTGTCTTGGCTAATCACACACACTATGCACTAATTCCTACTTAGTACAAAAACATCAATATTAAATATGCTGATGTGTCCACCACTAATCCACTATTGCTAAATCGTTAAGTAAGTTGCGTCTTACTCCCTCCGGTCTTAAATATAAGACCTAGTTGACTTTTTTGAAAAATCCTAAAAAAGCAAAATAAATTAATTATAAATTGATTTACCTAATTTTTTCTCTTAAACTAGTTTATTTTACTTATAAACTAATCGATAATCTAAAAATATATCAAATATGTCATAATTCAATAACTTATTTCGCAACCTTAATCTCTCCAAAAAAAAGTCGACAATATCTTATATTTAGGACCGGAGGTAGTATCTTGATGGTCCACGTGTCCACATCAGATTCGTCAAATTCCAAAGTCAAGTTTATAGGCGCCAAAACGTCATCGTTTACTTTCAAACGGCAGTTAGGCACGTACTTCATATTTTTTCCTCCCACTTAACATTTTCCCACCACTTTACTTCCTTACATAACCTTGAAATTCTCACATTCTCATGGCCTCTCCATATTTCATTGAGCTCACATTAAAGTTCAAACTCCAAACTTTTCTTTCACTATTTCTCAATGTTCCTTATTTTTTGTCTTGTCCTTTTTCACTTTGGTGTTAGTGGGGAAAAAAATGTTCACATAGTCAATGATGAAATTTCACTCAAAAAATTCATGTCTGGGATTGTTTCAGACCCAGAAAACTCTCTAGCTAGTTGGAGATCTTCTAATGTTTCATGTTGTGATTGGTCAGGAATTGTGTGTAATAATGTTAGTAGGAAAGTTATTGAGATACATCTTAATAGGAGTTCACTAGGGGGTACTATTTCACCTGCCATTGGTAACCTCTCTGATTTGAAAATTATTGATCTTTCTGAAAACTTTTTTGTGGGTCATATTCCAAAAGAGTTAGGGAATTTATCTCAACTTAAAAAACTGAGTTTGTATTTTAATCTTCTAGAAGGGAGGATCCCCTCAGAGATGGGTTCACTTCACAATTTGATCCACCTAGATTTAGGGAGTAATATGCTTGAGGGTGAGATTCCACCTTCATTGTTCTGTAATTTGTCATCCTCATTGACAATTTTAGACCTCTCAAACAATTCATTTGTTGGAGAAATACCCTTGAATAATGTGTGTGTGCTTAATGAGCTTAAGTATCTTTTAGTTTGGTCTAATCAGCTTGAGGGACAAGTTCCTCTAGCTCTTTCAAACTCCACTAAACTCGAATGGCTTGATTTGGGGTCGAACCGGTTTCGTGGTGAGCTACCATCAAAGATTGTGAGTAATTGGCCTAATTTGCAATATCTCTACTTATCCTCCAATGGCTTTGTTGGCCATGATGGTAATACCAATCTTGAACCATTCTTTGCTTCCTTAATGAATTTGTCTAACCTCCAAGTTCTTGAATTAGATGGAAACTTTCTTGGAGGGAAGCTACCTCATATTGTTGGAGATCTTCCAACATCATTAATTCAGCTTCATCTTGAGGACAATCTCATATATGGTCCCATTCCCTCAGAAATTTCCAAACTTGTCAGTCTAACTCTATTAAACTTGTCCAGTAACAAACTAAATGGTTCAATCCCTTCAAACCTTTCCCTTATGAGAAAGCTTGAGAGAGTCCTTTTGGCCAATAATTCATTATCTGGTGACATTCCTTCAACCATTGGTCAAATTCAGCATCTTGGTCTGCTTGATTTGTCAAGAAACAAGCTTTCTGGTTCAATACCAGATAGTTTTGCCAATCTTAGCCAGTTAAGAAGGCTTTTACTTTATGATAACCATCTTTCAGGGACAATACCACCAAGCCTTGGAAAATGTGTCAATTTGGATATTTTAGACCTATCTCACAACAAGATTTCTGGGGTGATTCCAGCAGAAGTTGCAGCCTTAGCTAACTTGAAATTATACTTGAATTTGTCAAGAAATAACTTAGATGGGCCTCTGCCATTAGAGCTCAGCAAAATGGACATGGTTCTTGCCATTGATCTTTCTATGAACAACCTCTCTGATAGAATCCCTCCACAGTTAGAAAGTTGCATAGCACTTGAGTACCTTAACCTTTCAGGCAATTCTTTTGAAGGCCCTCTTCCATATTCTTTAGGCCAACTGCCTTATATCCAAGCACTAGATGTGTCTTCGAATCGATTGACCGGGAAAATACCTCAATCCTTGCAGTTATCTTCTACTCTCAAAGAACTCAATTTCTCTTTCAATAAATTCTCCGGAAGGGTATCAATTGAGGGAGCATTTTCATCTCTCACCAAAGATTCTTTCCTAGGAAATGATGGCCTTTGTGGCTCAGCAATAGGCTTGCCTAGCTGCCATAAGAAACATAGCCAACATTTAATGCTCCTGTTAATTCTGGTATTACTCTTTGGCATCCCTATGTTCTGCATGCTTAGGTTCAATTCAAGAGTCCGAAAGAGACTAGGCGTCGCTAGTATGGCAAATTTGGAGCATGAAGAGGAAAGAAAAGAGCTCAACTACCCAAGAATTTCCCTTAAACAACTTATTGAAGCCACCGGGGGCTTCAATGCTTCAAACTTGATTGGTTCAGGTCGGTTTGGAAAGGTCTATAAGGGGGTCCTCCAAGACAATACAAGAATAGCAGTGAAGGTATTAAATTCTACCACTGCTGATGATATTTCACGGAGCTTTAAAAGGGAATTTCAGATCCTGAAAAAGACTAGGCACAGAAACTTAATAAGGATCATCAAAATTTGCAGTAAGCCAGAGTTTCAGGCTCTTGTTCTTCCACTAATGCCAAATGGTAGCCTTGAGAGACACCTATATCCAAGCAGTGGTTTGAGCCAGAGGTTGGATTTGGTTCAGTTAGTGAGGATTTGCAGTGATGTAGCTGAAGGAATGGCCTATCTACATCATCACTCTCCAGTTAAAGTGGTTCATTGTGATCTTAAGCCAAGTAATATACTGCTTGATGTTGATATGACAGCTCTTGTGACAGATTTTGGAATTGCAAGACTTGTTCAGTGTGATGAAAGCAACCCCTCCAATAACTCAACATCTCTCAGTTCAACACAAGGCTTGCTAGTGGGCTCCATCGGCTACATAGCCCCTGGTATGCAGTTCATTTTCCAACTTATTTATTTTAATTCTTAAAAAAATGGGTTGATTCAATTGTTAGTTCTCATAATTTGATGAAGTTTTGATTTTGGTTCATTTAGTTTGAATTCATTGGTGTTGGTCACTTTAGTTTCACTAGGATTTGGTCTTAGTTTAATGGACAGTCCCTATACCTTTAAGGAGGTTTGATTTCAGTCACCATACTTAAAATCAGAACAAATTTTTATGAAATTATAATGACCTATACCAATGATTTTGGTTCATTTCCATGATTGTTAGCTGTAGTTCTCAAAAATTTAATTTGTAGAAGTCACCAAGATGTGACTTGGAAAAGTTTCCTTACATTATACTCCTCCGGTCCTAAATATAAGTCACGGTTGACTTTTTTGGAAAAGGAAAAAACTTACCTCAAGTACTTGACCTCAATTACATCCATTACCCAATAAGAATTTGACACATGTCCAACTTACCCCATACACAACTAACACATGGAGGAGAGAGAAAAGAAGGAGAAAGTGGTGTGGGTTAGTTAGACATGTGTCAAATTCTTATTGGCTTAATGGATGTAATTGAGGTCAAGTACTTGAGGTAAGTTTTTTCCTTTGGAAAATCCTAAAAAAGCAAAATAAGTCAATTATAAATTGGGCTAAAGTATACTTTTAGTCTCTTATGTTTGCATCAAGTTTCAATTTAGTCCTTTATGTTTTGAAAATACACTTTTAGTCCTTTTTTATTAACACCGTTAGTTTAATTTAACGGAAAATGTTAACTTAACAATTTTAAATGGTTATTAAATATTGAAAAAATGTTCAGATTAAAATATTTGAGTGTAAATATTCTTATATTTTCAAAATTTATCATTTTTGGTCCAATTTCATTATAAAATAATCATTTAAAATTGTTAAGTTAATATTTTCCGTTGAGTTAAACTAACGATGTTAACAAAAAAAGACTAAAAGTGTACTTTCCAAACATAACAGACTAAATTGAAACTTGATGCAAACATAAGGGACCAAAAATATACTTTAGCCTATAAATTGATTTAACTAATTTTTCCCCTTAAACTAGTTTGTTTAACCTATAAACTAATGACTAATCTAAAAATTTATCAAATATGTCATAATTTAATAACATATTTTGTAACCTTAACATCTCCATAACATCTCCAAAAAAGTCAACTGTGACATATATTTAGGACCAGAGGGAGTAAGAGATACCTAAGAACTTGTTCTTTGAATCTTGCTAACTATCCTCCTCTCCCACCTTTGGAATGAGCCAGAGTATGGAATGGGAAAACATGTCTCAACTAAAGGCGATGTTTACAGTTTTGGAGTGATTCTGCTAGAAATTGTGACAGGGAGACCTCCCACAGATGTCCTTATCCATGAAGGTTCTAGCTTGCATGAATGGGTAAAGAGACAGTATCCACTCAAGCTTGAAGCCATTGTGAAACAAGCATTGGAAAGGTACTTCCCTTTATGCCTTCCTCCAGTGCAACATGTCAAAATCTGGCAAGATGTTATCATGGAACTCATAGAGCTGGGCCTTATTTGCACACAGAACAATCCTTCACTAAGACCAAGCATGCTGGATGTTGCTCAAGAAATTGGGAGGTTGAAAGATTTCTTGTCTAATCCATTATTACTTCATGATATGGTTGAACAAGTCAATTGCAAGGATGATAAGATTTCTACTATGAATATTACTTAATATAAGAAGTAGCAATGGAAGCATAGTGAATATGAATTCCAATCCATTATATTTCTCTCTCATTTCTCATTTATGTGATGGAGCAATTTTAAAGAAGAAAATAAAGAAAGTATAATTTCTCATTTCTTAAAGGTCAACTTTTTATAAGGTGTGTTTAGAATGACTTTTCAATGTTCTATCTTTAACTTGTTTGATCCAAGAGTTTGGTTGAAGTTAGAATCGTTTTTTAATGTTTATACATCTCAATGCGTAAGGTAACTAAGCAAAAATGGTTGTGGGTCCCACAAATAATGCTTCTCGTATTGTCCCCACCCAATCTGGTCATGTATCCTCCCATCTTTTGTTTTCGGGAATAGAGGATGTCATTTTGGCTCTGATACCAAGAAAAAATATGATATAGAATATGTTTAAAACCACACACAATGCTCAGCCTTTCTGATTATTATATAGAGGAAATGTAAAGAGAGGAGACACGGTCATGTGCGAAACTCGTGAGAATATTTCCTAAATCATAACAAATCTTAATAGAATCCATGTGCCTTGTACACATTTCAATTAGTTGTACACTATCTATATATATTATTTACATTTTTATTTTAATACTCTAACATTTTGTATAAATATTTATCTTCGATCTATATCAATTTTTAATTTCCCTCCTTAAAAATTTATTCATTGCGATGAAGATATTGAAGGGAAAATGTCATTTAAATCCCTCCGAATATACAAAAGGATAATTTAGGAACTCAAACGTCCAAAAGGACCATGAAGGAACTAGGACCTAGTTGACATTTTAAAATTGTGTGAAAAGACAAAATTGCCCTAATCATAAAACAGAAATTACTAACTTAGTAATTATCCTTTTGTATATTCGGAGGGATTTAAATGACATTTTCCCAAGATTGAATACACATATATTAACTATATACATAATGTGCCTATATAGAACAAACAGTGTTGAAAGATCATCATTAACTGCAATTGTTGAATTCCTAATCAAAATTAGGATTTCCCTACTCTAAGATCAAATCATCCTAGTTACATTTAGCAATTAGGAATCTTAATAATTAATTTAGGACAGTGTTTTACTTCCTTGTCAAATATGAATTGAAATGATTATGTTTGCATCCAAATCACAAAATGAGTATTTCAATTGGTCAGCTCAAGCACTTGTCTTGTCCAGATTATCACTTTGATGAGTTTAGGCCCTTTTTATATCACTCCCAAATCTCAAGGCACTCCATTCTTCTTCAGTTCCATCATACTGTGTGAATTGTACTTAACCCTTCCTTTTCTATCTTCTCTCTTTTAACTCAAGTACCTTCCACAATTGAAGTGGATATCTCTATTTGTGCCTACCTTAAACAAATATATATATATATATATATATATATATATATATATATATATATATATATATATATATATATATATATATATATATATATATCTTCTGCGTGTGGAGCATAGTGGAAGATGATGATAATACCATTACACAATCCGTTTCGTGAAGCACATTATTGATTCTATCCTTTTTAAAGAAAAATAAAATCTGAGAAAATCGTAATGATCTGTTGTTGACCTTTTAGTTAAGGACTTAAGGTAATGCAAATATAAAATATAATAAGAATCTTAAATTTGATTATAAACTACTCCACTTTTTTCTGTTTTTTTGGCTAATTAGTTAAGCAAAAATGTCAATTCAAGAACTTGCATAGAATAAGAAGCACATTGAAACTTTTATAAAATCAAAATTTTCTGTAGAAAATAATATGTTGCTGATTATTTTTCAAAATGATCATTATCATCATTATAGAGTATCCTTGTAATACCGAAAATGTCAATGTGTAGGTGTAAGAGATATTTGTAGGAATTTGATTTTTCCAATGAGTTACGCAGGTAAGTTACTAGCAAAATCACAATCTAATTCAAAATCAGAAGGGTTATTGTTTGTAGAAATTAAGGAAATCTAAAATTATATACGTGAATCCAAGTACTCATCATTCTTGTTGTATATATCATCCAATTTTAGAACTAAAAAATGTGGTTCTCTTTCAAACTGGTTAGCATGCCATTGTGTCTATCAACATTTTCTTAAAATGCTAATTTCGTAGAGGAAACTACATCTAATTAAATATAGGAAAGAGTGTTATTCCTGAATCCTGAGACCTGAGATATGCCATCTTCGTATTTGACTCCACGTCATGTTGCTCTGTAAGTTTGGCTCATGATGGAACAATAATTTTGGGTTCATTTGGTCTTGCAAGCAAATGTTTAATTTCTAAAATACTTGAAAATTAATATTTATAACAATATTGAGTATGAATAGATTCTTTTTATTAGATACTATAACAATTTTATAAATTTATAATGAATATTGCGTGAAGAAATGTTTTCATAAATAAAAATAGAGTAAAAATAAATGAAGGTATGGTTCTAAAGTAACTTCGTGCTGTATTTAAACTATAGTCACGTATTAGACTGGCCAATTGGACAATAGACTATTGACCTGATTATTAAGCCATTATTTTGACAACAGAATTTTTGACACTATATATGGAATTTTGTTAACACAATTGAGTTTGATTATTTGATGTTCAATGAATAAGTTAATTTGAGAGTTAATACATTTTGATTTAAGTATTACTTTTTATAGTCATATATGAATACTTTTGTGTGTTATTATTATATTATCTTAATCCCAAGTTTATCAGTCCTTTTGACCACTTTTTCGATAAATTTAAGGACTTATCCAATTTTCACTATCTTAAGTCAACATATGATAAGTAATCACAATTTGTCAACTATTGCAAAATATTTCTTTTAACCGTCTCTTAAGTATAAAATTACATGTCTGACTCTTCGTAAATATGACAAGTAAATTTCGATAAAAAAAAACATGACAAGTAAATGATTAAATATGTTAAGTGGGTGTTGAGTTTCTTCTCCAAAGTGAAATATGAACAAACAAAAACAACAATAATAAGAAATCACAAATAATGAAAGTAGATTCACGCATCATTTGAATATCTTATGAAAGGTAGGTATTTAAGCACATTGTAATAAATTAGCAGAGTACGTGATAAGCCATCATTACCAACGACATAAAATAGATTTATATTCTATTAAGTGCTACTATTTGTGAACGCGTGCTTTAATAAATATTTATGGTCGGTTTAATCAGACGAACATTTTCTCCAACAATGAGTTCCGTGTGACTATCTTTTTGAGTTTAAAATGTTAACTATTAGTTTGATCTATGTCGATCCTAAAGTAGTATCTACATTCAACAAATCTACTTCGGTTTTAACTTTTTTAACTATGACAATTCAATTTTTTGCCCGCTTCATTCAATAGTATTTCTTTTTGATGATTACTCTAATCAACTTTTTATTTTAACATAAATAATAAAATTTCCCAAAGAAAACAATATTCACGGAGCAAGATTTCAATGGTAAGTACTCATTTCATTCTATCCGCATAAGCTATCTTTTAAAAACTTTTTATTTATAAGCCAATTAATAAATTTTTAGAGATTCTCTGACACCTCTACCAATTGAGAACTCAAACTGGATTCACATATTTATTTAGTAAATTTCAACAAGAGAAAATGGATATTTCTATTTTACTAATTGCATTTATTTGATTATCATTATTTTTAAAGAATTAAGGTATGACGTGAGATTAAGAGAAATAAATAAGATTTAATTATAATTTATTGCATTTAAGTTAGGGTAGTTTGTAAGAGATAAATTCATCTTCATCCAATGATTTTAACAGATTTTTTACTTGTATAAATTAGTTAAAGATGATTTATAGACATAGAAGCTTATAACTTTAAAAGTCCCAGCATGGATTATATACTTTTATACTCCATAATCATCTTTAAGAATAATCATGAATAATCATGAGTCATGACTGAAACATGGAGTATTAGTTATTTCAGATGTTTGGGCTATCAATAATCATGAGTTATGACTAGTTCTGCCTTCACAACACAACTTCTATGGTGAAACTTCGATTCATCTTCTACCTCATGAATTCTCCTTGGTGAATTACTCAATCATCTTTAGTGAAGTGTTTTATGGTGGATCAGTTAACAACTCATGCAGCACATGTTCAAAGTTTTCTCTTGGGTTTATGTTTATGTTGTTGTTACTTTTATCAAATATATCCAGGCCCATTTTAGTTGCTTTATTCCTTCATCTTTATTTTAGATGGGCCTTATGAATGGGCCATATAAAGTTTTTGTCATTTTAATATATATTGGCTTTATAATAAACAATGACACACACAATGAGTCATTGTAGCAACAAAACTTTGTAGAGAATCAAATTCAACAACAAACAATTTGGCTACAGTTGCCTCCAATTTCATTGAAGAATATGCCCCATTTGGTACAAGGGGATTGAAGTTGGATGAGTATAAGTGAAATCCTAAAATGAGTTGTTTTTGGTACCATGGAAATCACTTCCACATTAAACCCACTTCATCAAAATTTTATATAAGTGGGTTCCATGGGCTAATGAGATTGAGTTCCTTGCAAGTGACATTTTCTCACAATTATGGCCTCAATTTTATTAAGTATTAACCAGCTTGCCCTTCTCAGTTTTCTTTCTACTTGTCTCACCTTCAATCAGCAGAAACTACAAGTGCTGAATGAAAAAGAGGATGTCTTTAACAATAGGCTACAAATAATCGGTCAAAAAAAGGCTACTTTATCAAAAAAAAAAAGGGGCGAAGGCCCAAAAATGATACATAACTATTGGTCAAGGAACAAAAATAGTACATAAATATTTCAAGGTACAAAAATGATACTAAACTTTTATCAAGTGATCAAAAATGATATTTTCATTAATATGACAATAATATTAGACATAAAATGTCCAAAATACCCTTATAATTAAATAAAATTTTACCGGGCGGCAATTAATTTATAAGGGCATTTTGGACTTTTCATGTCTAATATTATTGTCATATTAGTGAAAATATCATTTTTGATCACATGGTAAAGGTTGAGTATCATTTTTGTACCTTGGAATAGTTATGTACTATTTTTGTTCCTTGGCCAATAGTTATGTATCTTTTTTGGGCCTTCGCCCAAAAAAAAAATAGGCTACAAATAATGTAAGATCACAATAATCAAGCAGATGCATGTACCATTTAATATTTTTTTGTTAGCTACCACTTAAATATTTTGTCAAATAAGTATTTAACTACATTGTAAAAAATTAGTATACTGCATTTTTTTTTCAAATTTCTTCCACCCTTTGTTGTAGTCCTGCCAATGTTTAAGGGTGGATTACTCACTCTTTCAGCAGTAGTCATGTCACTTCAGTGTGATTTATCTTTTAGATCTTGAGTTAATGATAAGCAAAATTGGAAGGAAATATTCACATGTCAAATTAAGATTTCTATGGCAAATAAGTAACTTGAAAACTGCTAGGAAACAATCAAGAATCTTAATGCTTACATGAGAAACTTTTTGGTGTTAGAAAACACAGTGGGCCATTTAGTTAGAATTTAATATTTAGTTTGATCCTGATACAGCAACAATGTGGAACCACAATCCAGCAACGATCAAATGCTATCATATGCCAATGATATGGTTCTCTCATAAGGAAATGTACTTCAAAAATGGTGTTTCATGATGCTACTATGTTGTTGTGGCTTGTGCCATTCAAGGTATAGATAAAGAATTATCATGGCAGCTTTACGTGGGTTTAATCATGTGAACTTTGTATCAGTATGAGTCCACCATTTGATATTTTTGCTGCCAAAGAGATTAGTGTATTAAAGATTCAACATTGTAACATATGGGGGGCAAAAACAATACAATTCTCTTATGGCAAGTAAAGAATCGATATTCAAGAAGCTCTTCAAGCAACTAGGTCAATCTCAAAGGAGAACACACTAAAACAAACTTAACAAAGACCTAATGTAAACCAAGTTGGATTCGTTGAGTGGTCAGCTCACTCATCCGCTTAAGTAAGTGTTGGGGGTTCGATTCCTGCCTTGTGTATGCAGTAACCCATTAGTGAACTACTGACTGATAAATGGAACTCAAATCCACGGCAAATTAGTCATTGGCATAATCCTGGGCTAGGAGATACCGTGAGAAAAAAAAACAAGGCCTAATGTACAGTATGGAGTTCTAGCTCGGAGTCCATTTTTTTGTCATCAAGTTCAAATCAAGAGATCAATATTGGTCATACTATTTTTGTACAAAAAATCCAAAAAAAGAAAACAAACTTTGAAAATCCTCTCCTTAGGCAAAGGGCACGTACCCCAAATAATGAATCCAACTTATTGGCTGGCTGTCTGAGAAGGTGCTCATGTACTTCATTAAAGCCAAAAATGCAGCATTGCCTGTTCAAGTGTTAATAGAAACTGTTTATCATCAAACTCATGAAACAAATGTGAAACAAAGCATGAATGATCCGAGATTTCAGGTAAAGCAAGAGATCCAAGGCAACCATCCCCTAATTAGAGGTGTTTGTGGGTTAATTTAAGCCTATGGGGGTGTTTAGATACCACATCCAACACCATCAAAAGTCTAACGTGTATTTTGTCTATTATTTAGTTTGATTCACAAAACTTTACCAATCTGAAAGCCACACAGACTATATAAAACTATGATCCTATAAAAGCCCATAAGCAAACATATTCATCTATATCATTCATTACATGGAGCAGCAACATGAAGAAAGTTCTTTTCTTTAATCAAATATAAAAGGCAAAAACTTTAAATATATCTTACCTCTTGGAGACGAGCCATGCTCACATCATCCTTAGGAGTAGCTCTTTTGGGTTTCCAACTTCTAATCTCTGATTGTAATGATCTAAGTTGACTATGTATTTCTTTCAACAACTTTAGTTGTTCATCTCTACTCTCTTCAGCTTCAATCTCCTCCCTTGTAATAATTCTCTCCCTCTCTAACCTCTCAACTCTCTGATTCAGCTTCTGGAACTCAGCTTGAGCATTGCAATCTGTACACATCCCTTCTTTCTTCTGGCCAATTACATTTATGACATCGGTTGGACCGGTAATTTGGACATCATTGTTCAAGCTAAATCCGCTTTCAAGTCTGTCTGATTTATGTTGAACAAGTGAGTCAACTGTTCCCCCAGGTACTGAGTCTGGTTTTGTGTCTTTGTTTCCTGTTTCTGCATTCAATTTTGCAAGTGCCCTTTTCCAGCATTCTCTAACTCTTGGATTTTCACGAGGTTTTGGGAAGGCAAAAACATCGTAAAATTCACTAACCAAGCTATTAGAAGATACTGTGTCTGGTTGATCACATGTTATTTTTCTTGCCTGTGAAAATATTGAACATGATTTCCATCTTCTGTTCTCCAAATCTACAGTTTTACCTCCTTCACTTTGTTTCATATCTGATATCACTTTCACTTTTTCATCTATCCTTTTGATCTGATTCCAGTAAGAATTAAGAGTTCCATTTCCAAATTCCAAGTCTCCTGATTTGCTAGCCAAATCTGTAGCTTCCTGCTCAGCAATCTGCTCCATTTTTGTATCAAAAACTAGACTAGCTGATCTTTCCATCTTAAGAGTGGCTCTCAAAGAGTTCTTAAGAGGAACTGGAGGCAATGAGCTTAGCCTCCTTAGATTACTACTTTGATTGATTTGTCCATTCTGTTCTGGCAAGTCAAGTTCAATTGCATTCATATCACATCCCAAGCTTACAAGCTTGTTTTTATAAGCCTGAACTTGAAACTCCAATGATGCCATTTCCATTTCCTTTTGATTCATGAGATCTTCAAAGTATTCAAGAGTGGCCTCAGCATGGCCTATTTTCTCTTCTGCCATTCTTTTATAATGATTTGCTTCCATCTTCACTGCAGCCTTTTCTCCTTGCAAACGCAGGATCATATCTAGAGCTTCACTGGCTGCAGTGGCTGATGCTTCTCTTTCCTGATCCAATTCTGCATATAGATTCTGCAGAAGTTGTTGTTGCGCACAAAGTGCCTCCTTCAAAGCTTTAATATCAACTTCAGCCATCCCAGATGATATACCAATTTCTGTCATACCTTTTCAGTTAAATCCAGAAACAACCCCTCAGTCCTGGACATAAAACAACAATTTTGTTTCAGTCTTGATATACTCAACATATTTATACATACATATATATACATAGAGATAGAGAGAGAGATTAGCATAATAGAACGTGTATGGAATCCCTTATAGAGGAGGATACAATGTATAAGAGAGGAATTTAGAAGGTCCAGCATGACACTAACATTTAAAAAAGCTGGCATTTTCTAGAGATGTAAAATGTTCACTCTCACAATATTTTAAGATGTCACACAAAATTATATGCTTGTTTATATGATGCTAGAAAATACCATACCATGTGGATGCGTGAAAACCGACATCTCACATCTGATTCATTATACCAAAACAACTAAAATCCATAACTCTGCAATAATGTTACCAGAGACCCCTAAAAAGTCTCACACCATACAAAATACACTGTAAAGACTAAAGTCTGTCTTCTACTCTTATTAAAGTCTAGCATGGGTATTTGACAAGTGGCAGTATATGATTAATAAAATAAACACCAAATGAACTAGACACTAAATCACTCATACACATAAGTTATAACACTTCATGATTTAAGGATCTACTCCATGTGCTGTGTCTTGGAAACAAATAAAAAATCTCACTTACCTTTAAGGAGAACCCAAAAAAAATGCTCAATCAGATTCAAACTTCTCAGAAAACAGCAAGCAAGGAGGAATAACTTTCACAGCAATCAATCACCCCAAGAAGAAAAGTAACTATATTGTGACCTGAAAAAGAAACTAACACCAATGTAAAAAAAACATAACTTGATTTCAAACATGAAAACAGTTCACTATTTTAATAAGAAAAACCAGTTAATCTGATTGGTTCCATAAAAATATAAAAGGAAGGCAGCGGAGAAAACAAGGGTATGTTACAGAGAAAGAAACCATATAAATGAGGAAAGAAAAATAAAAAAAAATATTGAAAGTAAAGTAAATCATACCATCATATGGGAAATTCAGAAGCACACGGGTGTACTTAAAGCTTGAATCATTTACATTCTATAAGTTTCCTTTTCAAGCAACCGACCAATATGGGAAGTCGCTCAAAGTGCTTTGTCAGACATGAAGATGAAGAGGACAAAGGAAATTGATTTTGTGGTGGACAAAAAAAGTAGCCCATGGAAAGACAAAAGCGTGTTTCGTTTTGTTCAAGATTTTTAAGGTAATGACATTATATGAAACAGTTGGTGTGACATGTATGTATGCATGGTTTAGACTTTAGAGTACAAAGTACTATAAAATATACACTTTTTTTTAAAGATTAAGGTTGCGAAATAGGTTATTAAATGATGACATATTTGATATCTTTTTAGATTATCCATTAGCTTATAGGTAAAATAAACTAGTTTAAGAGAAAAAATTAGGTAAATCAATTTATAATTAACTTATTTTTTGCTTTTTTTAGGATTTTTCAAAAAAGTCATCTAGGTCCTATATTTAGAAACAGAGGGATTATTTTGGAGGCATGTGGAGGATCCAAGTTTGGCGAGAGATTGAAGGAAGGAGGAAAGAAGTGGTTATTGATGGACAGTTGGACACGGTGACAGTTGGACTGAGACAAAAAGAGAGATATTTTTAAGTCTTGTGATAGGGACGTGGGACTGATAATATCATATCAAAATAATGAAGGAGTTACGAGGCTTTTTATTATTTAAAAATTATGCAATTATTATGTCGGGTAGCTGGAATTACAGTGTTGGAAATATTTTTTTAGTAATCATTAATCATTAACTAGTATACCGTTGGCAGGAACGAAACTTTAATTCTAAAGTAAATCTAAAATAAGTGTTGTATATAAAATAATAAAGAATAGAATGATCTTTTAGTAATTTGTTGATTACACTAACTCTTATGACTTGGTATAATGCAGTTAATAACCAAAGGGAAAATGTCATTTAAATCCCTCCGAATATACAAAAGGATAATTCAGGAACTCAAACTTCCAAAAGGGCCATGAAAGAACTAAGACCTAGTTGACATTTTAAAATTGTGTGAAAAGACAAAATTGCCCTAATCATAAAACAGAAATTACTAACCACCCTTACACCCACCATTTTCAATAGGGTGATTAGTAATTTCTGTTTTATGATTAGGGCAATTTTGTCTTTTCACACAATTTTAAAATGTCAACTAGGTCCTAGTTCCTTCATGGTCCTTTTGAAAGTTTGAGTTCCTGAATTGTCCTTTTGTATATTCGGAGGGATTTAAATGGCATTTTCCCATAACCAAATGTTATGTTTCATTAGGGTTAAAGGTCATTCTAACCACCAAACAATTTTCAATGTATCAATTTGGCCTATAAACAATTTTCGGTCTCAATCTGGCCACTAAAAAATATAAAAAGATCATTTTGGCCTACACCGTTAAATATGTGTAAACACAATTAACTAAAGGTCGTCCATGTCAACCAAAATAGATGCCAAGTCAGCCTCCCCTATGTGCATATGTGTTTTAAGTGTCAAATTAAAAAAAAAAGCTAATAAAAGTCAGATCTGATAAAATTGTAAAAGTCAGCCTCCCCTATCCTACTACACTTCACTGTTTTTCTCCTTAAACCCACAAGGCCGCGAACCAGGCTGATAAAAGTCAGATCTGATAAATAGCATATTATCACGCGAGCAGATTAAAAACGTAGACATTCATACAGATCAGAATGCATATAAAGAACTCTTGTGAAGCATATCAAAAACGCAACGCAAATCACACAAGTCCTTCCTCCCTCAACGCGGGCTTTTCCGTTTCAACACAAGTCCGTCGAAAGCCTTTCAGACTTCAAAGTTTATTAGTTATTTTTTTGATTGATAAAAATGCTATTATTCTTTTTTTTTTATAAAAATGCTATTATTCAGTTTCAGCTCATTAAAAAAAACTTTGGGCATGCCACCTCACTATAAAAAACACATTCACCTGCCACATGTATGCTTACTTGGAATAGATACTTGGAATAGATACTGATGGTGTTAAGGAGTGTTGGATGGTTTTGGCCAAAATGATCCTTTTATATTGTTTAGTGGCCAGATTGAGACCAAAAATTGTTTATAGGCCAAATTGATACATTGAAAATTGTTTGATGGCCAGAATGATCTTTAACCCTTCATTATAAAGTATATACAATTTGCTGGAATCGTTGAAAACATTGGCATAAAATCTGTTTATTAAATGAATTATATAGATTGAAACCATATAGTTTTGTTGCTGTAAATTATAATTGTTCTTCATTATATTTATCACTTGAATTGGTTGTATTATATTCATCGTAACTTCAATCATTTGTTTCTGCTCCAAAACACATCTATGTCCAATAAAACTCCTATTATTATGCATCTCCATTTTTATATTATTGTGTTTAAAGTTTTCTAAATAGTCAATTCTTCGGTGCAACGCACAGGAGTTTCTGCTAATTTCACCCAATTATAGCTTGTAGCTATTAGAATATTTATGGAATACAAATGCAATCCATTGAAGGTTTTTCTTCTATGAAATTCATGCTGGTGTAAACTCAGCGCCACGAGAGTTGGCGTTTGACGTTTATAAAAAGGTGAAAGGGCAAATTAAATTTGTCAATATAATATATTAATTTTATTTTTGTTCTTCAAATAATTACTTTTTAAAGGTTATGAGGAGTAATAACTCTTTTCTCTACGTCCCTCTTCTTGATTTTCCCTAAAAATATACTGAATATTTTTTTCCAATTAGCAATTTTTAATAACTGCAAACACATATCTAATTGAATATTTACCGGATAAAACAAGTGAGATGCATGTGTTATTGGAAATTTTCGGTGAACACCATGCATCTATATATTGAATTATTATTTTCTAGACTGGTGTTTGATTGAGCATAACTAATTGCTCACTCCGGTCCAAATTATAAGATCCTTTGACTTTTTTAGAGAAATAAAATATGCAAAATTAGAAGGGTCGACTTAACTCAACATTAAGTTCACTTGCCGTGTGAGTATGAAGTCATGAGTTCGAATCACTCACTCCCTTCCTCAGCACCTTCACTAAGTGGGACTAGAACTAATAAGTTGACCCTTTTTTAAATATGCAAAATTAATTACTATCAAATCATCTATAGTTATAATTTTCCTCAAAATTAATTTATTTCAGTTATAAACAACTCAATAATCTAATTACATGTGATAAACATTATAATTTAGAAGCTTACGTTATTCTTTAACTCCCACAAAAAGATCAAAGGGGTCATATATATTTATGACGAACGGACCAATTAACAACACCATAATGCAAAATACTATATATGTATATAATCAAATTATTAGGTAACTCACTCTATCTAGGGGGAGTTGAAGAGTCGCTAGCTACAATGTTCCTTGAAGTTTAACACTACAATGACATACCACATAACGTGCAATGCAATGTAAAACAGAATCATAAAAGCCCATGACTTTAAGGATGACTTCATAACTTCAAGATATCCAGCCTTGCATGAATCACAATTAAAGCACAATTTCTTGTGATCATTATCCCATACATCACAATCTTGGTTATTACTGTAATTTCCATTAGTTGTCATAGGCTTGTTCCACACCATTGGGCTCTGATTCACAAAGTTGCACTCACTCGGAGGCTTACAACACTCAGATTGTAATAAACAATAACCACAAATTTTAAAAACGAATGTGGAAACTACTTAATTATTGGAATATACTTAGTTTATTATTTATGGAATTATTAGGGTACAGATCCATAGATGATGAGACTATTTATCATCCAAATAATGAGAAATGTGAGTATAAAAGCAGTTTATATGATCTTTTATAATTCAATATTTAAATTGTGACATGAGTCTGAATAAAAATACACTACCCTACCTTTAATATAAGTTCAATTAGATTTATTTGGAATATCGAGATTCAAAATAAGCTACTTGAGTACTTGATTATATGTTTTGAACAAAAAAGTACTTGATTATATGTGTCTTAAAATTAGTTTCAGTAGAGAAAAAGAAACAATTATATATTAAATAGTTAATTATAATACCTAATATTTGTGAAAAACAGAAAAAGAGTCTAACTTAATCTAAAAAATTAAATAGTTAATTAATTGACTATAGTAGAGGACTGCCCACGATGTAATGGTGTATGTAGAGATGATTTGTATAAAAAAGAATGCTTACGGCCATATAAAATTCCAGAACTATGCGAAAATTGATAAAGCAATTAAAGGGAGGGAGACACATATACATTTAAATATAAAAAAAGATAGGTTACCTGGGTTTCCTCGAAGTAAGGAGAGTCATTATAGGAACAGAATCCATCATAGAGAAGACACTCGTTCTTGACATTGTTCCAATTACTTATTCTTTTCCGAATATAAGGAGAGTAATCGCCAAGCTTGTACCCCTTGCCAGCCCCTTTGGCAGTAACAACGAAAGCAAAAATAGCGATAATAATCATAACAAAGATCACCACTAACAGCATGAGTAGGTAAAAGCTTAGGAGGTAGGGTTTCTTGCGTACATCTACAAACAAGCCTAACAATGATATTCCCATAAAGATCACACCATATACAGTTAAAGACACCAATTGCCATTTTATACCACACCTGTTGTAAATGTTATCATGCATCGCAAACCAACCACAAAGGCACAACACGACAATGGAGAAGAACATACAAAAGGCATTGATTACCCAAAAATTCTGGTTCCACGTTTTGGGAACCGTACTATTTGTTGAGAGTGACATCGGAATATGGCCAAAGCTAGCTAGGTTTTACTGTTTTTTTTTATCAGGAAGGTTTTACTGTTTAATGAAGAGGAATGTTGATATTTGATGAGATGAATTGGGCATGAACTTTAAGGGGCTACATAGCTAGTATCCTGCAATAAATAGTGATTGATTTACAATAAATAGTGATTGATTTACCATGGATCCACTTGTTGAAATTGATCTCCTACTTTCTTGCTAAACATTTTTAGATTGTTAATTTTGGATATGTTTTTATCATATGTTCATTTTGGATATAGAAAGCTAATATTTGATTTTTTTTTAGAAATATTTCTTTTTGAACTGAATATCAGAAATATTTTAGTTTATAATATTTTAAGAATGTTTTAAATGGTATATGTAGGATTTGGTTTTTTTTATTTAAGTATGAGGAATTCTTGAGGGAACCCGGTGTACCACGTCATTTGTGGTATAACCAATAGCAAAGAGACACATATTTTATAATGTGAAATTTTTAATTTTATGTGACGCCCTAAAAAACTCAACTAACTTTGAAAACATTTTTATTTACATTGTAAAATTAAAAAAACATTGAAAATATGATATTTCAATTTTTTATCTGTTAATTCCTCTTTTTAGGGTGTCACGTCAAATTAAAAATTTCACATAAAATAATATGTGTCTACTTATAATTGGTCAGACCATAAATAACATGATGCATCGGGTTTTCGCAAGAATTTCTCTAAAAGTATTTGTTGTTGATAAAAAAGATATAGTATATGTAGAATTTCAAATAAAACTAATATTTTTTATCGTTGTTTTAAAAACATAATTTCATTTAAAGTTTGATACCAAAAGTAGGAATGCCAAGAAGCAACATAATCAGATAATGAGTGGAGCGAGTGACGACTGCTTTCAGGGCAACGTAGGGCCTGGTGGTGTACCGGCATTTAGAGGTTGAAATGGTGGGATGGGCATGAGAAAGAATAGTCTCTCCTATAGAGACAAATTGTTGAGCCTGGGAGACTTCGATTTTTTAGAAAAAAATGGATTGGAGGGGGAAGTTCTTCGGGGATGGAGAAACTATTTCTCCAAAATGAGTGAAAAGAATTATAGTCAATCGCAAGATTTGGATGAGATGGGAGGTGATTCGGAACAAGAGGAGAAACATGTGTTGTAAACACCCTATTTTGTTCGGGCTCCAACGAAAATAATTAAAAGTAAATAAAAACAAAAAAATAAGAAAAAACAAAAATATTGACATTACATCTTAGAATATGATTTCTTTAAAAATAAATAAAAAAATGAAAAAATGGAAATGAAAGGGAACAAATCAATTTGAACATGGAGACATGCATTAGCCATTTTTGAAGGGAAATGCATTGAGAAATTAGGGGGCAACAAAGAATATTTCAAAATGTTGACTAAGTGTGATGAATGCATTGGAAAGGAAAAGGAGATTGCAATATTTGATTTTGATAGTGCTTGATTCCTTTTGATTGCCACATGTTGGAATTAAAAGTGAAATTAGAAGACTATTTGGTGATATGGGATCTGCTCTTATATATTAAAGCCACACCTGTAATAAGGATTGGAGGGATATTTGTTGATACCTTACCGATGTCTGAATCAAAATTAAAAGACATTCATTGATTTGCTTTATGTACATTAAGAAAGCTTCCATATTAATTTACATTTTGAATTTGAATAGGGAAAGATTATGCAAATTCTAGAGGGGCTCTCATGAAAGAAAATATATATAATAATAACAACGTAAACCTTATCCCAATTAAATGGGGTCGGCTACATGGATCACACGACGTCATTGTGTTCTATCAATAGTCATGCTTGGAGGTACACCTTTCATCAAAAGAAATCAATGAACTGTATCAAAAAAAAAAAGAAATCAATAAAAGAAAATATATAATTAAGGAAAAGAATGTTTGCTAATCAATTGAGTACATAAAAAAATTATCAATGGTGCATGATTTTAATAACGGTGTGTAACATCCTAGTTTTTCCTACCATATTTATAACAATTTAATAAATTTATAACCACTATTTTAATATTAGAAGTCTAAAAATGAGAATAAATTAAAACTTTTTCTTTAGAAGATTAGATAAAACATTTTTCCTTTGTAAATTGAGCTTCTACCACCTGGACAATTTAATATATCTACATTTGAATTATACTTTAAAGGGATGAATCTTACAATTTGATCTAAATACAAACCAGCTATCTCAGGTGATAGCTTTCCTACTTGTATTCAATACAAGCTAATAGCTTGTTACAAGAATTGATCATCCAACCCTAGACTTCGGCAACTTCTAAGCACATATGGGCCTAGCAGGCATCTCCGCTCTATATGATAAAATTCCTTGTTCTCTATTGTTCTCCTTGTTACCTGCAGTTTTTTTTTTAAAAGCGGTGAGATTCAAAGAATCCCAATAGCAATTTATTTCATTCATTATCATTTGTTTTATAAGACTGCATTCATATGAGTGATATGATTCTTATATCCTTTTCCCGTATATAACGCCTCCACTCCATAGCAACAATATCTTCACTGCTATGTAGCTTCTGACACACAGGGTGCGACATGCACCGACCAACATTTCATATAATGATACCACTCATTATATTTAATGTTGGTCTTTACCTGCAGGAGTTTTAAATTCACCAATACAGAATGATAAATTGACAAGAGGGTGCGACCCCCTGGAGTACTCCAAAATCCATAAATCATTAATAATATCACATAAGCATATAAGGTATAAGAATTCAATACTCATATTTAATGCAGTAAATATCAAAATTCATAGCATGCTATTTATATGACTGAAATAACCCGCTACCTGGGCTCCAGCCAATTCTCTTTCAACAAAACTTTCACAGCTTTCTTCTCTTCCTTTCCAATGCTTTGGAATTATATAGCTCACAATCATTTCCTATTATCATACCATGTAATAATAGGTATAAATAATCATCCTCATTATATTAAATAACGCCGCTCTCGAATCCTAAAACTTGTCCTATCCAACCCCTTTCTCCCCTTTCTCAATGTTCCATTTCTAATATTCATGTTGACCATTGTTCAAACTTAAGAATTCAAAACAATTGCAACCCAATGAATTTCATCATTCAAAAATATCATAATCCAGAATTTAAATCAATTATACCACATCCGGTACATATTAAACATTCATATAATTTGCAATATAAAGGATATGTATGAGAAGCACCACATTCACAAATTTAGGTACCTTCCAATAAATCATGTCATTCAACATTCTCATTCCTAATTACTTAATTCTCATGTCCAGCCTATTTTCCTTAAAATTTTCATTTGTTAAAGTCCTCATATCTGTTTTGAAATTCTGCAGAAAATAAAGAGCATATACACATAAATTTTGTAAACAACTACACACAATTATTTGAATAGATTATATGACCTCTTATTGAAAATCACACTAGTCAGCCAAACTAAAATAGACATTTTAAAACAGAGTAATATTCTTCAACCTTAGAAATCATAGAGCATACAATATATATTGCTAAAGAGCTAACTCTAATAAATCCTTAAAGCAGTTCAGCAACTTTCAGAGAAGAGCAGAAATATATAATCTCATATGCATACACAATTTTTCACATATATATTAACCTACCTCATAGAGAAAATAATATACTTAATCAAACACATAAACGCAGTCAATATAATCCCCCTACAGCACCTTGCATTCACAAATTCAAAAATAGAGTTCTTAAACTTCATAGACACTCATCAACCAAACATTTATAATAAACAATGAAAGCCACAAATCAGTCCGGCCACTTCACAAGAACAACAGAAAATCCACAAAACTCACAAGCTTACATTCCTAATAATTTAAACTACTTCAAGTACAATCAAAACACTAATAACCCTCTAGTCAAACAATATATTGATTTACAAAATAAGCACATGAAAATCATTTTAACTCCAATACAACTTCCATACCATCATCAAAAGTATTAATTCATACAAATCACCTCACAAACACTTCATATTAAAGTTTAAAACTTTCTTTTAAGTTCATTAGCTCATCCCAAAAACCCATACCCAAACTCGGTTCTCTCTCAATCTCGCCTAAATCAAAAAGCAAAGGGATAGGAATGGAAGAAATGAAGCTACCTAAACTCGTTCTTGCCTTCCCCTGACTCGTCGGAGTTCCGCCGTCGCCGGAAATGGCCTTTTATCGCCGCTGGAAGTGATTGACCGAACAAGAGAATGGAGGGGAAGAAATATATGGTTGGAGAAGAGATGAAAGAGAGAGAGATGTGTGGCCGGTGCCATTTTCCACCAAGAACTGGTGGCCGGAGATCGTTGGAACAGAGGAGGAAGAAGAGAAAATGAAGAGAGTGAGAGAGAAATGGTGAGGTTGATGATGATGATGAAGTGACGGAAATGAGGGAGTAATATACAAAGAAAATAAAAAAATGAGATAAGTATGGAAGGATTAGGATAAGAATAAGGGAATAGAGATATTTGTTAAAGAGGAATTACTATTCTACCCTTACCAGATATTTTGAAATGAATGGGTGAGATTTGATTAGGGAAGATAAGTATGGATGAGGAAAATGATAAGTTTTGAGATATTTTGTGTCCCAATATAATTTATCTAGTATCTTTTAATACCCAAATTTATTCCTAAAATTTATTAAATACTAAATAATACATCAAGATTCTAAATATTGCCTTATTTATTCTATTTTAAAATTTGGGGTGTTACAATTCTCTCCCCCTAAAATAATTTCGTCCTCGAAATTGGAGAAGAATTATGATTAGGTACAAAGAAAGAGATCAATATGATTGAAGTTTCCAATGGTGTTAAGAATCCCTCAATTCATAACACATCACCGAAAAAGAAACTTGGATGTATATTAAATGTAGATTACTAATTTGTAGGATGACTTTCCACTCTAACTATACAATTACCGATTTAAAGGAAACTATGAGCATTTGACTGTGATTATTTGCCCCAATTTCTAGAAAATGAAGTCAATTATGTTATATGTAGTGTTTTTTTTTTTTTTGGGATAAATGGGAGGCTATGGATACTAAGACAATTTCGCAAGTTCTTTTGAGAATTCAAAAGAGGTGAAATCAAGTCAGACTGATTTGAGTATATATGACATTTTGAAATAATGAGTATCAGATCAAGAAGGAAATCGAGAAATTGCAAATTCTGCCTTTAAGTTCAACTTAAACCGAGAGAGTACTATGAACCCTTGACAATTCTCTCTTAAACTTCTTTCTACTTAAGCTGCAGAATGAAGTTCATATGCTCTCATTCAATTAATCTAGAAGCCCCCTTATTATATTCTCATACTAGACTAAAATAGAATATTGGGCACACAAGGAAGACAAATCTAGCGCATACCACATCATACATTTAATGAGTTAACAAGAGAAGTCAAACAAATAAAGAATTTCACAATATATCAGAATTTCCAAACAGATCAGAAACAACAGTTTATATTAATTTCAGCCTATATAGGACCAAATCTGAATGTCTTCTTTAATTATCTTGTTTAAATTTTAAAACATTTTATTTAGATCTTAATCATAGCCATCATAGTATTATATATAATGCCAATTAATTATTTATCATGAAACCATTTTTTTTTACCAAGTTTCACTTTTACCACACTAGTTTAATATTATAATGTTATTCAATATCAAGTCAAACATGATTTATCAATGCAAACAATCAAATACCAATTCATATTCATGTATTAAATGATAGGGTACATTCATTTGATACACTTTCCATCATCATTTAAAATATTCATATCCCAAATACCATTCAATTATTAAGAAGAATAGGCAGAAAAGTTTCCTAAACATAGTTACATAAACAATATTTTCATTATAACCACTGTTGATTCACTATGTGATACCATTTATTTTATCCTTCTAGTATACCAGCTTCGATTACAACATACATGTAAATTAATCGTGCATATCATCTGCGCAAAGATAATTCCATTCAAAACAAAATCAGATCACAATCAATAATCACACATCAATATCTTTGCAAACACCCAACAATTCACTCAAAACAAAATCAATTCACATTTATAACTATAGGTCATACTTCACAACCAATTTGCAATCAACATTCCAATTACATAAAAATATAAACATATACCACCTTTACACAATTAATTCATCAGGCACACAATTCTCACACAACTTTCACAATTAATAACATACATCAAGTTAAAAATTGCAAAACAAACAATTTCAATCATCATAACATGTCAATTCATCAATTAATCCTACTCTTCATCACAAAAGCAAAACAAACAAGGAGTTAATGTCATTAATTTCTATTTCACTTTGCATTCATGATTAATTGTGATATCAAGTTATTTTAATCCCTCAATCCCAATAAGGTCCTTTGTGATGCCTCGACTATGATTATGTCCGGATCATAATTATATTCGAGACCCCACTATAGAATCCTTATTCCGTTAAACTCTCTTTTCATTCTTATCAATCACTCCTTATTTTCCTTTTTATTGTTCTTTTAGCTCGATTTGAGTTTCTGTTTTTATATTGATCCTTATAATTTGTTTTACCATGATTTTCCAGCAATATTCCATATGAATGTCACTTAATTTAATTCAATAATCCTTGACATAGTTTGGCATTGTCTATTTCTTATTGTTCTTTTGTTTAGTTGGATTTCTGATTTATATTTTATCTAATGCTTCAAGTTGTAATTAGTTCTCAATATTGTATCGTATGAATATTTGTTTGTTTATCTCTGACTTTCTTTTAACAAGATTCATCCATAACTTAAATTGGCACTTTATATATTAATTTAAGAGTAACCCTATGAGATACCTCTAGGCCCCTAAACTCTATAAATCTCTAATAGACTACTACAAAATTTTATTTCAGTTATGATATTTTGAATCCTAACTTATAAATTTCACATCTCCAATATGTGAATTCAAATTTTATAGTTATTTCTAACTTTGTCATTTAAGATATTCCTCTTTTGGCTCTAATGTTTTCTATTATTTACTTATTCCCTAGTGCACTTCTATTTTCCCTCTCTATCTTAATGCTAACATGGTTTTTCCTAGAATTCACCAAAGGTGTTCTAATGGTATCCATAAATATGTGATGTGCGAGCAAAGTATTCTAGCTAATCTGTGCCAGAATCATTGCTCTGATACCAAATGTAACATCCTAGTTTTTCCTACCATATTTATAACAATTTAATAAATTTATAACCACTATTTTAATATTAGAAGTCCAAAAATGAGAATAAATTAAAACTTTTTCTTTAGAAGATTAGATAAAACATTTTTCCTTTGTAAACTGAGCTTCTACCACCTGGACAATTTAATATATCTACATTTGAATTATACTTTAAAGGGATGAATCTTACAATTTGATCTAAATACAAACCAGCTATCTCAGGTGATAGCTTTCCTACTTGTATTCAATACAAGCTAATAGCTTGTTACAAGAATTGATCATCCAACCCTAGACTTCGGCAACTTCTAAGCACATACGGGCCTAGCAGGCATCTCCGCTCTATATGATAAAATTCCTTGTTCTCTATTGTTCTCCTTGTTACCTGCAGTTTTTTTTTAAAAGCGGTGAGATTCAAAGAATCCCAATAGCAATTTATTTCATTCATTATCATTTGTTTTATAAGACTGCATTCATATGAGTGATATGATTCTTATATCCTTTTCGCGTATATAACGCCTCCACTCCATAGCAACAATATCTTCACTGCTATGTAGCTTCTGACACACAGGGTGCGACATGCACCGACCAACATTTCATATAATGATACCACTCATTATATTTAATGTTGGTCTTTACCTGCAGGAGTTTTAAATTCACCAATACAGAATGATAAATTGACAAGAGGGTGCGACCCCCTGGAGTACTCCAAAATCCATAAATCATTAATAATATCACATAAGCATATAAGGTATAAGAATTCAATACTCATATTTAATGCAGTAAATATCAAAATTCATAGCATGCTATTTATATGACTGAAATAACCCGCTACCTGGGCTCCAGCCAATTCTCTTTCAACAAAACTTTCACAGCTTTCTTCTCTTCCTTTCCAATGCTTTGGAATTATATAGCTCACAATCATTTCCTATTATCATACCATGTAATAATAGGTATAAATAATCATCCTCATTATATTAAATAACGCCGCTCTCGAATCCTAAAACTTGTCCTATCCAACCCCTTTCTCCCCTTTCTCAATGTTCCATTTCTAATATTCATGTTGACCATTGTTCAAACTTAAGAATTCAAAACAATTGCAACCCAATGAATTTCATCATTCAAAAATATCATAATCCAGAATTTAAATCAATTATACCACATCCGGTACATATTAAACATTCATATAATTTGCAATATAAAGGATATGTATGAGAAGCACCACATTCACAAATTTAGGTACCTTCCAATAAATCATGTCATTCAACATTCTCATTCCTAATTACTTAATTCTCATGTCCAGCCTATTTTCCTTAAAATTTTCATTTGTTAAAGTCCTCATATCTGTTTTGAAATTCTGCAGAAAATAAAGAGCATATACACATAAATTTTGTAAACAACTACACACAATTATTTGAATAGATTATATGGCCTCTTATTGAAAATCACACTAGTCAGCCAAACTAAAATAGACATTTTAAAACAGAGTAATATTCTTCAACCTTAGAAATCATAGAGCATACAATATATATTGCTAAAGAGCTAACTCTAATAAATCCTTAAAGCAGTTCAGCAACTTTCAGAGAAGAGCAGAAATATATAATCTCATATGCATACACAATTTTTCACATATATATTAACCTACCTCATAGAGAAAATAATATACTTAATCAAACACATAAACGCAGTCAATATAATCCCCCTACAGCACCTTGCATTCACAAATTCAAAAATAGAGTTCTTAAACTTCATAGACACTCATCAACCAAACATTTATAATAAACAATGAAAGCCACAAATCAGTCCGGCCACTTCACAAGAACAACAGAAAATCCACAAAACTCACAAGCTTACATTCCTAATAATTTAAACTACTTCAAGTACAATCAAAACACTAATAACCCTCTAGTCAAACAATATATTGATTTACAAAATAAGCACATGAAAATCATTTTAACTCCAATACAACTTCCATACCATCATCAAAAGTATTAATTCATACAAATCACCTCACAAACACTTCATATTAAAGTTTAAAACTTTCTTTTAAGTTCATTAGCTCATCCCAAAAACCCATACCCAAACTCGGTTCTCTCTCAATCTCGCCTAAATCAAAAAGCAAAGGGATAGGAATGGAAGAAATGAAGCTACCTAAACTCGTTCTTGCCTTCCCCTGACTCGTCGGAGTTCCGCCGTCGCCGGAAATGGCCTTTTATCGCCGCTGGAAGTGATTGACCGAACAAGAGAATGGAGGGGAAGAAATATATGGTTGGAGAAGAGATGAAAGAGAGAGAGATGTGTGGCCGGTGCCATTTTCCACCAAGAACTGGTGGCCGGAGATCGTTGGAACAGAGGAGGAAGAAGAGAAAATGAAGAGAGTGAGAGAGAAATGGTGAGGTTGATGATGATGATGAAGTGACGGAAATGAGGGAGTAATATACAAAGAAAATAAAAAAATGAGATAAGTATGGAAGGATTAGGATAAGAATAAGGGAATAGAGATATTTGTTAAAGAGGAATTACTATTCTACCCTTACCAGATATTTTGAAATGAATGGGTGAGATTTGATTAGGGAAGATAAGTATGGATGAGGAAAATGATAAGTTTTGAGATATTTTGTGTCCCAATATAATTTATCTAGTATCTTTTAATACCCAAATTTATTCCTAAAATTTATTAAATACTAAATAATACATCAAGATTCTAAATATTGCCTTATTTATTCTATTTTAAAATTTGGGGTGTTACAATTCTCTCCCCCTAAAATAATTTCGTCCTCGAAATTGGAGAAGAATTATGATTAGGTACAAAGAAAGAGATCAATATGATTGAAGTTTCCAATGGTGTTAAGAATCCCTCAATTCATAACACATCACCGAAAAAGAAACTTGGATGTATATTAAATGTAGATTACTAATTTGTAGGATGACTTTCCACTCTAACTATACAATTACCGATTTAAAGGAAACTATGAGCATTTGACTGTGATTATTTGCCCCAATTTCTAGAAAATGAAGTCAATTATGTTATATGTAGTGTTTTTTTTTTTTTTGGGATAAATGGGAGGCTATGGATACTAAGACAATTTCGCAAGTTCTTTTGAGAATTCAAAAGAGGTGAAATCAAGTCAGACTGATTTGAGTATATATGACATTTTGAAATAATGAGTATCAGATCAAGAAGGAAATCGAGAAATTGCAAATTCTGCCTTTAAGTTCAACTTAAACCGAGAGAGTACTATGAACCCTTGACAATTCTCTCTTAAACTTCTTTCTACTTAAGCTGCAGAATGAAGTTCATATGCTCTCATTCAATTAATCTAGAAGCCCCCTTATTATATTCTCATACTAGACTAAAATAGAATATTGGGCACACAAGGAAGACAAATCTAGCGCATACCACATCATACATTTAATGAGTTAACAAGAGAAGTCAAACAAATAAAGAATTTCACAATATATCAGAATTTCCAAACAGATCAGAAACAACAGTTTATATTAATTTCAGCCTATATAGGACCAAATCTGAATGTCTTCTTTAATTATCTTGTTTAAATTTTAAAACATTTTATTTAGATCTTAATCATAGCCATCATAGTATTATATATAATGCCAATTAATTATTTATCATGAAACCATTTTTTTTTACCAAGTTTCACTTTTACCACACTAGTTTAATATTATAATGTTATTCAATATCAAGTCAAACATGATTTATCAATGCAAACAATCAAATACCAATTCATATTCATGTATTAAATGATAGGGTACATTCATTTGATACACTTTCCATCATCATTTAAAATATTCATATCCCAAATACCATTCAATTATTAAGAAGAATAGGCAGAAAAGTTTCCTAAACATAGTTACATAAACAATATTTTCATTATAACCACTGTTGATTCACTATGTGATACCATTTATTTTATCCTTCTAGTATACCAGCTTCGATTACAACATACATGTAAATTAATCGTGCATATCATCTGCGCAAAGATAATTCCATTCAAAACAAAATCAGATCACAATCAATAATCACACATCAATATCTTTGCAAACACCCAACAATTCACTCAAAACAAAATCAATTCACATTTATAACTATAGGTCATACTTCACAACCAATTTGCAATCAACATTCCAATTACATAAAAATATAAACATATACCACCTTTACACAATTAATTCATCAGGCACACAATTCTCACACAACTTTCACAATTAATAACATACATCAAGTTAAAAATTGCAAAACAAACAATTTCAATCATCATAACATGTCAATTCATCAATTAATCCTACTCTTCATCACAAAAGCAAAACAAACAAGGAGTTAATGTCATTAATTTCTATTTCACTTTGCATTCATGATTAATTGTGATATCAAGTTATTTTAATCCCTCAATCCCAATAAGGTCCTTTGTGATGCCTCGACTATGATTATGTCCGGATCATAATTATATTCGAGACCCCACTATAGAATCCTTATTCCGTTAAACTCTCTTTTCATTCTTATCAATCACTCCTTATTTTCCTTTTTATTGTTCTTTTAGCTCGATTTGAGTTTCTGTTTTTATATTGATCCTTATAATTTGTTTTACCATGATTTTCCAGCAATATTCCATATGAATGTCACTTAATTTAATTCAATAATCCTTGACATAGTTTGGCATTGTCTATTTCTTATTGTTCTTTTGTTTAGTTGGATTTCTGATTTATATTTTATCTAATGCTTCAAGTTGTAATTAGTTCTCAATATTGTATCGTATGAATATTTGTTTGTTTATCTCTGACTTTCTTTTAACAAGATTCATCCATAACTTAAATTGGCACTTTATATATTAATTTAAGAGTAACCCTATGAGATACCTCTAGGCCCCTAAACTCTATAAATCTCTAATAGACTACTACAAAATTTTATTTCAGTTATGATATTTTGAATCCTAACTTATAAATTTCACATCTCCAATATGTGAATTCAAATTTTATAGTTATTTCTAACTTTGTCATTTAAGATATTCCTCTTTTGGCTCTAATGTTTTCTATTATTTACTTATTCCCTAGTGCACTTCTATTTTCCCTCTCTATCTTAATGCTAACATGGTTTTTCCTAGAATTCACCAAAGGTGTTCTAATGGTATCCATAAATATGTGATGTGCGAGCAAAGTATTCTAGCTAATCTGTGCCAGAATCATTGCTCTGATACCAAATGTAACATCCTAGTTTTTCCTACCATATTTATAACAATTTAATAAATTTATAACCACTATTTTAATATTAGAAGTCCAAAAATGAGAATAAATTAAAACTTTTTCTTTAGAAGATTAGATAAAACATTTTTCCTTTGTAAACTGAGCTTCTACCACCTGGACAATTTAATATATCTACATTTGAATTATACTTTAAAGGGATGAATCTTACAATTTGATCTAAATACAAACCAGCTATCTCAGGTGATAGCTTTCCTACTTGTATTCAATACAAGCTAATAGCTTGTTACAAGAATTGATCATCCAACCCTAGACTTCGGCAACTTCTAAGCACATACGGGCCTAGCAGGCATCTCCGCTCTATATGATAAAATTCCTTGTTCTCTATTGTTCTCCTTGTTACCTGCAGTTTTTTTTTAAAAGCGGTGAGATTCAAAGAATCCCAATAGCAATTTATTTCATTCATTATCATTTGTTTTATAAGACTGCATTCATATGAGTGATATGATTCTTATATCCTTTTCGCGTATATAACGCCTCCACTCCATAGCAACAATATCTTCACTGCTATGTAGCTTCTGACACACAGGGTGCGACATGCACCGACCAACATTTCATATAATGATACCACTCATTATATTTAATGTTGGTCTTTACCTGCAGGAGTTTTAAATTCACCAATACAGAATGATAAATTGACAAGAGGGTGCGACCCCCTGGAGTACTCCAAAATCCATAAATCATTAATAATATCACATAAGCATATAAGGTATAAGAATTCAATACTCATATTTAATGCAGTAAATATCAAAATTCATAGCATGCTATTTATATGACTGAAATAACCCGCTACCTGGGCTCCAGCCAATTCTCTTTCAACAAAACTTTCACAGCTTTCTTCTCTTCCTTTCCAATGCTTTGGAATTATATAGCTCACAATCATTTCCTATTATCATACCATGTAATAATAGGTATAAATAATCATCCTCATTATATTAAATAACGCCGCTCTCGAATCCTAAAACTTGTCCTATCCAACCCCTTTCTCCCCTTTCTCAATGTTCCATTTCTAATATTCATGTTGACCATTGTTCAAACTTAAGAATTCAAAACAATTGCAACCCAATGAATTTCATCATTCAAAAATATCATAATCCAGAATTTAAATCAATTATACCACATCCGGTACATATTAAACATTCATATAATTTGCAATATAAAGGATATGTATGAGAAGCACCACATTCACAAATTTAGGTACCTTCCAATAAATCATGTCATTCAACATTCTCATTCCTAATTACTTAATTCTCATGTCCAGCCTATTTTCCTTAAAATTTTCATTTGTTAAAGTCCTCATATCTGTTTTGAAATTCTGCAGAAAATAAAGAGCATATACACATAAATTTTGTAAACAACTACACACAATTATTTGAATAGATTATATGGCCTCTTATTGAAAATCACACTAGTCAGCCAAACTAAAATAGACATTTTAAAACAGAGTAATATTCTTCAACCTTAGAAATCATAGAGCATACAATATATATTGCTAAAGAGCTAACTCTAATAAATCCTTAAAGCAGTTCAGCAACTTTCAGAGAAGAGCAGAAATATATAATCTCATATGCATACACAATTTTTCACATATATATTAACCTACCTCATAGAGAAAATAATATACTTAATCAAACACATAAACGCAGTCAATATAATCCCCCTACAGCACCTTGCATTCACAAATTCAAAAATAGAGTTCTTAAACTTCATAGACACTCATCAACCAAACATTTATAATAAACAATGAAAGCCACAAATCAGTCCGGCCACTTCACAAGAACAACAGAAAATCCACAAAACTCACAAGCTTACATTCCTAATAATTTAAACTACTTCAAGTACAATCAAAACACTAATAACCCTCTAGTCAAACAATATATTGATTTACAAAATAAGCACATGAAAATCATTTTAACTCCAATACAACTTCCATACCATCATCAAAAGTATTAATTCATACAAATCACCTCACAAACACTTCATATTAAAGTTTAAAACTTTCTTTTAAGTTCATTAGCTCATCCCAAAAACCCATACCCAAACTCGGTTCTCTCTCAATCTCGCCTAAATCAAAAAGCAAAGGGATAGGAATGGAAGAAATGAAGCTACCTAAACTCGTTCTTGCCTTCCCCTGACTCGTCGGAGTTCCGCCGTCGCCGGAAATGGCCTTTTATCGCCGCTGGAAGTGATTGACCGAACAAGAGAATGGAGGGGAAGAAATATATGGTTGGAGAAGAGATGAAAGAGAGAGAGATGTGTGGCCGGTGCCATTTTCCACCAAGAACTGGTGGCCGGAGATCGTTGGAACAGAGGAGGAAGAAGAGAAAATGAAGAGAGTGAGAGAGAAATGGTGAGGTTGATGATGATGATGAAGTGACGGAAATGAGGGAGTAATATACAAAGAAAATAAAAAAATGAGATAAGTATGGAAGGATTAGGATAAGAATAAGGGAATAGAGATATTTGTTAAAGAGGAATTACTATTCTACCCTTACCAGATATTTTGAAATGAATGGGTGAGATTTGATTAGGGAAGATAAGTATGGATGAGGAAAATGATAAGTTTTGAGATATTTTGTATCCCAATATAATTTATTTAGTATCTTTTAATACCCAAATTTATTCCTAAAATTTATTAAATACTAAATAATACATCAAGATTCTAAATATTGCCTTATTTATTCTATTTTAAAATTTGGGGTGTTACACGGTGCATTTTCAAATGGAAGGTTATAAATAGAATAGTCTTCAACATGGGTAGAGGACAAAAGGAAATGTTTGGATGTGATGTGTAATTGCAAGCAACATAAAAACTAAAATTGGAAGTATTCATATTCAAATTGATTTTTGCTTTAGCTCATATTCAAATTGATTTCTAGGCATGCACCGTTCAGATTATATAAAGAGGGAAGGAGAGGTATGAGGTGAATGTTTGCTAAAATTATGATTAAAAAAAGACAATTTCCACATTTGACATACAACATTCCCTATATAAAGGGATTTCAGCACACACATTGGGAGGAACGTTTCTTGAGAGAGATCATTTGGGGAGCATTTTTTAGAGAGATCATTTTAGGGACAATTTTTAGATAGAACATTTTTTAGAGAGATCATTTTAGTGAATCATTTTTGGAGAGAGGGTCATCTTTAGAGAAAATAGGTTTTCTAGAGAGTCTAGCTTTCTTTTGAAGGTCCATTTTTTTAGAGGCTAGACTTTTTAGATGAGGGTGTTTTAGGATCATTTTTCATAGGCTAGGGATTATTTTTAGTGAGAGACATTTTATTGTTTAGAGAAAGAGAGTCATATATAGAGAGCCTTACAAAATAACCCTCACTCAAGCGTATCATACTCCTCCCTCTCTTATATTTCCATCTCATTGTTCATTAAACTACATAAGTTCTTAGGAACACAACCAACCACCATACACATCATATCAATTTATATTTATAATGAAACGGTTTAAGCATGTTTAATGACATATGGTGATTCACATGAATCATATGTCATGAATGTTAAACACATGTGATGACACACTATTTTGTAAACACTCTATTTTGTCCGGACCCCACCAAATAAAACAAAGAATAATAATAAAATAAAAAAATAAATAAAAATTGACAAAAAAAAATTAAAAATTAAAGTAAGATATGCTATGTTGATTCTTTCTTGTAAGACAAGTACAAGTCAAATTGGGTAAGAGTCAAACAAAGATTGACTCCTAAGTGAGGAATTGGAAATATTTATGGTGATTTGATTATGGTCATAAAAGAATGATTCCCCATCATGTAGGACAATCAATGAGAATTTGATTTGAGTAAGTTAAGAAAATTTTGAAGGAAATTTGAGTAAAATGAGAAATTTTTATTGGTTAATCAAGTCTCATAATAATCATGGATTGCACACAAAAGGGAATTTATGCGTGTGTCAAAAAGGAATAGTGCAATGCTCCCATCAATCATTAGATTTTGAAAGAAAAAGGCAATTAACATGATTAGAAAAAGGAATTTGGCGCATTAGTGGATTGATTTCTCTGCAAAACGTGAACTTAATTAAATTAAAAAATAATAAGAAGGCATTAAAGAGGCAAACCCTAAAGTGGTGACCTATATAAGTGAGAGCGAGCATAGTGAGGACTCAGTTTTTTGAGAGAAAAAGGGCTAGGTTTTAAGAGCAAAGAAAATGAGACTATTCTTGGGGAAGTAGAGGGAGAAGGTGAGTGGAGAGTGATATCTTTGTTGTGAAACTTCTTCTTCTTCTTCTTACCCTTCTTTTCTTAGACTGATGAAAGTCTATTGTGAGACAGTGGTATCCATAATTTCTCTAATCTCATTTAGGCAAAGGTGATATAACCCTTTAAGACAACGTTATTGTCTCTTTACCTAGCCAATGATTTGAGATAAGTGAGAATTATTCTTATGCATTTATTTTTCTTTGAAAATAATTTTTTATATATATGTATATATTTTTTTTACAAATGCCCTCATCATTTTTCTTGATTTTACAATTTAAATTTGAAACTTTTGCAAAGAAGTTGAATCATATTTTATCCTTATGCTTTTCATCATTCATTCATCATATCATTAAAATTCATGTTTAATTCATGTTTATCTTTGTGTGATATATGATTTACCTATCTTTGTTTTTATTTCATTTTAAAATTGTGAAATCCTTTTCATAAATAAAAAAGAATAAAATCAAATGGCTTTTTATAAAAGAGGAAAATGTGTTGAATGATTTTTATACCGTGAAAGATTGAATTATCTTCTCAAGTTGAAAGTCGATTTTTTCTCCGTGAGAGATTATCTCCCCAGGCGATTCAATCAAAATTTTGAAAAGTGTTTTCCTCTTAAATATAAATAAATATGCATTTTTATAATAAAAAAACAAACCAAAAATAATCTTTTTCTTAAATTTTAAAAAATATTTTCCTAAAAAACACAAACCAACTGACACGCATTTCTTCCCCAAACATGAAGTTTGATCCCTTAAGGGTACATGGGCCCTAGGTTAAATCCTAGGTCAAGTCCAAATATGTAAAAATTATTTTTCCCCCTTTTTTGTTTTATTTTTAGTTTTATTTGTATATATTGATTTCTATTGGTAATTTAAAATAAAATTAAAATTAAGGTAATATTTATTTTTAAATAAGTAACTTAGGGTAACCGCTCTCTTGAACGGGTGCTGTGGGGTGCCTAACACCTTTCCCACGCACAATCGACTCCCGAAACCTATTTTTATTTTTTTATTATTTTAAAAGGTTTTCCAAAATATCCTTTTTAAAAATATTTTGGTGGCGGCTCCATTTTTCCGATTTCCATTTTAATTTAAATTTTTTTCGAGCGCTACATGCGTGGTTGGAGACAGGTGAATTTCCTAAACTATCAGTTTCGTCAAATGAGTATGCCTCGTGGTGTAAATCATACATGAATTCATTGATTGTGAAATTGTTGGGCAAAACCATGGCAGCCAATTTCATGATTCACGTATGGAACACATGTGGGGAGCAAAAAGACCGATGAGGGTTACTTCACTTAATAATGGTTACTTTTTAGTCTCATTCTCTTCTCCAAAGGATAGAGATTATGCTTTACAAGAAGGACCTTGGATGATAACTGACCACTACCTATGAAGATGTAGGACGTTTTTATGGCTTGCTTTACATGGGAAGCTTCTCACTAATGAAGCTAGATGTATTAGACATATGGCAGTGGATAATAAATGTTCTTGGTGCAACGAATCTAAATCTCTGACGCATGTGTTGTGGGATTGTGGGGAAAGTTTGAAGCTGTGGAAGGAAATTATTCCTATGAAATTTCATTATCAATTTTTTCATGTAGATTTGAAGGATTGACTGACCAGGAATATTACGAAGAGTGGAAATCTTCTAAATTCTAAGTGGTCTAGTCTCGTTTGTATGGTGGTTTGGTTAGTGTGGCTAAGGAGAAATGAGAGGGTGTTTTTTTTAACTGAAAAATGAGAGGGTGTTCGAGAATAAGATAATGTTTAACGCATCTATTGTTATTAAAGCACGAAGTATTTTATAGGTGATCAGTAAATCCAAACTTCGTTTGAAATGTGTTAATCTTAATGGTTGTTTGCTGAGATAAGAGCGATGCTCCATGGGTTAAAGTTAGTTTGGGATAGAGGGTTCAAAAATGTGGTTACTGAATCATACTCAATAGAAGTTGTAAATATGGTGCAAAATCGTGTAAGTGGCTTGGACTAAGTTTATGTGTGTATTGGTGATATTTTGAAGATTCAAGAACAGGAGTGGAGTACGCAGATCAGGAATATTCCTAGGGAAGCTAACAAAGTAGCTGATATGTTGGCGAAAATGGCGTTTGAAGCATGCAGCACCTTATTCCCACGATGTGGAATATCCTTCAAACTTGTTGAATGATGTTTTACCGCATGATGTTATTTAGTTTGAGAACTGAGTAGTTTGTTGAGGGGCTTCCTCTCCTTTGTTATCAAAAAACTAAAATAAAAAAGAAAGAGATCATACCGGAGCAAGAAAAAACCATTCATATTCACTGTTTTCGTTTTTTTGGCCAGATTCTTATTCACTGCTTTATATTTTAATTTTAGTATGGTTTAAATTGTTAAATTCAAGTTTTTTTTATTATGAAATACCTTAGCAATGTGCTACACAATCTTGGATGTTAAATTCAAGTTTTAGCTATTTAGATTTGTTTGTTTACATTTTTGTACTTGGATTAAATTATTAAATAAATATTAAATGACTTGAAATTATGAAAAATTAGGCAATTTAAATCTCCATTAACAAGTGCTACCAATCAACACTTTTTTATCAAAAGCATACTTGGCATGCATGTATATGTATATATGGCATTCACCTCATCATTTCTCAGCATGTCGTATTTTTATCATATTTTTTTCTGAAAAATTATACATAGTGGAAAGAACTGAAATATTTCTGGCTCTACCCTTATGTCATTGTTGGGATCATAGGAGTTATGTCTTGTGAAGATTTCTGGTTGCATCATTATATATATGAACAATCAATCATTCATTTTCTTATCATAAAGAAATAAACTTTACTCAAGTTCCTATCAAGTAAAGGATTGTTCAGTGAAGGGCTAATGTCATAACTCAACCACCATTAACATTAAAAGAACCAACCTTAACAAACACCCACTTATCTCAACTAACAAATGAGCGACAGATTTATGATAATTAGCCTCAAAGTTTCAATGTTTAAGCCATTTGGAAGATTTTCTGATCTTTTTAGGGTCCCATGTCTAAATAAAATTATATTAGTTACATATTATGTGTTTAATTGTGATTAGACAGTCACCATTACGTGCACCAGTTCCACCCAAAAATTTCTCCTTTTAATTGGGAAATCACATGTTAAATGTCCACATGCATGTAACATCATACCATTAAAATCTCCCCCTCCGCATAATGTAAAACAAGAGTCACAGAGAATAAATACACAGTTTGTAAAAAATATTCGTTAAGGTTTAAATAGTAGAAAAGGCTATAACTTATAAAATTTAAAGCTCTTTTAGTTTTGCACATTGTATTCCCTAATACTAAATATATCTACCGCTAGAAGAGTAAGTACTCCCTCCGTTCCTAAATATAAGATTACTTTGGGGAAGTGGATAAGTTCCTAAATATAAGATCACTTCCTATTTTATCTCAAGTTTTGCCCAAACTACCCTTATACTCCCTCTTTTCATTGAAAATCACTCCTCCTTTTAAAGTCAAGTAATTGAGGAGATTTTGGGAAGATCATGTAATTTTATTGTCTTCCTTAATCTCCCCAAATTAACCAAAGTGATCTTATATTTAGGAACGGAGGGAGTACTAATTAGACATGAGGATCAAGAATTGAATTAAACCCTGCACCTACACCAAACTAAGGAATCAGGGTTTTGAATTTTGATGGTACATATAACATATGCTGGAGTGATTTAATTTAAGATATAACTAAACCATCATTCTAATCCAAATGAATCTCAACTTCCACCTTCAAACTTGAGTTGCCGAGGATCTGAAGTTAGCAGAAAGCAATACATAAAATATCAATCATGCACTTTTCATGTAAAAAGTATACCTTGAAACCTCAAGAGTGAGATTAACAAGAAAATCTCATAAGAATACTAGTTATTTACATGGACCGCCTAGCATTCAGCTTGCATTCTACTCTAAGGCCACCAATACAATCAATAACTGTGTAATTTAGTGACATGAAAGTTCCTCTAAGAAGTTGCGGGTTTTAAAATCATAGTACTTGTAAACAAAATCTATCATGCAAGAAGCCCTATCCAAAATAATACATGAATGTATAACAGCCATAACATTAACAATCGTTAATGTATGTCAAACAGCCATAAATGATAAAATGAAGCCTATTGACAAAGATAGAGCATCTTTTTCAAGCTTTTTTACGCATGATGGAAAGAAATTTTGAAGTTGGTTGAACACTTAAACATACTACTGATCCATGGAAATGAAAGTGGAGGAATGCTTTTATGGCGTCAAAAACTATGAGCTTCAGAATGAGAAATAATATAGATACAAGTGTGTGTGTGCATACTAAGTGAGCTCAAAAAATGGAAATCCCATTGGAAGATCCTAAAAATTTTGTTTGCTTATATATATACTGGTACTCATAACAAAGCTTTTTTATGCCTTTGATGATGCAACAGTAGTAAGAACTAAGAAGCCACTCAATGTGATACTCTAGAAATAGCACATGGATACATTAACTTGTGTCAAATGTTAATGTAGCAAGTCATGGTAGCAGGTGTTATTTCTTTTATACCTTCTTGAAGTCAGACAAGACTAATAAGGAATCCTTTTCATAGCCAGCTTCCACAAGTACTTCTGTCAGAACTTGCTGTATCAATTAAAGATAAAACCGAATGCAAAAGAGTCAATCAGAATCAAATAAAAAGCATCATTATTGAACTTTATGAGCTGAAATGTAAACTAATATCCTCCTATAAATTTTAATTCCCAAACTCATGCACGTAAACAATTTTCAAATGACATAACTTCAGGTTGCAAACCAAGACAGCAATACAGTATGATTTTTCTTTTCTCTTTATTGATAAAGAGAAATACAATCAGACCTAAAAGTTCAGAATCTTGGAAAGACAGCCCCTACCAAACTTCCAAAGAAAGATCTACCACATTTCAAAGTTACATGTTGTCGTTTCCTTTTTGTTTTAGCTTAACAATGTGCCAGTCCTTATTGTGGTCCCTAGTCCTTTAACTTTTCTATATCCAGTTCTATTGTCACTAATTTAACCTCTAATCAATCAATTTCAAAAACTCTATCAGAGACAAAGTTATCTTTATGTCCTGTAGTCTCAATAATGACCTGATTGATCAGAACAATTTGTTTTGGTAAAGATTTGTAACGTGTTTTCCAATGATTAGTTCATTTCTTACATCAATGAAATATACTATAGAGAAGAAAAATCACACAAAAGAATAAGTCCAAAAATATTTCACCTTTCTCTCTGTTGTTCAGATATAAATTGTCCAGTCAAATTCCGCATTAATCACCCATCACTATCAGTTCATCACTGTTTCTTTTTTTTCTTTTTTCTTTTTACCTTATTTGATTATTTCCTTTTTCTGGATCTTTTATGTTTTGAGATGTGTGAAACAACAAACTCCTCTTTGTTGACGTGGAAAAAATGAACAGGTGGCAATATCTTATAGGTGAACTTGACAAATTTGATATAAGCAACTTGATATAAGTTTTTTCCTATGACAATAGTATTAGACATGAAATGTCCAAAAGACCCTTATATTTAAATAAACTTTTGCCAGGTAGCGATTAATTTATAAGGGCATTTTGGACTTTTCATGTATAATATTATTGTCATATTAGTGAAAATATCATTTTTTGATCACATGGTAAAAGTTGGGTATCATTTTTGTACCTTGAAATAGTTATGTACTAGTTTTGTTCCTTGGTCAATAGTTATGTATCATTTTTGGGCATTCACCCTAATTTATTTCCTTTTTTTTATTTCGTGGAGAGTCATTTGTCAAGATCAAATCTTCTTTTTTATTTTAAATAAATGAGTTTCTCTTTCATTGTCATTGACACATCATGCAACATTGAGCAAGAATTCTGTAACATCCTGAAAATTTAATACAGGATTAAAGAGTGTTTTGAGAAATGATAAAAGGAGAAATTAGGAATTTTGGAATTTTTAGGAATTTTTGGAGATTTTTGGAAATTTTGAGTAATTAATGTGCATATAATTACTAAAGAAATGAAGAGTTTGAAATATGAGGGAATGGTAAAGCTAAAAATATTTTGAAGTTTAAGAAGATTGGAGGCTGGTTTAAGTGGTTTTGAATCAAAATGAGTACACTATGGCAAGTTTAGGCTTTAATTATCTAAAATCACCCTTATTTCTCCCCAACCAAACACACCCTCCCTCCTTCCTTATCAACAAAAACCGACACCTCCCCCTCCCTTCTTCCATTTTCGCGTCGGACTCCCCTCCCTCCATTCTCAATTCCTTTCTCTCTTCTACCCCAACTCACCACTTCGGCTCTCTCCCTCCCTCTCCAAGATCTTCAATCATTTTCATTTTCTTCTCTTCTCTTCTCCTCGGACAGTTTGAAGCCGAGCTCGATCAGTATTGCCGGCGGAGTTCCGGCAGCGGCCTTGGCGTTCCGGCGACGTGAACGGCGGCTGGTGAGGAAAGGTTTGATTTTTCTTGTGGTTCCTCATGTTGTTCTTCCTTCCTCAACTTTACAACACATTTTCCTTAGCTCCTCTTCCCTTTTCAGTTCGGCCGGCGATTTGGGTTTGTTTTCCGGCGACGGTGGTCCTATTTCCGGCGAACGACTGCGGCGGGTGGCAAGGTGGACCCTAGTTCAATCATTTTCATGTGTTTTCTTCTTGTTTCAACTTCATTGTTCTTATTTCCTTTCCTTTCTCTTGCTCAAGCTCGGCCAGCCACGTGAGGGCCGATTTCGGCGAGTTCTGGACGGCGGCCGGTAGTAGTAAAGCTCCTTCCTGCGTTCTTGAACTCTGTAAGCTTGATCTTTGCCTCTTGTGAAGTTAATTTTGTGAAATTTGGTCTCTTTGATGTTAGGATGTTGTGAAAAATTGGGACTTTAGGATTGACAAGTTATTATTATGATTATTCACTGTTAAATTGAAGATGTTTGGGGAGTATTGAGGTTTATTGAAGTTGGAAAAGATTTTGGGGACTTTTGGAAGTTTTCTATGACTCTTTGAATTGGGGTTTTGTTAATGAAAGATGATTTGAATGAATTAGTTGTTAATAAATGCTTGTTAAGGTTATATTAAGATGTGGGAAAGTTGATTTTGATTGAATTGGTGTTTAGGAAGGAGTTTGGAAGTTGATAGGGCATTGTTGGACTCTTTAAGTTAGGGCTATGTTAGTGGATGATGTTCTGAAACAAATTGGTATTTATGTAGTGTTAGTTGAAGTTGTTTGGTGATGTTGGAAGGTTGGTTTTAGAGGGATTGGTGTTTGTAAGGAATTTTGTTAGTTAAAGTGTTGATTTGAAGTGGCTTTGGTAGATTAAAGGTTGTTTATTGATGTTGGAATGCTAATGTTGACTAGATTGAGGTTTGAAAGGAAGTTGGATAGTTAAAGTATTGATTGAAAGTGATTTAGGTGTTTTAAAGGATGGTTTGGTTATGATGGATAATGTTATAAATTCTTCACGAGATGATGAAGGTTGAAAGTGTTAGTATTGTAAAGATTTGGTAAAGAGAAGTTGGAGGAGGAAAGGATATGGATGTGGTTTTGATATTGAAGTATTTTTATACTTTTATTGTTAATGAAAGTTATTTAAAAGGTTGAGTTAAGTCACTTACAAAGTGTCTTGACCCATTTTAAATTGTGGCATTATTGTAGACGGTGATCTTTCAAGCGGACTTTGAAGATAACTGTTATCTGCGTATATCTGCTGCAGTGAAGTTTAGCAGGTAATCACGCTTAACTGACTGTGATACTGAGGGTGATGGTAGTTTAGGATTTTCTAACATCCTCTTCTACTTATATATATATATATATATATATATATATATATATATAAAATGAGTTCAGATTATGTTATACTTAAACGTGGGCTATAGGGTACCTTTTAACTGAACTGTACTTTATATATATTCATATTTATATAAATCTTTTGTATGTTGCATGACACTGATTATTAGTACCGTCGGCCGATGTAACCTATCGATTTGCGCAAATCGATAGGTTAATTGTACGGGTTCCTCGAATTGTAAAGGAACCAGGGATTTTCACATTGATTAGAGTGGTCCCTTTTTATGCTTTTCGGATTGTAGACCGGGCACAGTGTCACACACGTTTATTTTTGTCTATTGAGAGATAGATGTATCTGTTCTGTATATATATATTTGTAAATGTTATATGTTGTATGCAGGTTTTGAACTGTGGTACCCTGTAGACACTCCACTACCCCACTTCTGAGTGTCACAGTGTGTTAAGTAGTGATTACTGAGACATTGTTTTGTCTCACCCCATTCCCTTTATTTTTACAGGTGATCATACCCAGGGGGAGGCGCAGAGGAAGGGGAAGGGGCCGTCTGGCCCATACTGATATAGTAAGTAGGCTAGAGGTGACCTTTTTAGGGACATATATCGCCATTTCACTAGGCTGCACCAGCTTCTGCACATATGAATGTTGTTTTGAGTGAATTTTATTATATGTGAACTGTATTACTTGTACTGTGACTTAATGTAAAGTTTTGGGATGTTATGTAATATTGTTCCTGCTACTGTGATAGTTCAGGAACTACCTTGACTAATATGTCAAGTTTGGTTGGTGTATATTCTGTTTCCAGGTGATGAGAACTTGAATGGATGTAAATAGGAAACTCGATTTTCCTAATATGTTGATGTGGTAGATGGAGGATGTATTGAGTGCTTTTATGTTTTCCTGTGTGTATAATCATATTAGATGGGCCCCGCTCTAATATGGTTTATTTTTGTGTAGTTTGGTTAGTTCCTTTTCTAACCATGTTAGGTGATTCTTTTCTAACATGGTTAGACTTAGGATATGATATTGAATGTATGATTTGTTAGGTGATGGTGGTTCTTTTGCTAACTATGTTAGAAGATTCTCTTTTCTAACATAGTTAGATATGTAATCTCTTATTAATAGAGAAATTTTTTTGCTAACCATGTTAGGTGAATCTTTTGCTAACATGGTTAGACTCCATTGTTTGGATTGATTTGATTAGCAGTCGAGTTAGGTTAAGGTTAATTTTATAATCTTTTGGTGGTACTTTACAAATTCAAAATATGAATGATTATAATTGTTATTTATTATATTTTGTTAGATCGAAACCATATAGTTTTGCTGCTGTAAATTATAATTGTTCCTTATTATATTTATCTTGAATTGGTTGTATTATATTCATCGTAACTTCAATCATTTGTTTCTGCTCCAAAACACATCTATGTCCAATAAAACTCCTATTATTATGCATCTCCATTTTTACATTATTGTGTTTAAAGTCTTCTAAATAGTCAATTCTTTCGTGCAACAGTCAATTCTTCCGTGCAACGCACAGGAGTTTTCGGTAGTTTCACCCAATTGTAACTATTAGAATATGTTCTTCAAATAATTACTCTGGGCGAAGGCCCAAAAATGATACACAACTATCGGCCAAGGAACAAAAATAGTACATACCAAGGTACAAAAATGATACTCAACTTTTACTATGTGATAAAATGATATTTTAACTAATATGACAATAATATTAGACATAAAATGTCCAAAATGCCCTTATAATTTAATAAACTTTTACCAAGAGGCGAATAATTTATAAGGGCATTTTGGACTTTTCATGTCTAATATTATTATCATATTAGTGAAAGTATCATTTTTTATCACATTGTAAAAGTTGCGTATCATTTTGTACCTTGAAATAGTTATGTAGTATTTTTGTACCTTGGCCAATAGTTATGGGCCTTCGCCCTACTTTTTAAAGGTTATGAGGAGTAATTACTCTTTTCTCTAAGTCCCTCTTCCAGATGTTCCCCAAACATATACTGAATATTTTTTTCCAATCAACAATTTTTAATAACCACAAACACATATTTAACTGAATATTTACCGGATAAAACAAGTGAAATGCATATGTGTTATTGGAAATTTTCGGTGAACACCATGCATCTATATATTGAATTATTATTTTCTAGACTGGTGTTTGATTGAGCATAACTAATTGCTCACTCCGGTCTAAATTATAAGATCCTTTGACTTTTTTAGAGAAATAAAATATGCAAAATTAGAAGGGTCGACTTAGCTTAACATTAAGTTCATTTGCTGTGTGAGTATGAAGTCATGAGTTCGAATAACTCACTCCCTTCCTCAGCACCTTCACTAAGTGGGACTAGAACTAATAAGTTGACCCTTTTTAAAATATGCAAAATTAATTACTATCAAATCATCTACAGTTATAATTTTCCTCAAAAATAATTTATTCCAGTTATAAACAACTCAATAATCTAATTAGACGTAACAAACATTATAATTTAGAAGCTTAATTTGTTTCCTTAACTCCCACAAAAAGATTAAAGGGGTCATATATATTTATGACGAAGGGACCAATTAACAACACCATAATGCAAAATATATATATATGTATATAATCTAATTAATAGGTAACCCAATCTATCTAGGAAGAGTTGAAGAGTCGCTACAATTTCCCTTGAAGGTTAACACTACAATGACATACCAGATAACGAGAAATGCCATGTAAAGTAGAATCAAAGCAGCCCATGACTTCAAGGATGACTTCATATCTTCAAGATATCCAGCCTTGCATGAATCACAATCAAAGCATAATTTCTTGTGATCATTATCCCATACACCACAATCTTGGTTATTACTATAATTTCCATCAGTTGTCATAGGCTTGTTCCACACCATTGAGTTCTGATTCACAAAGTTGCACTCACTCGGAGGCTTACAACACCCAGACTGTAACCAATAATAACCACAAATTTAAAAAAACGAATAAGGGAACTACTTAATTATTGGAATATACATAGTTTATTGTTGATGGAATTAGGTTACAAATCCATAGATGATGAGACTATTTATCATGCAAATAATGAGAAATGTGAGCATCAAAGGAGTTTATATGATCTTTATAATTTAAATTTTAAATTGTGACATGAGTCTAAATAAAATTGCACTACCCTACCTTTAATATAAGATCAATTAGATTTATTTGGAATATTGAGATTCAAAATAAGCTACTTGAGTACTTGATTATATTTTTGAACAAAAAAGTACTTGATTATATGGGTCTTAAAATTAGTTTCAGTAGAGAAAAAGAAACAATTATCTATTAAATAGTTAATTTTAATACCTAATATTTGTGAAAAAGAGTCTAATTTAATCTAAACAATTAAATAGTTAATTAATTGACTATAGTACTGGACTGCCCACAATAGAATGGTGTATGTGGAGATGATTGTACCATGGAAATGAGAGAAGAAATTAAAGTAGCAGAATGGGTCAGGTTCATGGCCATATAAAATTGCAAAACTATGCGAAAATTGATAAAACAATTAGGGTGTGCTTGAATGAGAGGAAAATGGGAGAGGAAAGAAAGTGAGAGGAAAGAAAATAGGGAGGAAAGAAAACAGAGAAGAAAATATAATCCCCTCTCTTGCTTGGATGGAAGAGGGAAAACAGGGAGAAAAGAAAATGAGTATATATCAAAATGACCAAAATATCCTTCTTGTAAACACTTTGGAACATATTAACCATTTTAGGACAAAAAGCATATGTGTTATTCTCTCTTTGTCCTGCATTTTGTAAGATTTCTCAGCTACTGATAGTCGACTTTGTTTGGATTAAGCTGATATTCATCAACGTTAAGTTGAACAATGCTAATTAAGATGGAAAGCAAAGTGAACATAAATCTCCGCAACTTAGGCAGCCATTTAGAGAATCAAAGTTGACTTACTGATCATATCTATGGACATGGTGGGTTTTTAGGGAATCAGAAGTAGCAAAGCTCCCAAACATTATTTATTTCCAGAAAAACAACACTACGGAACGCGCAAACACACACAAATACTGAACAAACTAAGAACAGAACACAAACACAGACCCAGCATCCTCCAATTTTCAGTAATCAACCCACAACGAACAAGCAAGATAATGGAGAAAAGAGATAGAATGAGCGCAAGAAAGACACCTAATAATGGAGAAAAGGGAAGCTCGCAATGTGTATGGAGAGGGAGACGCCAGTAGAGGAATGGAGTATGGGACGCGAGAATGATAAGGGTAGAGAGTGGGAGAAAAAATTAGTCATAAAATCCCCTCATTATGGGCGGAAAAGTTGGGGGGAAATGGGGCATGGGGCCCACACTATTTTCCTCCCCCATTTTCTTTCATCTCTCATTTTCTCTCCTAACAAGTAGGGGGAAAATGTTCTCCCTTGCCTCCTTTTCCCTCCCCATTTTCCTTCCTCTCGTATTTTCCTCTCAACCAAGCAGCTCCTTATGGGGAGGGAGACGCATATACATTTCAATACAAAAAAGATAGGTTACCTGGGTCACCTTGAAGTCAGGAAAGTCATTATAATAAGAACAGAATCCATCGGAGAGAAGACACTGGTTCTTGACATTGTTCCAGTTACTTATTCTTTTCTGAATATAAGGAGAGTAATCGCCAAGCTTATACCCTTTGCCAGCCCCTTTGGCAGTAACAACGAAAGCAAAAATAGCAATAATAATCATAACAAAGATTACCACTAACAGCATGAGTAGGTAAAGGCTAAGGAGGTAGGGTTTTTTGCGGACATTTGCCAACAAGCCTAACAATGATATTCCCATAACGATCACACCATATACAGTGAATGACACTAATTCCCATTTTTCACCACACCTGTTGTAAATATTATCATGCATCGCAAACCAACCATGAAGGCAGAACACAACAATGGAGAAGAACAAACAAGTGAAATTGATTTCCCAAAATTTCTCGTTCCACGTTTTGGGCACCGTACTATTTGTTGAGAGTGGCATAGCGAATATGGCGAGAGCTAGCTAGGTTTTCCTGTTTAATGAAGAGGAACGTTGATATTTGATGAGATGAATTGGGCATGAACTTCAGGGGCTAGATGGTTAGTATCCTGCAATAGATAGTGATTGATTTACCCTAACGGATGAATCGGACTTGTTGAAACTGATCTCCTACTTTCTTGCTAAACATTTTTAGATTGTTAATTTTGGATATGTTTTTTATTAGACGTTCATTTTGGATATAGAAAGCTAATATTTGAATTTTTTTTATCAGAATTTTTTTTGAATTGAATATCAGAAATATTTTAGTTTATAATATTTTAAGAATGTTTTAAATGGTATATATTTTTATTTATCAGAATTTTAAATGGTATATGTTGGATTTCTTTTTTTTTTGATAAAAAAATGAGGAATTCTTGGGTGAACCCGGTGTACTATGTCATTTGTGGTTTAACCAATAATAAGTAGACACATATTTTATAATGTGGAATTTTTAATTTTATGTGACGCCATAAAAAACTCAACTAACTTTGAAAACATTTTTATTTACATTGTAAAATAAAAAAAATTGAAAATATGATATTTCAATTTTTTATCCGTTAATTCTTATTTTTAGGGTGTTACGTCAAATTAAAAATTCCACATAAAATAAGGGAAAAACTTACATCAAGTTCCTTTCTCCAGGTTCTCAAGTTCTTTTAATATAGGAGTGACACGTGTCATTTTATAACAACCATCCATTCAATCTAACGGCCAGTAATTGGAGAAATGGAGAACCTGGATGGAGGAACTTGACCTAAGTAAGGTCCTAAAATAATATGTAACTATTTGTAATTGGTCAGGCCACAAATGACGTGGTGCATCGGGTTCACGCAAGAATTTCTCTAAAAGTATTTGTTGTTGATAAAAAAAGATAATAGTATATGTAGAATTTCAAATAAAACTAATATTTTTATCGTTGTTTAAAAACATAATTTCATTTAAAAATTGATATCTCCTTATTTACAAAGCAAGGGCCAAAAGCAGGAATGCCAAGAAGCAACATAATCAGAGAATGAGTGGAGCGAGTGACGGCAGCTTTCAGGGCAACGTAGGGCCTAGTAGTGCACCGGCGTTTGGAGGTTGGAATGGTGGGACGGGCATGGGAAATAATAGTCTCTCCTATAGAGACAAATTGTTGAGCCTGAGAGACTCCGGTTTTCTAGAAAAAAATGGATTGGAGGAGGAAACTCTTCAGGGATGGAGAAACTATTTCTCCAAAATGAGTGAAAAGAATCATAGCCAATCGCAGAGGATTTGGATGAGATGGGAGGTGATTCGAAACAAGAAGAGAAACATGTGTTGTAAACACCTATTTTTTTCCTTTTGATAAAAAAAAACACCTATTTTTTCCGGGCTCAAACAAAATAATCAAAAGTAAATAAAAACAAAAAAAATAAGAAAGAACAAAAGTGTTGTCATTACATCTTAGAATATGATTTCTTTAAAAATAAATAAAAAAATAATAAAAAATGAAAAATGAAAAATGAAAGGGAACAAATCAATTTGAACATGGAGACATGAATTAGTCATTTTTGAAGGGAAATGCATTGAGAAATTAGGGGGCAACAACAAAAAATATTTCAAAATGTTAACAAACACCCACTTATCTCAACTAACAAATGAGCGACATATTTATGATAATTAGCCTCAAAGTTTCAATGTTTAAGCCATTTGGAAGATTTTCTGATCTTTTTAGGGTCCCATGTCTAAATAAAATTATATTAGTTACATATTATGTGTTTAATTGTGATTAGACAGTCACCATTAGGTGCACCAGTTCCACCAAAAAATTTCTCCTTTTAATTGGGAAATCACCTGTTAAATGTCAAATGTCCACATGTATGTAACATCATACCATTAAAATCTTCCCCTCCACATAATGTAAAACAAGAGTCACAGAGAATAAATACACAGTGTGTAGAAAATATTCTCCTAAACCGACAAAAATATTCGTGAAGGTTTAAATAGTAGAAAAGGCTATAATAACTAGTAAAATTCAAAGCTCTTTTAGTTTTGCACATTGTATTCACTATTCACTAATACTAAATATATCAACAGCTAGAAGAGTAAATACTAATTAGACATGAGGATCAAGAAACGAATCAAACCCTGCACCTACACCAAACTAAGGAATCAGGATTTTGAGTTTTGATGGTACATATAACATATGCTGGAGTATTTTAATTTAAGAATTAAACCCTCATTCTAATCCAAATGAATCTCAACCTCCATCTTCAAACTTGAGTTGCCGAGGATCTGCATTAGCAGAAAGTAATAATACATAAAATATCAATCATGCACTGTCCATGTAAAAAGTATACCTTTAAACTTCAAGAGTGAGAATTACAAGCAAATCTTATAAGATTATTACTTATTTATATAGACCGCCTAAAATTCAGCTTGCATTCTACTCTCAGGGTGCCAATATAATCAATAACTATGTAATTTAGTGACATGAAAGTTCCTCTAAGAAGTTGCGGGTTCTAACATCATACTTATAAATAAGATCTATCATGCAGGAAGCCCTAGCCAAAATAATTTATGAATATATAACAACCATAATAGTAACAATCGTTAATGTCAAACAATCATAAATTATAATATGGAGCCTATTGACAAAGAAAAAGCATATTTTTTAGGCTTTTCATACATGCCAGAAGGAAATTTTGGAGTTTATTGAACACTTTAACATGCTACTGATCCTTGGAAATGACAGTGGAGGTATGCTTTTATGGCATCAAAAACTGTGAGCATCAGAATGAGCAATAATATAGATACAAGTGTGTCTGCATACTAATTATGATGAGAGCTAAAAAAATGAAAATCCCATTGGAAGATCCTCAAAATTTTGTTTGCTTATATATGCTTGTACTAGTAACAAAGCTTTTTTATGCCTTTGATGATGCAACAGCAGTAAGAACTAAGAAGCCACTCAATATGATACTCTAAACTAACACTTGGTTACATAGGTTGAAAGAAGATAACTTGTGTCAAATGTTACTATAGCAAGTCATGGTAGGTGTTAATTTCTTTTATACCTTCTTGAAGTCAGACAAGACTAATAAGGAATCCTTTTCATAGCCAGCTTCCTCAAGAACTTCTGTTAGAACTTGCTGTATCAATTAAAGAAAAAAACGAACGCAAAAAAGTCAATCAGAATTAGATAAAAAGCATCATTATTGAACTTTATGAGTTGAAATGTAAACTAATACCCTCCTATAAATTTTAATTCCCAAACTCATGCATGTAAACAATTTTCAAATGACATAACTTCAGGTTACAAACCAAGACAGCAATACAGTATGATTTTTCTTTTCTCTTTATTGATAAAGAGAAATACAATCAGACCTAAAAGTTCAGAATCTTGGAAAGACAACCTTGACCAAACTTCCAAAGAAAGATCTACCACATTTCAAAGTTACATATTGTCATTTCCTTTTTGTTTTAGCTTAGCAATGTGTCAGTCCTAATTGTGGTCCCTAGTCCTTTAACTTTTATATGTCCAGTTCTATTGTCACTATTTTATCCTCTAATTAAACAATTTCAAAAAATCTATCAGAGACAAAGTTATCTTTATGTCCTGTACTCTCAATAATGACCTGATTGATCAGAGCAGTTTGTTTTGGTAAAGATTTGTAAACGTGTTTTCCAATGATTAGTTCATTTCTTACATCAATGAAGTATACTATAGAGAAGAAAAATCACACAGAAGAACAAGTCCAACAATATTTAACCTTTCTCTGTTGTTCAGATATAAAATGTCCAGTCAAATCTCGCAAAACATTCAGCATGTCATTGAAAGAAACTTTGCCATTGCAGTCTGTGTCATACACCTTAAAAATAACTGAAAAAGAAAACAGCTCCAAGATTAAAATTCAATAACATAAAGTATAATAATCAATCAATCACTAACATATTAAGATTCACTTTTCTGGGCCTTAGAAATAATCATTACATTCAATTTTGTTATCCAATGTGGCACGAGGACTGAATGCAGATAAGAAAGCCACAAATTCCTTGAAATTCAATCCATATAGCATCTTCAACAATCTCTACAAAACTCAACATAACATAACATTTAATTTAATTTCCCATACCATCATATGGGAAATTCAGAAGCACACGGGTGTACTTAAAGCTTGAATCTCTTACATTCTATAAATTTCCTTTTCATGCAACTGACCAATGTGGGAAGTCGCTCAAAGTGCTTTGTCAGACATGAAGATGAAGAGGTCAAAAAAAATAAATTTTGTGGTGGACAAAAACCCAGAAAAAAAAAGTACCCCATAAAAAGACAAAAGCGTGTTTCGTTTTGTTCAAGATTTTTAAGGTAATGGCATTATATGAAACAGTTGGTATGTTATCATGTTATGTATGCATGGTTTAGACTTTAGAGTACAAAGTACTATAAAATACTCCCTCCGGTCCCTAATGTAAGAGCCCAAAATTTGAATGGCTTTGGTCCCTAATGTAAGAGCTCACCTCACATTCTCTCCTCATTTAATGCATTTTTTCCTACTTTACCCCTAACTCTCTTTCATATTTATTAATGTTTATGTATTTCTCTCTCTTAAAAGTACCATAATAAATATGGGCAATTTTGGAAAAGAAACATTAACTCTAGACATCCAACTAACATTCACATGTTTTCTTAAGAAGCGTTTTTTTGGCGGCTAGCTCTTACATTAGTGACCGGAGGGAGTAGTATATATAGTGAATCTAATGGGTGATGGAAGTCAAAAACATTAACACATGGAAGGAGAATCTTGGAGGAAATGATGAAAGGGTCATATATTTGGAGGCATGTGGAGGATCCAAGTTTGGCGAGAGATTGAAGGAAGGAGGAAAGGAGTGGTTATTGAGGGACAGTTGGACACGGTGACAGTTGGACTGAGACAAAAAAGAGAGAGAGATATTTTTAAGTCTTGTGATATAGACGTGGTACTGATAATATCAAAATTCAAAATAATGAAGGAATTATGAGACTTTTTATTATTTAAAAATTGTGCAATTATTATGTCGGGTAGCTGGAATTACAGTTTTCGAAATATTTTTTTAGTAATCATTAACTAGCATACCGTTGGCAGGAAAGAAATTCTAATTCTAAACTAAATCTAAAATAAGAGAGTTGTAAAAAATAAAAAATAGAATGATCTTAATTTGAGTAATTTGTAAATTTCACTTTTTTTATACAATAAAAAGTATAAAAAGTTTAGGTGAGTTGGGTCCCGGGCTCACCATGGCCAGGGTAAGCCTCCGGGGTCTTTGAGCGCTTACAGAGATACTTACAGATCGCTCACCAACAAGGTCCTCACATCGGCGGGATTTGAACTCACAACCACATAGTCATGAGTCAAACCCCTTTATCAACTGGACCAACCTTCGTTGGTATTTGTTGATTACACTAACTGTTATGTTGGTATAATGCAGTTAATAACCAGATGTTATGCTTCATTACAAAGTATATACAATCAGCTCGAATTGTTGAAAACATAGGCAAAAATTCTGCTTATTAAATGAATTATATAGATTGAAACCATATATATAGTTTTGCTGCTGTAAATTATAATTGTTCTCCATTATATTTATCACTTACTTGAATTGGTTGTATTATATTCATCGTAACTTCAATCATTTGTTTCTGCTCCAAACTTCATCTATGTCCAATAAAACTCCTATTATTATACATCTCCATTTTTGCATTATTGTATTTAAAGTCTTCTAAATAGTCAATTCTTCCGTGCAACACACATGAATTTTTGCTAGTTTCACCGAATTGTAGCTATTAGAAATTTATAATATCTACGGAATACAAATGCAATCCTTTAAAGGGTTTTTCTTCTATGAAATTCATGAAAACAAGAGGTGATAATAGCACATCTACATAATTGGTGTAAACTCATCGCCACATGGACCGGTCAATAAACACATAGGCAGTTGGCATTTGACATTTATAAAAAGGTGAAAGGGCAAATTAAATTTGTCAATATAATATATTTATTTTATTTTTGTTCTTCAAATAATTACTTTTTAAAGGTTATGAGGAGTAATTACTCTTTTCTCTACTTCCCTCTTCCTAATTTTCCCTATATACTGAATATTTTTTTCCAATCAGCGATTTTTAATAACTACAAACACATATCTAATTGAATATTTACCGGATAAAACAAGTGAGATGCATACTTGTTATTGGAAATTTTCAGTGAACATGATGCATCTATATTGAATTATTATTTTCTAGACTGGTGTTTGATTGAGCATAACTAATTGCTCACTCCAGTCCAAATTATAAGATCCTTTGACTTTTTTAGAGAAATAAAATATGCAAAATTAGAAGGACCGACTTAGGTCAACATTAAGTTCACTTGCCGTGTCAGTATGAAGTCATGGGTTCGAATCAGTCACTCCCTTCCTCAACACCCTCACTAAGTGGGGACTAGAACTGAGTTGGTCCTTTTTTAAATATGCAAAATTAATTACTATCAAATCATCTATAATTATAATTTTCCTCAAAATTAATTTATTTCAGTACTTATAAACAACTTAATAATATGATTACATGTGACAAACATTATAATTTAGAAGCTTAATTTGTTTCCTTGACTCCCACAAAAAGATTAAATGGGTCATATATATTTATGAAGAAGGGACCAATTAACAACACCATAATGCAAAATATATATGTATATAATCTAATTAATAGGTAACTTAATCTATCTAGGAAGAGTTGAAGAGTCGCTACAATTTCCCTTGAAGGTTAACACTACAATGACATACAAGATAACGAGAAATGCCATGTAAAGTAGAATCAAAGCAGCCCATGACTTCAAGGATGACTTCATATCTTCAAGATATCCAGCCTTGCATGAATCACAATCAAAGCATAATTTCTTGTGATCATTATCCCATACACCACAATCTTGGTTATTACTATAATTTCCATCAGTTGTCATAGGCTTGTTCCACACCATTGAGCTCTGATTCACAAAGTTGCACTCACTCGGAGGCTTACAACACCCAGACTGTAACCAATAATAACCACAAATTTAAAAAAACTAATAAGGGAACTACTTAATTATTGGAATATACATAGTTTATTGTTGATTGAATTAGGTTACAAATCCATAGATGATGAGACTATTTATCATGCAAATAATGAGAAATGTGAGCATCAAAGGAGTTTATATGATCTTTATAATTTAAATTTTAAATTGTTAAATGAGTCTAAATAAAAATGCACTACCCTACCTTTAATATAAGATCAATTAGATTTATTTGGAATATTGAGATTCAAAATAAGCTACTTGAGTACTTGATTATATGTTTTGAGCAAAAAAGTACTTGATTATATGGGTCTTAAAATTAGTTTCAGTAGAGAAAAGAAACAATTATCTATTAAATAGTTAATTTTAATACCTAATATTTGTGAAAAAGAGTATAATTTAATCTAAAAAATTAAATAGTTAATTAATTGACTATAGTACTGGACTGCCCACAATACAATGGTGTATGTGGAGATGATTGTACCATGGAAATGAGAGAAGAAATTAAAGTAGCAGAATGGGTCAGGTTCATGGCCATATAAAATTGCAAAACTATGCGAAAATTGACAAAACAATTAGGGTGTTCTTGGATGAGAGGAAAATGGGATTGGAAAGAAAGTGAGAGGAAAGAAAATAGGGAGGAAAGAAATCAGAGAAGAAAATATAATCCCCTCTCTTGCTTGGATGGAAGAGAGAAAACACAGAGAAAAGAAAATGGGTATATATCAAAATGACCAAAATATCCTTCTTGTAAACAACATATTAACCATTTTAGGACAAAAAGCATATGTGTTATTCTCTCTTTGTCCTGCATTTTGTAACATTTTTCTGCTACTGATAGTCGACTTTGTTTGGATTAAGCTGATATTCATCAGCGTTAAGCTGAACAATGCTAATTAAGATGGAAAGCAAAGTGAACATAAATCTCCGCAACTTAGGCAGCCATTTAGAGAATTAAAGTTGACTTACTGATCATATCTATGGACATGGTGGGTTTTTAGGGAATCAGAAGTAGCAAAGCTCCCAAACATTATTTATTTCCAGAAAAACAACACTAGTGAACGCGCAAACACACACAAATACTAACCAAATACTGAACAAACTAAGAACAGAACACAAACACAGACCCAGCATCCTCCAATTTTCAGTAATCAACCCACAATGAACAAGCAAGATAATGGAGAAAAGAGATAGAATGAGCGCAAGAAAGACACCTAATAATGGAGAAAAGGGAAGCTCGTAATGTGTATGGAGAGGGAGACGCGAAAGCAGTAGAGGAATGGGGTATGGGACGCGAGAATGATAAGGGTAGAGAGTGGGAGAAAAAAATTAGTCCTAAAATCCCCCCATTATGGGGGGAAAAGTTGGGGGAAAATGGGGCATGGGGCCCACACTATTTTCCTTCCCCATTTTCTTTCCTCTTTCATTTTCTCTCCTAACAAGTAGGGAGAAATGTTCTCCCTTGCCTCCTTTTCCCTCCCCATTTTTCTTCCTCACCTATTTTCCTCTCAACTAAGCAGCTCCTTATAGGGAGGGAGACACATATAAATTTCAATACAAAAAAGATAGGTTACCTGGGTCACCTTGAAGCCAGGAAAGTCATTATAATAAGAACAGAATCCATCCGAGAGAAGACACTGGTTCTTGACATTGTTCCAGTTACTTATTCTTTTCTGAATATAAGGAGAGTAATCGCCAAGCTTATACCCTTTGCCAGCCCCTTTGGCAGTAACAACGAAAGCAAAAATAGCGATAATAATCATAACAAAGATTACCACTAACAGCATGAGTAGGTAAAGGCTAAGGAGGTAGGGATTTTTGCGGACATCTGCCAACAAGCCTAACAATGATATTCCCATAACGATCACACCATATACAGTGAGTGACACTAATTCCCATTTTTCACCACACCTGTTGTAAATGTTATCATGCATCGCAAACCAACCATAAAGGCAGAACACAACAATGGAGAAGAACAAACAAGTGAAATTGATTCCCCAAAATTTCTCGTTCCACGTTTTGGGCACCATACTATTTGTTGAGAGTGGCATAGGGAATATGGCGAGAGCTAGCTAGGTTTTCCTGTTTAATGAAGAGGAACGTTGATATTTGATGAGATGAATTGGGCATGAACTTCAGGGGCTAGATGGCTAGTATCCTGCAATAGATAGTGATTGATTTACCCTAACGGATGAATCGGACTTGTTGAAACTGATCTCCTACTTTCTTGCTAAACATTTTTAGATTGTTAATTTTGGATATGTTTTTTATTAGACGTTCATTTTGGATATAGAAAGCTAATATTTGAATTTTTTTTATCAGAATTTTTTTTGAACTGAATATCAAAAATATTTTAGTTTATAATATTTTAAGAATGTTTTAAATGGTATATATTTTTATATATCAGAATTTTAAATGGTATATGTTGGATTTCTTTTTTTTTTTGATAAAAGTATGAGGAATTCTTGGGTGAACCCGGTGTACTATGTCATTTGTGGTTTAACCAATAACAAGTAGACACATATTTTATAAAGTGGAATTTTTAATTTTATGTGACGCCCTAAAAAACTCAACTAACTTTGAGAACATTTTTATTTACATTGTAAAATAAAAAAATATTGAAAATATGATATTTCAATTTTTTATCCGTTAATTCCTATTTTTAGGGTGTCATGTCAAATTAAAAATTCCACATAAAATATAATATGTGACTACTTGTAATTGGTCAAACCACAAATGACGTGATGCATCGGGTTCACGCAAGAATTTCTCTAAAAGTATTTGTTGTTGATAAAAAAAGATAATAGTATATGTAGAATTTCAAATAAAACTAATATTTTTATCGTTGTTTAAAAACATAATTTCATTTAAAAATTGATATCTCCTTATTTACAAAGCAAGGGCCAAAAGCAGGAATGCCAAGAAGCAACATAATCAGAGAATGAGTGGAGCGAGTGACGGCAGCTTTCAGGGCAACGTAGGGCCTAGTAGTGCACCGGCGTTTGGAGGTTGGAATGGTGGGACGGGCATGGGAAATAATAGTCTCTCCTATAGAGACAAATTGTTGAGCATGAGAGACTCCGGTTTTCTAGAAAAAAATGGATTGGAGGAGGAAGCTCTTCAGGGATGGAGAAACTATTTCTCCAAAATGAGTGAAAAGAATCATAGCCAATCGCCAAGGATTTGGATGAGATGGGAGGTGATTCGGAACAAGAGGAGAAACATGTGTTGTAAACACCTATTTTTTTTCCGGGCTCAAACAAAATAATCAAATGTAAATAAAAACAATAAAAAATAAGAAAGAACAAAAGTGTTGTCATTACATCTTAGAATATGATTTCTTTAAAAATAAATAAAATAATAATAAAAAATGAAAAATTGAAAAATGAAAGCGAACAAATCAATTTGAACATGGAGACATGAATTAGTCATTTTTGAAGGGAAATGCATTGAGAAATTAGGGGGCAACAACAAAAAATATTTCAAAATGTTAACAAACACCCACTTATCTCAACTAACAAATGAGCCACAGATTTATGATAATTAGCCTCAAAGTTTCAATCTTCAAGCCATTTGGAAGATTTTCTGATCTTTTTAGGGTCCCATGTCTAAATAAAATTATATTAGTTACATATTATGTGTTTAATTGTGATTAGACAGTCACCATTAGGTGCACCAGTTCCACCAAAAAATTTCTCCTTTTAATTGGGAAATCACCTGTTAAATGTCAAATGTCCACATGTATGTAACATCATACCATTAAAATCTTCCCCTCCACATAATGTAAAACAAGAGTCACAGAGAATAAATACACAGTGTGTAGAAAATATTCTCCTAAACCGACAAAAATATTCGTGAAGGTTTAAATAGTAGAAAAGGCTATAATAACTAGTAAAATTCAAAGCTCTTTTAGTTTTGCACATTGTATTCACTATTCACTAATACTAAATATATCAACAGCTAGAAGAGTAAATACTAATTAGACATGAGGATCAAGAAACGAATCAAACCCTGCACCTACACCAAACTAAGGAATCAGGATTTTGAGTTTTGATGGTACATATAACATATGCTGGAGTATTTTAATTTAAGAATTAAACCCTCATTCTAATCCAAATGAATCTCAACCTCCATCTTCAAACTTGAGTTGCCGAGGATCTGCATTAGCAGAAAGTAATAATACATAAAATATCAATCATGCACTGTCCATGTAAAAAGTATACCTTTAAACTTCAAGAGTGAGAATTACAAGCAAATCTTATAAGATTATTACTTATTTATATAGATCGCCTAAAATTCAGCTTGCATTCTACTCTCAGGGTGCCAATATAATCAATAACTATGTAATTTAGTGACATGAAAGTTCCTCTAAGAAGTTGCGGGTTCTAACATCATACTTATAAATAAGATCTATCATGCAGGAAGCCCTAGCCAAAATATTACATGAATATATAACAACCATAACAGTAACAATCGTTAATGTCAAACAGTCATAAGTTATAATATGAAGCCTATTGACAAAGATAAAGAATATTTTATAGGCTTTCCATACATGCGCCAGAAGAAAATTTTGGAGTTGATTGAACACTTTAACATGCTACTGATCCATGGAAATGACAGTGGAGGTATGCATTTATGGCCTGAATAACTGTGAGCTTCAGAATGAAATAATATAGAGGGCTTGTTTGGATTCAGCTTTTGAGAATAGCTTCTGGGAAAATAGCTTTTGGAGAATAGCTTTTGAGTAGAATAGCTTTTCTGAAAAATAGCTTTTGATGAAATGAGAGTGTTTGGATTAAGCTTTTTGATAATAACTTTTAAGAATAACTTTTGAGTAGAATATAACTTTTCTGAAAAATAGTTAGGATGAATAGTTTTTCATGTTTATTTTATTTGAAATAAGTGTTTTTCCTAAATGAGAGATTGAAGCTTTCAGCTGGAAAAGGAGAACAATGTAGTTTTTCTCAAAATAGCTTTTGGAACCCCAAACTAGTTTTTCTTCTCAAAATAGCTTATCCAAAAAAATTGAGTGTTTGGATGTCTTTGTGTGAAACCTAGGTTTGGGGAGCCAGAATAGCTTTTGGAAATGGATCCAAACAGGCACAGATACAAGTGTGCGCGCATATGAATTATGATGAGAGCTCAAAAAATGGAAGTCATCAAAATTTTGTTTGCTTATATATGCTGGTACTAATAACAAAGCTTTTTTATGCCTTTGATGATGCAACAGTAGTAAGAACTAAGAAGCCACTCAATGTGATACTCTAAAAGTAACACATGGATACATAGCTTGGAAGAAGATTAACTTGTGTCAAATGATACTATAGCAAGTCATGGTAGGTGTTAATTTCTTTTATACCTTCTTGAAGTCAGACAAGACTAATAAGGAATCCTTTTCATAGCCAGCTTCCTCAAGGACTTCTGTTAGAACTTTCTGTATCAATTAAAGAAAAAAACGAACGCAAAATAGTCAATCAGAATTAGATAAAAAGCATCATTATTGAACTTTATGAGCTGAAATGTAAACTAACACCCTCCTATAAATTTTAATTCCCAAACTCATGCATGTAAACAATTTTCAAATGACATAACTTCAGGTTACAAACAAAGACAGCAATACAGTATGATTTTTCTTTTCTCTCTATTGATAAAGAGAAATACAATCAGACCTAAAAGTTCAGAATCTTGGAAAGATAAGCTTGACCAAACTTCAAAAGAAAGATCTACCACATTTCAAAGTTACATATATATTGTCGTTTCCTTTTTGTTTTAGCTTAGCAATGTGCCAGTCCTTATTGTGGTCCCTAGTCCTTTAACTTTTATATATCCAGTGTTCTATTGTCACTAATTTATCCTCTAATCAATCAATTTCAAAAACTCTATCAGAGACAAAGTTATCTCTATGTCCTGTAGTCTCAATAATGACCTGATTGATCAGAACAATTTGTTTTGGTAAAGATTTGTAAACATGTTTTCCAATGATTAGTTCATTTCTTACATCAATGAAGTATACTATAGAGAAGAAAAATCACACAGAAGAATAAGTCCAAAAATATTTCACCTTTCTCTGTTGTTCAGATATAAATTGTCCAGTCAAATCCCGCAAAACATTCAGCATGTCATTGAAAGAAACTTTCCCATTACAGTCTGTATCATATACCTTAAAAATAACTGAAAAAGAAAACAGCTCCAAAATGATAATTCAATAACATAAAGCATAATAATCAATGAATAGATTCACATTTGTGAGCCTTAGAAAATAATCATTACATTCAATTTTGTTATCCAATGTGGCACGAGGACTGAATGCAGACAAGAAAGCCACAAATTCCTTGAAATTCAACCCATACAGCATCTTCAACAATCTCTGCAAAACTCAACATAACATAACATTTAATTTAATTTCCCTAATGTAGAACCAAAAAAAATGGATCTTTGAAAAATGGTATTCAGATTTAACAGAAAAATAACCTCAGAGAGAGGATTAACAGCAAATTCAGGAACAGAGAGAAATTCATCGGCAGAGATAAATCCACATCCATTACGATCAAGCTGACAAAACCTCTGATACAAAGAAACTATCTCTTGCTGCGTAACTAAAAAAAAAACTAAGCTTTGACGAACACAAATGATAAAAAATGAAAAACTGAGAAATGAAATAGTTTGTGAAGAAAATATGAAACATTGACATTACATGTGTTGTTACAATGTTGTTGAACCTCTTCAATGTCGTATTGGGTGAGCATGGAGGAGTAGTTGCCCATGGTGGAGAGGAAGGACGAGGGAAATAGCAGTTATGAGCGTTCAACTACTTTCTATATGAGCAGATCAAGCATAGTAATTCCTGTGTGTGAAGGTGACACGAAATTTGTGGTCAATCACAAACAAATAGACATATATTGTAACATAAAATTTTTAATTTCACCTGATACCTTAAAAAAGTTCAACTAATGAAAAACATTACTACCTCCGCTCTTAAATATAAGATTTAGATAACTTTTTTTTGGAAAGATTAAGGTTGCAAAATAGGTTATTAAGTCATGACATATTTGATATCTTTTTAGATTATCCATCAGCTTATAGGTAAAATAAACTAGTTTAAGAGAAAAAATTAGGTAAATCAATTTATAATTAACTTATTTTTGCTTTTTTTAGGATTTTCCAAAAAAGTCATCTAGGTCCTATATTTAGGACCGGAGGGAGTATTATTTACATTGTAAAATAAAAAACATTGAAAACGTGAGATTTAATTTATTTTGTAAAGGTTAGTCCCTATTTTTAGGATGTCACATCAAACAAAAAATTCTACGTCAGATCGTATGTGTTTACTTATGACTGATTAGACCCCAAATGAGGTGATACACCAGTTTCATATGTCTCGATTAAGAAATATGGCAAAAAGGGGAAGCCACGTGTGACGTAGTTTGCATTCTTTTGTAATTAAGGGCCTGTTTGGATTCAGCTTCTGAGAATAGCTTCTAGAAAAATAGCTTTTTGAGAATAGCTTTTGAGTAGAATAGCTTTTTTGAAAAATAGCTTTTGATGAAATGAGAGTGTTTGGATTAAGCTTTTTGAGAATAGCTTTTAAAAATAACTTTTAAGTAGAATATAATTTTTATGAAAAATAGTTAGGATGAATAATTTTTCATGATTCTTTTATTTGAAATGAGTATTTTTCGTAAATGAGAGAATGAAGCTTTCAACTGGAAAAGGAGAAAAATGTACTTTTTCTCAAAAATAGCTTTTGGAACCCTAAACTAGCTTATCTTCTCAAAATAGCTTATCCAAAAAAATTGAGTGTTTGGATGTCTTTGTGTGAAACCTAGGTTTGAATCTAGAATAGCTTTTGGAAATGTATCCAAACAAGCACTAAATTTGGTTGTAAAGGTTTGGCATTTGGTGGTTTTGATGGGGATTTTAAGGGAAGAGGAAAATTGGGTATTAGTCCTTGAATAGGAAATTCATTGCATAATAAAAGTAACTTGTAATCCAACTTAAGCTTCATCATTGTAGGCAAGGCCGAAAAAAGTAACAGAATAATAGCCTGCCATTAAGTGCATGGTGATCTTATCTTCTTTCAAGCTGTAAAACTTAAATTCAGGTAATCATTCCAAATAGATGTTAAACATATTCAACGCATTGGGAAATCAATATGTATGTAATTATGAAATTGGATGTATGATTATAATGTATTTCCATAAGTTTTTTTTTTGTAACAAGTATTTCCAGAAGTTTATAATTCAACAACTCTGGGTTCAGTATAATTGAAGAATCTCTATAATGGAGAAAAAGAAGGACATGGTTTAATATTCGTGTAATGGCAAAAGAAAAAGAAAGGTTACAATCTTTTAATTGATCATGTTGTTTCAATGGATAAATGTTGTAAAAATCATATTGGCCAGAATGGTCAGATCGGCCCAATCGTTGATCACTTCATATTTCGGCTCAACGATTATCAGTTTGACTGTCGGTTCAATCATCAATTTGAGTGATCCGACCGTGTTAAACCATGACATGAAACCCTGTCCAGCTCACATTCCAATCCGGGCTTTACAACACTGGCCCCACGAGATGAATATTTAAGTACAATTATCAAAATAAAACATCAAATGAAGTTGTTCACTAGAAAAATTTTGATATAGATGGCGCATTCGAGCATACCAAGGATCTAATAATTTGGTATGCTCCAATGCGCCATGAAATCATTTAACACAAGGAACTTATGAATATGTTTATATTTGTATATAAAAACAAGTTATGCAAACGCCCCGCGCGTGCTTGCACACACATATATATATGAGATTTTATATTTTATTAGAATATTCTTGTACTAATCAATAAAGGTTGGTTCAATTGGTAAAAGAGTTTAACTCATAATTATGTGATTATGAGTTTGAATCCCGCCGATGTGAGGACCTTATTGGTGGGCGATCTGTAAGTATCTCTTTAAGTGCTCTTTGACCACGAAGACCTGCCCTGACCCTAGAGAGCCCAGACCCAACTCACCTAAACTTTTTATTTATATAAAAAAAATACTCTTGTAGTAAATTTGAGTAAATATTCAATGTAACATCTAATTAAACGCATGATGAGGCATTTTTACATAAAAACAAAACCTTTTTAAAGGATAAAAAACACGCGCGAGCGCGCGCACGCGCCTATAAATCTTGAAGAGCTGACAAAGTCGAAGCTCGCGCTTCGCGAAGAAGAAGAAGAAGAAGAAGAAAGAGTGATTGTGTGAAGCTTGAAAAGGTTCGAATCATCTTCTTTATTATTCACTCTTAAATTTTTTATTTATTTCCACTCTCTCTATTTTTATTTCTTCACTGTTTCTTAATTTTAGGACCAGCTACGGAAGCGAGAAGAAATGGTATACGCCTTTGCTTATCACATGATTCCTTATTTTCTTCCTTCCATTCAAAAATTGCTTAATTCATAGCTTGTTTTTGTGAGAATCAGTGTTTACTGGAATATTTACTAGAAATTGCAATTTTCATTTTGCATTTAGATTTTAGAATGACAGTTAAGTCCAGAACTTAAAATTTAATTACAATTAAGTGCTTGTAAAATTGTTTCTCAAGTTTGTGGAATGAGTAAAGTGGATTATGTTATTGTTTATGACCGTTAGAAAATGGAATGAAATGGTATAGGATGGCCTTTAGGTTTAGCGAAAGTGAAAATGCACCCTCATTCTCTAATATGCTATTTTATGCTGGTTTATTTCATGAAGGTAACATTGCATATGTAATTTATTTCATCTAGGTTTAGTGATTTTTTTTGTTTCTATTGATGATGCATCTAGGTTTTGATTTCTGGAAAGTCGTTGACTGTGTTTTTATGGTGAGTAAATGGAAGTTTGTGGTAGATTATGTGGAGTCTGGCTTCAAATTCTGATTAAGAATCAGTCTACAGTGTGAGGAAAGTTGTAGGCCATGGATTTAAACATGTATGAAAATATGAAAGTACCATTTTAAACCTTGTGTTTGTCAGATCCATGTTTATTTTGATCTACTTGGTCTCTGTCAGTGTGATACTAACTTCTTTCATATTTTAATATGCTGATACTCATAGCTTGCTTAAATTCTGATCAAATATTGAAGGCAAGGGTTTAATTAGTTTGGGACTTTGTTTCACATTTTGATATGAAGTATTGGTTTACATCTGAAAAGGATTGTTGTAGGTCTTCCCAAATTTGACAATTATATGACTTCGTATATTAGTTTCAGAGGTGCCATCATGATACCTGTTAACATGGTTTTTAGATGGATTAAGCATTGGATGTTATTTTAATATCTGTTAACATGTTATTTTAATGCTAGTGTCATTCATAAATTGGTGCTTGTTTCAATTTATTACATAATCTCCTTAAAAGATATAATTATGCACATTTATCTTTTATGCTTGATCAAACTTAATAACTGATGTGGAGTGTGGCTGGACAATAGGATATGTACATTCGTGTCAAGCGTAACAAGACAACATACTTCCTCAGGTGCAAGCCATCTGATAAAGTTCTTGACATAAAGAAGAAATTGGGAGAACTCATTGATCAGCCTGTTGATAATCAGCGGTTAATTCTACCTGGTACAGGGGAAGTATTAGATGACTCAAAAACGCTGGCTGACCAAAAGGTACTTCTGCTGCAAGCCTTGTGTGGTTTTTCTTCTTTGTATGTTTCTTGAAATGCCGGCATTTAGGTTATATCATACTCTCTGTTCTCTTTATTTCACTCATTTCAAACCTCTTTTCCCATAAAAGCCCTTATGCTTATTACATGACTTGTTGTGTCATAAATGTTGATAAATTTAAAAACTTCTTCCCCTGTTCAGGTTGAAAATGATGCTGTAGTAGCACTGACATTGAGAAAAAAAGGTATTTATCGTACCTTTACAACTACCACCCTCCTTCTGATATACCTGTTGTCATTTCTTTCTGTAATTAATCCATTTGACACACTTCTAAAGATTGGGTATGTAAGACTCCTTTTAGGATGGAGAAGCCTATGGGGAGATAGAGGAACTTTCTTTTGTAGTCATGCTCAATTTTGTCAAATCTATGGAGAAGAGGGGATATAAGTCAACTAAGGATAGTCTTTAAACCAAGGTATTAAAACTCGGACCGGGGCTCGACTCGGCTAAGGCAGAGGGTCAAGGGTTAAAGGTTCAACCGAGGGTCAACCAGTGGTTCAACCGGACACATTAAAATAATTAAGAAATATATTAATTAATAACAAACCAACATTAATATTAATTTATAAGAGTATTCAAGAAAAATATAAATGTTTCAAAAATATAGTACATGAAAATGGAGAATGTTCATTAATAATTCCTGACAATCCTTCAATCAATACAATAGAAATCATTAAGAATATTAAGATTAAGTATAAGGTGATATTACAAGTTTCACAAATAATTTAACACAAATAATTATATATTTGTTTGGCCAAAATAAATAAATTAATTGTATATTTCAATATTAAATATACAATTTATTTATCTATTTTTGGCCAAACAAGTATATAATTATTTTATTTATTGTTTGGCCAAACAAATACACAACACTCTGATATAAGAGATGGCATTGTTTGGTTGCGGGGTGGGGTTGTGTAGCAGAAGTGTAGCAAAAAGGGAGGTCAAGATGTGGGTTTGCGCAAAAAGGGAAGGAATATCAAAGTCCCACATCGTGCAGGACAAGAAGAGGAAACGGAGATAGCATGTATAAAAGGAATCACCTATGCTTGTTTTGTTCTCAAGTGGGTCACGGGTCCGGCTCCCGGTTACTGGTTCAACCGGGTGGGTCAACCCCGGAATATGCTGGGTTGACTCCTTGCCGGTTGGAGTCCCTTCCGGACCAGTTTTATCTCCGGGTCCTGGTTTTCCTGGTTCAACCGGCCGGTCCGGTCCGGGTTTTAAAACATTGCTTTAAACAATATGCTAGAGGAAACTTGATAAGTATTGTCCTTTCTATTTTTACATCAAGCCCTGCTTCTGACTTCTGAATTAGGAAATTGCTTGCAAAACCTCTTTCTGATTCTAGCTTACTTAAGTTTCTGTTTTATCCTTAAATTATAATGATATCAAATTCATTGGTCTTTATAAATAGTTGCTATAAATTTAGAGCTCACATGCTTTGACGACTTAATGCTTTTGACAATGTGAGCCACAATTATGTTGCAATTTTTGGTAAAGCAAAAATTTTGTTACACACTTACACCAAGGGTGCCCCATAATGAAAAGAAAAAAAAGGGTCAACCCAGTTCTAGTCCTCACTTGGTGAGGGTGCTGGGGAAGGGAATATATTAGGAAATTGTTTGAGTATATGGCTTAGTTGCACTAGTGAGACATGATTCCTAGATGGAACTTTTACTCTCTTGTTGTTTGGGTGTTAGTTAATCTTTCATAATTTCAGCGATACTTAACAGGAATACAATCAGTTGATGATTTTCCCTAGATGACGCGATTATCTTTCTTTAGATAGTCATGTTCTTTTTTCTGTTTTAATTTGGGCTTTTGTTTAAATTCCAACACCCCCTCTCATTGGTAAAATCCCCATATGCGCTCATGCTTCGAAGATTTATTAATAAGTAAATACATAGGCATTATACAAAACCCTAAAATAAAAAATGAAAGTCTGAGAAGACTATATGATATTTGTTTTTTATCTTACCTTGTGTGGATGAACTTACTGAATGTTTTGTCCTTGTGTTGTAGATGACATTGAGTTTGAGGAGGTCAACATTGTACAGCCAAATGATTTTTACCCATCACGGGATTCAGATGCTGCAGCTAGGTAGAAGCCACAGTGCTGCAGCAAAAGGCAGGCTTACTGATACCTCAGACCCACATCACAATCTATGGCTGCTTTATATGAAGCCAACCATTAAACTAGATTTGTCGTTACTGTTTTAGGTGATAACTTCATATGATCCTAAAGTACTATGCAGTTGATGCAATCAAGGTGCCATTTCTATAGTTTCTTGGGTGCCTTGAAATACCATCTTTCACCCCTACCTTTCTGTCTGTGTAATTTTCCTCACCATTTCTTATTTGAGGCCTTACCCTGTGATATTGAAGCCAGTGTGTCGTTAGACGAATGTGTCAATGGTTTAAAGGAGTAGGAGTGTATAAATCTTGGTTCTACATTTAAATGTTGATCATGATATTAGGTTCTAAAAGATTAATCTAAGTGCAACTATTTTTTTTTCTGAAAAATAAGTACGAAAATATAAGTTAAGAATATTAAGTTATATAGTTAAAAATATGAGTGTCAATTGTAGTAAATTTGGGTGCAGTTAGAACATGACATAGGTTGGTTCATCAAACATGACTATTTTTTTTTATAAACACCAATAAGTTCCTCATATCAACGAAATTAAAACCCACAACCACTTCGATATGAATCAAACTTATTTATTAACTGGACCAACCTTTGTTGGTAACTTGATAATTTTTAATATAACCTGAAATGGATGGGTTTATTAAGGTAAATTAGTTTAAAAATGATAAATAATAGGGTCCGCAAATGCGCCTAATTAGATACAAACTATTGCTCAGGGTGAACAAAATATGATTATTTTTTTAATCCTAAATATAAGACATATTTACCTAATTAGATTATATTAATGATGTTAGTTAAGTTAGTTAAAATAATATGATATTTAAAATATACCTTAATGACCTACCTTTACTCACACCCCCTCTCTTATCTATCTGTCACTTCCTCCGGTTCTAAATATAAGACCTAATTGACTTTTTTAGAAAATCCTATAAAAAAGCAAAATAAGTTAATTATAAATTGATTTACCTAATTTTGTCCCTTAAACTAGTTTATTTCACCTATAAACTAATGGATAATCTAAAAATATATCAAATATGTCATAATTTAATAGTCTATTTCGCAACCTTAACCTCTAAAAAAAGTCAATTAGGTCTTATATTTAGGACCGGAGGTAGTATTAGAATTTGAAAGCATTGATAAGCAAAATTTAGAGGAAAGGTTTGAGAATTAGAAAGCGTACAAGTGGTTTGTACGAGTGTATGACATTTCCCCTTTAGGTGAGAGGTTGCGGGTTCAATCCCCTTTGTAACCTCAAGCCGTTAGAGTTTGGCCCTTTAAATAAAAAAAAAAAAAAGCGTGGCGAGTGAGTCCGAGTGAGATATGGTGACTCGTTATTACTCATGCTCATTTCATAACAGAGAGAGAAGTATGCCTCTTCTCCTTATCCTACTTGTTACATAATTTCTCAGCCCCTCTCAAAATCTCACTCACCACCCATAGCCATAGCCATGCACATTCTTCCTTCTTCTTCTTCTTCTTCTTTCTCCTCCAAGCTTTCTTCTTTCTTTCATTTTCAGCCTCCCACTAAGTTCCCTCACCAAACTCTGCGCATTCTGTGTGCTAAGAGGAGTGGCAAGCAGAGGTACCCATCAGAGAAGAAGAAGCTCAAGTCCAAGCACAGACAAACCCTCAAGGACTTCAATGATAAGGACAAGTTTGAAGGCACTTGGAGGCTCTACAAGCTTGCTGTTCCCTTTGATAAAGATCCTGGCAAGGATTTTCTCCATGTTTCTGATGGCCTTCTTGAACAGATTGCCAAAGTTCTTGAGTTCCCTGTAACTTTTTTTTAGCTCTTTCATTCTTTTTCTCAAGTTGGGTCAATCTCAAATGTCAACTACTTTCCTGAATATAACAAAAGTTTACTTTTTTTTTTTTTGAGAGTTTAAGGAAGTCATATGAGCCTCTTAATCATAAAATGTAGTATTTCTGTTTTATATTATTAGCTTATATGCCAAATAAACTGATATTTAGAGAAAATATTTAGGCAAATCAATTTTTAAATAGCTTATTCAGTATTCTTAGTATCTTCAAACAAAGTCAATTTATAAGAAAAGGAGTTCTTAATACTTCGTCAATTCCTGAATATAAGAACTAATTGACTTTTTTGGAGAATCTTACGAAAATAAAATGAACTACCTAATAATAACATATATTATACTCACATCATTTTATCATATGTTAGCTTATGAGTTAAATAAACTAGTTTAGAGGAAAAAAATTAGAAAAGTCAACTATTAGGATTCTCCAAAAAAGTCAACTAGTTCTTATATTTAGTTTTCTTAAGTTTCTCCAAAAAAAAGTGAACTAGCTCTTATATTTAGAAATGAGGTGAGTAGCTCTATCTGTATGTTTTGGGTCAACAATTTGCGTAAAGGTATCTTCTTGGTCAATTCCTTCTCCTGTATTTTGGAGTGTTTGCTTTGCCTTTGTTATAGTTGTTATATTTTACACCTTGTGACGTGGAAACATTATGGTAACATTCAATTCTCAATTCTTGTGCTAGGTTGCTTCATTATTACCACGTGAGGCTTTCTCAGTTGTGAGGAAATCATTTGATGCTAGGAAGGTGTGTTCAATGCTGCACTGGGACATTTGTTTATTGAATTGTTTATCTTGCTGAATTATTCATCAAATGAGAATTTGGAGCAAGATATTAATATATGTATAGGCCAAATGCAAAATAATAAACATGGATGCGAAACTGACTAAGTGAAAGCCTGCATGTGTACTTAAATGGACTGAATTCTGCACCTGATGTTTGACTTCTCTTATCTTGAAATCATTGTCTCGACTGTTTACCTGTTGTAATAGGTTATAATCTAACGTGTATTAATTTTGTTCTTTTGATTTCTGCCAGAAATTAAAGGAGCCCAAATTTGTTCATACTGTGGACATGGATGTAAAAAAGCTCCTTGATCTAGAGCCTAGAACTTGGGACTTCATTTCTCGGCTGGAGCCTAAAGTTGGCCTTGTAGAGCATGTGCATGATGGAAGACCTTTTGGTGATTTGATGAGTATAATACATGATTACAAATATAGTAATGAAGGTGTAGTGAAAGATGTAGATAGTAATAGCACTTCCTCAGGAGGTTTATACCAAATTGGAGGAAATAGGAAATCAAAAGTTGCAGTGGTGGGTGGTGGGCCTTCAGGTCTATTTGCTACTCTTGTTCTTGCTGAGCTTGGTGCGGATGTAACACTGATTGAAAGAGGCCAGGCTGTTGAAAAAAGGGGGCGTGATATCGGTGCTCTTGTAGTTCGTCGAATTTTACAAACAGAAAGCAACTTCTGTTTTGGAGAGGTTGTGCCTGGGATCTTGCTGTGCTTCTTCAAAATATTTTTTGTTGTCATGGTATTTAGTACATGTTTTATTCAAAATCTTATTCGCTTGAGTTCTGGATGACAAATTTTTAAAAGCTACTAATGAAGTTATCCAATTTATTTGTTTTACTTTCAATTGTTGAAAGATTGATATATTGTTAGATGTAGAAATTAATCAAAAGCTAGTATATTAGAGTAATGTGTTGTCACATTTGTGTTTATTGTGATAGTGTGAATTTTCTCCTTATTTGTCCAAGAGTTAATTGATTCTACAAAACCTAGTGTATGACCCATTAAGTGGCTGTGAATACACCAATGGACACACCTATCAACTGCTAAAATGCAAATCACAAGAATTAGTTCTTGGTCTCAATTGTGATTTTGTTCTCTTCTTTTTTGTTATTTAACTGACATCTCATATTATTTTGATATTTTATTCTCTTTACCAAGGACTTATTTGTGGCAGGGTGGTGCAGGTACCTGGAGTGATGGGAAGCTGGTAACTAGAATTGGACGAAATAGTGGCAGTGTTCTTGCGGTTAGTGTAAACCATAATTTATGAATTAGATATGGTATTTCATTTATATGCCTCTATCTAGCCCTTTTTGTCTTAGAGGTCTTTTGATAAATGATACTGAATGGCTTTCTGAAACCTAAATATTGATAGTAAGTGTTGGTATTAACTCTAGTAATAAAACATACTGTTGTTTATTTTGATTAAACCACCTTTCGAACTTAGAACTCTTCCAGCATTTTCAATAGTTTCTCATGGGTGTAAAAATATGACATTGTACCTTTTTTTTTTTTGGTTAATCACCGCCCGGTTTAATCCGGACTCGAGGGGTAGGAGTGTTGCCCACATAGGCAAGGTTGTCCCCTCTTCCAATGAGAGCGCTTCCCGGGAATCGAATATGACTGAAATCGAGTTGTTCCCAACCAAAAACATTGCACAGCATTCAACTTTTGGTCTAGGGTTTGTCTTTTGTATTCCACCAATTTGTATGACTTATTTCAATGGCTCAGTTAATGTCTTCTTTCAGGCTATGAGAACTCTAGTGCAGTTTGGAGCTCCACAAAACATATTAGTTGATGGAAAGCCTCACTTAGGAACAGATAGATTAGTTCCATTGCTTCGCAATTTTCGGCAACATCTACAAGAATTGGGTGTTAGTTTCGTTCCTAGCCTCTTTATCTTGAAAAATACATTCATATGAAATTGCTCTTTTGTTTGCAAGAACCAGGACCAAGTGACAATGTTTTGGTGCTTAGGTCTCCATCAAGTTTGGGACAAGAGTAGATGATATAATCATTGAAAATGGACGCGTTCTTGGGTTTATGGTATCTGACTCAGCTGATAGATTACAAGCAAACTGCCAGAAGATGGGATATGATGCAGTTATTTTGGCGGTTGGCCATTCTGCTCGTGATACATATCAAATGCTTCTTTCTCACAATGTGGTTTTGGAACCAAAAGATTTTGCTGTGAGTTTCTATAAATGAGTTTACTTTGACTGATTCTCTCAAATTGATCAAACAGGATTTTAAAAAATTTGTCAGCATTTTCGTTTTGTTGTTTTTGGAAATTGTGCACTAACACCCATATGTTGGCCCATCCAAACTTATTCCCTTAATTTTTCAATTATTATCAGGTAGGGCTGCGGATTGAGCATCCTCAAGAACTAATAAACAGCATACAGGTTAGTGCATATTCAATTTTCGTCCAACACACATTGCAATGGCTGAATTTGCAACTTTACTTTGACATGATCTAGTAAATTCTGTAATTAATGTCCACTTTATGATATGATTTTTAGTGGAATACCTCACAATTAGGGACTAGAACTGGGTTGACCTTTTAGTTCTAATAATTTTCACGCCTCCTCCTGATTTGAACAAGATCCTATTTAAGTTTGCCAATTCTGGTCCTGCCAACTGTTCAAGTTTAACACATCAATTTATTCCTTTTTGGTGATTGGGGGGGAGGGGATTATGCTCAACGACATGATGAATCCTGAACCTAGCTATGCAGCGGTAGACAGATTTTAGTTTATCATTAAATATTTTTCTTGTCGTAATATTTTTTTATTTCTTTTTGATTGTGACTTAAAAACTTTATTTGCATGCATGTTCAGTATTCTGAATTGGCCTCTGAGGTTTGTAGTGGACGAGGTAGAGTACCAGTGGCAGATTACAAAGTTGCCAACTACTTTCAGGAAGAGGATGGCCGTGATTTGTCTGATTCTGGGGTGGCTAATCGTAGTTGTTACTCTTTCTGCATGTGTCCAGGTGGGCAGGTATATTTCTTCATTTAACTTCCAAATCATGTAACATGAATTGGATTATTTCATCAACAGCCACATTGGAGTACATGAAGCTTATTTCAATGTCCAGTCATTGTCAGTCAGAATAGACAAATTAAATACTTTACGTGCATCACTATGTTACTGTTAGAATCTCTCTGATATGATATGTTAGAATCTCTTTGATATGATATGCATAATCTCTTTGATATGCATTTATGTATTTTCTATTTTTATTTCCTCTTCTCTTCCTATATAATGTAGTCTCACTACCACTCTATTATCAATAAAATAAGAGAAATCATTTCTTCTTCCAAATCTCTTCTCTCCTTTTAACATGGTATCAGAGCCTCGTTCGAATCTGAGGAGAATGGTTCGTTCCCGCTGAGATCGCAGAGAGAGAGAGAGAGACAAAATAATTCGGCCGGTGTAGATCTGGAGCAATCCATGGCGCGTCGCACGACACCGCCACCACCGCTGAGTTCGCGAGGCCGAGTTCGGCCAAAACCTCCGTCCTGGCGTCATTCTGAGCGGCGCGTGGCCTTCACGCGCCGTCACAGCAACGACGCGTGGCCCCCACGCGCCACCACACCTCCGGCGCGTGAAATCCACGCGCCGCCGTCCACGGCCGCCGGAGCTCTGAAAATTCCAGAAACGCGTTTTCAGCCTGTTTTTCCACCACTGTCAGCCGCATTAGCTCCTTCAAAATTTGACAAATCAGATTCTCATCCTATAGCTCTAATGGGTAGCTCCTCAAAAGGTTCAGTGAAGCCTGAAGAAGCACCAGAACTTATGTCAGAGCCTCAGGTGATGATTATCGATTACAAATCAAATGTAAACCTTGTTCAGTCAGGTAATTCCATAATAGCCCTTAATACTACTATGACTGCTGATGATACATGGATCGTTGACTCAGGAGCTACAGATCATATGAGTGGAAACAGAGGTTTATTCAAAACTCTTAGATTATGTCCGGTAAATCTTAGAGTTAAAGTTGCAAATGGAGTTGTTACAAAAGTTGCAGGAATTGGTTCTGTTTTGTTGACAGAACACTTAGAAGTTCACAATGTTCTCTTTGTTCCTGCGCTTACTTGTAATCTAATATCTGTGAGTAAATTAATTAAAGGCAAGAGATGTAGAGTGATCTTTGATGAAAGTGGGTGTACTTTTCAGGATTTAAATTCGAGGAGGACGATTGGCAATTCTAAGGAATGGGATGGACTCTATTATCTTGAAGGCTCTAACCGAAGGAAACGAGAAGCAAATAAGGCACTTGTTAGCTCGCATTCCAATAATGAAGATGTTCTTTTGTGGCACCAAAGGTTAGGTCATCCAAGTTTTGATTATATGAAGCATTTGTTTCCAAGTCTATTCAATAAAAATTCAGTACTATTTTCTTGTGAAACTTGCCAACTCGCAAAGCAAAAACGATCCACCTATCCTCAACTATCCTATAAGCCGACCACACCCTTCACAATAATCCATAGTGACATTTGGGGGCCTGCTAAAACCAAAACCCAAGCCAATGCCAGATGGTTCATAACCTTTATTGATGATCACACTAGAACTACATGGGTTTACCTAATGAAAGAAAAATCTGAAGTGAACCAAATATTCCAAAGTTTCTACTCTTATGTAAAAACCCAATTCCACACCTCTATCCAAATTTTAAGGAGTGATAATGCTAAGGAATACTTAAGTAGTTCTATGAAAGAGTTTCTAACCAAGCAAGGTATTCACCACCAAACCTCTTGTGTGTACACCCCTCAGCAGAATGGAGTGGCTGAAAGGAAGAATAGACACCTCCTAGAAGTAACTAGAGCCATTATGATAGAAAGAAATGTCCCTAAAATATTCTGGGGAGATGCTATTCTTACCGCTGCCTACCTTATCAATCGTATGCCATCCAAAGTTCTCAACTTCTCCACTCCTATACAGAAACTCCTTGAAAGCTACCCCAACTCTCCACTCATTCATACCTTACCTCCAAAAACTTTTGGGTGTGTCGTGTTTGTTCACAAACAGGCTGAGGGCAAACTTGATCCTAGAGCAGAAAAATGTATATTTGTTGGGTATTCTCCAAGTCAAAAAGGTTATAAATGCTACAGTCCAATCACCCGAAAAACCATTGTCTCAAAGGATGTAGTGTTTTACGAGAGTGAGGCATACTATCCCAAATTACCCATTCAGGGGGAGAGTGATGGTACAGAATGGCTAATTGTGAATCCCACACCTAAGTCAAGCCTTGAACAAGAGATCTTAGTTTACCCTGAAATGACATCCAACCCAGTAGACTCTGAAAGAGCCATAACCATCCCAGAAATAGAAATCACCCAGGACAACCTTAGTGAACACAATTCTCAACCCAGAGTGGAAAACAATGCTGAAATCAATACTGAGATGGTCTCTGAAGATCAACATGATGAGGAATTACAATCAGGCAATGAAGCAACTGATAGTAGAGTTCCTTCCGCTCCGAGGAATGACCATGAATCTGACTCGAGAATAGATCCTGAAGAGATGGGCTGGCCTATTGCTCTGCGAAAGGGGGTAAGATCTTGTACTCAACATCCTATTCAAAAATTTGTTTCTTATGGTAACCTGTCTGCAAAGATGCAGAGCTTTGTAATTAACACTGCTCAGGTGAAAATCCCACACACTTTCCAACAAGCTATGACTGATCCTAATTGGAAGTTAGTTACAGAAGAGAAGTTGAGGGCTCTCAAAGAGAATAAAACATGAGAGATTACAAATCTTCCGAGAGGGAAGAAGGCAGTTGGATGCAGGTGGATATTTACTCCAAAATTTAATCCTGATGGGAGCATCGACAAGTATAAGGCCAGATTAGTTGCAAAGGGGTACACTCAGACATACGGCATTGATTACGAGGAGACGTTTGCTCCAGTTGCCAAGTTTAGTACCATCAACATACTTCTTTCTATTGCAGCCAACCTAGATTGGTCATTACATCAATTAGACATTAAAAATGCCTTTTTAAATGGTGACTTAGAGGAAGAAGTGTACATGGAAGTTCCAGAGGGTGTCAAAGCTCCTAATAACACTGTGTGCAGGTTGAAGAAGTCTTTGTATGGATTGAAACAGTCTCCAAGAGCCTGGTTTGACAGATTCTCTAGAGTGCTGAAGAAGATGACCTTTGTTCAGGGGCAAGCAGATCACACCTTGTTCACTAAACATAATGGTGAAAAAGTGACAATTTTAATTGTTTATGTTGATGACATTGTTATTACAGGAAACGATGAAAGCTCCATAGCTCAGCTGAAACAAGCTCTAGCAAGTGAATTTCAAGTGAAGGATCTTGGTCAGATGAGATACTTCCTTGGCATGGAGATAACCAGAAGCAGGAAAGGCATTAATGTGTCCCAGCGCAAGTACACACTAGACTTGCTACATGAGACCGGGATGCTAGGCGCAAAACCAGAGGAGACACCTATGGATGACCAATGCAAACTAGAAATAAAGGAAAAAGGAGTTCCTGCTAACACTGAGAGATATCGGAGACTTGTTGGGAAATTGATATACTTGACTCATACACGTCCGGATATCATTTTGCTGTGGGAATGGTAAGTCAATTCATGCACCAACCACAAAAGGAGCATATGGTTGCAGTTATGAGAATACTTGGGTACTTGAAGGGAAATCCAGGTAGAGGAATATTCTTTAAGAAAGGAACAACTAGGAACTTGGAGATTTATACTGATGCAAGTCTTGCAAGAGACCTAGAAACTGGAAGATCTATCACAGGTTATTGCTCATATCTCTGGGGAAACTTAGTTACTTGGAGAAGTAAGAAGCAAACCATTGTATCACGAAGTAGTTGTGAAGCTGAGTTAAGAGCTGCATGTCTTGGTGTATGCGAAGGAATCTGGATCATCAGATTACTACATGAATTGAGAATTCCTTTTGATGGCCCACTGCAAATATGGTGTGATAACAAGTCCAGCATTGAAATGACCAGGAATCCTGTTTATCATGATCGAACTAAACATGTCGAAATTGATAGACATTACATTAAGGAGAAAGTAGAGGCGGGGATCATGGCATTGACATATGTCCGTTCTTCTGAGCAGATTGGTGATATGATGACTAAACCACTTGACCGACCTACATTTGAGAGATTCCGAAGCAAGCTGGGAATGCTTGACATATATTCTCCAGCTTGAGGGGGAGTGTTAAAATCTCTCTGATATGATATGTTAGAATTATGTTAGAATCTCTTTGATATGATATGCATAATCTCTTTGATATGCATTTATGTATTTTCTATTTTTATTTCCTCTTTTCTTCCTATATAATGTAGTCTCACTACCACTCTATTATCAATAAAATAAGAGAAATCATTTCTTCTTCCAAATCTCTTCTCTCCTTTTAACAGTTACACATAATGTAATGATTTGATATGGAAAATTCCATATTCATAGAGTTAGAGTTTGCATTTAATTGGCTTAAAACGATCAGTAGCTCAAAACTATGAATGATCATGTTGATTTACACTAGACCTAATGTGTTGAATGTAGTTGACTAGAAGTTTGCCATGGAATCTTTGAAATTTCGTAGGTGGTCCTTACCAGTACAAATCCATCTGAACTATGCATCAATGGCATGTCATTCTCTCGGCGAGCATCTAGGTGGGCCAATGCTGCACTTGTGGTGACAGTCACAACAAAGGATTTTGAAGTTTTAAATCATTATGGACCTCTTGCAGGCGTTGAATTTCAGGTAGGTCTCATAAAACTAATGCTTGGTATTCTTGTGCTCTTAAAATGTTTAAAAAGAAACATTTTTTTTATATATATATATATAACAAAATTCTCTCTTTTTTTATTGACCTAGTGGAGCAAAATAATTTATGGGACTTTCTTGTTCATGTTGCCATTATAAACCTAATATTGATTCCCAAAAGGATGTTTTAATTCCCTAGTTATCAAATTATACATGTAGTTTAAAAATCTTTGACCCCTTTCTGTTTTAATATTAGTGATATACAAAATGATTTGTCCTTACTTGCCAGCCATATAGCACGATCCTTAATTTAATCTTTCAGAATCAATGCTGTATCTAATTCTTCTATTGTTTAGAAAGAGTTTGAGAGAAGAGCTGCTGTAATGGGAGGGGGAAACTTTACAGTGCCTGTCCAGACAGTGACTGACTTTATGGAAAGGAAGCTATCTGGTAAATGTTTTTAAATTTTATTCTTTATTCATTACCTTCAGATCTCAGTTCAACTTAACTATCTTTTTTGTGCCAGGGACATCGGTCCCTTCATCAAGTTACCGTTTGGGTGTGAAGGCGGCAAACCTTCATCAGTTATTTCCTGTTCACATAACAGAGGCTTTGCAGCATTCAATCGTAGCATTTGACAAGGAGGTTGGCAATACATGTACCCTTGTGCTCTAGTATTTTTCTGGCCTCTTGAAAACTTGTCTATTCTAATTATTAAGCACAACTTTTTTCTCTGAACTTCCTTTTCAGTTGCCAGGATTTATCTCTAAAGAGGCACTGCTTCATGGTGTAGAGGTGATGTGTTGCCCTTACTTTTCATAACTTTTTAAAGTCTTGGTGCTATGTTACCTGTATCCATAATATTAAATTAATCTAAGTGGACAAATTTTGTTTAAACTCTGCCTATATTTATAGTTAGTCTCAAGCCCAGGTAAAGGAGGGGTTTTGTGTTAGACTCTGACAGCCAATGTAAAACCCTGTCGAATCTCATGAACATGGATTAACGGCAATGGCATCGTACAATCTATATAGCTGACCCCACCTAGTAGGATAGCTTTGTCGTTAGACAAATTCTGTTCAAAATTATCCTATAACTCACTCACATGCATGCATGCGCATTATGAACATTTCTGTAAGCCATATCATCATTCCAAGTCTCATTATTATCATCTTGATGTTTTCACTCCAGACTAGGACCAGTTCTCCTATCCAAATTCCACGCAACGCTGACACTTTCGAAAGCACCTCTCTGAAAGGTCTTTACCCAGTCGGTGAAGGAGCAGGTTATGCTGGTGGGATCATTAGTGCAGCAGTGGATGGAATGCATGCCGGATTCGCTGTTGCGAAAAACCTCAACCTATTTCATGGTGACATTGATTCTATTCTGGGCAAAAATCAGAATGTCGGATTCGTCAAATACTAGGCATTGTCTGGTATGCCTTCTCAGTTTTTACCCGTTAGTATCGCCCAAGTGTACGAATTTACAGGTGATCTGCTACAAATTGCTGTGCATAGTGGAACTGGATCCATTTTCCCAGTCTCATCACATTGTATTTGAGGTAGTGAAATGATCCTCGGGCAAAAATTGTGTTCTTTTTTCAAGTGATTGTTATCAATTCTTCAGTGCATTTTTTACTTTCCATCTTATAATTGACACTGTAATCAATGCACCTATTACTACCACATATCAGGTGTACTTCAGAAAGTCCTATAGAAGTATCTGTTCCTTTTTTAGATAGTAAAATATTTACTTTTGAGAAAACCATGGATTGTATTTTGAAAGCTTATTTTTCCCTCTTGTGCTTGTGCAGGTATACAAAAGTGTCGTCATTAAGTTTTGGACAATTTTTGATCGAGACATGATAAACTGAGATAGTCATAGCCTAGGGAAGTTGAAGCATAAACTGACTAGTTTTCTTTCCCCCTGATGATCTTGGCATAAACTAACTAGCATACATATAGGCTTCCTAGCTGCTTGGAAGTTGAAGGATATCACAACAGTCTCAGATTCTGAACATTTGACTGGGTAGCTGTAACTTTATGAGACCATGAATTTGAATCATTTTAAATCAAGTCATTTGTCCCATGATTTATGTTTTTAGATGGACTGAATTGTATAATTTATGTATATTTTATAAATGGGACCCTTGCTAATAAGTCTGATTAATAAGTTTGTGATTGATTAATTAGTGAGAGAAGTTGTATAATGTTGAAACTAACTTAGTGAACATTGGACCAGTTGATGTATTGGAACCCATGAACATTGTCACCATAAAATCAGAGTATGTCGCCGAAAGTTATATATTCCTCTAATCATGAAGAATAATAATTTATTACTTAGGCATATTATAATACACACACTCCATATTGTAAGGGCATGGCATAATGGTCCTGTCTATTGTTATCTTTATGAGTGCATGTGCTTAGAAATGTATTCTTTAAGCTTACTGGACCCTTTTTTTTCTTCCATATTCGTTGGTTCTTGTGGAGTTGAGTGTAACAACACTAGTAATTATACTGTAAAGATGCTTAAAAATGATAGTTTTTTTTATAAATATAATACGAAAAATCAGTATTTGCTTTCTTTTAAAGATGATTTGATATAAAATAAAAAATAATCATTATAGTGTTGCAGTACTTTTTCTGTATTTATTGTATCTATCAAGATAGGTATCAAGTCATGTGGCAAAGTTTAAATCCAAATGATACCTTTATCATATGAATGTTTAGTACTGATAGGCCCATTCAATGCCCATATAATATAATAGTTAATATAAAAAAAATTCTCAAAATAAAAGAACATTATATAATTGCTTTTTTGCCCTTTTGTTAATTGCAACCGACATAGTATCCAATGAAATTTCGATATTAAAAGAAAAACAACAAAATCGGTGGCAACGTGCATTTTTCTAATTTGGAAAGGACAAAGTAATACAATGATATAATCATGATTATTAATTCTATTACAGTTTCAAGAGGGAAACTAAATAGTCACATGGTCTTGCTATGGGCTAACCATGATAGGTGTCTCAAAAGCATTCCACAAAGGATCAACACGTTCTTTCTTTTGTCAACAAGGTTAGATGAGTTTCATTAAATTAAATTTAAAAACAAATTTGCCAAATTCTTGTTGGCTTAGTGGCGACTGGCATCACTTTCATCCCCTGTGGGGACCTGATTACCCCTCAAAAATAAGAAGAAGAAGCAGAAGAGCCAATACCATAGATCTAAATTAATTGAGTAGCTCATATGCCAACACATTAGTACTATTATTCTATTCATTCCTTAATGTAAGATGTATTTGACTTTTTAGAGATACTAATGAAGTTAAATAAGTTACCTAATCATAATCTGAGAATCATTAGATTATATGTTAAATTTTAAGTCCAAATAATTAGTTTGGAGAAATTTCTTAAAAAATTATAAAAATAATCAAATCTTAAATTGAAGAGCGAAAAAATAATAGAGATAAAAAACCTTTTATTAAAAATGAACTAAATCTAAACTATTGAACAAAACTATTCAACTATTCAGGATATGATTTAAGGTTATTTGGTAGTATCAAATATTCAGTTCTTGGAGCTACGTCAATTCAATGGGAGGTTTTATGAGAGGTATGGACTGATTCAGATGATCAAAGAATGACAAAATGTTGCAACTAAGGATTCATAATTTTTTTTTCTTATACAAAAAAAATTTAGGTGACTTGGGTTCTAGGGGCTCTCCAGGGTAGGGCAGACCTCCCGACTCAAAGAGCTTATAAAGGTACTACGATAACCAATCAACAAGGTCCTCACATCGGCAGAATTTGAACCGATAATCTTATGATTACGAGTCAACCTCTTTATCAATTAGACCAACTTTTATTTGCATATTTATAACTTTCTACACATCTATTCATAATATGAGTATTTATCTAAAGCCAAATCTTGATAAAGATCCAGCCCATCAGAAGAGCGATTAAGTTTTTGTTGCTCTTTTGTGGTCTTTACGAGCTCAATCTAATCAGTTTAAACCATGAAGATTAATGAAACAGCTAATTAACTTTTGATTATTAGGCACATCAAGTACAAATAAAAGATGAATTTGAATCTTATGGAAAAGACACTTCAGTTCAAAAAAATCATATGGAGAAGACATAAGATCATTTCACCTGAACTTTAAATCTTATTTACCATATCTGGTGATGTCTAATGGGGTCGTTATTGTTTTTGTCTTTTTTTGTTTTTCCCTCTGGCCATTTTTTGGCATCCTGCACATTTTTTGGCATGATTAGGTGATAAATTTCTTGTAGTGTTAATATGCAATACTTGACAGGAAGACCCATGTGTCAAATGTATTTTTATTTTTTCAAATGTGTAAACTTCAAGGTCTTTAACTTCATCATATATGGGTTATATACTTGTTATTTTCACTATATACATAGTCATAGAGTATAAATCTAAATTGAGTTTTAAACTTTAAACAAATATTCTATGATAAAATAATGGGAAAATTAAATTTGGATGATTGGAACAGAATGATTAAAGTCAAGTCAAAGGTTCATCATAAAAAAAAGAAGTTACGTCAAAGGACAAGAAAGAAAAATGTCAAAACGTCGAAGTAAACATCTCAATGAAAGCCAATGATGGTAGAAATTAGGATTTTCTTGATTCATTAAATTAAAACATCTTTACAAACTTGCTTTTATCATCCTTTGATTATGACCTACCTTTCTCTGTCATCCCAGGTTGTCACCTCCACCTTGTCTTTTTCATTGTTATACCCTACCATGTTTTGACTCTTCAGTCGCATTATTTTAACCATTTCTCTTACATGAAAATGCATCATCAACATACAACACCACGCAATTTTAAAAGGAATAACTACAAATATCATAAATATATTCTTATTTAGTAGTTCAAACTTTAATCTATATCAAGTGGTGGAATCTAGAGCGTTTGCATGTACCATTAAAAAGATAATAAACGTCCGTTAACCAAGTTGGGTGGGACCTACCATCTGTGACAAGTGCCCCAGTGTGTATATATTAAACTATATATCCAACCAGCTTTTGTATGTTAAACATCAAAGTGAGTTTTATATCACCACTTGAGATAGTATGATCTATAATGGACACTTTTTCAGTCTTTTTTTTTTAAAAATTGTTTGGGGCCATAGAATCTAGGGAAAATTAATTAGAGGTCCCCCACAAGGGAGTTAATACTGGAAAAGTCCCAAAAGTTGAAAATATTAATGTAGGGTCCCAAGGGACCTCACATTAATATATTTGAAATGTGAAAAGACAGTTTTGCCCCTAGCCTTAAAAAAAATTTACCCTCCTCCCTCACCCACCCCCTCCCCCTCCTCCTCCCTCACCCACCCCCTCTCCCCTCCAGCCCGCCCCCACCCCCACCCTCCAGGCCGCCCCCCCACCCCCACTCCAGTCCCCCCCACCCCCTTCCCTCCCCTGCCCCCCCACCCCCAGCCTCCCCCTCCCCCTGCCCCCCCTCCCCTTCGGCCCCCACCCCTACCCCCAGCCCCCTCCCCGTTCGGCCCCCACCCCTACCCCCAGCCCCCTTCGGCCCCCCACCCCCACCCCCTCTCCCCTCCCCCTTCGGCCCCCCACCCCCACCCCCTCTCCCCTCCCCCTTCGGCCCCCCACCCCCACCCCCTCTCCCCTCCCCCTTCGGCCCCCCACCCCCACCCCCTCTCCCCTCCCCCTTCGGCCCCCCACCCCCACCCCCAGCCCCCTCCCCCCTCGGCCCCCCACCCCCTCCTCGCACCCCCCACCCCCACCCCTCCTCCCTCCTCGTGGGGGTGGGGGTGCGAGGAGGGGGTGGGGGGCCGAGGGGGGAGGGGGCTGGGGGTGGGGGTGGGGGGCCGAAGGGGGAGGGGAGAGGGGGTGGGGGTGGGGGGCCGAAGGGGGAGGGGAGAGGGGGTGGGGTGGGGGGCCGAAGGGGGAGGGGAGAGGGGGTGGGGGGCCGAAGGGGGAGGGGAGAGGGGGTGGGGGTGGGGGGCCGAAGGGGGCTGGGGGTAGGGGTGGGGGCCGAAGGGGGAGGGGGCTGGGGGTAGGGGTGGGGGCCGAAGGGGAGGGGGCAGGGGGAGGGGGAGGCTGGGGGTGGGGGGGCAGGGGAGGGAAGGGGGTGGGGGGGACTGGAGTGGGGGTGGGGGCGGGCTGGAGGGGAGAGGGGGTGGGTGAGGGAGGAGGAGGGGGAGGGGGTGGGTGAGGGAGGAGGGTAAATTTTTTTTAAGGCTAGGGGCAAAACTGTCTTTTCACATTTCAAATATATTAATGTGAGGTCCCTTGGGACCCTACATTAATATTTTCAACTTTTGGGACTTTTCCAGTATTAACTCCCTTGTGAGGGATCTCTAATTAAATTTCCCTAGAATCTAGGCGTGAAAGAGCAGATACGCGCTTTGGCGCGGGAAACAACTGCCCCTACTTTCCCTTTTTCCCAACTGAAAACTGTACATTACTTCTTTTTTTACCTTTCAAAATTAATCATGCATTTATTTTTGGCAAATGATTCAATTTCTGATGGTCTGCCTCCACGAGAAATGACAAGATATATTGTTTTAAATTTGGGATAGGCTAAAGTATTCTTTTGGTCCCTTATGTTTGCATCAAGTTTCAATTTAATCCTTTATGTTTGGAAAGTACACTTTTAGTCCTTTTTTGTTAACACCATTAGTTTAATTTAATGGAAAATGTTAACTTAACAATTTTAACTGGATATTAAATACTGAAAAAATGTTCAGATTAAAATATTTGAGTTTAAATATTCTTATATTTTCAAAATTTATCATTTTTGTTCCAATTTCATTATAAAATAATCATTTAAAATTGATAAATTAGCATTTTCTGTTAAGTTAAACTAACGGTGTTAAAATAAAAGAACTATAAGTGTACTTTCCAAACATAAATGACTAAATTGAAACTTGATGCAAAAATAAGGGACCAAAGAATACTTTAGCCTTTGAGATAAATAAACTTGGTGTGCGAATTCGAAATCATTCCAATAACAATATTTATTATTTGAGTAATAAAAAGCATTGAACACATCAGACAATAGAACTTAACAATTTCACTCATAATGGTAAAGGATGTTAACTTACTAACAACTTCAGTCTCAAATCGAGAACAATCATTCTCATATTATTTCTTATATATTTCGTTTGCTCCAGAAGTTTAGTCAAATGAGTTGGGAGTGTCTAGGAGTTTTTGAAGGGCCAATAATGTTCTAGAAGTTTAAAAAGGAGGCAATTCTGCACCTCCATTAACAATTTGTTGACCAAATTATGGTGACGTGGTATGCCTATGTGGCACATCTACATCACCATTCTTTTTCCCTATCAGTCTTTCCATGAAAAAATAATAATAAACTCCCCTTGCTTACTAGTTTGAGTCAACCATCTCATTTTCCATCCCCAAACCTCTCCCCTCATCCTTAGCCATACCATATCTAACGTGGAAAAAGAAGGGTGAGGTGAATGCCATATAGGCATGTCACCTCACCATAATTTGGTTAAAATTTCTTGACCGTTAGATTTGTTAACGGAGGGTAACATTACCCCTCAAAAACTTTGATACACCATAACTCCTTTACAAAACTTTGAGGTCAAAAATGCTCTATAACCCATTGAAATTTGATGGACTATTTATCTATATGTTTTTTTACTCTTATCAATAACAGTTTCCTTACATTCCATAAGCAACTAGCAATGTAGTATTTTCTTCTTGGATTAACTTTCTGTTCGTTCTTAGACTAAGAAGATAGATGGATCAACGATTAAGTTTCCAAATTAGCTCTCATCTGATGGGAGATGGTTCTACATATGAATAGTATTTTCTCTTTGCTACTAATTCACTCTGCTAATTTGTAGAAATAACTTAATTTGTTTCTTTTTTTGTTTTTAGAAATTTCTATATATCTCCATTTAGCTTATTAGATTATTGAGCTTGAATTTTTCCTCAGAATAGAATCCAATGTAGCTGGCTTTGGAGTTTAGTAGCAGAGAGATTTACGTGAGTAGTACTGATGAGTAGTAGTGAAACGCTCAACGTGTCTTCTGTATAAGAGACCAGACAAATGTAATCAGATCCTCTGCTTGCATTGTTTCTTTCCCTCTCAGTTTTTCACACAAATTTGTTTATTGCCTTCATCCATGATAGTCTCGTTTCTATTCAACGTCAGTAAAATTAACATTGGTTTTCAAAATAAAACTGCCATCACCACCATCACTATTTTACCATGTGGTTAGATTTGAGCAATTTTGGCCCAATTCCAAGTATTCAGAGTATTAATAATTTAAGTATCCTATTATATATGCAACTGATTAGTCTGGTTCGTGAGAATGTAGACTCATATCTTATGAGATTCACTAATAATTATGTCTACATGCACAATAATATTTTAACATGATATGATATATTAATTAGGTCAAAATATAACACATTTTTTTTGTTAATCACCGCCGTGGCGCCAGTTGGCAACCGACTAATCTGGACTCGAGGTCGAGGGGTAGGAGTGTTGCCCACATATGTAAGGTTGTCTCTTCTCCCAATGAGAACGCTTCCTTGGGATTCGGACACGTTTTCATCTTTACAGGGGTTGTAGCCCACTTACCAATTCAACCAATTACTCATTGATGATATTATAACACATATCTTAAGAGTATTCAAAGTAGTTTTTTTAACTCACCGGTATCCTAAGCAACTTATTAGTCTTATTTGAGAGAATGTCGGCTCATATCTTAGGAGATTCACGGATAATTAATCTTTTTACACACACAATACTTTAACGTGATATCACATACTCCCTCTGGTCCTAAATATAAGACCTAATTGACTTTTTTGAAAAATCCTAAAAAAAAGCAAAATAAGTTAATTATAAATTGATTTACCTAATTTTTTCCCTTAAACTAGTTTATTTTACTTATAAACTAATGGATAGTCTAAAAATATATCAAATATGTCATGATTTAATAGACTATTTTGCAACCTTAACCTCTCCAAAAAAAAGTTATCTAGGTCCTAAATATAAGACCTAATTGACTTTTTTTGGAGAGGTTAAGGTTGCGAAATAGGCTATTAAATCATGACATATTTGATATATTTTTAGATTATAAATTAGTTTATAGGTAAAATAAACTATTTTAAGGGGGAAAATTAGGTAAATCAATTTATAATTAACTTATTTTGCTTTTTGATAGAATTTTCTAAAAAAATCAATTAGATCTTATATTTAGGAATACGGAGTATTAAGTTAGAATAACTCTGAGTGTCTATTTAATGAATGAGTCAAGATGTGCTAAGGATCAAAAAATAATACTCAAATACTACCACATATTTGAGTGGCCAAATTCCCATTCACTAAAACTGTGGCTGAAATTGCCACTACTATAATATTATCTTTGATTTTGGAGAAACCAATGACTGAGAAATCAGAATTTGTTTGTTGACATCTGAGAGACTGAGAAGCATCTTAGATTTGCACAATAAGGTTTCATGGGGATGGACAATGATCGTCCATGCACGTGGTCCTCCATGTCCTGACCCTTTTTCCCAAGAACATGACCACCTGCGGCTTCAAGTAAGAAATATTAAAATAATTATGCATCCAAACAAATGACTTAATTCACAGATTCTATTAGGAAAATTTTCTCTATGGATGAAACTGATCAACTAGTTACTATTATGAAACAAAAAAATGTGGTTACATTCATTTCATCTTCCAAAAAAATAAAAACCTTTTGTTTTCTACCCCATGTTAGCTTTGTTATCGCTTTCATGAAGAGTGAGAAGAATGACCCAAAAACAAAAACAAAAGAAGTGAGTGAGCTTATGTGGAGTGAACACATTGCGAGCCAGCGCACAACGCGATATACACATTCTCGTGGGAAAGACAAAGGAGGGAAAAAGTAAACATAAATAAAATAACGTTTAATGTACATATTTAATATCAATGGCACCAAACATTAATAACAAGTGAATACATAATGTGGATTTATAATTTTATTCGACAACTTAAAAATAGCAACTAATTGATAAAAATAATTTTATTTGATTTAAAAAATATAAAAACATTGATTGAAAACATGAGATTTAATTTTTAATATGAGCTAATTAATTTTTTCAAGGTACCAATTCAGTTTGAAAATTCTATGTCAAGCCTCATGCGTCTTTCCTTTAAATTGGTTGTGCGAAAATTCCTCTCGATTCAAAATGACGCAATCCTAGGAAGCACATTCATTAGCAGTTAAAATGGTTAATAGATCACCAAGTAGATGCAAGGTGAAGTGCAAAATATATGGTTAAATTGTTTTTTTATACAAAAATTTTAGGAAGGGGTTTGAGCTCAACTCAATCCAAGGGCAGGACACCTAACTCATGATCCACTGGGGCCTGTTCCTGTGGGCTCTGGAGCATGACCAGCAAGTCCTTTATGTCTGTCCACACAGGTATGTTACTCCCAATTTCACTTAGTTACGGAGATGTCTCCCCAAGCGCCGCGATGGAGACACAACAAAGTGTCACTCCCGAGAATTATAAAATATATGGTTCAATTTTATGATTGGTATGATTTGTAGAATTATTGAATACTAATCTGTCAGGTTGACGTGGGTGGTAAGTACTTTCGTCCTTTAAGCAAGTGGTTGGGGTTCGATCCCAGCCCTTGTGAGTGGAGAAAATTCACAGGTAAGTTATCTACCCTTATATGGGACTTCAGAACAGAGAGAGATTAATGATTAATACTATTCATAATTGTGGATCAATTTTGCAATCAATGTTGTAAAAACGTGCTGGAAGGCAAGTTGGAGAAGATTTCAGGTCATGGTTCAACACGATTGGATTGCTCAACCGACGGTCAAACTAATAACCGTTTAGCTGAAATATGAAGCGGTCAATTGTTAGACCAGTTCGACCATCTGGTTCAGTGCGGATCTTAGTAACACTGCAATTTTAAACCGTTATGACCAATGGTTAACGGACTTCCTGCATTCACACTATTTTTATTTCATTAATATTATGATCTTTCTTTGGCTGAGGAGGACCCCTGCCCCTGCACCTGCAAATGAGTCATCATGTGTGAACCATAAGAAACAGCAATGTACTTGAAGACACTTCCCGCGACTTCCTCTCTCCAGTTACATCATCAGATGTTCACTTCCCTCTCTATATTCTTCCTGCTTGCATTCCTTCTTTATGTCATGACAACATCACACCCACTTGCTTTCATCACTTATGCTTCTCACACAGATCTGGGTATCTCTAAAGATGTGAGCTTTCATGCTTCCTATATTCATTTTTAACCAAAAACAATAAAAACAAACCACACTTATCTTTCCTACTTTTCCCTTTCCAATTCTGTGTTCTTTGCTTTTTTGCTCTAGTAGCATCATCTTTCTCACCTTTATTGGTCCCTGCCTTGTGGCAGATTTACTTCAAAAGTATCATCTTGAAAATCTGGTTTTGGTTTCATCAAACACTTGATCAATGTAGTATGATTTTTATTGAGTGTGTGGATGGATGTATGTCAATCACATCAAGCATTTCCCAGACACAAAGCTGTGGACACTAAAAAACCACCCTTGTTTTCCACAAAACACAACAATAACAATGCAGTCAATCACAAGACAAGATATAGTTCACCTTCTCCTTCAACATCTTCATCAAGTTCAAGAAGATACTCATCTCCAAACCCCACAAGAACATCATCAACAATATCAGCTCAGTGTTCTTCTCAATTGTTACATAAAAGAGCTCAATCAGCTGAAAGAAGAAGGCCTTCGACTCCTTCTAGGCATTTGACTCCATCTAGGCCTTCAACTCCATGTACACCAGTGCATGAATCATGTGTGGATGTGCAGATTTGTTCATCAAAGAGGGTGATAGATAGTCGTTTACAGGAGAGTTTATGGCCTTCTACAATGAGGAGTTTGAGTGTTTCTTTCCAGTCAGATATCATTTCTATACCTGTTAGCAAGAAAGAGAAGCCAAGTGTGTCTAGTTCTGATCGTACTTTGAGGCCAACTTCAAATGTTTCACAACACAAACATGTTGAACCAACAACAAGCATACGTAAGGCTAGTCCTGAGAGAAAGAGAAGTCCTCTCAAAGGGAAGAATAATGCTTCTGATCACTTGGAAAATTCTAAACCAGTTGATAGTTCTCATTCAAGGTTGATTGATCAACATCGGTGGCCGAGTAGAATAGGAAGTGGGAGGCTATCTCCTAATATTGAGCATGGTGGTAATGTTGAGTTTGCTGACAAGGGAATTAGAATATTGCCCTCTTCACCAAGAAAGATGTCTTTGGCAAATGAAACAAGTAAGGTCTTTCAAAAGTCTTCTAGAGATGGTTCAAGATTATTTAAGCTTCCTGAAATTGGTAAACTAGGTAGCAGTAAGGTGAAACCTGTTGATGATGATAGTTCACTACTAGTATTAAGCCCTCAAAAATCTGTTCCTGCAAGTTTATCTGATAAAGTAGGATTGTTGGCTCCACCTGTTAGATCTCAATCTTTGCCAACTCAAGGTTTACGTCCTTGCTCACCAAGTAAGAACTTGGTTTTATCCTCTTCTAGTTCAAGAGGTGTAAGTCCATCTTCGCGGTCAAGGCCATCGACACCACCTTCAAAAGGAACTAGTCCTTCCCGCTTAAGGCTGACCAATATATCCAGTCAATCCAACCGATCAATTTCAGTGCTCAGTTTTATTGCTGATTTCAAAAGAGGCAAAAAGGGTGCAGCTCACATTGAAGATGCTCACCAATTACGCCTTCTTTATAACAGATATCTGCAATGGAGATTTGCCAATGCAAGAGCTGAGGCTGTACTTTATGTTCAAAATGCAACTGTAGAGGTATGACTCTGATGTGTGTGTGTGTCTGTGTGTGTGTGTGTTTGTGTATATATTATCCACCATGGTCCATGGTTTATAAGAACTTAATCAATTTTTGCAGACAACTCTGTATAATGTATGGAGAGCTACCTTATCTGTGTGGGATTCCATAATTAGGAAGAGGATCAATCTCCAGCAGCTGAAGCTTGAGCTGAAGTTGAACTATATTTTGAACGATCAGGTAACGATTTGTGCTTAAATCATTCATTCCAAACGCGGCGTTCAATTGTTGATTGTGCAGTAGAAGTTCTTTCATTTATTAGTCTTAATGTATGGCCTTTTGAGTGTTGCAAATTTTCAGGGCACAAGATTGCTAATATGTGATGCAAATGATGTATTTAAAGTGAATTTCATCATATCAGAATTTCAAAGAAATTTATGGCCTGCTTGTCCTAACTTGAACTTTGCCAATATATTTTTTTATCTAGTTACTTATATTTTTTTGGAATCTCCTATTTTGCTGAACTGCCTCAAGATATATTTAGACCTTTCTTAAGATTTTACAATGGCTGGTGCAGATGGCCTACCTCAATGAATGGGCTTCACTTGAGAGTGACCATGTGAGTGCTCTAGCAGGTGTTATACAAGATTTAAAGGCGGGCATTCTTCGTCTTCCAGTAACTGGAGGGGCAATGGTAAGTATGGTTGTAACCTTTAGGAGCCTTTTGGTTTGATGCCTAAAAACAGATAGAGGAATTCTCACAATTAATGTTATTTTACAGGCAGATAGTGAGGATTTGAAGATTGCTATCTGCTCAGCCTTGGATGTCATGCAAGCAATGGGATCCACAATTTGCTCTTTGCTAGCAAGGGTAAGTTAAATGATCTTCAGTTAACTTGTTTTGTATGATGTGTTTTCAAATTATGATGAATTCTGAGTTAAGCTTTCTTATAACTTTGCATAATCCATTTTCTTCATCTCATTGACCAGACTAGTATAATAACACTTTATAAATTAACTGGTAAAGGGTCTCACAAGTGTCATAAACATACAATATCAAATGTTAATTTTAGGATCTGACACCACACCGTTTGTTTGGGTGTGTGACAGGTGGAGGGCATGAATAATTTGGTTTCTGATCTTGCCACTGTAGCAGCACAAGAAAAAGCCATGCTTGATGAATGTGAAGAGCTTCTGGCTTCAGCAGCAGCTATGCAGGTGAGAGTCATTCAAGGACAAATTTTATATCAACAAAACTAAGGAAAATTTTTTGGCAATCACTTTCCTTAAATCCATGTTGCAATAACTAGTTAGATTAGAGAATTTGATAAAATGTAATAATAAGCTGTGCTTTCTTAGATCATGATCTTAATATCCTTACCTTCTTTGCTTACCCATTCCTTTCATCATTCCTACTATATCAACTGCAAGCATGGCCCACATCAGTTAAATAATTAAGCCTAGTTTGTTAGATTTTGAAATTTTGACTTGACATGAAAGCATACCTTTTAGTTTACCCCACCTTGTTGTCTGCTGATGTTGAGGACTTGATTCAGTGAAAGAGTATCTGGTGGGAATTATGTGGTTCCAATTTTGGATCCCATATGCTCCTTACAGTTAGCCATTTTTGTGTGGAAACATTGTTCCTATTTACTTACCAAGTACCAATTGTGTTGTTCATAGTGGAAAGCATTTTGACCGGTCAAGCACAAAGTTTTGAGTTTGAGTACATGTCCATACAGAAAAAGCCTTTAGGAGAACTACTGCCTCAATTGGACTCAACAATAATCTAAGTGAATTTTGTTAAAAATAAGTGTTTCTATTTACTTCATTCTTTCTGATCAAAAAAATTTACTTCATTCTGAATAGAACAGCATGCACTGCTTTTCAATCTCTTATCTTTGTTATTCTGAACTCTTTTGTCTTACTTTTCTAATATGTAGTTTTCTTTGGCTATAATAGGGGGAGGAAAATAGCCTCCGGACACATCACATGCAAATGAAGCAAGCGTTGGAGACAAGTCAATAACTAGCCTTTGAAAATTGTCAACCTTCTTCAATCTGACCTTCTAAGATAAATGATATAGTAATATTTATCCGTTTCTTCACTTTTGTAAATTTCTTTTAGGTTTAATATTCCTTGTTTATGTTGGAATTACATCATGTGAATTTTTTTTTTGTACTACCTGACACAAGTGGCCATCCCTCTCCTCCTTGTAAGTTGCAATTTTGTATCAGGCAAATTAAAAGGAAATGCAAAGCAAATGAGCCGAGTTCTGAGATTTAGCATAGAAGAGAAGCTTTTAAGCCAGAATGTTTATAGAAAGTTCTATAGCAGCAAATTTCTCATGCATAAGCATTCATTGCAGTTCTATTAATAATGCTTCAATGATTGAACTTAAGATGTCTCATCAATTTGGGTTGAGCTAATTGTCGTTTTATTTTTAGATTAAGTAAGTAGACTACTTAATTTTAATATAAAATACGTCTAATTAGATTATACGTCAATTTAACTATAAGTACAACTATTCAATTTCGATATAAAAATATAAACAATTTAAAGGGGTGTGATTTGCATCATTTATTTTTTTTTATAAAAGTTAATTGACTCTTATAATTAGGGCGAGGGAGTATTTCAGAAGAAATAAAAAGAATGATTGTTTTAAAAAATGCAATGTTGCAGCAATCTTCTCACAAAAGAGGCAAAAACTTAGAACTTAAGTTTCTATCAAATGATTAAGCTTGGAAGTATCTCCTCATGAATAAAATCAAAGCCTCATCAGACAGAAAGAGTAAGCCCAACAAAATGTGAGTATCTCAACAAAACATTAATACTTTGATGTCGAGGTATAACGCCTTTTACAGTTTTACTAATTATTGCTCGCAAATTTATAGACATTAAATATATGGAAAAAGATGAGTCGGCTCATAAAATCCTATTGACATTAAGCAACTCTTTAGCGGAGATGTAAATCTTGTGGTGAGGCAAAATGGACACTATCATGTAGGGAATCTAGTAGTATTACCCACATTAATTAGAATAGTTAATCTGACATAAAAAAAGCTTTCGAACACATGACATATCTATCACGTAGATATAAACATACATCATAAATACCCACAATCATATTGTTAAAATTCCTTCACGACACCTATTTTTATTCCTATGATTTTCATGTCTAATTTAATTAGATAGTGATCGTGCCTGTAAATTCAATTTATTTATCTTTTTTTTTGGACAAAAAAAGTTATTTATTTTAAGTCATTGCTTATAAACTAAGAACTTGGGATTCTTCAAATCATTTCAAAACGGAGAGTATCTCTTTTCTAAAATCTATTCATTTGAGTGAAACTTGATTATCACCAATTGAACCCAGTGTTGTAACTGTCTATACTTCTTCTGTTGTCTCCATCTCCACAAAGTGTTAGGATCAGATTTAAGGGTTTGTTTTTTAGAACTAGACTCTAGACTTCTAGAAAAAAGCTAAGGGAAAGAGACATTTACACATAATACAATATTTCATTGAAAACGTTTACAAGATACTGAGATAGTCTTATATAGACTTCACTACTCTACTTGTTGTTTCTACTACTCTACCTGCTGTTAATGATGACAATGTTCATTTCGGCTTGTCATTGTTTGCTCTTTTGGGCCGTAAGGTTGTTAACAAGGGCAATTAGACTCAAGTGTTTTTTCAGTGACAACATGCTAGAACTGAGGATAACACTTGGGAAGACTTATCTTCCATTCATACTTAGTTTCCATATTTTGATATAACAACTCCACCAACTCACTTCATCCTTGTGGACAAGGATATTCTTTAGGGGATGTCATGATACGTGGGCTAGCTTATAAGCCTAATTAGAAGTAATAATAGTTACTGTAGTAATTTTACATTGTAATTGCCGCCTAACTAAGTCCATGTGGACAATAAGTCATGTGACGTAATTGATTATGTTAAAGTATAGGCGTATAAATAGCAAAAGATGTAACTGAAAATGTGTGGAATATACTTCTCATTACCCCATTTTCTCATTTTCTCTGTTTTTTCCGCTTCCTCCTTACCACTAAGTTTGATACTAAACATATGTTTTTTGTGTTCTAGAGGCTCGGTTTGATACTAAACATATGCTTTATTTTTGCCTTCTAGAAGCTTGGTTTGATACCATATTAAAATATAAATTAATTGTGTACATACGTTGATATGTTCACACAAAGAGACTTTAAATAGAATCGATAACTTGAGAATGACTTATTGGAATTAAACAGTTTTTATCCTTTAAACTTCACGTTCTTTAAAATATTAGTATCTTATATCATTGATATTTAAACCATTTCACCCTTCAAAGAAATAAATTCTCTCCCATAAAACTTAAGAGGTCAACACAAAATGAGGGATTATTATTCTTGTGGCTAAAAATGGTAGATAGAAAGTAAGAATATAAGAGACCAATTCATCCACAGTGTAAAAAGAAGCTTGTAGGTCTCATGCTTTTACGTAATAATATGATGTCACTTCACCTGATGTGGTACTAATGGGTTTGGTGATACGTAAAGAATTCCTCGGTGATTAGTGATTATTCAGTGTGATTATTAATAAGTTTTGGACGAAATTATTTTTCAAAAATAATACAGAATGTAGATGAAAATCAATTAAAGATTTCTTCTCTTCTCTCTCTCCTTTCTTCCTCTGCTTCTCCAAGGCTTCTTCTCTTCTCTCTCTCTCTCTTTCTTTCTCTGCTTCTCCAAGGCTTCTTCTCTTCTCTCGCTCTTTCTTTCTCTGCTTTTTCCTTTATTTCTGTGATCATCATAGAGAGAGAAAGTGAGGATGGCGACGTCGTTGGCTGAAGGAAGAGGAGTGTCCGTGCTTCCAGTGAACAACAAAGCTGAATCTTCGTCTTCGTCTTCGAATGAGTTACTTCAAGTGGAGTCGCCTATTAGGATTTTCTTGTTATTTTACAAGGCGATTTGGAATGAGCTTGACGCCTTACATCGACTCGCAATGGAATTTGTCATTCGCAAGGCCAATCACTCTTATACTCAGCCTTTCCTACAACGCTATCATTTTCTCATATCCATCTATAGTCATCACTATAGAGCAATCAAAGAAACTCTCCATATAAAAAACCCGCCTTTCAGAAACCTAAAGAAATACATTTCACTAATTCACTCCTCTCTTCAATATATTACAAATGACTACATATTTGGATACATTTTATTATATTTCATCATATGATATGAATATGAGGGTTTTAGTCATATATTGGCTTCTATGCCTGGGTTTCGATTTCAGTAACAGTACTATACTCTCACCTCATGGTCTCCAAAGCATCCGACTCTGCCATCAAACCAAAAGTCAGTTTTTCTTCCACTTCCCTCTTTTTCTCTCCATATATTCAATTCAGTTAAGGCCAGGTACGTTCTTTTTTTTCGTTTAAAAAGGGAAGATCTAAAATCAAGTGACAACTACAAAACGATCTTGGCCAACACCATACTCATCTTCATCTAGAAGTTGTCGTAGACCATCAGGTGGGTGTTGTAGAAGGTGTTTACCCACATAAAGCTGGAGTGCATATGAAGCTAGAAAATCGGTGCACTTATTGCCCTCTCTGTAGACATATTATAGTTCAATTTGTCATTCTCTACCCAAAATAGAGATAATCTGTCTAATAAAATTAGAGTAAGCATTGACATGTTTTCCTTCCTGGTCTAACAAATGTAAAGCTAGTAAACAATCTACTTTCACTTTGATATGTGTGTAACCTGCAGACCAAACAAGTTCTAAACCATCCAGGAGTGCCCATAGTTCAGCCTGAAGACTTGTGCATCTACCAATATTTCTTGCACATCCTATTAACCATTTACCTCTTGAGTCTCTTATCACGCAGCATGCACCTGCAGCTCCTGAATTTTTAAGTGCACCATCACAATTTAATTTGACATATAACTCAGGTGGCTTACTCCAAGAAATATTACGACATGATTTCTGAGTAAGAATTATTTGATCCCGGGAGATATGATTTGCTGCATCTCTGATGAATTCAGTCATAGCCTTCACCTCACAAATAAGTGTAGTTACCTGAACATTTATTTTTAGTAATGGAGTTTTAGTTTTTACTTTTTGATTCTTGCTTTCATATATGCATTCTCTCATTCTTATGCTTTTATTCAATTTTACTTCTTTTTATTGTACAATCATCCACATGAACAATTACAAGTTTACAACCTCCTCTATTTTCTAAGGAATGAAAACCCGGCCCGTCCCGGCCGGTTGGACCAGAATAACCGGCACCCGGGAGTATGGACAGGCTGTTTCCATCATCACCCGGCCATGGGTTCAACCCGGAAATATCCTGGTTAACTCGGCCGGTTTTGGTGAGACCCGACGGGTATAGTGGGTTGGCGGGTCGAGGGTGTCCAGATTCAGAGATGTTCGTTAGGAAGGAGAGTGAAGAAAACCCGAAGAAGAAGGTAGGATGATAAGATTAAAAGAAGAACACAATAGAAATCTAGTAATGAAGATAGTTTATTTTCATAGTTAGAGTTGCATCTAGACTTTGCCATGTGGAAGACGTTCAGTTTTCAGGCACTCACTGTGAAAAAATGGCAAAAACAAAGATGATTCGTGATTGACTGATTGCCATTGCCACAGATGCTTTTGCCTCTTGTCAAAGATATCATTTATTAAGGAATTAGGTTTTCTAATATTATTGGGCTTGGCTGCTTGGGCCTTTACTATAAAAACATTATAAAATTAGAAGGCATTAAAGCATTTCAAAACACATAAGTAGAAATCAATAAATTTTAGAATGGTTATTATAAATTTTTTAAATTATATTATTTCACTAATTAAATTATTTTTTTTAATTGGGCCGGTTGGACCCGAGTCAACCCTCGATTGAACCTCTGACCCTCTAACTCAGTCGGGTCTATGCCCGGTCCGAGTTTTTAAACCTTGCTATTTTCTTCTTTTCTCTTCTTATTATTGTTAACTCGCAATGATTTGCAATTAATTCTCATCACCAATCATTGAGTTTGCTACATAATCAATTTCAACAGTTTCAAGTTTTTTTAACGGAAATTACAGTTTTTTACCTGTTCCCTTACTTTTGCGGAAATTACAGTTTTGACCCAGTTTTATCACTTTTTTGCGGAAATTACATTTTTTGACCCGTTCCCCTACTTTTTAAGAAATTACAGTTTTGGCCATTACTTTTTTTTGCTTTTTTATTTTTTTCTTCCTGCTTTAGCGGAAATTACAGTTTTTGACCTGCTCCCCTACTTTTGCGAAAATTACAGTTTTGGCACAGTTTTATCCTTTTTTTCCCTTCCCCCCACTTTAGTGGAAATTACAGTTTTTGACCTGTTCCCCTACTTTTGCGGAAATTACAGTTTTGGCCCGTTTTTTTCCCTTACTAATCAGTGTTTGAAATTTATTTTATACTGTTTACCTATATAACCGTTCCATCCTAATTTGACTATTAACCATTCCTCCCTCCCTCCCTCATATATATATATATATATATATATATATATATATATATATATATAATGGTTTATTTAACTCTTTCATTATTATATAACGTTTGTTTTTCGTGACTTCGTGTCACGCTTGGTTATTTACCCTCGTGTGACTTTGTGTCCACGCTTGTTTCGTGATTTCTTGTCACGCTTGTTATTTACCCTCGTGTGACTGTGTGTTCACGGTATACACCGTCTATATTTATAGCTGGTCCCAAGCTCGAATAAAAGAGTAGGGTTGTGTTAGGTTTCGACAGTCAACGTAAAAATTATATTGAATCTATTGAGCATGAACACACGCATTGTTTATATCAATATGTCATTGCTTGGTACTTCACAAGGATTATTACACTATCATGGGAGAAGGCATATAAAGAAACAAAAGGTTCAAAGAAGAGAAGTGGATGAGGAGTAAGAATAATTGATCAAATGATATGGAATCACTACAAAAGGAGAGGAAGACCAAAGAGAATTCTTAACGAAGTTATCCAAGCATGACTATTGATAGAGCACAATGATGTCGTGTGATCCATGCAGCTGACCCCACTTAAGTGGGATAAGGTTTACGTTGTTATTATTATTATTAATAAGTTTTGGAAAAAATAATGAATCGAGGGTTGGGATCAACTTTAGATAGATAACCCAGATGCATTTACTTAAATGAAACAATGCACTCCAGATCATTATACTCCCTAGAAAAATAAGTAACCCAATAATAAGTCATATATAGATCAATATAATAATTAAGAACAAGATTTATGTAATCTTCCTTGGAGTTTAATGTTCAAATTGACACAGCACATGAATAACTTCGCACCATTCAGTCCCAAAATAAACTCAGCACCATTGACTCCAGGAAAAAAAATTTCAACGACGCTATTTATAAACAATGTTAGTTTCATAATTCATTGTTAATCTGTATATTTTTTACTGAATTTTAAATTGGAAAAATTAATTTGAAGTCCCCTACAAGTGACTTAATACTAGAAAAGTCCCACAAACTCACCAAATTAAAGTAGGGTCCATAGGGACCTCACTTTAATATACTTGAAAAGTGAAAAGATTGTTTTGTCCTTGCCACTCTCAGTTCAAACAACACGCAGATTCACCACTCTAAGTCTCACTCTCAATCTAAAGCACGCCCCCTCGTCCTCAAAAATAGGGCATTCTGAAATCGAAAGCCAAACCCTTCCCAAGACCACACAATCGCATTACCATTCCAAAATCGAAAGAAAACTCATTCCCTTGTTACTACTCATGTTTATTCTTCTTTCCCATCATCATCATATTGAGATAAATATGATCATTGAGTCTTGCATCAAATCATTAAGCCTTGCATCATATTGAGATAAATTTGATTTCAACTTTATGTATAGGTTGAAGTGTTATGATTGTATGTTATATTACTCGGTAATTTTGGTCGGTTATCACTCCAAGATAGACCTATATTTTGAACGACCAAACTTAAGATAATTTTGGTCGTTATAACAGAAAATAACGACCAATCTTAAACGATAGCAATAACTACAAAATTAAATTATTTTAGTCGTTAAAAATAAGAAACAACGACCAAACCATAGCAATAACAACTTCTTCTTCTTTCCCTTTATTCCTCATACTCTCTCTCTCTCTCTCTCTCTCTCGGATTCCACTTCGCCACCATCTTCATCCGCAGCGGCGGCGGAAGTTTTTCCGGCGAAGCTCAAACGGTGACTGATTCATTGGTACGCTCCCTTCTTTTTCCCACCGTGCTGTCTCTCTCGCTGACCTTAAACTTCATAAACACCACCAAGCCTTCCTTACTTCATTTTTATTTCATTTCCTCTTCATCTTCCTCAGTCCCAGCGTCATTTTCCGGCGAGAAAATCGACATCTTTGAGTTTGAGTGAGTTTATTCTTCTTGTTTTTACTTGTTTTGCAACGCAGATCTGTTTGAGCAAAAGTCCAATTTGGGTTTAGGATTTTGGAGCTTAAACCTTCAGTAAAATTATATATGAATTTAGTAGAACTACAAGTTGGAACTTCATTTGGGACAAAGTGTTCGTTCATAAACTTATTCTTTCATTTTGTTCTCTGTCCCATTGGTTTCTGCTTGGCTGAATGCATGAGTTTGCAGCTTTAACTTGTTAGTTTTGCCTCTAATCTCTACTTGTTGCTGTTATTGTAAGAAGTGGAATCTATTAGTTAATAGGTAGGAGTATAATAAATTGATTGATTGGTAGCATTGTATGTTGAATCCATATAAGGATTCATAATATGGTTGAAAGTCATTGTAATCCTATACTTTGGAACTAAGTTGTGATTTCATGATAAAGGCATGAAAAGTTTTGTTTTTCCTTCCTTGGTTGTGTTAATTGTTTAAGTATGCTGAGTACACAGGGAATTGATTTTTTGAATTCAATTCTTTGTGTTCTTATTTTATTATTAAGTGCTTAAGTTAGGATAACATAAGCATGAAGGGATTTGAGTAGTATTTTTAGGAACGAGAGCAACATTAATTATTATACGCAATAATAGTCATTTATATTCTCTACTATACGCAATAATAGTCATTTATATTCTCTACTGTATGATACGACATTAGGAGGATCTAGTGTGTAACCCTATTATTAGGAAAGTACTCTAGTAATCATTTCAACAAAACTCATACATTTAGTTGAATAGTTCAAACTTACTGAATTTTGTTGTCAAATGTTGGATTACGTATTGAATGAACTTCATAGGTCGATTTTGTTTTAAAAATTTAGTTTTATCTTTTCCTAACTTATAAACATTCTAGGTATTTAATTTTTCTATCATGGTTAGTCATTAGATAATTTTTGGAACTTAGCATTAATCTTTTTTAACTATGTTAGTATTCTTAATAAGTAAATTGTTTTTCTAAGATAGTTAGCAAATAAAAAAAATATAAGGTTTTAGTTAGTGGTTGTTACATGTAGGCCGTAGGGTGTAACAAATTTGAGGGTTTTAGGTTTATACGCTGCAGAGCAGAGCAGAAGCATCTTCACGAAATGGCTTCCTCCGCCGCCGTTAGGTGTTTACTCCGTTCTCGCCCCTCCGTTCTCCGTATTGCTTCCGAAGCAAAGGCTCCTTTCCGCCTCCCCTCTAGAATTCGTCCTCTTTCCCAATCCACTCTCAGGTATATATATCATTAAGGATGCAAAATTCATCCATTTAAATTCTCTATCATTATTATGAGGGCAAAGACCCAAAAATGATACATAACTATTGGCCATGTAACAAAAATAGTACATAACTATTTCAAGTAAAAAAATGATACCCAACTTTTATCATGTGATAAAAATAATATTATCACTAATATGACAATAATATTAGACTTGAAAAGTCTAAAATGCCCTTATAAATTAATCGCCACACGGTAAAAGTTTATTTAATTATAAGGGCATTTTGGACATTTCATGTCTAATATTATTGTCATATTAGTGAAAATATCATTTTTGATCATATGGTAAAAGTTTGTTATCATTTTTGTACTTGGAATAGTTATGTACTATATTTTTGTTCCTTGGTCTTGGTCAATAGTTATGTATCATTTTTGGGCCTTCGCCCTTATTATGATTTGTAGAGCGATATGTATGATAAATTTATGGATGGAAGTGGTAATGTGTAATTGAATTAGGTGTCCTGTTGAATTGAGTTTTTGTGTGGAATCCATGCTGCCATATCACACGGCCACTGCTTCAGCTCTCATGACTTCTATGCTCTCTGTGTCTCGCACCACTTCTGCCTGGCTTCCTGATGGTAACTTCCATTCCCTTTCTTTACCTCAACTTCCATTTTGTTCATTTCAATCATTATTGAGTTTTTTCTTGTATGATTTTTTTTGCTTCATGAGGTTGAAATGTGAAATATAGTAGATGTGGTTGTGTTTAGTTTGGCTTATTATTAGATTTGATAGCTTAATTTCTGCCGCTGAAGTTCAGTATTTCATTTGCTGCTAGAGATTCAATGGTTTGATGTTCATCCCTGATTATATATTATCTTGGGAAATTTTGGTATATTTAGAATTTTTCATGGTGGGTGGGGAAGGAGAGGTTGAGCTACAAAAATGTAGCTCTTTAAGATGAAGTATGCTTCTGAGTTCTGACTTGTAGCTTAAGAGTCTATTGACTTCTTTTTAATATTTTATGCTTTAAAGTAACAATAAGATGCCCATTTTGGTAGTTGGAACTGGACAGAGGCTTGATAGGAGATACTATTTTATGGAATAAGAATTAAAATTTAGATCCACTTACACTTCAATGATGATGTAAAATCTGGACCAGAGAGATCATGTAATGGGAACCCCATTGTTGGATTGGTTGGGTCAGTAATCTTAGTTCATTTTTAATTGCAGGATCACTTTGACAACATAAGCTTGTTTTTTCGTTTTCGTTTGGCTGCTAGATTTCCTGGAAAAAATATGTTTAGTATTGCGGCCATATTTTATTCATATGCACTGAAGATGGTAGTTCACCTAGTAGGGTGTCTGATGCTTGAATTTGACTTTTGAATTAGGTAGCTAACATCTGTAGAATTCCTTGATGTTCTTTCTTCTCACAATTCTTCAGGTTAGTGTTTCTTTCGACCCTTGGGTTAAACTTTCGAGAGGCTTGAGAGTGGTGTTATAAATGCTTTTGATATACATATGGAAGGAGGTCTAACATATAATGATTCTTAATCATATGTTTATGATATTACTACATCCGCTGCATCAATTTGATGGACCTCATCTTTAGTATTACCCCACTCTTGCATCTAAAGCTTTTAGTGAAGCCATGCACACTCGTTTTGTTTGTAGGCCTACAGAAGACTAGATGAAGATCAAGAAGCAAAGATGGATGATATGGACTTTTTGCTGTGTTGGGTTTGAATAATTTTTTCTAGATCATAGGAACTAGGAAGAATTAGTAGATACCCATAACCACCGTCTTCAAAATTAGTCAGAGCAATTTGTGTGCTCTCCAAATTTTTATCGATTTGGAATTTTGAATGGATGCAATATAATAATGTTTTTTATGTTTCCGTTATATTGTTCAAACTTCTTTACACTTGTAGAAGACACTTATCACTAATTATGAAAAGAAAAAAGGGAAAATTAATTAGAGGTCCCTACATTAATATTTTCAACTTTTGAGACTTTTCCAGTATTAACTCCCTTGTGGGGGACCTCTAATTAATTATCCCAAGAAAAAATGTGCACTTTTCAACTTATGTGCTGACTTGATGTAAACTACTAAAAACGTTTGCAAATACACGTGGAATATCTTATGCAAATGACAAGACATAACCCCCACTTAATGTGTGTAAATTGATTCATTGGTTTTTGGCCATTATGTGTAGCACATTTGTGCTTCTGCTCAAAACCTTACGTGATATCTCGTGATTTAAGTACATGGCGTTTACTTGTTTTTTCTTGCTGAAGGGCAATGGATAATAAAGGGTTATACTGATGAATTTCGTTTGATCAGCTTGCAATGATGATGTGTGATAAATGTTCAGGAGAACCAAGCAATCTATCGTGTACAAATCAGCGTTGTAAAACCCTCACTGCTGAAAAATTATGAGTTTTGACTGAGCCTTTGGATTGGAGAGTCAAGATTAGTTAGTTGGACTAGACTCAATGTACTTTTCTCTATTTCAGATTCATAACGACTCTTACATATTTATTCATGTCGACTATGTGTCATATATCAACCTTTGAACGTTTGGTAGTCACGACCATCGTGAATTGTTTTATTTTTTTTTTTCAGTTTACGGTTAAATTATATAGTCATTTGCATTTTGCAGATCATTACATAACTGCAAGCTAGAACTACATATATATACCAAAGAGCTATACAAAATAATTTAATGTTTGTCGTTATTTCTATCGTTAACGACCAAAATGATATACTTTTGGTCGTTATTTTTCTCTTTTAAGGACCAAAATTATCTAAAGTTTGGTCGTTAAAAATATAGGTCTATCTTGCAGTCATAAGCGACCAAAATTACCCAGCAATATAACATACAATCATAACATTTCATATCTATATATAAAGCTGAAATCAAATTTATCTCAATATGATGCAAGGCTCAATGATCATATTTATCTCAATATGATGATGATGGGAAAGAAGAATACACTAGTAGTGACAAGGGAACGGGTTTTCTTTTGATTTCGGAATGGTAATGTGATTGTGTGGTCCTGTGAAGGGTTTGGCTTTTGATTTCAAAATGCTCTACTTTTGGGGACGAGTAGGCGTGCTTCAGATTGAGAGTGAGACTGAGAGTAGTGAATATGTTGTTTGAACTGAGGGTGACAAGGGAATAACAGTCTTTTCACTTTTCAAGTATATTAAAGTGAGGTCCCTAGGTACCCTACTTTAATTTGGTAAGTTTGTGGGACTTTTCTAGTATTAAGTCCCTTGTGGGGGACTTCAAATTAATTTTCCCTTTTAAATTTGATATCTGTAGTTTAAAAATCATTAGTTTTTAATCCCTCTAATTTAAAAAAGATTTTACTGAATTCAATGATTGGTCTCTAATTTTGATCTTGATACCCAATATTTAAACATAGATGTTGACTTTGTATGACTGTAGGGACCAAATCTAATGATGTTATCATACAGTGATCAAAATCAAAATATCTAAATTCCATCAAATTCTAAACACCAACAATGACACTAAGGGTCCGTTTGGTTACACATAGAAAGTGAGAGGGAATTGGAAAGTGAGGAAAGTGGAGGTATTTTGTTCATTTAAATATATCCTGGGGTCCACAAACTTTCTCTTTTTATCTCACACTTTTTCTGGGCCCCACCAACTTTACTTCAATAATTTCCTATACTTTCCATCTTCACTCTTTCACTTTCCAATTCTTCACTTTGCATTCCTACAACCAAACGGGCTCTAACTCAATACTTAAAAAGTTTCAAAGAATCAATCATGAGCGGGTAAAGTAAGAGGACTTCCGGTATGGTTCTAAACTTTTGCAAGCAATCTTCTGATAAAAAACTAATTGGTGATCTGTAGCCAAGGCGCTTATGAAGATACAGCAGATTGGCTAGTAGCCATGTATCGACACTGTTTTGACTTATGATAAAGCTTGGTTAGGGGGATCCTTTCATCCACTTGAATATTTTGACAACATATAAGGCTGCTTCTATCATTTCAAAAATCTACAAAGGTACTATTGTTTGGAAATTATGTATTCTATACATCACTCACAGATGGATTATCCCACCTAGAAGAAGAATATAAGTTACCAACAACCTATTCTACCACCATAAGAAGTTTGCTTCAACTGCAAAATCAGCTAGGCTTGGACACTAGCAGAGACTTCATCTGCTGCAGATTTGTCTTTTTTCTTGGGTGGTTCTTGTGCTTTCTGTAGAACAGCTTTATTTGGAACCAAAACTATAAAGATGTTCCTGTCCCGGAAATTTTTAGATTCTTCTGCCGCAAGCTGCGCATCAACCCAAGGGTGATTTGGATTTAGTATTCGATTAAGCAATAGAGCCAATAACCTCCACTAACATAGGTAGAAACGTGAGTTAATATAAAAATTCTTGTGCATGAATGCATTAATGGAGTCTAAATAGATATTCCCTCCGCTAGATAACTTACTTGCTGATATTAAGAAAATAGCCAGTATGTGAATCATTTGCAGTGGAATCATCACCCTTGATAGAAAGCCCCCATAATAAGTGCAATCAATCAATAGGGATTAACTTAAAAGGGAAAAGGTTATAAATTTGAAAGACAAAATGGATCAGGGTCTAATATTTAAGAAAATAAACCTTTTGTCAAGCTCCTATGTATAGTACCCGAGAAAGTATAAATAAGCAAGGACTGAATAGAAGTGAGGAAAACTCATAAATAACGTTACATAATATTCTAAGACCTAAAACTTTTGCAGTCTCATAGAGTTAATTATAATTCATCTGACATAAGAAAATGGGGTCAATTACCTCCCCAACATCATTCTGGAAGCGTCTAATAAGCTCAATAGCAATATTCCTAAATTCATTTTCACGGCCCTTGAGGTTTACTATGACTTTAACCTGCATGAATTGATCAAACAATCTCTACAAATTAATAACAAGTGGATGATTGATTTTCGTTCTATATATAAAAAAAAATTACTTAGAAAATCATGTAACCTTGTCCCCATCTTTCAAAAACTTCTTTGCTGCTTTCAATCGGACAGAATAATCATGTTGGTCTATGTTGTATCTGTTAAAATAAATGATCAAATAGTTAAAACAAAGAACAATCTCATACTAGAAATAAAAATGAGCATTGTGAAATTTGAAATCAAATCAAAAATAAAAGCCATGTTTACCACTGCTATGATAGAGAGAGCTATCATTCAGAAGCATAACCAAAATCTAGAAACACTATGACTCTGAATGGCATGACAATAGGTATAAAGCATCTCTAACACTAATTTTCCTCTATCTTATTTATTGTATTTGACACACTAAGAAAATTGGCAAGACCGAAAAAGGCCAGAAAATTACCCCATTTTGAGCTCCTTCAAATCCATTCGACTGGCTACATTGAAAAGACTATCCTGTTAGTATATTATGATTTACTCCAGGAGTCCAGGATTTATACAAGCTAATCAAAAACACAAAAGTTCAAAAATGCAATGCCCACCAGCACTTTTCTTCTGTTGGTCTCTTTTTTTCTTTTGTTGCTCATATTTGTATTTACTGTAAAAGCAGAAAAATTCAAGTCTCATCAACTTTTAGGTAAGCCAAAAGTTCATAGTTTCTTAAAGTAGAAAAAGAGCGTACTTGAAATCCATTATTCTAACAACAGGGGGATCTGCATCTGGGGATAATATCACCTGCACAGAAGGTTAAAAATAAGTCTCCGAACTCATGTCAAAGGCAATAGTTATTTCAATGATTATGAATTAAGAAATTCATCATAAGATAATCTTCACCAATCCATTGCATGCACACACTGATGGAACTACTTGGAAAAGTCTGTACATCAAGGTTTTCACACAGAACAAATCTGATCACTATCACTTCTATTCTTGTTTTGTGATATGCGTCTAACTCATTGTGTGATGCTTGAAATAACTTCATTTTCCTCTATCTTAATTTAGTGTCATATATGAAAGGCTGACATCACAAAATCTTATACTAAACTAGCTTAAATTATTTGAAAGAGCATTCAGTGGCAGTAGCCACTAGACATAGATAGCCTTAGCACAAAGACAACATTTTTAAGACTTCATAGTTCATACCATAAATGTTGAAAGAATGCTATCATACTCTTCCCCTCCCTCTTATAAAATCCTTAAGGGGGACAGATGAAAAAGAAAATGAATCATCACATTTGCAGTTCAATGTACTTGGATAAGTATGCAGAATCCCCCATGAGCATTAGAAAAACACAGACCCTTGAGGATACAATTACAACTGTCTTCAAATGTCAAAATAAAGTAAAGAGCAGCATACATACCAAGTCAAGTTCAGCATCTTCAGCCATTTGAATGGCTTGACCCCTGGACACTATACCAACCTGCAAAAACCATAAACAACACATTTTAAAAAATGGAGAGTGGTGCAATACCGATAAGATGAGCCAGACTCCCTCCAATAGCAAATATTAGAAACATAGGAAGAATTGTTTCAAATGGGTTCAATCGTATTGATATGCCAAATCATGTACTCCCTCCATTCTTAAATATAAGATCACTTTCCCAAATTTGATTAGATTAACGATTCTAGTTAAGTTAATTATTAACTCATGATATTACTAATCTATAGAAAGTTGCTTATATTTAGGAATAAATTGGAATATGAAAGTAAACTTATACTCCTATTTAGTAATGGAGGGAGAATTTATACAAAGAGCGAGGAAGATTCTAAACTTCTATCTAAGCTAATATGCCTAATTTTAAAAATACAAATTGATTGAAAATCAACAATGTTTTGTAATACTTAAATATCAAATATCTCCTAATAATTATATATCTCCTAAGTGTGAAAATCAACAATGTTTTCACAATCTCACAAAGCCATTGTGCTGTATATCAGTTTGAAATTTTGAATACCCAATGTTGAAATTTTGAAGTATGTATGTGTAAAAGGAAAAGTCACTGACCATATTCTGAGCCTCATCAATGAGCCTGACAGTATCTGACCTGTTGTTACAAGCAATGAAGAAACAAAAATGTTGAGAAATAAACAAAATTGGCATAATAATAATAAGTGGGGAGTACCTAAGATTATCCAAGTTGAGAGCTTGGTCGTCGTCGGAGTCATTGCGGCCTCTCCGGGGGTCGCCGCCGTAACGGGCGGTGACGAGGGGAGAGAAGGAGGTGGAAGGAGAGAGAGAGTGGAGCTTAAGGGTAGTATTGGGATTGGAGAGAGGAAAGGCAAAGAGTTTGGAGTGAGAGGAAGAGAGATGAGAATTTGTGGGTTTGTGGATTAGTGTGAAGGGGAAGGTGCTGCTGCTGATCCCAGCCATGGAGGGAGGGAACAAGAAAGAATGAGGTTTGGCCAAAGACTTTGGTTTTGGATGTTCTTCTCTAACTTCTCTTATCCACAATTTTTCATTTTGGAATGAGATGAGAGTTCAGAAAGAGAGTTGGTGAGTTGGAACAGTAATACAAGTAGTGTCTAGAGAGTACAGAAATACTCCCTCCATTCCTAAATAAGATCACTTTAGCAAATTTGGAGAGATTAAGGAAAACATTCCAATGAGTTAGGATTATATGAAATTTTCAAAATACCCATCACCCAAGTTTTAAAAATATCCTCTCATTTTTTGGGTGAAGGGAGTATAGGGGTAATTTAGGGAAAAATTTGAGTCAAATTAGAAAGTGATCTTATATTTAGGAACAAGTTCTCCTCCCTAAAGTGATCTTATATTTAGGAACGAAGGGAGTAATAGTTTTTTGTTTTTTTGAAAAATTCATTTGTAGTCCCTCAAAGGGGACTTAATAGTAGAAAAGTCTCATAAACTCCACATATTAAAGTAGGGTCCCTAGGGACCGTACTTTAATATACTTCAAATACAACCTCCATGTGACAAGGTCATGAGCAGGGAATGACGCGGTCATGCACACGTATAACAAGGTCATGGGCAACTCTAACAAGGACATGACCCACCCTGTGACAAGTTAATGGATAAGTATCGACTAGGTCATGGGCAGGAATGACAAGGTCATGCGTACGTATAACAAGTTCTTGGGCAGAGAAGAATGAGCAATCTAGTCTTTTTTTTATTTTAAGTATATTAAAGTAAGGTCTCTAGGCACCCTAGTTTAATATGTGGAGTTTACGAGACTTTTCTACTATTATATCCCTTGTGAGAGACTACAAATTAATTTTCTCTTTTTTTACCAATACTAAGAAATAATTGTTAGTCATTAAATTTTAAAAGTTGTTATATACTCCCTCCGGTCCTAAATATAAGATTTAATTGACTTTTTCAAAAAAATCCTTAAAAAAGTCAAATAAGTTAATTATATATTGATTTACCTAATTTTTTCCCTTAAACTAGTTTATTTTACCTACAAACTAATGGATAATCTAAAAATATATCAAATATGTCATCATTTAATAACCTATTTCGCAACCTTAATCTCTCCAAAAAAAAGTCAATTAAGTCCTATATTTAGGACCGGAGGGAGTACTATGCAGACAACATATTCTCATAGTTAGGATAAAAGTTATTAGTAACATTCTTTGTTTTTGGAGTTTACAAAATGTTTAGTAACGTTCTTGATGGTGAGTAACTTTTGACTTCATTATAACAACTTTTGGATCTAAGGCTTACAACTTTCTAGTGATGACCTCAGCTTAGTAATGTGATTTAGTAGGAGCTCCTGTTATTTTAATTCATTCCGTTCAATATGTGATTAATTAGTTTTCCCATAAAATATTACTCATCATATGAATAAATAGTGCTGGAAGATACTTTCCCTACATATATATGACATTCTGCGGTGTTAGTCTTATCTTAAGTATAGAACTTAATTCTAATTTTTGTTAAATTTTCCTTTAATTATTCCTATTGATCTTCCTCTAACAATAATCAGGTAAGTAATATGCAAGAATAAGAGAATGTGATTTACTAACATAACTAAATATTTAATTGGATCAAATTGGTTAAATAAATTCTATAATTAAGTCCGAAGAGACAAGTTTATTGAATTCCTTATATTCATTTTGTTAAATTATCCAATGATATGTGGTCATGTCTTTTATTTTTAAAATATAATCGTTCAAATATAAAATAAATTGGACGCATGCATAGCATTGTATAAATAAACGGAAAATTTGATGTAATGAATATAAGAATTGTTGTAAATATATGCTTTGGGAAACTTGATGTAACGAATATAAGCATGGTCTAGTGATATTTATAAGCTAAATATGAAGTAGTCGGCTCTGTGAAAAGTAGTTTTTTTTTCACTAATGTAATAAAATAAGGGGTTAGCTAGATTGATAAGATTATAAGTGTGCTAAAATATGCAGATGGAGTGTGCTAATAAAGGAGAGACAGCACTCCTATCAAAAAAAAAAAAAAAGGAGAGACAGCACAAAAAGTACACGGCTATCACTATTGTTTGAACTTATACGTCTATGGAGCATAGTTGGTGCTCTATACTTTGGTGCTCGATACTTAGTTTCTTATGAAAGTTCTCATATGAAACACTATTTGGTTTAGTGCAATATCAATTAGATTGGGTGCTCAGTTAAAGTAAGATGGGTAAACTGAAAGTGTGTTATAAGAGAGATAAAATCTAGATAAAAGATAGTAATTGCTATTCACATCCAAGTACATCTATTGAGTATTGAAACTCTACCCAATAAATTAAAAAAAAAAACCTCTCAAACTCAGAAAACTAACAAAAAAAATTCTCTTTTAATTCTTCAGCAGCATGCTTCTCCATATATAAATTAAAACTGTCCTAAGCTGTAAACACAAAGCTCATGGCCAAATCAACAAAAACCGCTAGCTCATCAACATAAAATATAGACTACTTAAATCCATCTGAACAGAAATCTCAACTTTTATTTAGTTCAACTAGCATATATAAACAAGTAGAAAAAACAGTCTCCCTTTGTTATTAAATCTTATTACATTCTTCTCAACCAGTGCACTAAACTACACACACACTCTGTTCAACTCCATTCAGACACAACAGCTTCTTTCTCTTCAGTCAACTTCCTCAGTCTTGAAATATGAATTCTATGTCTAGTGTGATCTACTCCCTCGGTTCCTAAATATAAGATCACTTTAGGGAGGAGAGTTTGTTCCTAAATATAAGATCACTTTCTAATTTGACTCAAGTTTTCCCCAAATTACCCCTATACTCCCTTTAGTAGCAAATTACTCTCTCCATTTCTTTAACATGACTCTTCCACATGTCATGGGGTATTTTGGAAATTTCATGTAATCCTAACAATTGGAATATATTTCTTAATCTCTCCAAATTTGCTTAAGTGATCTTATATTTAGGAACTGAGAGAGTATTAGCTAAATACCAGCAGTAGTAAGCTAGTAGCCTTTATAAAAACCAGTATTTTTTTTATTGTGAAATAAAATGACTTCACGCTTACCTCATATATAGAACATAAGCAATTCTAATCTAGGCGCTTATTGCCAAATAATGTTTAAAAGAAAACAGTTCTAATATAAAAACTTAAGTCACATGAAACCTGAAACTCATGGCCAAATCAGTAGCTCCATATAGCATAAAGACTAATTGAGTTAAATCCGTCTGCACAGAAAAACTCAAGTTTTATTTATTTTCACCAGCATCTTTTTACAAGAAATTAAAACAGCACTCTATTAAAAACCTTATTACATGCTTCTCAACCAGTAACTACACACAGATACTAAAGTCACATTCATGCCCACAGCTTCTTATTCTTCCTCTTTAATCAACTTCCTCAATCTTGGGTCCGGCTCCAGAACCCGACCCGGCCGATCCAGAATTCGGCATATCCTCATCCATTCCACCACCAGCAGCACCACCCTGGTACATCTTAGCAATAATAGGATTACAAATACCCTCCAATTCCTTCAACTTATCCTCAAACTCTTCAACTTCAGCCAATTGATTCCCATCCAACCACTCAATAGTCCCCTCCACAGCCTTCTCAATCTTCTCCTTCTCATCCCCACCCAACTTGCTACCAATCTTCTCATCCTTAATAGTATTCCTCATATTATAAGCATAATTCTCAAGTGAATTCTTTGCCTCCACCTTCTTCTTCACCTCCTCATCCTCAGCCTTATACTTCTCTGCATCTTGCACCATCTTCTCTATCTCCTCCTTACTCAACCTCCCCTTATCATTAGTTATAGTTATCTTGTTCTTCACTCCAGCTGTCTTATCCTCAGCTGACACATTCAATATCCCATTAGCATCAATGTCAAAACACACATTGATCTGTGGAACTCCCCTTGGAGCCGGCGGAATCCCGGTGAGCTCGAATTTTCCGAGCAAGTTGTTATCTTTAGTCCTAGCTCTTTCCCCTTCATAGACTTGGATCAAAACTCCAGGTTGGTTATCAGAATAAGTGCTGAAAATCTGCTCTCTTTGTGGGAATTGTTGTATTCCTTGGAATTAACACTGTCATAACCCCGCCTGCAGTTTCAAGCCCCAAACTCAATGGTGTTACATCAAGTAACAACAAGTCTTGAACTTTCTCATCCCCTTCACCGGATAATATCGCCGCCTGCACCGCCGCGCCATACGCCACGGCCTCATCAGGATTTATGCTCTTACACAGCTCTTTTCCATTGAAGAAGTCTTGAAGAAGTTGTTGAACTTTTGGTATTCTTGTTGAGCCACCAACAAGCACAACCTCATGAACTTGTCCTTTATCAATCTTTGCATCCCTCAAACATTTCTCCACAGGTTCCATACATTTCCTAAACAAATCCATGTTCAATTCCTCAAACCTTGCCCTTGTAATTGTAGCATAGAAATCAATCCCCTCATAAAGGGAATCAATCTCTATTGTTGTTTGAGCTGTTGAAGATAAAGTCCTCTTTGCCCTTTCACATGCAGTCCTCAATCTCCTCAAAGCTCTAGCATTCCCACTAATATCCTTCTTATTCTTCCTCTTAAACTCAGCCACAAAATGATTCACCATCCTATTATCAAAATCCTCACCTCCTAAATGAGTATCACCAGCTGTAGCTTTCACCTCAAAGATCCCCTCTTCAATAGTCAACAATGACACATCAAAAGTGCCACCTCCTAAGTCAAAAATAAGAACATTTTGTTCACCTTTTCTAGAAGCCTTCTTGTCCAATCCATAGGCAATAGCAGCAGCAGTAGGCTCATTAATAATCCTCAGCACATTCAACCCAGATATTGCACCAGCATCCTTAGTAGCCTGCCGTTGAGAGTCGTTAAAATAAGCCGGCACCGTTATAACGGCGTTCTTCACATGATGTCCCAAAAAAGCCTCAGCAACCTCACGCATTTTTATCAACACCATAGAAGAAATCTCCTCAGCTGCAAACTTCTTCTCTTCACCCTTATAGTTAACTATGATCATGGGCTTTTCTGCCGGGCCAGGAACGACCTTGAAGGGCCATAACTTCATGTCGTTTTGGACAGATGGGTCGGAGAAACGACGACCAATGAGACGTTTGGCGTCGAAGACAGTGTTTTGTGGGTTCATGGCAACTTGGTTTTTTGCTGCATCGCCTATGAGTCTTTCAGTGTCAGTGAATGCCACGTAGGATGGTGTGGTTCTGTTGCCTTGGTCGTTTGGGATGATCTCAACACGGTCGTTTTGCCACACGCCTACGCAGCTGTATGTTGTGCCTAAGTCTATGCCTATTGCTTTTCCTTCTTTTCCCGCCATTGCATGCAGAAGTAGCTAAGAGAGATAGATTGTTGTTTGAGGTTTGTGTTCAGAGATATAACTCTGGATTGTTATGATGATGAGTTGAGATGAAAAAGGTGGTGGGGTTGGGATTTATAAGGGTGGAAGAGAAAAAGTGTTAGTTCGGGACTGTACGAGAGAGGTGTAGGGAATTGTGTGAGGGACTAGAATAATCTAGGATGTTTGATGAAGTTTCGAGGTGGCTGGAAGCTAGGGAGGACACGTAAAAAAGTGGGATTGAAATTTGGATTAGTTACGAGAATGACAGTAATAATCCATCCAATCCTTAATATAATAGTCACATGAGAAAAAAAATTTCTTAAAAAAGCATGTGAATTCACATTAGTTGGTTATCTGAAATTAATGTTTTATTTTCAATATTGTTTATATTTTAAAAGATTGAAATACATAAGCATTAATAAATATAAAAAATACGTATGGATAAAGTAGGAAAAAACGTATTAAATTAGGGGAGGGTGTGAGATGAACTCTTATATTTTGGACAAATGATTCAAATATTAAACTCTTATATAAAGAACAGGGAGTATGATTTAACCTGATTTGACATTAAATTGGTTTCCTAACTCCTAAAGGACTACTAGAACAATTGAACATGTGTATGTATGTTAATGGAGTATATACTCATTAAAGAAAAATTAGTTAACAAGAAGTAAAATATTTGAATGGAGAATAATAGTTTGTATTTAATTTTATTATAGTAAAAGAAATATGTAAGATTGATTTGCCTCAATGATAAATTCATTTCATATGGCTTCTAACGTCATGATTTCAAATCAATATCTCTATTGAGGTAAGACTTTTTAATATATTCTCTTTCCTAACACTCTCACTATGTGAGAACTAAAATTAGGTTGACCTTTTTTATACTAAAAGAAAATATTGATGCACTAGTCATGAAGATACATAGGTAGACCAAACAACTTGAAGTTTAATTAAAATAGGGACACAAAAGCAAACACTTGGCAGACCTAAAGAACAAGATCAATTAGTGAATATTGACCCAAAGAGTTATTATTGATAGAGCGCAATAACGACGTATGATTATGTAATTAACTCACGTATTGAGATAAGACTTTGTTGTTGTTTTGATAATAAAAGAAATTAGTGATTTGTGACTTCTCGTCTCTATACATGTCACTCCAGATCTTGTCTTGAGTTCAGTTTTAAAGAGGTCTTACATTAGACCAACTATGTGTTAATAATAAAACTTTTAAAATATCCACAATAAATGATATATACTCCCTCTGGCCGTAATATAAGAGTTCCAAATTTGAATGGTTTTGGTCCAAAATGTAAGAGTTCATCTCATATAATCTCCTCATTTAATGCATTTTTCCTACTTTGCATCTAACTCTCTTTCATATTTATTATTGTTTATATATTCTTTCTTTTAAAAGTATCATAATAAACATGAGCAATATTGAAAAACAAACATTAATTCAATACACTTAACTAACTTTTACATGTTTCTTAATAAGCGTTTTTGGTGGCTAGACTTTTATATTATGGATCAGAGGGAGTACATGATTATCTTGTAACCATCATCATTGTTCAAAAAAATGTTTTCCTTTACAAAATCGTTACTTTTTAAAAAATACTAGTATTAACCATTCAAGTTATAAATGTATTTACTATTTAGGAAACAGGGTTTTCTGGAGCTTCTAGATGTTTACAGGGTAGTTTGGGAAAGGGGATATTTTTCTTTACATTTAGCCTTAGCCTTCTGGGTTCAAACGGTGGGTGGCCTTTTATGGTTGATGGTTTTTTTTTTTTTTTTTTTTTTTTTATCAAAGGCAAAATGATATTAATTTAAAATGATTACATAGTTCTAACTATATCATGGAAATGAGAAGGAAAAAAGGAAGATTGTTCATCTGTAAGCAAGTAAATAGAAAGCAATTGAAAAGGCCGGAGCAGAGAAGCCACATCTCGGGCGATGACATGGGAGACTGAAGGAGCCCAGTGATGGAAGTCAATACTACGCTTACGAACGTTCCAGATACTGAGACGCTCCTTGGGTAGACCAGAGTGATGTATCCAATTTAAAGTCATGCGAAAGCAACCCAAAGCAAAAATATAACCAGGAATGGATGATCGCTTCCATGTGAAAGTTTGGAGAAGAGATCCTTCAAAACAAACCAATATGCGACAGTAGGAAGACCGATGAAGCTTCCACCGTTTGACTAAGACATTCCATTGGTTCGCCTGTGAGAAATTAGGGTTGATTGAGGCTTGCTGACTGACAGACGTATTGTTCTTCTCCAGAAAAGCTATAGCAGAGAAAGCTACTATTGATTGAGAGTCCCGAACAATGTCATGGGGATGAGGAATATGACCTCCATGAGCAGCCTGATTGCGCTTTCTCCAAATGTCATTTAAGAATGAAATGATGCTCTTAAGGAGAATTTCATCATCTTTGCTTGAGATAATGAATTGCTTGAGCCAAGTCAAAAGATCATTGAGTGACAAATGAGATGGAGGGCACATGGAAAAGCAGCTAAACCAAGCTGCTTGGACCAATTGACAGGAAAAGAAAATATGTTGGATGGAGTCTACATCCGAACATCCAAAATGGCACAAGGAATTAACTTGTAAATGATGTGCACTCAAAACATCTGATGAAGGGATGGCTTTGTTGAGGAGCTTCCATAGGAAGAGGAGCTGCTTCTGAGGCAGAGAAATGGACCATAGAAATTTCCAGAAAGGATCAAAATCTGGTTGATTCTGGAACTTGGCATCAAAAAGTAAAGAAAAACCTTCCTTAGCAGAGTATGATCTTGAGGCACCTCCTGTCCAAATGATGGAGTCTTTACCATCGGTAATGGAGACTGGAAGAGACAAGATGCAGTTAGCTATAGACTCAGAATAAAGACTTCGAACTAATGGAATGTTCCAGTGGCGTGAGCTAAAAGGTTGAGAAGAATGCGTAAGCAGGTCAGAAACAACTGTAACGTTAGTTGAATTCTGAACCGAGCCTTGCATGGGCCACCACAAAGGGTGGTTGATAGGGATTGAAGAACCATTACCAACTTGCCAGTTAAGATGGTTGGTAATGAAAGAGCTGCACTCCATGATATCATTCCAAAGCCACGAAGTATTATATGGTCTTTTTAACCACTGATCTTTTGTCCAATCTATATATTTCCTCCCAATTGAAGAAGCAAGAAGAGAAGACTGATCTGCTGAAACTACCCTCCAAACTTGCTTTGCCAGAAGTGATTTATTAACTAACTCCATCGGCCTGAGACCTAAACCACCTTGATTAATCGGGAGGAACAAATGGTCCTTGTTAGAAAGGTGCATTCTCTTAGAAGAACCATCCACCCCCCAGAAAAAGTTAATGCACCTGCTGTCAATTTGTTCACATATATATTGTGGGAGTTTAACACAAGACAATACATGAATATTGGCAGCTGCAAGGATAGATTTCAGCAATGTAAGTCTGCTAGCCTGAGAAAGCAACTTAGATTTCCAAGAAGCTGTTCTAGAATCAATCGCATTTAGCACATGCTGATAAATTATAGACTTGTTTCTACTAGGATCAACCCAAGTGCCGAGATACTTACCCAATCTGCCAGTAAATGGAATATCTATAGTCCTTGACAACCGAAGCTTATCATTATGAGGAACATTGGGACTAAAGATTATACTGGACTTCTGAAAATTTATGATTTGACCAGATAAGTCACTGTATTTCTGAAGGACTTGACTTACGACTGAAAAACCAGCAGTTGAAGCTTCAGTGAAAAGAAGAGAGTCATCTGCATAAAGGAGATGAGATATCGCTGAAGCAGATCTACATAGCTTAATTCCATTCCAAAGATTCTGAGATTCTTGATGACATATCAGACATGAGAGCACATTAGCAGAAATAATGTACAAATACGTATTTATGGTTGATGGTTGGAAAATAACGGAAATGACAATGTACGTACGTGGCGGGAAACGAGGTTGACGTGGCACTGCGAGATTGCATTTCGTAACACGTGTTGTGAAAGAAGACAGCCAAAAATCAAGATATGACGCAGAAGTCATAACTACATAGGATGACTTCATGTCGTGTCTTGTGTTTTATCCAAGAGTTAAAAAAAGAGAGAAACTTGTTGCCTGCTTTTGATTCGATGAGAATCTCGTGCTTGTAAACATAATCGAGATTATGAAGGGGAAGGATTATTATAAGCTACTATTGATTAATTAAATATTTAAATTAAATACGTATACAGTTGATTTTGAGAGATTCATGTAGTAAGGAATATATAATTGATGTTAATATTCTCAGCAGAAACTGATTTCGAGTAAGTGAAGTGAGTGTTATTCCGTCCAAAAGAAATGAGTGTTTGCCAAATTTTAAAAACATTACTATGTACTAAATATTTTTAACTCTTGAAGTGGTGACTCACTTGTGATTTATCCTCTCAAGTCATCAAGTTATATGGTATGATTTAGTGCATATAGTTTGCACTTAGTTGTAACTTAGTTACTTAATCTTTACATTTATTACTCCCTCCGTACCTAAATATAAGATCACTTTTGGGAGGAAAACTTGTTCCTAAATATAAGATCACTTTCTAATTTAACTCAAGTTTCCCCTAAATTACCCCTATACTCCCTTCACCCAAAAATAGTGGTTTGAAGAAGGTGATATTTTTAAAACTTAAGTGAGAGGTATTTTGGAAATTTCATGCAATCCTAACTCATTTGAATGTCTTCCTTAATCTCTCTAAATTTGCTAAAGTGATCTTATATTTAAGAACGGAGGGAGTATACAACTTTCCAATTTTCTTATCAAATTTAACTTTTGAGCTGAGTTAGAAGCTGCAAAAGAAATGTTAATAGTGTTTTTTGTCCACCCAACATGACAGTGATAACTTGAATTGAGTTACAGGTTTGAGGAAAATATATTTAAAAATCAAAAGATTAAAAGTTGAGTTATAAGTTTGTTAAATATCTAAAAATTGAGTTATACCGAATCACAAGTAACTTACTTATAAGTTATAAGTGAGTCAAAATATCCAAAAAGTTGGAAATTTCATTCTTAAAATTCTCTATCATTGTTTTTTTTTTCTATACGAAAAATTCGTTATTTTTTAAGCATATGCATTCTCCTATTAAAGTACTGCCATGCTCCTTTCACTTTAAAAGACAAACAATTTATCCATCATGCCGGTTTGAATTTAAGTTGGTCACATATGCCAATTGAACCCGGTTGTTTGTGTATAGTAGGGTGGTCCAGCAAGACTAGACTTTGCTAAATAGATCTGGGTCTCTGAAATGAAGAAATGAAAATTAGCTCTAAACTAAGTTTAAATGTAGACTTTTTTTTAGCTTTTGACTTGAGCTTCCAAAAGTCTATCAAATGTGTATGTCTTTAAAAACAACTTCAAATTTCAATAGTTTGTTTTAAATATAAGCTTTAAATAGGCCTCAAAGTCTACAAATTTACACTCAAAGACTTTGTAAGCTTAACAAACTTATTAAACAATATGCGTATAATATCTATTAAAATTATTTATGTGATGTTTTTTTAATACTAAACGTACATGTTAGTCTAAAGGTTTGTAAACCGGACTTTCATGAAATAAGTCTGACCTATTTACATAAAAAAGATTGTAAATAGGCTTTAGACCTTAGACAAACCAGAATTTAGGTCAGGCATACCAGACCTTAGATAGGCTAGGCCGAATGCCACCTGTTTAAGGCTTACATTTTCTCACTCCTAGTGTATAGTCAATTATTGACATGATAAACCAAGAAGGGGGCTTTAAAGTTAAAGATTCAAAGTCAGAAGGGACCAGTTATTTTAATGGGGAAATGGAACATACTTGTATTCATGAAGCTGAAAGCCCATGACTTAGCCCACCACTAAAAAACGAAAAAGGAGTTGGGCTTTGGCATTAGGTCCATATAACTTATATCTTAATCTCAACTTCAATTAATAACCGTCTTTCTATCAATCCTTTATGTTTTCGACTTATAAGATTAGAGGGTTTGTGTGTGTGCTCTCCCACCATGAGTAGACAAGTAAATAAAGTGGACATATTTTGTTGATACAAATTTCACAATATAAAAGATACAATCCATTTTTTACCATTAACATAACATAAGAAAACAATTTAGTCCAAATAATATAAAGTAAAAATGAAAACATATTTTTTTCATAATTATTATGAACGACTTATTTCTTTAAAGGAATCGTCACAAAGCGACTAACAAGCGCAGTTTAGAGGCTATGAAACAAGCACAAGTATAAGACCTACGAAAACAAGCATTTAGTGTCTAATTCCTTTTATAAAAGTGTTTCTTTTTATCAATAGCAACTTATTTGCAAAAATTATATTTAGACACAAAGTTTAAAACATTCAAATGCCTTTTCTTTTTCTAATTTCTTTGTAAAAAGTTCACACACACACTAATAGAAATTTGAATGTCAATGTTAGGCCACAAATGGTTGGAGTAACTTGAAGGTTAAGAAAATCTGGCGTAGCCCAGAGGCTAGGAATGTCCGGCGCCTTGTGCCTATTCCTTTGATGAAAGATTTTAAACTTAAATTGAATATTTTCTTTGAAAACATAAAACTTTGATTTGCTATAAATATATTTTTTTTTCTAAAGACATTTATAATCCCGATTTTTATTTTCCTATCTTTACGAAAGTTTACACCTACATATATACACACATAATTCGATAAAAGACAAGTGCTCAATAAATAAGAATTTTGATTCACAAGAGCTAGTAATCTTAAAGTTGAACATCCACAATACACATAAACAAATAATTAAAACATAGGATAGAAATAGCGTTGAGTAGTCACAACAATAAAAAACTACTTGAATGACGCTTAATCAAGGGTCTCGAGTTTGAGCCTTGGGAATGCAGCATGCCCCTTGGCCAGCACTCTGCCCATAATGGAGGTCCACGGTGCGGATCTGGATTAGTCTGAACCCGTTGAGTTCCCCGTGACATTGGGGCTGGCCCAGGATACCGGATTAAAAACTCAACAAAAAAAAACTACTTGAATGAATATCACCACACCCACCCACACGTGTAAAGAAAATACACAAAAACACATAAAAAAAGATACTTCTTTATTTCTAACTTCTATTTAAAGACATTATATGTATTTAAAATCTCTGTAAAGATAAAGTAATCATTACTGCAACAATTCCAGCATTGTACTTAACCAAATCAGTCCAAAAACATAGCAATTAAGCAACAATTTAAGGTAACATCAATTAAGCATCAACTTTTCCAGTCCTAGCTAAATTCAAACAGCAAGTAACTAACATCCCTAATCAGTTTTTTTTTTCGCTTACACTATCATTGCCATAAACATTTCATGCTTCACATTCAACTAAAACTGAAACATTGTATCAATTCACCCATAATACATTAACACCTCCACATATGTACCATTAGCAAGCTACTATATGAGATTAAAACCCAGAAACAATCCTCTTTTACTCATATGTTCCACTTGACTTGAAAGCAGAAAACATAAAGAATCACAGGTGTTTTGAATATGCAAGATAAGTTTCTACTTCATCAAGAACTAAGACCTGACATAAATGAAACGCTCAAAACGACATACTCCAGTGATTAGCATCTTTTCTTTCTCCACTGAATACACACACAGAAAGTATCTAAAGATTTCTACTCATCCTCATAGATCTTCTCAAGTACTTCATAATGAAACTCAAACATTAAAGAACAGCAAAACAGGGGTAGAAGGAGGAAATATGAGAAGCTTCAAGCTTTCAACACTAAACAATCGAACATGTTGGAAGAAAGAATGAAGCACGATAAAAAAGCTTCCAAAATACTCCCTCTCTTCCTAAATATAAGATCAATATAGCAAATTTGGAAAGATTAACGAAGACATTCTAATGAGTTAGTACATGAAATTTCCAAAATACCCCTTATCACCCAAGTTTTAAAAATATACTCTCACTTTCTTCAAACCACTATCTTTTAGGTTAAGGGAGCATAAGGGTAATTTGGAGAAAACTTGAGTCAAATTAAAAAGTATATTTAGTACTCCATCCGTTCCTAAATATAAATATAAGATCATTTTAACAAATTTGGAGAGATTAAGAAAGACATCTAATGAGTAAGGATTACATAAAATTTTCAAAATACCTCTCAACTAAGTTTTAAAATATATCACCTTCTTCAAACCACTATTTTTTGGGTGAAGGGAGTATAGGGGTAATTTGGGGAAAACTTGAGTCAATAGAAAGTGATCTTATATTTAGGAATGGAGGGAGTAATAAGCTCTTCTCCTTACCCTAAAGTGATCTTATATTTATATTTAGGAATAGATGGAGTACCATTTTCACCGTCTCTCTCTCTCCTTTTTTTTCCCATCGTGAATGATAAAATGAGTCTGATTTTTTTTCCTGAGCGCACAAACTATTTATGGGAATATTTGTTTTAAAAGAATACCAATTTAACAAATATTTCTCTGCTTTTTTAATTTTATTTTACAACCTTAAACGTTGTAACAGATTCGGTAAAACAGAACAGGAATATGAATAGCTTTTATTCCAAGATCCGTTTTCTTTTCTTCCGGATCTCATAATCAATTGAAAGGAAGGATAAAATAAACTAATTCATAAATAATTGAACAAAATTCAATTCAATAGTTATAAAATTTCCTTTATTTAATGTACCACAATCCAAAATCTTCATTTATTTAATTACTAATTTTATATATATGTCAAAGCACAAAGTGTTTGAATTCCAAATCCAATAAGGCAACAACAAACAATCAGGATACCAATCACCTTTTACAACAAATCAATAATTAATTAAAATTTTAATCAACGATCTAATGATTATTTCATAATTGAATGCAATCCATAATAAAAATATAATTTTTTAACTAATAATGATAGAATAATCATATTTTATTTTTAAGGTCGTTACAAGTATCTCCAAAAATCTTACTTGCGACTTATTTAATACACGTTAGAACCCACAGGATCAAGTCTCACTTGATCAAAAGTTAGGAGTTATGTCCTTCAATTGAAGACAAGCTCAATCCATTTCTTAAAATTTGTCAATAAAGAAAAGTCAATATGGAAATTAGCAGCTAATTGTATTTAACTATTTATAGTAGTCTATGGTCTACCTATCCAAAATTTTATGCGGATCTTAATTTTGAAAAAAGTTGTCTTTAAACCATCCTAATTTATTGGATGAAAGGATAAGAAAGAAAGAATTTTTTTTTCACCACGGATTGATTGATTACTCAAAATAATGGAGTGAACAATGTAACCCATTTGGTAAGAAAAATACTTATCCAACGAATGTAGTAAATAAACAATTGTGAGTTGTGATCTCAGCAGATCTGGGTTGAGGTTATAGATGTTGGCTCAAAAATGAAAATTAATATTTGTTCAACGATCATAAAGAAAAATAGAAAAATAGTTGGGTTTCTCACTAAACTCTTTCATTCACTTCTTTTCCGTAAGAAGGGTAGCAATGGCGAAATACATTTCCTTCCTGAAGAAATAATCATCAACATCCTGAAGCGTCTTCCTGTGAAATCTCTGAAGCGATGTGAATGTGTTTGTAAACATTGGAAACATCTCATCAAAACCCCATCTTTCATTCAACAACATCTCAACCGTTCTGCTCATCAAAACCCCAATCTTTTACTCCACCGGAATCAAATAAAGAAGTTCAAGGGCTTATTTTGTCTACTTGATTGCCACTTGAAATTCCATGAAGTTAAGTATCCCCCTTTGATCACTTCATTGGATTGTATTCATGTAATTGGTTCTAGCAATGGCTTGATTTGTCTTGCGTATCGCCAAAATCACTCGCGTTTCCTTTTGTTGTGGAATCCAGCTACTAGAGAGGTAAGACAACTCTCCATGATGAATGGTGAGAATTTTAATGGTGCGTGTTTTTTTGGGTTTGGTTTTAGTCACGTTGTTAATGATTACAAGGTAGTGATAATTTATAAGAATGTTGTGGTTTGTCGAGCGGAGGTGTATTCATTAAGCACAGGATTGTGGAAAGAAATAGGATATGAGAATCTAATAGGGGTGAGTCTTATTGATAATGCTGTAACTGCAAATGGGGTTTTGTTTTGGTATGGGCGGGATCAAGAGGAGGAGCAACTTGGAACAAATGCTTATGTGATGGTTTCATTTGACATGGCCACAGAAGTGTTTACGATGTTAAAGTGGACTCCAGTGGGTTATTCATGTAGGCTTGCTGTATATGAGAACAAACTCGCTCTGCTTTATCATTCTCATATGATTTGGAATTCTTTGTATTACTGTCTCAATTTATGTGTGATGGAGAAGGAAGGGGAAACATGGAGTTCAAGTAAGAAGTATATTTTCTCTCGTCGTCCATACAGGTTACATGTTGTAACCATATGGAGGGACAGAATTGTGTGTTTAAATGGTTATTCTAAAGTTGGCTTATTGCTCTTCAATGTTGCTACTAATGAATGTGAGAAGTTGCCTATCCCCGTACGCTGTGGTTGCTACCGTTTGCGTATTTTCAATTATGTGGAAAGTCTTGTACCCATTAGCAGCAATAATGAAACCGAAGAGTTTTAATCCTCAAGGATTATTAAAACTGTGCAGATTTACAATAGTGACATATTTTTAGCAGTAAGGTATCCCTTATTCTATATCAATTCACATTTAAGATGATATTGTATAAGCTTTGTTGCCTTTTGATGTTACCAAGAATGTTAATTGAACATGTTTCTAGTTTTATTTTTCCTATCTATGACTACAATATGAGCTTATCAATGACACATGTTATATTAATTATTTGATTTTGGGTGTATGAATTATTTGAGACTTTTATTTTATATTTGATTTTGTTGCATACATAAAGAAAAAAACCTTTTGAGATAAAACTAATATGGTTATGTGATGCTTCAATACTAATATTTTGGGTTCATGACTAAGAAGCTGTTGAAGTGCGCACCATTATCATATGAACTACTTGGCCCATTCTTGGACAGAGAAAGTCAGTAGAGTGCGGCTTAATTGTTTATATATAGAGAAGTACACGTTGGAGCATAATTATGTGTGTTTTTGAAGGCATGCGACAAAGAATGATGTTTTGGGGCATTTGTTTCTTGGAAAAGTATTCGTTGTATCACTGCACTAAGATTTTTCTAGGATTTGTTGAATAATGATACTATCATCTTCTATTGAAGTAGTCTATCCCTATTTCTTCATGTTGGTGAACTCATATATCATATGGGTTAAAGATCAAATTCGTCCTGAAAGTTTTAGGTAAGGATCAAATTTGCCCCTAAGCTTTTTTTAGGTTCAGATTTGCCCATAAAGTATGCAAAGTGGATCAAATTTACCCCCCACATCCTACATGTAATGTCACCTCATCATCCATCTCAAACTTCTTGACACTGCATCATCTTCTCCTTTCCTCTCACCACACTCCCTCCACCAACCCTCTCTCCCTCCTTACCCTCCGCCCCCTGTTTTTGTAAATCATGAAATTTCGACTTCGATTGTTCAAAAACTATCCTTAAATCAATGGGGAAATTATCGCAAAAATCATCCTAAGCCTACATCTTATTATTCCAACCTGCCTCCTACACTTAAACTTGAATAGAACAGTGACACTCACCAAAGATTTTTCGAGTTTAAGGGGAAAGCTAAGATTTCAACCACAGCCACATGGAGAGAAATTGGAAGCGAGCATGGAGCTTGGTGTGAGGATAAGGGACGAAGAGATGAACAGTGGTGACAGAGTGGCTGTGGGGTGGTAGGGAGGAATTTGCTGGCGGAGGGAGCGTGGTGGGAGGGATGGTAGAAGATGATGACATGTCAAAAAGTTTGAGATAGATGATGAAGTGGTATTATATATAGGATGTGAGGGTAAATTTGATCCACTTTACATAACATACTTAAGGGGCAAACGTGATCTTAAAAAAGGTTCAGGGGCAAATGTAATCCTTACCTAAAACTTTCGAGGGCAAATTTGATTCTAACCCTATATCATATTGATAAGCAGATCCTCTTGTAACTGCCCGCATAAATATTCTTTCCATTCATATAATTTAAGTCTCATCCCGATTTTGAGATTATTCTAATATTTGGAATTTTTTAAAAAATTAGACAATTATAATTTATGGACAGCATAAATATTTAATGTTCACAAACAAATTTATTAAATCTGAAATCTCCCACCTCTTAAACAAACATGCTAGAATAAATTTCCCAAACCGAACATTTAGTTTTCTAACACAACTTGATTGATTCATGATTATTTAATATCTTTAATATCTGTATCAAATATAGTTGTATTGCCTTATATTAGTATGAATTTCATTATATTCCTTTATCATTTAAAAAGTACACTTTTAATCCTTTTATTAACTCCGTTAGTTTTACTTTAAGGAAAAATGAAGACTCATAAAATCTATAGATGGTTTTAAAATTAAATGAGATAAAAGTATATAAAAATAATTGTACTATAAAATTTATACTTAAGCATATTTTATTAATATTTAATTATACAATCACAAATTACCTAAAAATTTCTCCCTTCTTTTTTATATACATAGAGAGAATAAATTAGAAACTAATTAGACCTAGAAATGTTATAAATATTTCCCTGAAGTAACCTCCCTAATTCTTTAGGTATCATCCATCCCCACTCAGGTTGATAATCAAAATTCACACTTAAAGTTCTTTTTGCTAAGAGTCCGCAGCTCCATTATTAGACCTTGGGATCAAGGAAAACTCTACATTACAATCATGCAGAATCAGAATGGTTATGACTTGAAATTGCATGGTAAATGAATTGCATTACATCTGATATATCTGTTTCCATAATAACCCTGCAAATGCCATTGGACCACGCAAGCTCAAGCCCAAGAACTAGAGCTTGTAGCTCAGTGCCCAAATAGTCACACTCATGATATTCCCCCTTCTATCTCTTATATATTGGGTTAAAGATCATATTTGTCCTGAAAATTTTAGAGAAAGATCAAATTTGCTTTGAAACTTTTTTGGGATTAAATTTCCCCTTGAAATATACAAAGTAAATTAAGTTTGCCCTCACATCTTACATGTATTGTCATATCATCTTTCATAATGTCACTTCATCATCTTCTCCAACCCTCCCTCTCCCTCCACCACCTCCTCTCCTCCCCTCCCCTCCCTCTCCCTCCTCTGTCTCCAAACTCGTCTCTCTCCCTTCCCCATTCCTCCCCTTCCTTGCCTCACATTCCATTTCAAATAATTTTTTTAATAATTATTTTCCGTACATCGCACGAGGGAATTAGTTTTTCTTAAACACAGTGATGATGTGAGTTCAAATGCTATGGAATTTATAATTAGTTAATGAGTTGCCACAAAAATAGGTTAAGCTAGTAACAATGAACATATTTTCTATTTACCTATTTATTATTGATTATTGATGATTATTTTTACTCACCCTCCTATCCATAATATATTTTACACTAAAATCATTCAAATTTTGATATATAGTTGCGTCTTTCTAATCTCTCTCTTCTCCATTGCTGATTCCCTAACTGCCACCCATCATCCTCCATTATCGTATCCCTTCAAGCCTCATATTCTCCATAACCATGCTTTATTTCCCTCATATTCACGAATCTTCGTGACCCACTTTCACCTACTATCTATTTATTGTGTATTTAGTTTGGGTTTCTAAATTCTACAAAGATATAGGATTTCTTCCTCTTTTATAAATTTTTGCAGCAACTCATCATCTTCACAAATTAATCTGTATTTTCTCTTTTATAACTCTCATCAGTTCATAATCCATAAAAAACAAACCATGGACATTTTGTTTGTCTACCAACTAGTAATTTTCAGGCAATAACCGCAAATTACTTTCATACAAAAAAACATTAGTATTACAAGATTCATACTATATGCCCCTAGACTCTAAATTCTAACATGGTATCAGAGCCACTCGATTGATGGGACCCACGAAAAAAAATATACACAAAGCCCAACAAAAAAAATACACAAAGCCCAACAAAAAAATGAAGATCGACCTAGGGACTGATCCTAAAAGGAGTACGGCCCAGGCAGACCTGAAGGATCGACCTAAAAAGAGAAAAAGGCGGCCCAGGCAGACATAAAGGACTGACCCAAAAAAAGGAGTACAGCCCAGGCGAAAAAGAATGAAAAATAAAAAAAAAGAAAGAAAAAGAAAAGAAAAGAAAGTAGGGTGAATGTGAGAAACCAATACAAGTCCCACATTGACTAAATCATAGATGAACTAAGGGTATATATGAGTTGAGTCTCCACCATATTGGCTTAAGCTTTTGTGGTAGAATGACAGGACTCATACTTTATGCCCCTAGACTCTAAATTCTAACAGTTTGGGTTTCCCTCAGACCGCAAATAGTTAATTAAACCCCAAGTTTATGATTGTGGGATTGAACTTGGGATTAAACAAAAAAAAACTTATATTTATCTTTCATGGAAAATCCAATACACCGATTTTGGCAATATACATTTTCTACTCATCCACACTATTAGTTTCACAAATCTTCCTCTAACAACATTTACAAATAAATTTCATGGTTTTCTTTATCCTTATATCATTCGAATTGTTTTTCAATCTCTTTGTCTAATTCATTTTTCTGTGTTTAAATCTATTCTCCACTCTTTTTCATTCTCAAATACTATAACTTTTGATCATGTCAATTTCAATTCCCATTAACATTTCCACCCAATTATTGTTATTGTTGTTATTTACTGAAACATTGTTTCCATTTCTCTCACACATTCATTCCATTTGTTCTTCTGCCGACCACTTTGTCATTTTCTTCCTCAATCCTCATGCACATCTCCACTGAGCCACAAATTTGTGGCATCTCGTCATCATCATCATCGTTTTTCATCAATAGTCATCACCACCACCATTTGTCATCAACAAGTTTCACTCACGAAGATTTCTGGTTCCTTCACTCCAACTTCTCTTTGAATTTTATTATTATCCACTCTACTTCTCTTTTACTTGCTTTTTTATAAGGAATACTCCGCCTATATTTATAGCCGGTCCCAAGTCCAGATAATGGAGTAGGGTTCTGTTAGGCTTCGACAACCAATGTAAAAATATTGTCGAATCTTATGAGCATGGACACACGTATTGCACAATTTTGAAATTAAAATTTTGGATTGAGAGCTTATTATTATTGTTTTTATTATTATTACAAGCTTATTATTATTTTTAAGAAACGCGAGTTTACGAGATTTTCAATAATAAAAATTAACCTATTGCAGGGTTAAGAAGGCCACAATTTATTAATTAATTAATTAATTAATTTATCCCTTTCCGAGGGTAATTGATTGAGTAATTTTAAATTTATTTTTTCTATTATTTTTTTTTGGGTGTGAAAATTAATTGGTATCCCTCCTCCTCTAAGAAGGGTTTCCTCTCACCCTCTTCGCCTCTTCGGCCTCAACCTCTTCTCTTCTCTGCGCCTTCTCGCAGAAGAGAGAGAAAACCAAAACCAAAACCAAAAACAACAAAAACCCATTTCACCTTTCTTATCTATCCCCATAAAGATTCAATCTTTAACCTTAAAATCCCCGAATCCCATCTGGGTTCAGCTTTTTTGCGCAGCTGAATCATACCCACCTGTGCTTTTCACTCTTTCTCCCTTATCTGAAGTCAAAAATCTCATCTTGAGTTATGCAGCAAGGTGATCAATCCAATATTAGCTTAAGGCCTGGTGGTGGTCGTCCTGGAGGTGGTCCCAGATTCCTTGCTCCTAGATTTGATTCATCATCATCATCACCATCATCGTCGATTTCTTCTGCTTCTGATCCTTCTCGTTCCTATGCTTTAAAGGTTTGTTTTTTAATCTGACCCTTTTCTTTGCCGGATCTGGTTTTTTTGTTGGCTTGTGATTCCTTTGGATTGGTTGATTGATTTTTGGTTGATGGAATTGTCAATGAAAGATTTTTGAGTGTCATTATGTGCGTTGTTGCAGGTGTGGAATGATTTTTCTATGGTGAAGTTAGGATTTTTGATTGTTTTATTATTGAATTATTCTTTACTGTCATTATGAGTTTGCTTGATTTGGATCTTGCAGTTGTCTAGTTAATATTAAGGTGTCAAGACTTGATTTTGGGTTGATTTAAATTTATTGGGCGGTGATGTTTTGTGTTAAAGTTTGAATTTTTTGAACAATCTGGTTGTGGTTGCTTCATTTTTTCACCTACTCAATGATGTATTTTTTTGTTGGGTCCTTAGAAGAACGTGATTGATTTACAGAAGTTCACAGAGATTTGTATTCCCTTTTGTTGTTGTCTCCATTGACATTCAGCATCTAGTTTCTTGTCTTAAGAGTAGAAATTTTGGTTTAATACCGGTAAAATAATGGGTAAGGGAAATTATAGCTTGATAATGGATGTCTAATTCTTGGTGGGGCACTCAGTATGTGTGCCTGCTGTAAATATGGACAAAGAGCAACATTGTGGGCTTTAGATGGGTTTGAGCAAGTTTTATAATACCCATAAAGGACCCTCATACAGCGGGATATATCTTGAATTTTCGATAGATGTAATGACTTCTTCCTAGTGTAGAATTTGATAAAGTGACAGTCTTTTCTGTGGCTACCTGCTTTCATGAATTGTTTTTTCGTGTTTTGCAGTCTTGAATGGCACTTAATTGCATGTGGAATTTTAGTTTGAGGAGTTGCTGATAAATCTTATACTTCTTTATTCTGAAGGCAATGCTTGCAAAGAAAAAAAAGTAAATTTGAAAATTTGTATTCAGCTGCCTGAAATACTAAATACAATTCTATTGGTTTCAGCAGTGTATCTTTTACAGATGAAATGCATTTTTTATCGGTAAAAGGTTTATCCATACTGACAAAGCCAATTTTAGGCTGTACTTAAGTTACTGCCAAATAATTTTGTGTCTATGAGAAAATAAGAAGGCGCTTTTAGCTGTGATAAAAGCATATAACTAAGTGTCATTGGAGTTGACTTCATTTGAATGGCAATTCATACAATCCCATTAACTGTTGTGAAGAATTGTGCTTTTCTTGTACCCGGTTATATAGTGACTGGTTAACCTTGCATTATCTAATTAGATCCTTATTCTTATTCTTCTGGATTTTGTAGGCTGGAGATTCACGTTTTGAGGGTCGTGAGCGTGTGCAGTACACTAGGGATCAGCTTTTACAGCTGAGGGAGGTAATTCTTGCAAACTTTCATACGTTGAGTATATTATGAAAGTTATTACATCGTGCTATTGGAGATAATGTATATTATGTTCCATTTGTCTGCTGCCTCCTCATTGTTGCCTTTGTGCTTTTGACTTACATATTTCTCAGTCTGGGTTTTGCTGTCATTTTCGCATTCTTCCATGAAGTATCTGACCAACGTTCTCTCATAAATGCTTCCCCCCCCCCCTGGTGCATGCTTGGAATTAAACCTTTCTGTCGGTGTTAAGTGGAGATTATCAAGAGCTTCTTTAAGGAAATTTAATTTTTCTAGGAGGCCTCTAGCGGCCTGGCCTATCTTCTTCTCTAATCCTCTGAATATACATTCTGTATGTTTGGGTGATCCCTTTTGTCCCTTTAAAATCCTCTTTCTGGTCAATTACTTCTGAAATGACAAATATCAGTGTGCTCATCTACTGTATGGCTAGGTCTTGAAACTTGACATATTCATAACTGATATTTATATTATGAGCTGTCTGATGTTTGAAAATTGACTTATAGGTTGTTGAGATCCCTGAAGATATTTTAAAAATTAAACAAGAAATAGAAGCTGAACTTTTGGGTGAAGATCAAAGCTGGGGCCGTGCAGAAAATGTGAGTTTATTTTCTGTTTTTTTTTTGGTTTCTGTTTTATTGTTAACTTTTTAAGCATACGGGCCTTCATCCTGTGCATGGTGAGTTAATTTTTTTTGCCATCCTCCTTCATTTATATTAGATTTGAACTGATGCAGTATTGTCTTGTCAGTTTTGTGACAGTATTCATAAGCACTAATGTTTGCAAATTATTTTGATGTATACATCGTCTTTTGCAGTCTGCACAACAAATTCAAAATCGATACTCTGAGCCAGACAACCGGGATTGGCGTGGCCGGTCCGGGCAACTTCCTGCTTCCGCAGAAGAGAAGTCATGGGATAATCTGAGAGATAAGGATTCTAGTCAGTATAATCGGCAGGATCAACTGAATTCCCAGTTTGCAAGGGCACAGATTTCTTCTAACCAAGTAATAATAAGCTTTGCCATATTGTTATCTTCTAGGTTCTGATTATACTTTGTGTCCATTGGAAATATTTCTAAGAAATTTGATGGATTTTTTGGTTCAATTTCTATCTGACTCCATTCAAGGATGACACTTTTTGTTGTGATTGCCCATTAGTATTGTTTTGGGGAAGGGGTGGGGGAATGGTATGTGTATTTATTTGCCACATCAGCATCATTCTGACGGCTATGATGTTCATGTGTTACTGTAGTATGATGTTCAATTGTAGCCTAATATACTCCATTTTAGATTAAGTTTCTAACTTATCATGATCATTGTTGGCTTAATTCGCTTGGTATCTTGTTGTAAAGTAAAGCATTTTTCTGATATGTGGATTTATTAGAATGTGGTGCATGTTATGGATATCATTCCTTTGTCACCTACTTATTAAAGCTATCATAATGAGTTATTTGATGTGTCCTTTTATTTAGGGAGGACCTGCTCCAACTTTAGTCAAGGCTGAGGTTCCATGGTCAGCTAGAAGAGGAAGTCTATCTGATAAGGATCGTGTCTTGAAAACTGTTAAAGGGTAATTTGATCTATGTGTGTGTACTTGTTCAATTTGGCTGTCCTTTTGGATTGATAGTGTACTTGTTATGAAATGCATTGCTGCGATTCAAGTTGTGCAATAGTTTTGGTTCTCATTTGTAAATGATAATAGGTGAAATGAGTAACCTTGTAAAATATTATCTACAAGTTTGTGTGACAGCTTCAAGTTGTGGGATCATATGAAACAACAGTTGTATTTGAATTAACTTTGTCAAAAGCCTCCTTCTTTTATGCTTAATGTCAGCTTTTTTAATGCAGAATTCTGAACAAGCTTACCCCTGAGAAATTTGATGTCCTTAAGGGTCAATTGATTGACTCTGGAATTACATCTGCTGACATCTTGAAGGTAATTTTTTTGATGGCTACAGTTAATATTTTATATATTTCCCAGTTCTTCACTTAGTTGCATTGCTTTTTTGCTTTGAGACTGCAGGGAGTCATTTCACTTATATTTGATAAGGCTGTACTAGAGCCAACATTTTGCCCCATGTACGCTCTTCTTTGCTCCGATCTTAATGAAAAGCTGCCTCCATTCCCATCTGATGAGCCCGGTGGGAAGGAAATCACTTTTAAGCGAGTACTCTTGAATAACTGTCAGGAGGCTTTTGAAGGTGCTGAGAAACTGAGAGAGGAAGTGAGGCAGATGAATGCTCCTGAGCAAGAGACAGAACGTAGGGATAAGGAAAGACTGATCAAGCTACGGACTCTTGGAAATATCCGACTAATTGGAGAGCTGTTGAAGCAGAAGATGGTTCCTGAAAAGATTGTCCATCACATTGTTCAGGTTCCCCTTTGTTTTTAATCCTTCACTGTTCTATATTATCATTACTGTTAACTTATGATATGGAATATATCCAAGTGCACCTAACTGTTATTTGGAACAGGAACTTTTGGGGTCTGATAGCAAGAAATGTCCTGTCGAGGAAAACGTTGAAGCCATATGTCAGTTTTTTAATACTATTGGTAAACAACTCGATGAAAACCAAAAATCACGGCGTATTAATGATATGTACTTTGGCCGATTGAAAGAACTGAGCTCAAACCCCCAACTTGTATCACGGTTGAGGTTCATGATTCGAGATGTTCTAGACTTGCGTGCTAACGACTGGGTTCCAAGACGTGAGGAGGTAGACTGATAAATTTTAATTTTTTTTCTATATTATGCGAACCAATGTTAGTTTTTAATTCAGCCAAGTATTGAACAGCTAACTGCCTGTGCAGGTGAAAGCGAAAACCATCAATGAAATTCATTCAGAAGCCGAAAAGAACCTTGGATTGCGGCCTGGTGCTACTGCAAGCATTAGAAATAGCCGTGCTGCAGCTGCTGGTATTCAAGGAAACATTGGCCCTGGTGGATTTCCGATAGCTCGACCCGGTACAGGAGGTATGATGCCGGGAATGCCAGGTACCACCCGGAAGATGCCTGGGATGCCTGGGATAGACAATGACAACTGGGAAGTACCTAGGTCTAGATCAATGCCTAGAGGAGACTTGTCAGGTATGCAAGCTGGTGGACATGGCCAGTCTCCTTTACTTGTGAAGTCATCAGCCCTAAACTCAAGGCTATTACCTCAAGGTAGTGGCGGTCTCATAAGTGGAAGAAACAGCGCCCTAGTGCATGGTGGTGTTGGTACTCCTCCATCTTCTCGTCCATCAAACTTTGTCTCCGTTGCTGAGCCTGCATTTCAAACCCCTACACCTGTGAAAGCCGTTCCTAGTGGGTCTTTTGAGAAGCCACAGGCTCCAGCTCCGAAACTAAATTTTGATGATCTTCGCCGCAAAACTGTCTCTCTTTTGGAAGAATATTTCAGTGTTCGTCTTTTAGACGAGGCAATGCAGTGTGTGGAAGAACTTAAGGCTCCATCTTACCACCCCGAGTTTGTTAAGGAGGCTATTTTCCTAGCACTAGATAGAAGTCCACCCAGTGCTGATATTCTCTCCAACCTCCTTGAGTATCTTTTTATTAAGAAGATTCTTACAGCTAGAGATATAGGGACTGGCTGTTTGTTGTTTGGTTCCATGCTAGATGACATAGCCATAGATTTACCTAAAGCACCGAATAATTTTGGTGAGATAATTGGGAAGCAAATTTTGGCTGGGGGACTGGATTTTAAGGTAGTGGTGGAGATCCTTAAGAAGGTGGAAGATGACTTTTTCCAGAAAGCAATATTTGATGCTGCAACAAGGGTCATTAGTGCCGCATCGGGCCAAGCTATTCTCGATTCACAAGCTTCCGATATCGAGGCTTGCCGCAGTGTGCTCAAGTGATCCGAGAGATCAACATCGACGAGTTTGCATGATTTGTGAAAAAGAATTCTCTCCTCTTTATCCCCAACAAGTTGATGAGTTAGAGCCTTTTGTATTACAGTGTTTTATGACAGTGGACAAGTCAGGATAAAGGTACTTTTGTTAAGGACTTAAAAAAGGCTGTACATTTTTGTTCTGTTCTGTGGTTTTATTTTTGAGGTCTTAGAGGTGTTATTTGAGGAAAAGGGTCAAAAACCATAAAAGCTACGGATTTTGTTTTCCCCTGTCGGCTTATTCATGTGACATGTTTCTTTCAATAGTGACCCCATCATGCATGGGTCCGAATGTTTTTTGTATTTCATTAGTCTTTTATTTTTTTTCTGGAGAAAATTCTGACATAGTAATTGTTATACTGGTCAGTTCATAAATATCATCCTGTTTTTTTGGGGCCTGAATAAATATCATCCGTTATTTTTACTTTCTCATGCTATGTGGGTGTATTCGGACACAAATTGCTGTTTCAATGTATTTGTATTGATTAGATCCTTGGTATTTGTAATGTGAAACTGGTCAGTTCAACACTCTTGTTTAATTCTAACAGGTGGTAGGCAGAGCCTGAATGAATATGGTTTCATCTCAAAATTTAAATTGATTTTTCAGAAAATCTCATCTTTTCTAGTGTGTTGATAAGCAGGGTGTTGAAAACTTGACAAGTCATTGATGAGGGTCGAGATTGAGACAGTGATCTAATTGTTAGTTTAGGGAGTGATACAACGGTTAGTGATGCTAATAGTCATGGTTGAAGGTTAAAAATCATTTTGTCCAAAAAGTGGTTAAAAATTATTGATCAGTCTCGGCAAGTTAATTTCTTTATTATTTAAGTTACAGCTTAAATACATCCTTAGGGTGTTTTGGGAAAATAAAATTTAAAGAGGTCATTCTATATATTTGGAAAGTTGCTCAAAAGCTATGATCATTATAAAGTCTTATGGAGCATTATAAAGTCTTATGGAGCATCATAAGTTAACAATATGTCACCTCCTCCTTGCCCAAGAGGGCGTAGACCAGCTGGTAAGAAAGGGGAAGACAAGACACCGCGTACCCACCAGGTCATGGGTTCGAACCCTTAGGAAGTCGTCACCCCCAAAATGGGGAATCCCAGCGGCGACCGACTTTGGATTTGGATTAGTCGGTTTCCCGAAGGGGGCCAAATACTAAAGGCTCTAAGCAAAAATATATATATATATATATATATATATATATATATATATATATATATATATCACCTCGTGTATTTTGCGACTTATTTTTTGAGCTTTTGGTAATTTTTAAAATTTTATTTTATCAACAACATTTTCTTCTGTTTAAAGAGACCGTGGTACATACCAACTGATCAGGTAGGATTATAACTTGAGTTGAAACATTTAAACTTGTATTTGAAATGAAGGGTTCAAGAGGTTCAACATTCCAACGAACCGAGGTTGACTAAAACGTTTTTATTTTTCAAAACATTAACTTGAACAAATCTCAATTTCCCATTATATTACAGCAATAGTTTAAACTATAAATTTTTGAAGTTTTATCTACACATGAATTCTTACCGAATGAAAATAATATTTCATGGAGTAGTTTATCATAGATTTAGAAGAGATTGACTGATTGAACTAAAACTTAAGGTCGTGATTTCGAATCAGTCAATTTCCATAAAATAGAGGTAAGACTCTAAAATACTATATTTCTTTCTTAATACCATCACCGAATGGGAATCATAATTGAAATGACTCTTGTTTAGGGAGAGATTGGAACAAAGATTCGCATTGAATTTTATTGATCAAAGATTGGCATAGAAGGTTTTCCATGGTTTGAAGTTTGAACAACACCCTCCTTTTACAAGGAAGGAGACATCAAACTCATACCGTAATTTAGCTCCATAATGACATTCAGTTTGTGTTAAAATAAAGATGTCAACATATTTATTCAAGTAGTAAAAATCATTAATCCTTAGTCAATATGTCATATATAATTTTTTTGGGACAGTTACATGACAGTCCCAAGCAAAAAAATGTAACTTCAAAAAGAGGTCCCAAAGAGTTATTAACAATTGTAATAGTCTTCATTAATAAGTGCAGGAGTTGTCAATGAAACTATCTAAAATTAAGCTTCCCTTTTTTATTTATCTACCAGTATCTCTTTTTTGAATTTCTTCATCTGGTATCATGGACCTACCTCCTTTTAACTCAAAGGATTTATCAGGTCTAGACTAATCCAGATCGAGCCGGGTAGGATCACAAGGGCGGCAAAACTCTCCCAGCAAGTATTTAACACTGCTGTGTAAGCTGATACAACCTCGTGCCAGTTGAACCAAGTGTTTGGTGGTTATCTACCAATATCTCTAACACTACTTATCAAATTCGCCTGATTGTAAGTCCACAATGGGGGAATCTACTAGCCCCAAGTTCCAACCTCTAAGTAATTATCGCAGCTACATGCCCAAGGCTCGAACTTAAGTTGTGCTATATAAAATTTAGAAAATGAGGTGGCATTTTTATGGATTTTTTATTTTCAAAAAAAAAAAATTAAAATAAATGAACATGAGGAAAGCAGAAGCTATAAATATATTTCCCGCCATTTTCATCTCCTTTGAGGAGAAACCCAGAAATGGGAGAAAGCAGAAGCAATAGTATTATGAAGGATGAAGAATCGTTGAAGCTAGCCATAGCCATCTCTCTCCTCCGTACAAAGGCTCTTCAACAAAACAACAACAACAACGACAACGCTCTCCGCTGGAAGCACAAGGTCCTCTCTTCTTTTCCCTCCCATTTTTCCCGCCAAAATTCCCCCCTCAAACCCTAACTAACTCTTACTCTCCAATAATTCTCAGGCCAAGCAAAGAAAACAACAACTCCTCACACTCCAACAACACCTACAAGAAGCTCAAGGTTCCTATTAATACTCCTTCCTTCCTAAATATAACATAATTTTCCTAATTTTATTAGATTAAGAAGTTAATTATTATTAGCACATTATATTACTAATCTATCCTAACTATATACCTTTATTCTCACTCTCCGCCTCTTGTTTATTATAGATAAGCATTATTAGTGCTTATTTGGCAAAATTGAGAAAAATTAGAAAGTGATTTTATATTCCCTCTGTTCAAAAATATAAGATCAATTCCTAATTTGATTAGATTAAGTGTGCTAGTTAAGGTAGTTATTAGTACATGATACTATTACTATGTACCTTTATTCTCACAATCTCTCTCTTGCTTGTTTATTATAGATAAACATTATTATTAGGCCTTATTTGAGAAGAAAATTGAGAAAAATTAGAAAGTTGCTTATATTTAGTAACAAATTGAAATTTGAAAGTGATAAAAACGGTGTTGCTTAATGCTTATAGGTGTGTGTGTGTGTTGTTTTTGTGTGTAGAGGCTTTGCAGTGTGAGTTATTTCCGGAAAGTGCGTCGTGCAAGTGTTATTTGTTTGATAAGTTGGGGGAATTGAACGGCGGAGAGAAGGTTGATAATGAGAATGGCTCTGTTGGCAGATTCAACGACGTTCTTCGCCGGAGATTTCTCAGACAAGGTGTTTCTGCTGACGTCACTGTTTTATTGGAGGATTTTGTTGTTGAGAGCGTAATTGATGTTTGGATTTTTTGTTTTTGTGTAGTGCGGTTCAAGGAAAGAAGACGACTTGGTTCTTCAAGTCAGCCACGATCAACATTTGGTAGTACTTAAATCACTATCAATATATAGATAGTTGGCTTCTTTTAGAATCTAAAGGAAAATAATTAAGTTACTTGTAGATTTTTTTTGGAGAATCCTGAGAAAGTTAAATGAACCGATTAATCATAATATATTTTCTATCTTATTAGATCACATGTTATCTTATAAGTTAAATAAACTAATTTAGAGAAACTATTTAAGAAAATCAATTTTTAATTATCTTATTTAGCTTTATCAGTATCATATAAAAAAGTCAACTAGTTCTAGCTCTTATGTTTAGAAACGTATCGAGTAAAAAATGTCAACTAGTTCTTATATTTAGTAACCATGAAGTAGTAATTGTGATCAATTCTCAAACTGCATAGTAATAATCACGGGCTCTATTGTTTGTTCTGCTCATCTGAATTTGATTATAAGCCTTTGGACTTGGTGGTGCTTTGATCTGAAATTTGGTGGCTTGAAATTTGTGGTTTGTTGGTTGTTGCTAGAACGGTGTTTTCTACAATGATAATGAAACTCATGCTTTGGCTTGCTAGTATTTTTTTGAGTGATAATTTGCTTTTGATATTTTTGGAAACTTCAAATGCAGGTTATGAAGTTGAGGATGAAACAGAGCTGCTTAGGTCATCCGTTGATTTTCTTTTGGATCTCTGTGAGACGGTTTCACCCGTAAGTGTGCTTTACTAATAACTTGCTTTTTAATTGATTTTCTGCTCTTTTTTTGTTTTTTGCCAGAAAATTGTTAATGTCAAATAGCTGATTCTTAAATTTTGCCCCGTGAAATTTTCAGTGCATTCACTATAATATGGTATTGATCTTGGATCCTGCATTTTTTGTTACCAGCTTATCATTAAAAACTATGGTTTGTAAAATACTCTTAAAACTTTAGAAGGACTCCGTAATCATATCTTGATTAGTGAAACTATACATTATTCAGATAAAAAATACATCCAGCTATTTTCCCTTTCTATTTTGCAGGTGGACTCCAAGTTTGCAAACCTGGCACATCAAGCCGTGGACTTCATCTTGGGTAATCTATGATTTTTACTACAATAATATACACTTTCTTATTACTAATTAAGATCTTGGTTTCGGTTATATGCCATATTTATGAACGAGGGGCTAGTTGATGTGTTCTTGGATAGAAATGAATGAGAAGTATTTAAGAGAAAGGAAGCTCTTATAAACATAGTGCCTGCATTTACTTTTGGTATTAGAAGTTCATAAAACAACATGCACTCTGAGTTCATGCAAGGCATAGCAAATTAAAGGGATTAGATATGAACTCCATCTCACTTGTAAGGACTAACACAGTATGAAGGCACGTAGAAACCTGAGTGATGTTGACTTGTTATGTAATTGTTCCAAGGGAGATTTGGAGCGGTAAGATGTTGTGTGGGAAGTTACTATACTACACATTGAGAGGTATGCATCGAGTATTTTAATGATGGCACTAAAGCTTGGTGGAATATTTTGAAAGCAGCTTTTGACTTTATTTGTAGTCAACAGATTGATAAGATGGAAGAAGTTTAATGGAGAAAGGATGCATGTTTATCCATCCTGAAATTTTTGAACGTCTTTTCTGTAGCTTCATTGAAGAATCTTCTGTCAGTGAGAAGGAGTCCAGAGCATGTTGAAGGAATTATCAACAACTTAGTTACGCGTTTAGTGAGGCAAATGTGTTCTCCCATGCAATCAGAAGGTATTGCTAATTTTAGCGTATGAGAATTAACCAAGATCATGAATGTCATTTACATTGATTATGAATGCTATACATTAACCTCCACTGATTTGCGCTGAATTTTTACCTTTAGTGACCTATCTTCTCATTTCTCTAATCAAAATGCAGCTCTCATTTGTCTGTTTTGTTCTACTAACTAACCTTTGTTCTTATCAACTCTGGTTTGTTACTCAACTGTTTTCTTTCAGGTTCTGAACAAGCTGGCTCTGATGCACAAATTTATATTCAGCATTTGATTCGAAAACTAGGAATTGAGCCATACATTGGTCAGCGCGCAATATTTTCTGTTTCTCAAAGAATTTCTGTGCTAGCAGAACGCTTGCTTTTCTCTGATCCTTTTGATAACGGATTTCCTGATATGCACGAATGTATGTTCAAAATGTAAGTCTTTTGCAAGTACAAATTATGCTATTTTGTCTCCACATTCACAAATAATACTTCAAAATAAATTTTCTTTCATTCTGTTAGACACCTCTGGCTTGTCCAGCACCTTTATCAAATCATGAATGGTTCTGTCAATTCGAAATTTCTATCTATATAAAATTTCTGTAATCACATGTGGAGTTTGGTATGAATTCTAGAGCTCTTGTTCAGCTTGTGCTTGATTTCCAAATTAGTGCAATAACAATCCTCTACTGTGATTTTTGTCCGTAGAACAGTTTTAGCTCTTTTCATGATAAATGCATTCATCTAATTTATCTGTTGAGGACAGGATTCAGCTTATTGAGTTTTTAGTGTCAGATTACTTCTTAGAGTGGTCAAAGGCTGAAAATTCAGACAACGGTACGCTTGATAAATTTAAATTATGTCTGTGGTTATTATCAATCTCGCTTATGTTCCTACTCTGAATCTTAAATCTTCAAAAACCACAGACTAGCACATTTTCTCATTTCTCTGTTATAACATTTTACCATACTTAATTGGTAAGGACCATGACCTAACAGTTCTCCTTGAAGATTGGGTGACATCAATTCTCCATGCAAAAAAAGGATTAGAACTCTTGGAAAGCAGAAACGGATTGTATCTTCTCTATATGGACAGAGTCACAGGTGAATTGGCAAAACGAGTGGGTCAGGTCTCATCTCTTCAGAACTTCAAACCGGATATCTTTAATGCATTGATAAGTTAAGTAAGATTTACTTGCAAATTGCATGTAATCTGCTGAATCTTTTTATTCCATTTTGTTCTTGTTAGTGGGTAAAAGGGTTTGCCGTTGTCACTGCACATCACCTTTTTTATTTTTGGCACTCACCACAGTTCATTTAAGAAATTTGTGCTATACTCTTTGATCTAAATGTAAGACATATTTACCTAATATGAGTAAATCAAGATGAGTTTTAATGACATTTTTTAAAAGAACAAATATCTTGATAATTTTCTAAACTTTTCTCATTCTTTTAGTAACTTTCTTTTTGCCAAATTTCGCTTCTTGTTTATTTTTATTTTTTGCGAAGTTTTAGTACTTATTTATTAATGTATCATACTATCAGCAAAGTTACTTTAGGAAAGTCTAAAGAAAAGTTAGAAACGAGTTATATAATTAGAATCATAATCAATCCTCAAATATGATGTAGATTTGATGGTTGTAATGGAACTACTATTTTAGGTAGACTTTTTCCCAATAAGTATAATAAAAAAATAATGATGTGATTTGGTTGGAATGAAAAGGCCTATTAATAGTCATAGAAAAAGGATTCTCAGGGGGAAAGGAAAAGAAAGAAGTGGCGGGAGAAAGAAAGATATAAATATGATACTACTTTATAAGTAACATTTAGGTAGTAGCTTTACTCTTCAAGTTTATGCATCAGCATCACTTTTTATGAGAACAGATTTATTTCTTTTTAACCCACACGTATAGATACCACACCTAATTTGGTTTGGACGTTTAGACATATATTCATTTTACATCCAAATACAATACTATACTTAAAGAAAATTTTTCGTATCATTTTATTCGTTTATGGAAAGCATTTGCTATGGATAGAAGGCGTGATGCATGAACCCTTGGTGATGTGCATAATCCTTTGACATGATCAGCGTAAGAATTAGATTCTTTGGTTTATTGACATTTAAGAATCAGATTCTATTAGGGATTATACATTATACTTGTTTGTATAACAGTTCATTTGTTTTTATAGCTCAATCAACTAATGAATTGCTACGAAGTTTCTTATTACTCAAACCGCCTAGAAAGAACGATTCACCTACTCTGTTTAGGCCTAAAGATGCTACTTGCTTAGTATTTGATACAAGAAACAAGAGATTAAGTTTCATTCGAAGGATAAAATCTCAATTCACTATCCCGTAAATTAATAATTTTTGCTATGAATTATCATATAAATTAAACGTATTAAAAGAATTTCCATCAAGAAATAGTTCAAATATATATAATTAAACTGGATATCTTTAGTGTGTTGGGGGGAGCCATGAACTAATTTAGGCTTCGATGGGCGGTTAATGTATACAAAAGAGAACATTTTATTGAAATTAACATGCATTTATATCGAGTAACTAATTTAACTAATTATATTGTTTAAAAATTACTGTTTAAACTACATAGATAATATTGCTTTTCAAGTTTTGCCTTTGCAGCTTGAATCTTGCGTTAAGTGAAACTATGATTGTTTGGAGAAGCAAGTGACTTAAATATTTTTTATTTTTTTATCCGAGAGAATCAGGCAAACGACCAATGTATCCAGGAGTAAGCACCACAAAAAATATGGATAATATAATTTTTTCTTAAAACAAAATCATTCTAATTTTTATATAATTTAAAATAAAGACAATTCTTTATTTTTGCAATTAACTGTATGTTTAATAAAATGATTTTTTAATTAAAAATTTTAAAAAATGAACTTAATGTAACAAAAAAGTTATTAAAAGCGTAACTTAAAATTTGGCCAAAAAAAGCGTAACTTATGATTATGATTTACATAGTTCTGTCGTAATAGAAACACAAGGGCTAAACAAGATGAAAAATTAACAGCAATTTAAAAATAGACCCTGCATAATTTGATAACAAAATAAATTAATCATACGCTAGTTTTAATTTTAATTTTCGAAAAAAATAAAGATGATGAAATCATTTCATTAAGGAATTTGGACATTTAGTGGTGCAATGTGGGCACTAACCACTAAATCTTGCCTTTCGTTTCAGTTCAAAATAATGACACGACACGACAAAAGAAATTACAAAATCTCTCAATCTTACTATGTGCTTTGTTGTCCAAGAGTTCATCTTACTATGTGCTTTTTTGTCCAAGAGTTCAAGTATTTCAAGAACACCATCAAACATATTTGAAACTTGAGATGTACTTTGAGTTAATTATCTTCAATATTCTTCATGATCAGTATTTTCAAGAGACTATTCATTTAGAATCAATATTTCTTTGAAACAATCTCTACCAATACGCACTTATGAATTTTTTAGTTGGTACCACATATAAAATAAATTAGAGGGTCAGGGGATTTTTTTTCCTTTATGTAATATTGCAGCAATGCAGACTACAGAGTGTGAAATGGTGTCAACCTATATCCAATACAACAACAACAAAATCTTATTTCACTGGGAGTCGGATACATGGATCATAAGACGCCAATATGCTCTATCATTCACCAACTCTTTGGGTATATTATTCATCAATCAGATTTCGAGATTTAATGGGGTTATATACAAGTTTACTTGCACAATGTCTTTGGAGAAAGATTAAAATTAATCACCGAAGATTTATGGGGGTTTACACCAGTATACTGTATACCAAACCTAAATCCTAAATCTTACATTAAAATTAACACAAAATATTGAAGTCATATGTATTTACTTTTTAATCACCAAGACGGACTGACAACCCCATCACATCTTCTTCTAAATTCTTCAGTATCACCACCCAAATTTTCTATATAAAAACATTCGTTTTGCACTGAAAATATTATCGTGTCGTAAGCACCAAAATTGTGATAGATTGTTCTTACAATCAATATGAATTATAGTAAGCTGAATACTTTTGTTTAAATAATCTTATGTTCTAAGAACTTATATATCAGTCACAAAAAAAAAAGAACTAAAGTATTAGAAATTTAGAAGTTATATATATATTAGTTAATCTTCTCAAAAACATTACAGAATCACTTTCAAGAGACATAATTATACATATGAATATATATGATCGTAAACAATGATACATTTTACACGTACCATTTTTGTTTTGGATGGCAACCTAAACAATCAAAATCTTGCTTTCATTCTGCTTAATCGATCTCCATTGAAAGAAAGAACTTGAAAAAAAATTAATGGCTTACTGACGAAGAATTAGTTTAGATGGCATTTCAAACAAAAAAAAGAATAGTTTAGATGGCAAAAAATGGGTGGGCATTCGAGTAATTAATAGTCAAGATATAAACTCGTGATCTAATGGAAAAAGAATAAATAAGAATATTCACAAGGCGCTAAACATGCTTCTCAATCTTTTCACTTACACTAAAACTGCGTTCATACTTCTCACCAAAAAAAAAACACTGCGTTCATACCACAACACACACACACAGGATATATAAAAAAACAAAAATAAAACAACTTAGACAATCAAATAATCATCATTTTATATTGGCTTTCAATTTCTTGTCTGGAAGCTAAGTGGAATCTAATTCAAAGGTTTCAAAACCACACATTTTATCAACTAACTGTACATAAATAAGTGCCTTTCGTTTTTAATTTGAGCTTTTTCTGATTTAAGTTTATATATAAATGCACTCTTCTGTATATGTCTACCAACAAAGTGCCTCTCCACAAAACCAGCAAAAGCAACAACTTGCAGGCTTATTCAAATTAAAAAGGTTTTAAACATGAGAGTGTCACCAGTTTTGTGTTTCTTTCTTTTCTTGTTCATTGTTCTCATGTACTCTGCTTATGGAACCACACTCACTTCAGAAGCTCGTTCACAAAATCAGCCCAAGGGTAAAGCATTTATGGACCTTTTCTTTCTATTTTTTCCCCTAATTCTCTTCTTGTTTTCTTGTATGGGAAATCAAATTCTAAGTAAAGAAACATTATTTTCTGGTGATTACCAAAACTATACCTTACATCAAAGATCAACTTCACATGTATTAACCTGAAAATATAAAGGGGGGAAGGAAAATACTTTCTTTTGAGTCATGAAGAAAAGGAAGGGGAAAGTCATCATGTATTTTTTTTTGTATTTAAAGTTCTTCCAAAGCTTGAAGAGAAAATTAAATTTAATTTCTCCATTTAAGCATTACTTTTCTGCCTCCATAGGATCCATCGTTGTCTTCTCTCCTAGATTGGACAATTGTTTATAGTGACTTTACTGAGAATGATGAGAGAGGAACGGGTGGATCTTATTTTTTGAGGAATTCATGTGCCAAAAGTTAGTCCCACTATTTTGTGTCTACCTCTAAGCTCTTTTTTTCATTCAAGAGTTTAAAAAACTTGAGAATTGAATTCCCACACTTAGGAGTATTCAATCCATGATCTCTCATTCTCTATATCTTCTCCTTCAACTATCAAACAAAAAATGTAATTGAAGATTATTCATGAGTAGTTTTATGATTATCATAATCCTAGCTAACAACTTCATCAAAATATGCAGTGATGTATGGTGGGATCAATAGGTGGAATAGCAAAGTAGAGAATCAAAGAAGACAACCAGCATTGCATGTTGTCCAACATGGAGCAAGTGGTGGTGGCCGGGGAGCCAATAGCGCGCATCCACACAATAACGGTCACAAGAACAATGATGCTTCTTCCTTGTCAATCAAACACACATCTTTGTTCATGGCAGTGTTCAGGCATCTCATTTTTGGATTGCTACTTGTCATTTGCTTCTATTGAATTCCCCTATATATGATCTATGTTAGTCTTCAAGATCTTATCTGGCTTGTATATCTAGTAGGATATGGTTTGTTGTTGTTGAGAAAAATTTAATCAAACTCTTGTTTATGCTTGTACTGTGTGTAATTGAATATAAAGAGACTAGAGTTGTAAACTGCTTCCTTTTCAATCAAGAGTCCTTTTAAATCAATAGTCAGATAGCTCATAGAAAGCATCAATCTTAATTATTCTTTAAATTGAGGTGAGTTTAATGTCAATGATTTAATCTCTCACCAAACTCTTTTATCCACTTTCCACCGTTATTGACTCGATAAAATTAAAAATTTAAAAGTGGAAAAGGGGGGAAATGGATACTTATTTCATATATTCATGCGTGCATGTGACCTAAAGTGAATTTTGTGAGTAGAAAAGTTCCTAATTGAGTGTAAAGTATCTAGTAAGGTAAAAAAGATAAGGCTTATAACACACTTTGATGAAATCGTACGTGTGCCCCAAAATTTTAAGCTTCATATTATATTCGTCTAAGCATAATTGATTGCATTTTTCCAATGTCTATCATCTTTATTTTATCTTACTTCTCTCATTTTATTTTCCCTATATTATCTTTCATATTTTTTTAAGAAGAGCATAATTGGAAAACTAATGAACCAATTCTAGCTATTTTCTTAATAAAGGTAAGTTAATTGTTTGAAACTTATATTTTGGGAAGGATGAAGTAAAAAAATATCTATAAGACCATACTATAAGGTATGTTGAGCCTTTCAAAAATAACATTCTAGAGTAGTGGAGATGTGTGAGATGATTATGTTGAGTGAATGTGTGCTTAAACAAGAAAATATAAGATTAGTGAAAAACATATACTAAAAAGGTAAGATAGACATCTATTGAATAGAAAATGGCAGACAATAGTTTGAGGTGGGTTGCACGTTTAAAAAGGGATATTCAATGTGTTGATGAAGAATGTAAATCAAGTGGCATTGAGTCATTTGAGAAAGTTTAGAGGAAGAAGTAATAAAGAACTCAATGAAAATGTTAAATGAGGCACTGTGATCAACAATCTTTTAAAATATGCGATTGTTTATAGAGTACAATGAAAATATAAGATCCATATAATTGAACTTCTTAATGTGTAGATATATGCATGCATGTGATGTAAATGGCTTGAGATCACTAATATAAGAGCTCATCTCATATTCTCTCCTCATTTAATGTGTTTTTTCTAATTTGCCCCTAATTCTCTTTCATATTCATTAATGTTTATGTATTTCTCTCTCTTAAAGTATCATAATAAATATGGGCAATATTGGAAAAGAAGCATTAACTCCATACACCAACTAATATTCACATTTTTTTAAGAAGCGTTTTTTTTGCGGCTAACTCTTATATTAAGGACCGGAGGGAGTATATTGACGATGATAGTTATATTTTGTAGATGAGTAATTATTACACTAACAAAAAGGTTGTTTAATATAGGGGGAAAAGAAGAACCCATAGGAAATCCGTTTATAATGTGAACGCATGGGGTTCAGGTAGGAGTATTAGAGATATATATTAGATATGAGATTGTCTAGGATGGGGAGTGGAAAAAAATGGGTTAGTTAGATCTCCTAAATTTATAGGCTTTTATGTAGAGAAGTTGAAACTAATATCTTTAAATGATGAGAAATTTTTGCTAACAACCATAACATGATATATCTTTTTAGGGTGCTAATTAAAAGTGAATATATCTTTTTATATATAAAAAAGATGTATTCACTTGGAGTTAGCACCCTAAACAACTAAATAACTCATCTAAAAAATTTGAATTTCATTTTTTTTGTGTTTTTTGTAAAAACATTTTTATCAATAATATCATATTAGTTTTTCAAATTCATATTCCACTTTCATTTTAAGGATTGCAACAAATAATTTATAAGAGTTTGATACATTTAAGTCAAACTGCTATCATCAGTCCTCCTACTTTAATTTCAAGGAAGAAGAACCATCTAATCAAACTTCATCGTCACTTTCCCCAAACACTATTCTCTATCAATGTTCTACCTTTAGCTCTCACTATATTAGGATAAGTACCCGGCTTTGATACCATTCATAACAATTCACTAAATCAATTTACAAACTATAATTTCTTGGAATGATAATTAATTACTTAAGATTGAGATATAGTTCTAACAAAAAATAACTTAGATTATATAAACTACAAACACTTTGCAGAATATTTTTCAAACTCTTGTGATGGTAATGTATTAAAGTGTGAAAAAAGGTGATAAAATAAAAATTTATGGAATTGTATGATTGTTTTTTAATAATTTTCAATTTAAAATAATTCTATAATAAAACTTTTATGTTATCAAGAGATATATTTTAATATTCTATAATTTTATTAATGTATATATGGTAGACCTCTCTATAAGTTTAAATAAGCGTGTCTTTTTCTTCCTAGATGAAGAAAGAGAGAAATTTATACCTAAATATTAGAATTAAACACATATGAAATTGATTATTGGTTAGACAACAATGTTGCAAGAACCGGAACGGACGGTTGAACCGGTCCAATCGTCGACCGCTTCACATTTCAGATCAATGGTTATTCGGTCCAACCATCTATTTGAGCGGTTTGACCGTGTTGAACCATGACCCGAAGCCTTTTCGACTCACCTTCCGATCCGGCTTTTACAACATTGTTAGACAGATGATATGTGTGTGGAATTTAAATTTAAGTTGGAGACAGTCGAATTCATTACAATTAGAAATCATTTGTTTACCATACAATTAGAAATCATTCAAAACTCAAATTATGACAGCATATAATTATGTAACAAAAAAATTAAATTTGATTTCTAAGGTGACTATTGCATACTCGACATACTAGTTAATGCCAAAGAGAAGAGAAGCCGTCCATGAAACCAAGAGACTAAATGAAACATAACTTCTTAAAAAGAAAAAAATCAAAATCCTTTTTATTCAAAAAAAAAAAAAAAACGAAATCTTCTTTCTGATCGGCTTGTAATATTTGAAAAGCTTCACACACAAAAAAAAAAGATAATTATTCACTGAAGTCTGAAACAAAGAATGTATCTTTTTGTTATTTTATTGCCAGTCAATAGAATCCATAAAAAAATAAATTTATGAGCACAATTAATATATATTCACAATGCACTACAATCGATTCATCTACCATTTTTCCTTTACAGACAAACAGCACTGGCAATCAAAGAATAAGCACATTCCCAATGGCTCACATTTTGCTGCAACGAATCTTAAGGGCTGTTTGGATTCAGCTTTTGGAGAATAGCTTCTGAGAAAATAGCTTTTTGAGAATAGCTTTTGAGTAGGATAGCTTTTATGAAAAATAGCTTTCGATGAAATAAGTGTTTGGATTAAGCTTTTTGAGAATAAATTTTTAAGAGTAACTTTAGAGTAGAATAGTTTTTTTTTAAAAAATAGTTTTAATGAATAGTTTTTCATGTTTCTTTTATTTGAAATAAGTCTTTTCCTTAAATGAGAGATCGAAGTTTTCAGCTAGAAAAAGAGAAAAATGTAGTTTTTCTCAAAATAGCTTTTGGAACCTAATCTAGCTTTTCTTCTCAAAATAGCTTATCCAAAAAAATTGAGTGGTTGGATGCCTTTGTGTGAAACCTAGGTTTGGGAACCAGAATAGCTTTTGAAAATGTATCCAAACAGGCACTTATTCACTCTTAGATCTCAAAATAAGGCCACACACCACAATTACTGTCATATTCACTATAAATATTGATCAACAAAAAAGAACCTCTCAAAAACCATCATTTATTGATTTGCAAATGATTGATTTACAAAATTCAAAAAACATGAGAGTGACACCAGTTCTTTGTTTCTTTCTTTTGTTTCTCATTGTTCTAATGTGTTCAGCTAATGGAAGCACTCTCAGTGAAGAAGCACATTCACAAAAGGGGCCCAAAGTAAAGCATTAATGGACTTCTTGTGTCCTAGTTTTTCTCTCTGCATTTACCTTTTGTTTTTTCCCTCCTTGGTTCTTGTATGAAGAGAAAAATTCAATTGAACAAGCATTTCTTTAGATTACCAAAAAGTCATTTCACCTGAAAACTTAAAAGGTAACCTTAATCAACATAGTATTGTGAATCGGTCCCTAACAAGTCCAGTTGAGAGTAGTTTTGGACAACTTGACCCTGCTAGGTTTTACATTATTTCTTACCCTTATTGAGCCTTAAATGACATCGTTTTGAGTTTAAAAAATTAGCAATACATCATGTTGTGCTTTAGTAACTCTATTTTGATGGATTATGTGTTGTTTATACATGAACCTTTCATTTACTTGAGGATTAATTCCATTTTTATATATAAATTATCTTAATTATTATGACCGGTCTAACCTTGGTTTGGATCATTGTCTCAATGAATTTAATCGCTAGCTAGTACAATTTCTAGTTCCTTGGTTATTATGATCTCTCTAACAACTTTAAAAAAACATGCAGACATGTATGGTATGATACGAAGATCAGGCAAACAAGACAATCAAAGAAGATATTCAATATTACATATTGTTCAACATAGAACAACTATGAAGAAATCTTCTAGACCAGTATATGGTGGTGCAAATGACAATAGGCATCCACGTAGCAAGAGTAGTGCTCAATCCTTGTCACTCAAACACTCTTCCTTGATCGCCACAGCTTTCAAACATCATCTCATTTTTGTACTGTTACCTGCTGTCTTCTTCTATTGAATTCCTAAGTGTTCCATTATAATGGAACCTACAATCTTTAAACTGAAGAGATATTATACTTTGCTAGCTTCCTAATTTTCATTTGCTTTCTTTATACTCTTGTTATTACTTTGAGGTGGTATCTAGATTTGAATACTACTGTGTAAGCTATCCTATTGATGTAAATTTTTACTTTTTTCCCTTTTAATATCTTGTGAACAAATCAATCCCATCCATTCACTATGTGCCTTTTTGTCGAAGAGTTTAAGTATTTCAAGAACACCATCAAACATATTTGAAACTTGAGATGTACTTTGAGTTAATTATCTGCAATATTTTTCATGATCAGTATTTCCAGCAGACTATTCAGTTAGAATTAATATTCCTTTGAGACAATCTCTACCAATAAGCACTTATGATTTTTTAGTTGGCACCACATATAAAATAAATTAGAGGGTTAGGGGATTTTATTTTCTTTATTAGTTTTAGTAATAATGTAACATAGCAGCAATGCAGACTACAGAGTGTGAAATGGGGTCAACCTATATCCAATACAACAACAACAAAGTTTTATCCCACTATGTGGGGTCGGCTACATGGATCATATGGCGCCACTGTGCCCTATCTTCACTAACTTTTTGGGTATATTATTTGCCAATCAGATTTTGAGATTTAATGGGGTTATGTACTGGTTTAGTAGCACAATGTCTTTAGAGAAAGATTAAAATTAATCATGGAAGATTTATGGGGGTTTACACTAGTATACTGTACATCAAATCTAAATCCTAAATCTTACATTAAAATTAACACAAAATATTGAAGTCATGTGTATTTACTTTTAAATCACTAAGACGGATTAACAACCCCATCACATCTTATTCTAAATTCTTCAGTATCACCACCCAAATTTTCTAAGGAAAATGATAAAAAAAAAGACTTGAATTCGAGTTGGACAAAATGAGGTCTCCAATTCTAACTTGGACAAATAAGGGATAATCTTCAATTTGTTCTAAATGAAGTTTTTAAATTCGTGCCAAAAGAGTAGTTAATAGCGATACAAAGGTAGTTAATTGCGATACATGAATAATTACTGAGAAGAGTAGTTAATGGCTAGTGAGTAATTGTTTCTTTATTCTCAAATTTTGTATGGAGTTTTCTTTTTCATTTCTTAAACCTTGAAAAGTACTCAAATGTAGTAATGTTCTTATCTGTTAACAAAATACTTAGGGTTACATTAAGTTTCATTTAAGTCCTTCTAGGGTTATATTACTACATTTGGGTACATAAGAATTATATTGAGCCACAAAATACTTTCGAAGCGGATACAATATTGTTTTAATATTTATGGGTGGATTTGCAAATTAAACCAAAAAAACAAACTAGGCTGGAACTTTATGTTTGATTGGGCACCCTAAAAGATAAATAATCAAAAAATATTTTTTTTAAATGAAATCATTGAATACATGAAATTAAATTTTTTTATCCATGAGCTAATATTTTTAAAGATAAGTCAGATTGAAAATTTCACAAAAAGTGAAAAACCTTATACTACCTCTGTTTCTAAATATAAGATCATTTTCCCAAATTTGATTAGATTTAAGTTGTTACTTAAGTTAGTTATTATCATATGATACTACCAATTCGTGCAAACCATATACCTTTATCTCACTTTTTATCTCTTGTTTATTTATTATTCATAAGTATTATGAGGTTAATTTGGAAAAAAAAGAAAAAAAATTAGAAAGTAATTTTATATTAGGAATAGATTAAAATGTAAAAGTAATCTTATATTTAGAAACGGAGGGAGTAATTTGTTTGTGATTGATTTTACATGATGAAGTAATACACTAGATTCACATAACAATTCCTTCTAATTATAGCAATTTTTTTAGAAATAGAATTTAATTAATGGGCTCTTATTATAATAATAATATAAATGATATAAGAATGGGAATAAAGATACTAGGAAATGTAATGAGGTAAATGCTAATGACTTAAAGATTAAAAGATCCACGTTCACATTGTTTTGGGGTTGGGAACAGAAATTGGGTTAAAGGTCACTCTTACTTCGAAAATATTCATTGAGGATAATGCATGTCATTGTGGATCCTTATTGTAATTATATTTCTTCACACCTCTCATTAATTATGTAAAAACAGTTACAAACATGATGGCAAAAGTAAGCTTCCAATGTACCCATCGTCCGTGGGTTCAGTGGCGAAGGGATTGAACAATGAGCGTCGAGTTGACTATCACGTCGCGACTTCGATCCTGGGGAGTGACACTTTGTTGTGTCTCCATCGCAGCGCTTGAGAGGCATCTCCGTAGCTAAGTAAAGCTGGGAGTAACCTACCTGTGTGGACAGAAAGAAAGAGCTCGCTTGTCATGCTCCAGAGCCCACAGAAACAGGCCCCAGTGGATCATGAGTTAGGTGTCCCGCCCTTAGATTGAGTTGAGCCTAAACCTCTTCCTAAAATTTATGTATAAAAAAAGTAAGCTTCCAATGTTAGTTTTCAATGTTAGTTGGGGTTGGGGCAGAGGTTTGGCGTGAAGTGATAGGAGGGACCTAGGGAGTATATTTCATTTTTGTATTATTATGGGCGAAAGTGAGGAGATTCTGCGAGGAATGCCATTCGTGATTATGAGAGAATCTCATCCCAACCGCGCACACAGATTCCTTGGAACCCCACGGAATTCTCTCATAATCCCTCCCTCCTCATAATCCCTCCTTTTTGTCAATCACTTTGCTTCTTATATTATATTGTCCTTCAAATTCATCTAAGAGCTCATAATTTGTCACTTGTACCTTTAAAAATAAAAACAGTATAAAATAAATGAAGAACTTTTGATTTTTTATTTTTGAAAAGTTTTTAGCATAAAAAATTTCAACTATCTAGACCTATTTCATTTGAATAGAAGGATCTATAAGAGATACAGACTTATTCAGTTAACTGTAAAATAATTTTATAGTTAAATGGATAATAATTTTATAGTTAACTGGATAAATCTATATCTCTTATAGATCCTTCTATTGAAATTGAATAGGTCTAGATAGTTGAAATTTTTATGCTAAAAAGTTTTCGAAAATAAAAACATTAAAAGTTCTTCATTTATTTTATATTAAAATATAATACTGTTGTTCATTTATTTTTTATTTTTAATTTTTTAATTACAAGTAGGAAATTATTGGCTCCTAAATGAATTTGAATTGCAAAAGAGTAGCAAATTATTTTGAGAGGATCCCGGCCCCATCTTTGAGAGGATCCCGGCCCCATCTTTTGATTGCGCCTTTTTGTTCTGGAAAGCAAAGCTTGTTATCCAAGAATCTCCTTCTCTGCCTCAGAGCGTCATCGTGCATGGAGCTGCAGGGGACCCCCGCTTCGCTAGGCTTCCACATGCCTGCCGAGTGGGAATCCCACTCTCACTGTTGGATTGCCTGGCCTGTATGTAACACTCTCCTTCCTCACATACACATATCAATCGCATCTCCTCTCTTTTCCCTCATCTCACACCCTAATCAATTCATTCACTCATTCATTTTCTCCTTTTTGTTTGCGTGATTTGGAATAACAGGAACGACCAGATAACTGGAGAGACAGCGCTGTTCACTCCCAACGAGTGTTCGCCACGGTAGCATCTGCCATCTCTAAGTTTGAGCCTGTTACCGTTTGTGCCACCTCTGCCCAGGTTCCTTCAACACACATACTCCTTTACACACACACACATATATATATTTTGACAGATTGATGTGTAAGGAGAACGAGATGAAGAATGAAACAAATGTTTTGATTGATGATAAGAATAATAAAAAACAACAACAATATATTTAATCATCTTTGACTAGACCTAAAAAAGAGGTGATGACCACTCCTCCTTGAGGTAATGGATTTAAAAAAAACAAATTCATAACACTAGGGTAATGAGGAGAGAGAGACAAGTTAACTCTCCCTCTTGGTATACACTCTCATAAATCTCAGACACTAAAATATATTTAGGTTAGAACCTTTATATAGGCAACAGTACCACTAAACATTTACAAGATACAACCCATTTAATATCATCCTAATATTTCCAACAATATATATTCATTCCTCCATCACAGTCCACACACACGTATACATATATAGTGTATGATTGCTCAATCTGGTGCTGTTCTCCTCTTTGCAGTGGGAGAATGCACGAAGCCTGCTCCCTCCCGATGTGAGGGTCGTTGAGATGAGCTTCAATGACTCTTGGTTTCGTGACACTGCGCCCACCGTAAGTCTCTTTCTCTCTCTCTCATCACTCATCCCTCGCTGGTTACATAAACTTGTGTGCATGTGTATACGTACAAACTAGGCCTTTTATTTTACGTTTATTTTTGCGCTGTTTCGCTCCAACAGTTTGTTGTGACCACAACTCCTTCAAAGTCTCATACACAACCCAAGGTCGCAGGAATTGATTGGTCTTTTAACGGCTGGGGAGGTCAGTCCATCACTTCCTTAACCATGTTTGTTTCCTGAAACATTATGATCAAATCATTTTTATTTTTACTCATATACTCCCTCCGTTCCTAAATATAATATAAGATCACTTTAGAGGAGAGCTTATTCATAAATATAATACCACTTTCTAATATGAGTCAAGTTTTCCCCAAATTACCCCTATACTTCCTTCACCCAAAAAATAGTGGTTTGAAGAAGGTGAGAGGATATTACACTTAAGAGAGGGATATTTTGGAAATTTCATGTAATCCTAACTCATTGGAATGTCTTCCTTAATCTCTCCAAATTTGCTAAAGTGATCTTATATTTAGGAACGGGGGGAGTAATAATGATTAGCAGATGCTTTATAACATGAACCATAGAAGGAATTGATTGTTGGATCTTCAGTTATGTGTGTTGTTTACAGACAAATTTTGGCTTATTGTCATCTTGTTTTTGGGTTCTTTCACTAAATCTTTTCAACTTGTAATTGGGTGATTTGATTAATACTAACTTTTTCCTTGGTTCATAACTTTTTTTATAGTTATTTCGCTCTTTACCTGATCATTCTTCTTAAAGTTGTGTAGGTTTAGATGGCGGCTGTTACAGTGACTGGAGTCTTGACGACCTAGTTGCAAAGAAGGTTTGTGTAGTTAGACGGCTTATTATTCTTCCATCTAGAAGTAATTTTCCTGTACCATTTGCTTATATAATTACCCTGTCATCATATGTTTGCTAGATTCTGGACATTGAGGCGATTCCTAGATTTCCCCAAAAACTTGTGCTTGAAGGTGGAAGCATCCATGTGGATGGAGAGGGTAAGAGTTATTTAGAGATGTTAATTTTTTTTCATAGTTTGGACATTGGTGAATGTAATTTCTGTAAAATTCTAGTTTGTCAACGGTGGAGCATCTATTGAGAATTTGATTTTAGTTTTGGCTTATTCATGAGCAAGAATAAATGGTAACAATCATTTCTGATTATTTTCTTTAGTCTGTCAGCATTCATCATGTCTGCTTAGTTGCTTTTTTGAAATCTTTCCTGACCACATTTGATTAGATTTACTGTTACCCTTGGAATCACCTTCTGAATGTAATATACCATTTGAGTTTCATGATTCTGCTGTTTATGACAGTGCTTTCTTTTACTTCAGGGACTTGTCTTACCACTGAGGAATGTCTCTTGAACAAAAACAGGAATCCAAGCTTGAGTAAAATCCAGATAGAGGATGAACTTAAAGCATATCTGGGAGTCAGAAAGATTATATGGTTGCCTCGTGGATTGTATGGTATATGAACATATCTGTTAGTTTCAAGAGCTTTTGTTTTCCTATGAATTGATAGTTTTTCCATGGATGCTTAATTTCAGTCATTGAAAAAAATTTAAGGGTCATTGAAAAATTTTAGAGAGACCATACTGTGCCGTATGCCTCACAGTATAAGACATGGTGAGTGTAGGATATGGAAACTGCATAGCTTTCTAATAAAGTCATTCAGAAAAGACTAGTGTAGGATCACAATGAATGAGTTGTAAGAAGCATTTGCCGCTACTTCTTAAGGGCGATAAAAGGTAAAAATTGATTGTCATTGGGGTGTCTATGCAGTTATTATCAAGTACAGTATCAATTTTTTTGGGCTGTTGCGTTAATCATATTTGTTGTTTCTAGACTTCACTTTTACCTCATCAATAGGGAACAAAAAATTAGAATGTTAAAAAGTAGCATAATATTTCTGTATTTTGTCTTATACTATGACATCATTTACTAATCAAAATTGTTGAAGTTAAAGCTTTGCACTCACAGTATATTTGTTCATCCTTTTACTGAATTTTAGAATTAAACTAAAGTAAAGCAAAAACAACGCATTTCTCTACTTGTAGGTTTTTTTTTATCAGAATCTACTTGTAGGTAAGAATGAAAGCTTATAGAAATTTGTGAAGTCTCTGATTCCTTTCTGAGCTCTAGAGCTTATTTTCAGAAAGAATATTCAAAAACATTGAAGTTCTCGGTGATAATTGTCTCTTGTTTTGATGCTTTGTTGGATCTGCTACATAATTATCAGTGATTTGTCGCTGATTGCTTGTCAACTTTCATTCTTATACAATCTTTACTCTCTGCTTGACTGGTGGATAGCTTTTGACATTATATTGGATATTTGTCTCTTTTCCTTCCTTATTTATGAAATCAGTTTTCCTTCAATACAAATTGAATTCAGAGTTCAAAATCTCTAAAATTCCTCATACTTCTTAGAAATCAGGGAAGTCCTCTGTAGTTAATTTCATGGATGCTACAAATTAAAACTTTTCTTTCTTTACACCTCAGCGTCATTTTATTTATTCACTTGCAAGAGTGCTGGCTGATCCAAATGGTTCTAACCGGTTAGGCTAATATATATACTTGGGCGAAGGTCCAAAAATGATACATAACTATATTGGTCAAGGAACAAAATTAATACTCCATCCGGTCCAAAATATAAGACCTAATTGACTTTTTTGAAAAATCCTAAAAAACAGCAAAATAAGTTAATTATAAATTGATTTACCTAATTTTTTCCTTTAATCTAGTTTATTTTACTTATAAACTAATGGATAATCTAAAAATATATCAAATATGTCATGATTTAATAGACTATTTTGCAACATTAACTTCTCCAAAAAAAAAAAGTTATCTAGATCCTATATTTAGGACCGGAGGTAGTACATAACTATTCCAAAGTACAAAATGATACTCAACCTTTGCCATGGGATCAAAAATGATATTTTCACTAATATGACAATAATATTAGACATGAAAAGTCCAAAATGTTCTTATAAATTAATTGCCGCCGGGTGAAAGTTTATTTAATTATAAGGGCATTTTGGACATTTCATGTCTAATAGTATTGTCATATTAGTGAAAATATCATTTTTGATCACATGGTAAAAGTTGGGTATCATTTTTGTACCTTGGAATAGTTATGTACTATTTTTGTTCCTAGGCCAATAGTTATGTATCATTTTTGGGTCTTTGCCCTATATACTTCTAGAATGAAACTTATTTTAATCCTCACTTGTTGAGGCTGTTGGGGAACATAATATACTAGGCAGCCTTACCCTTGCTTAATGTAGAGAGGCTGAACCCACGACCTCAGACCCCACAACAAATGAGCTTTTCTTTAAGCCAAGTCAGCCCATCTAGCCTTGTTCCATATATAACTATTTTTTTTATACAGGGGACGATGATACTAATGGTCATATCGACAACATGTGCTGTTTTGCAAGGCCTGGTGTGGTTCTTCTCTCTTGGACTGATGATAAATCTGATCCGCAGTATGAAAGATCTGTAGAGGCATATTCTTTGCTTTCAAGTGTGACCGATGCCCATGGTAGAAAACTTGAAATAATTAAACTCCATGTTCCTGGCCCACTCTATATGTCGGAGGAAGAGGCTGCTGGGGTTAGTCAGGCAAGTATCCAAGTCTGCATATCTTGCTTTTTTTGTTGAAAGTTTTCTTTGATCATGGCTCAACCCAAACGAAAAAGAAAATGTTAATTATTTTTATTATTTCATTACATCCATCAATTATAGCTAAAAAAGTTCACTTACCCACGTAAAGTACCTGTGTTGTGTGGCTTTCATTGATTCAGTTTATGGGTTGCTTCTGTATAATTATCATTTATAATTTCGTGTTATTTTTATGCATTTGACAATATGATTTTCCTGTATATTGGCTAGCTGATATTAGAATGTCATGTTTATCGATTGTTTGCATGTTGATTATGCAGATGCTACTAGTTTATTTCATTGGGACGGTAAGTTGCAACTTGCAAGGTTTTGTAAATTTTTTAATTGAGCTTGCTTAGAATTTCTACCTTATGAGTAGATTTAAATGAAGAGTTCACCAAGCATGTTTTAATTAGCTTGTGTTCTCAATAATGTCATATCTATTGATTAGGTAATATTCTTATAGAATATGTCTACTTATGTGGAAAGGTGAGAGTTTTAGTTTCAACCTTGATTTAAATCTGTCTACAGGATTGCGCTAACACCATTTTGATACAAGTCCGATATAATAATTTATATATAGATGGATAAAGAATTTTGACTAATATTTTATGGTATATTTTATATATTTGTCTGTAAACAACACACATAACTGAAGATCCAACAATCAATTCCTTCTATGGTTCATGTTATAAAGCATCTGCTAATCATTATTACTCCCTCCGTTCCTAAATATAATCATTATTACTCCCTCCGTTCCTAAATATAATTTATATATTTTATGGTATATTTTTTATCAAAATAAAAATGGTATCAGAATTATTTAGTTATGTATATTATTATCAAAGTTATATAGAATATAATATTTCGCGTATCGCGCGGGTTGATACTAGTTATATTAATGCTGTAATTTTCAACTCACATTAATGACTAATGTCTTATTTGATCAAGAATGATTCATGAAGCATTACAATTTATACACTACTATCTATTAATCATTTGATTGTGGAATCAGACAAAATTTATCCTCCATTATTCTAAGGCTATCAATTGTTGCACTTCTTTTACAGGATGGCGAGGCCAAACCCAGACTTCCGGGAACAAGACTTGCTGCTTCTTATGTAAACTTCTATATTGCAAACGGAGGTGTCATTGCTCCACAGTTTGGAGATGAAAAATGGGACCACGAAGCTCTTCAAGTCCTATCTAAGGTCTTTCCTCACCACGAAGTAAGGAGTTAATGTTAAAATGCTTTTGGGTCGATAATCGACATAATATATACTTCTGGTTTTTTAATTCAAAGGGAAAGGCACAAGCCAAGCAATCCTAAGACCTAAAACCAAAGGATTCTTATCCCATTCTAAAGTCAAGAAAAACCCATTAAGTTAACCATTTCAAAGTTAAAAAATAATCCATTATGCATATACGAGTCCTTTATTCATGATTCAGTATGTAGCTGTAAATGTATACCTCCAACATAATCGTGTCATAAAAATCATGCAAACATTTAGGGAGGATAAAAATGTTTGATCTTTTTGCTATGCAATTGTAGAAAAGATAGGCCTACCTATTTGAATAGGCATCCACTGAAGCTGGCTTTCAAAAAGGAACTGCCTGTGGAAAGCTAAAAAGCATGTCGTCGTCTCTAGAATAACAGATTAAAACATGTTTTACGACCAAATATTAGATAGTGTATTGTGTCTATCAATCAACTCGAGATAGGTTCTTAAAATGGTGCCATTTGACAGCATAGTGTCCAAATGCGTCGGAAATAGAACAGAGTAATCCTGCCGTTTCGGAAGGGTAACTGTACAATATACGTTATTGGTCGTTGCACTCTAAATCTTACATCGTATGCATGTTTGTTTCTGCATTTAATTTTTAAATTATGAACTTGGGTCATTGGTCCTAGACTCCCAGTAAGTGGTGATTGTTTTTTAAAAAAATGAATAGATTATACTTTTGGTCTTTTATCTTTACATTAAGTCTACTTTTTATCCTTTAAATTTGAAAATTACACTTTTACTCTTTATTTTTACTTTTTAGTATGGATGCTAACTTTGACGATTTAAATGGAAATCCTATAATTAAATGTTTATATTTCAATTTTAAAATATGAGTAATCATACTGAATAAGTAAAAATTTAGTCTTTGAAAATTTATTTTCCAAGTATTAAATGTGTATTTTAAAATTTTCTTTTCATAGATTGTGGGAATTGAAGATGCAAGGGAGATTGTTTTGGGGGGTGGAAATATACACTGCATTACTCAGCAGCTACCGACCGTCTAGGCAGGACTCTGAAAGGCAGTTGATGATAGCCTCCATTTTCATGGCGCTAAATACTATATTTGATTGATTTGTTAAAGTGGTAGGGAATCGAATGTGCAAGTAATCCCAGACATCTTTCTTTTCTCCTCTCATCATGGGTTGGATTAGTTTTATTTCTTGATGTTGTTTCCTCTGATTGTGGTGTGGTGGTTGATTGTCGTTGATGGTCCATTTCCTTCTCTTTTCTATAGAATAAACTTCTACTGCAAGTTCCATTAAGTTTGTAATATTTTTATGGCTAAAGTATGTTTTTGGTCCCTTAAGTTTACACAAAGTCATGTTTTGGTCCCTTAAATTTGAAAAGTGTGTTTTTGGTCCCTTAAATTTGGAGAAAGTGTGTTTTTGGTCCTTAGCTTTGAAAAATGTGTTTTTTGTCCTTTAACTTTGAATAAAGTAATGTTTTTAGTCCTTTAAAAAAAGAAAAAAAATGTTTTAGTCCATTCCTTTTCAAAATTAAGGGACTAAAACATGACTTTTTGCAAACTTAAGGGACTGAAAACATACTTAAACCGAATTTAAAACACACTTTTCAAAGTTAAAGGACTAAAAAGATGACTTTGTCCAAAATTAAGGGACCAAAAACACACTTTTCAAAGTTAAGGGACCAAAACATGATTTTCTCCAAAGTTAAGGGACCAAAAACATATTTTAGCCTATTTTTATTTCATTTATTTTTTAACCATTCCTACTTTTTGTTCATTTTTTTAATATTCTTTGTTCATTTTCACTTTTCAAATTTATATTCCACTCTCATTTTAAAGATTTTGACAAATAATTCATAAAAGTCTGATACATCCAAGTCAAACTGTTGTTATCAGTCATCCTACTTTGATTTCAAAGAAATAAGAATCATCCACTTTCATTCGAAAAAAAAAAGAAATAAGAATCATCTATCAAACTCAACTCCATGATCAATTCTCCAAATACTACTTTCTATCAATGCTCTACCTTTATCTCTCACCAAATTAGGATAAGTACCGACTTTGATACTATTCATAACAATCTACTAAATCAGTTAACAAACTATAATTTCATAGAATGATAATTAATTACTTAAAATTGAGATATAGTTCTAACAAAAAAGAACTATATAGAGTACAAACACTTTGTAGAATATTTTTGAAACTCTTGTGATGGGAACATATTAAAGTGTGAAAAAAGGTGATAAAATAAAAATTTATGAAAGTCTGTAATTGTTTATTTTAATAATTTTTAATTTAATCTAATTCTATAATAAAACTTTTGTGTTATCAAGTGATATTTTTAATATTGTATAATGTTATTAATGTATATATGGTAGAACTCTCTTCAAGTTTAAATAAACGTGTCTTTTTCTTCCTAGATGAAGAAAGAGAGAAATTGGTACCTAAATATTAGAATTAAAACTCATGAAATTGATTATTGGTTAGACAGATGATATGTGTATGTGTGAAATTTAAAATTTAAGACAATCCAATTTCTGTTCATTACAATTAGAAATCACTTTTTACCATACAATTAGAAATCATTCAAAATTCAAATTATGACAACACAAATAATTATGTAACAAAGATTAAATTTGATTTCTTACCAAATAATTAGAAATCTTCCTAAGGTCGACTATTGCATATTCGACATATCCATCAATGAAACCGACCAAAGAGAAGATAAGCCGTCCATGAAACCAAGAGACTAAATGAAACATAACTTCTTACCAACAAAAAGAATCAAAATCCTTTTTATCCAAAAAAAAATCAAGGGGTATTTGCAGTTTAGTCTCTGGTAAGGGAAATTAATACTGGAAGGTCCCAATACATTCCAAAATAATTATAAAGTCCCAAGGGTCCTTTCCTGCAATTGTTTGCTTAACTTCAATGACCATTTTGCCCTCATTAAAGATGGTTGTCATCTCACTGGTCCCTACAGGGGGACTATGCTTTCATCTTATGAGGGTAAAATGGTCATTGAAGATAAGCAAACAATTGCAGGAAAGAGCCCCTGGGACTTTATAATTATTTTGGAATGTATTGGGACCTTCCAGTATTAATTTCCCTTACCAGGGACTAAACTGCAAATTTCCCAAAAATCAAAATCCTCTTTCTGATCGGCTTGTGGTATTTGAAAAGCTTCACACACAAAAAAGATAATTATTCACTGAAACAAAGAATATGGCTTTTTGTTATTTTATTGCCACTCAATAGAATCTATAAAAAAATAATTTATGAGCATATCTAATATATATATTCACAAGGCACTACATTCAATTATCTACCATTTTTTTCCTTTACAGGCAAAACAGCACAGGCAATCAAAGAAAAAGAACATTCCCAATGGCACACATTTTGCTGCAACGAATCTTATTCACCCTTAGATCTCAAGATAAAGCCACACACAACAATTACTGTCATATTCACTATAAATAGTGACCAACAAAAAAGAACCTCTCAAAAACCATCATTTATTTCATTTACAAGATTCAAAACATGAGAGTGACACCAGTTTTATGTTTCTTTCTTTTGTTTCTCATTGTTCTAATGTGTTCAGCTAATGGAAGCACTCTCAGTGAAGAAGCACATTCACAAAAGGGGCCTAAAGGTAAAGCATTTATTGACTTCTTGTGTCCTAGTTTTTCTTTCTGTATTTACCTTTTGTTTTTCCCCCTCCTTGCCTCCTTGGTTCTTGTATGAAGAGCGAAATTAAATTGAACAAGCATTTCTATGGATTAACAAAAAATTATTTCACCTGAAAACTTAAAAGGTAACCTTAATCAACATAGTACTGTGAATCGGTCCCTAACAAATCCAGTTAAGAGTAGTTTTGGACAAATTGCCCTAGATTTCATATTATTTATTTTCCTTATTGAGCTTTTAATGACATCGTTTTGAGTTTAAAACACTAGCAATACATCATTTTGTGCTTTAGTAACTCTGTTTTGATGGATTATGTGTTGTTTATACATGAACTTTTTATTTACTTGTGGATTAATTCTATTTTTATTTATATATTATCTTAATTACGACCAGTCTAGCTTTAATTTGGATCACTATTTCAACAAATTCAATGGCCACTACAATTTCTAGTTCTTTGGTTATTATGATGTCTCTTAACAACTTTAAAAAAAAACATGCAGACATGTATGATATGATAGGAAGATCAGGCAAACAAGACAATCATAGAAGATATACAATATTACATATTGTTCAACATAGAACAACTATGAAGAAATCTTCTAGGCCAGTATATGGTGGTGCAAATGACAATAGGCATCCACGTAGCAAGAGTAGTGCTCAATCCTTGTCACTCAAACACTCTTCCTTGATCACGGCAGCTTCCAAACATCTCATAATTTTTGGACTGTTACCTGCTTTCTTCTTCTATTGAATTCCCAAGTGTTCCATTATAATGGAACCTACAATCTTTAAACTGAAGAGATATTATACTTTGCTAGCTTCCTAATTTTCATTTGCTTTCTTCATACTCTTGCTATTATACTTTGAGGTGGTATCTAAATCTAAGTACTACTGTGTAAGCTATCCTTTTGATGTGAATTTTTACTTTTTTTTTTCTTTTAACGTCTTGTGAACAAATCAGATCCCATCCATTCAAGCAACAAAAGTCAATGAACTGATAGTTCACTATATGTAGTAACTTAACGATTACGGTCAAGGGTTAAACTTTCCTTCATATTTACCCTTTTGGTCTACTCTGTGGCTTGGACGTGTATGGAAAGAAATGAAGGACAAATAAAAAGAAAATGAAATTGGGTGAGATGTATAATAATATTGGTATTCATGCTCCAAGAAATAATGAAAATAAACAAGTGTTGTTGGGTAATACTCCCTTCGTTCCTAAATATAAGATCACTTTGGGGAAGTGGATAAGTTTCTAAATATAAGATCACTTCCTATTTTATCTCAAGTTTTGCCCAAACTACCCTTATACTCCCTCTTTTCATTGAAAACCCCTCCTCCTTTTAAAGTTAAGTAATTGAGGGAATTTTGGGAAGATCATGTAATTTTATTGTCTTCCTTAATCTCCCCAAATTAACCAAAGTGATCTTATATTTAGGAACGGAGGGAGTACTCCCCTGTTCCTAAATATAAGATCACTTAAGCAAATTTGGAGAGATTAAGGAAGACATTTCAATGAGTTAGAATTACATAAAATTTCCAAACTACCCTCACCTAAGTTTTAAAAACTTTAAACTACTATTTTTTGGGTGAAGGGAGTATAGGGGTAATTTGGGGAAAACTTAACTCAAATTAGAAAGTGATCTTATATTTAGGAACAAGTTCTCCTCCCTAAAGTAATCTTATATTTAGGAACTGGGGGAGTATGTAATATAACCGCTATCAAATTGTAACCGTGTATGTCAAGAACTGAATGGAATTTTTTTGTTGGGCGAAGAATGGAATATTTATATCATTGATAGTGTGATAGAAAATATGATATTTTAATGTATTTTCATTAGATAACAGAGCATGTGAGATTAATTTATTACAAATTTTTCAAGCTGTTGAGCTTTCTTCATGAGAAAGAAAGAAATCTCCTTATATATTAAGCCTAATAGCTACCACTTGTGACCGAACTTTAATTTGCTAAATAAATATTCTAAGGCCTATTTTTTCTCTTCCTCCTCCCTCCATTTCTCTCTCATGCATTTTCCCCTCAATTGATAGGATGATAATTCACTAGTCTTAAAGTACTAAAGAAATGATGCCACCAAATAAACAAACAGTATTCATTCAATATGTAGTAGCATCTGAAAGATATCAAGAGTAGTACAAAAGCTGAATCCATTCAGTTACAAAAATGACCAAGTGTTGGTGTATAGACTTTGAGAAGACAAAAGAATAAAGGTGATATATATGTGTATATATAGTAAGTCTATTACTACTGGGCGTAAAGCGCTAGCTTCATCAAAGTATTGGTCACGATCCACCAAAACAATGGCATAAAGAGCATATATTATTCCTGGAATATACCCAAGTATTGTCAACAGCAAGCATATCATGAATTCTACCTGAAACAAAGGGTGTAAAGTGTAAACACACTACTTCAGTTTTTAACAATCAAATTTTGAGAATTTCACATAAACAATTAAAACTATGCATATACTCTGAGAGACACATAATCTGCTTCAAATTTTGTAGATGTCTCAAGGGGTGATACTGAAGGAGATTTTCCTTTTTTAAAAAAAAATGTATTTGTTACTTTTTTATTATATAATTAAGTATTTCAACATTTAATTAACTCAGATCAACTTGAAAGAAAAAACAATTAACTCGGGTCAAGGCTTTAGGACCAGGATGCCTCTCTTTAAAAGTTTTTACTTTTGGAATTAAGCATTTGATTTAACTAGTTCACAACTAGATCAAATATCCTTAAAATACTAAATTAAAGGAGGTTTTCTAACTCATAGCGTTAATAAGTGACAGTTCAAATTAAGCTCGTCAATTCTCAAACAAATTCTTTTTTTTCTTTTCTTATTTGTTTAGACAAATAGTTCTTGAAAACTTTGATTTCACCTGGCTAATTGTTGCCATTACTACTCCAAAATGTTGAATTCATCATACATGGCAGAAATAACTAAATATATGAGAAAACACACACACACACACAGACACACACACACACACATAGATATATATATTGAGAGATAGAGAGAGACATGCACTACAACAACCATGCCTGAAACAGACTCCAAGTGGAGGAAGTAAGACAGCTATCAATATCTCACAGCAGATTTCACAGTTATTCACCATTTTTCACTACTCAAGAAAATACCAAGAGGGTGCTTTGTCTTCATTTACTCTTGTATTTGATGAAGTGAAAATAGAAATGTTATATTTTTAGATCTGATTCTTCGATATTGACATGGTCAAATTTATTAGACCTGACCACGCTATTTTCAGCATTAGACTATATTGTATTAAAAACTTGGTAATCAAACCAGCTTGATCTCCGCCAATTCTGCTCTCCATTGTATATGTAATTTCTTAGCGGTCAAATATCATGCAAGGATTTTTGTTTGATAACAATTGTTTTGGTGATTAACTACCTCGGTATACAATTACATACTAAAGTCACTAGAGTTATTAAATCAGTTTGAGATTACTTAAATTTATTCTTATTTATAAGGTTTTGAGAGAGAGAGAATGAGAGAAAGAGAGAGAGAGAGAGAGAATATGAAGAGCCACCTTTAAGCATTATGGAAAACATTGATAAATAATTATTAATGACTCTATGTGTGACTTAAAATGAGGAATCAAGAATCCTTTAGAAGATGAAAATGTCTTATAAAAGGGATTAAAGAAGCACATACTGTTCTGATAAAAAAAAGCACATACTATACAAATTGTTAATTCATACATCGGTTCTATATTGTAACATACTTATTATGATGATCAAAACTTATCATTTTCTCGGAAAAAATATTACAACACCCAAACATGCCTTCATCATCCTTGAGCATTTTCCAAGTCACCACTGTCTTAAATTTTGATCAAATGGGCAAATTTGCAAAAATTTTCAGATTTCAATTTAGAAATCACCAAAACCATGTGTTGAACCACAGGCACAGAGTATGGTGTCTCATCACCTGATTTGTTTATTACAGTTTCTATCATTAGTGTTTCAGAATAGGCTAAAAGTGCAAAAATAGTCACCGTAAATTTAAAAAGGAGCACTTGAGACTCTGATAAATTTAAGGGGGTAAAACCATACAATGTAAACTAAAATGAGGCAAATGTAACCTTTCAGACGTGGGCCCCACCATCAGTAAATGACGTGTCAAATCTAAAATTCACTGTGGAAGCTGAAATGCATCCAGTTGAACCTTATATCATCTAAAACAAACCCTAAACTCTCAAATCATTTTGACTAGAACTCGTACCTTCCTCAAATCAAATAAAATCCACCCTAATCATCTGAACCCTAAACCCAAAAATTATTTCGATGAGGGTTCTAAGGTTAGGATTCGAAATGGGGCTGGTTTGATCTTTGAAGGGGTTCGATGTGTTGTGTGTTGTGTTGGGATGGTTTTAAGTCTCAATATGCCCTTTCAGCTTATGTCACGTCAAGAAAATTGACACCTAATGCCACATATTACCACGTCAATAAGTCCCACAAGAATTCTTAGTCCATTAATGGTCAAACTTAACACCTCTATTTGAGAAGGTCATATTTACCTCATTTTGGTTTACAATGTACGGTTTTACCCCTTAAATTTACAGAGTCTTAAGTGCTCTTTTTTAAATTTACGAAGACTATTTTTGCACCTTTACCCTTCAGAATATCAATTTAGTTTGTCTTCGCCTTCAGCACCAAGTTTGAAAAGCATATCAAGATCTGACTAACATTAAAAGGTGTCCTGGAAAAGTTATATCTTCCCCAGCTTATCTGTTTAATCATCAGTACAGTAACATTCAATCTTCGACAGAAAAGTGGTTCCACTTAGTTGTATTTGTTTTAGCTGCGCATTACAATAAGAAATAACACCCTGATCCTTATAAGCCATTACAACAAGTTAATGGTAACTCATTTTCACAAAGACATATGTTGAACTATAAAACTTCAAATTTATCCTAATTCGTGTTTTTTTATCTCTATCTCTTATTCTCACTTCTATTTTTTTCAAACAAGAAAGGTAAAACAAAAGAGGATCATTTTTTTGGTCAAAAAGAGGATCATTCAATGTTCTAGTCATTCATATTTAGGACAAAAAAATTGCTTACAACTGACCAGTAATAAACATTAGATGGTGTGTGTACAGCCAAATAGTTAATGAAACCCAAGGATAATGGTAAGACAACACACTAAACACAATAATAACAACAAAGTCTTATCCCACTATGTGAGGCCGGCTACATAGATCATACAACGTCATTGTACTCTATCAATAGCCAACTCTTTGGGTATACCATTCACCAATAGATGTCGTTAGATAAATTCATCGATTGTTTGCCTTAGTCCCCCATTCCTCTTTCAATTGGACTCAACAGCGAAAAGAAAACAACGAAAACAATAGATTCTTTCTAATACCACTAGATAATTCCTGGAATAATCAAAATCCAATATTGGTCTACTTTGGACATAGCATTAATAGACCAAACAAACGATGAAGAAAGATATTACTATCCTTAGCAGCTATTCCTCATTTCATATACATATGTATAAAAATATCTTGCATATATTTTGCACAAGAAACATAAAAACTAAAGCACTTAACTGACTTGAAAAATCTACAATGTCTAAATTTTGAGTCTATAATCTTCCATAAGAGCAGAAGGTTATGCCTATTGTACTATTGATCAAACCCTTAACACCACCTGATCTTGCCATGAAATCTTCCTCTTCCCTGTCCTATTTGATCCATTTCCTATGCTTCTACATCCTGACAACTTGATATCATCGTGCAGCTCATCACTCACGCCTTTCCGGCTTCTCTTAGGTTCCTCAATTTTCATGTACTCAAAGTCACCACCCATCAACTCCTCATCTTCTACCTGCATTGAATCATTACAGATTAAGATATGAGCTAACAACAACTAAATTAAACAAGAACTCATAATGTACGGTTAGTTATTACCGAAATCTGGTTCAAGTCAAACAGGTTTGAACTCTTCTTTGTAACATCCCTCTTACTGTGAATTCCATCATTTTGATCCAAGTCCAACAGTTGGCCCGCGGAATTGAGGAAAAAACCATCCCTTCCAATGAAACTCCTATCATTCTGGTTCAAATCAAATGAGTGAGCAGATTTTTTTGATGAGCCAGCAACCCCATTAGAAATAATTTCTTTTGCATGTGAACGGGAAGCACCACGACGAGATTGTGAACTTGATTCTTTTTTACAATACTTCCTGTTCATAGAGACAATGGAAGCTTTAATTTTAGAATTACGCAAAAGGGAAACATCATGCTGTGGTTGAAGCTTGGAAGGATTTTTCATTAGGTATCGGCATCGTTTCTTACAAAATCTGCAGTAACATAGAAAACTGTCAAGAGGACAGACTAAACTATATGGACTGTAAAAACCATAATTATAGTCTATGGAAAACTAGTATCTTAAAAATGCACTTTAATATGCCAATGGCCTTGTGTTCAATCTCCCTAGGTTTCAAGGTTCCAGTATGCCACATGAACTCAAGAGGGGAAAAAGAAGTATAATTGATATGAGAAACTAGTAACTCAGAAATCAAGACCATACCGAACTTCAGTTGACAGCATTAACCTTTTCTGCTTCAAAATCTGCAATTTCCTTCTCATGACTTTCATCTCCTAAACATGTTTAATATTATGAGTAAACTTTTTCAATCTCATGGATAGTGAACCATATACAGAATAGAGAAAGTTTTTGCCCAGCAAACTGTGCGAATGAACTAGTAACATAAGTACAGGAAAACAAACAGAGATGATCTTTGGTGTATAAAGTTTATTCCCTCCACAACTAACTAGCAGCCTATTTATCATATATTTCAACATTCAAATGTACATGTTCTAAACAACAAGGCAATACTGATTTTATCTAATATAGGCCATAATCTTTTTTTAAGTAGATATATTTCTAGACACTTGAGGAATAGGATTCACATCCCAAATAACATTATACTCCCTCCGATCCTAAATATAAGACCTAATTGACTTTTTTGAAAAATCCTAAAAAAAGCAAAATAAGTTAATTATAAATTGATTTACCTAATTTTTTTCCCTTAAAATAGTTTATTTTACTTATAAACTAATTGATAATCTAAAAATATATCAAATATGTCATTATTTAATAGACTATTTTGCAACCTTAACCTCTCCAAAAAAAGTCATCTAGGTCCTATATTTAGGACCGGAGACCGGAGGTAGTATGATATTATTTTGACAAAAGATTATGCAGACTTCATAACATGAAACGTCTTGATATAGTATACTAAATTTTAGGATTCAAGAAAATAAAAAACTAACATGAAACAGCTAAATAAAACTAACTAACTTGAAATCTCAAACAACCAAAACAAAAACTATGAAATGAACAGTAAGAAATTCAACAAACAAGAGAGATCAAACTATATTAAATAAAAAAGAAACCCTCAAGCAAATTGCTTATCGACAACAAATAATAGAGAGTCAAAACATACAAAGTAACAAAGAAAAGCTGATTTGATGAAACCCACAATACAAATAAAGAATCCTCATAAACTAAACAAAAACTTTACCTTCTGCAACTCTTCATAGTCCTGCAACAGACTTTGATGCCTAAGCTTACTCCTATGATCCTCATGAACAGCATAAGGAGATTCAAAAGACACAATCTTTTTCATCTTCTTCATCAGACAAGCAAATATGAGAGCAACCCAGAAGCCCAAAACACAAGGCAAGTGTTGTATGAGAAGGAAAAAGAGAGAAAATAAAGAAAAGGTTTTAACTTTGGTGGTTTCTCTCTGAAACTCTGACCAAAACAGAGAGAGACATAAAAGGCCCTCATAATTCTGTACATAAAAATTGTTCCTTTGAAGGAATGTGATGAAGATGGGATTTTTTGTGGGCTTGCAGAAAAGGGTATTTCAGGTAACAACAAAAAAGAGAGAGTGTGTGTAATGTAAGAAGGTGGTGGGTATGGTTGAAAGACACACCCTAAACTTCCCTTTCCTTTCTTTTTTTGGACCATATAACTCTTTCCTTTCTTTCACATTTTTTCTTTCACATAAATTTAGTTCAGCTGGGGCAGTTATGAGAGAGAAAGACACAAGAGAGAGAGAGAGTTAAAATCACTGTTGTAAAAGTAATACGGTCAGAATCATGGTTCAAGTTATGATTCAATACGGTCAAAATTGATGGTGAAACTAATAACCGGAAGGCAAGCCAGATAGGGTTTCAGGTTATGGTTCAATACGGTCAGAATCGATAGTGAAACTAATAACCGTTAAGGCGAAATATGGAGCGGGTGACGGTTGGACCGGTCCAGTCCGGTTGTTACAGTTAGACATCGGTGATAATAGTGGTACCTAGGAGAAGGATGCGTGTAATTTGATAAATTTTCCATCTGGACATAGACAGGGAGAGAGAGAATAGGTTAGAGGAAGATAGAAATAGAAAAATAAGAGAAAAGCGTAGAGCAAGATAAATGGGATGAATAGTTTTTCTTGCTTTCTGTAACACTAACATGTTATAACTACCATTAGTTGTCGGCCTCATGCACCTTATTTTAAGGCTTTTGGGGTGTGGTTCATTTTTATGATGTTTTGGATTGCTTTGCTTTGCCCCTTCAATAAAGATGATTCCTTTTTTCATTTTTTGGGTGGTGGAAGGAAGTGCATGAGGAGGGAAAGAAACTTAATAATCAATTTATCCACCCCATATTGCTTTTTCATGATGAAAAGGAAAGTAGGATGAAATAAATAAAAGGAACCCCTATATGGTATCTAAGCCTACCTCCATTATTTCTTCATTGGAAATGATCATACAAAGTTGAAAATGTGGTGGAGGAGGAATTTGTGGATGTGGATCATGAAAATCACTATATCATATTTAATGGTACCATAATACCATTTGATGTGTGATGTATCAACCATCCATTTTTAGAGATGCTAGTGTAAGCTATGGGCATGATGAATGAATTCCATTAAATCTGTATGTAGTTATGTACTCCTACCATATTGATGGATGAATTTCATTGAACTCGTAGCTTGATGATCTTCTTGGTAGGGGCCACCCATGCTCAGCTGGGTTGAGTTAGGTGTCTCACTGTGTGACTTGTGAACCCAACCACCATGGTGGTATAACTGGTAAGAATTAAAAGCAGAGCTCTTGGAGTTACAGAGAGGAAGGAACATGGGAACAGTCTTATGACTTATCAACAACAAAAGCTAACAAACAATAAAAGAAGAATGCAGACATGAGACACATCTTTCACTATCTCTTGCAGCAACCACCGTTTACACATCGGTGACTAGAGTACGGATCACAACCCATTTGTCTTTTTAAAATTTAAACATTAAGTACCACACAGTATTATATTCTCCTGAACTAAGGTGCAAAATACTTAAATATTAAGTAACACACAGTATTATATTTAAAATATTTCACAGTATGAAGGTGCAAAATGGATCTGAAGTCTGATGAAAAAGTTATATTCTCATCAAAGTATTTTGTGTCTAAATATTCCTTTATAAGTACCACATAGTAATATTGTCCTGCGTCAACTAAGCATACACGACTACACGAAAACCATGTTTGGGTATTTTAAGGCTACATTGTTACGTTTAAGCACTACTCTCAAGGTGAATTTACACCTTAATCATAAATTAAATTAGAATTATTTGTAATAATTGGAAAAACAGTAATTTTTTAATATTAATTGTTTGAAAATGTTTGATTGAAATGGTTCTAAAATCGTATTATTTTACCGAAAAATCGCACTATTTTATGTCAAAAATTTAAATTTCCACCCACGCGAGGTGCATGCTAGCATGTCTAGATTACGGATGGATTATGAGGCATGGAAGAGAAAGATGGACCACTGTAAATCTATGAACTTATTACAATTGTTCCCCAAACTATGGAAGATATCCCAGGACTTCTACGTAGTTTAACTTGTGCTAGTCCACAATCTTTAGGAAATTTCTTGTCTTTTGATTATATAGAAGCTATTGATATTGATATGATAATCACTTGTGATTGGGAACATCCCTTCCATAGTACAATGAGATGATGAATGATACTATTAGATTGTTTTAAAATACATGTTACATTTTTTTTATCAAGGACAAAATTCATTAGAGTGTGTTTGGTTGGGCTTATTTTTCAAAATAAGTTGGCTTATTTTGAAAAGGCTAGCTTATTTTGGGTGTGTGGCTTTTTTTTATGTTTGGTTCTTCTTATTTTTCACCCAGCTTATTTGAAATAAGTCAGCTTATTTATAAGCCACACAAGGTAGCTTATTTCTGAAAATAAGCCAGCTTATTTTTCTACATGACTTAAAAATAAGCCCCTTTTAAACAAAAAGTCATCCAAACATGTTTATAAGTCAAATGGGAAAATAAGCCACTTTTTTCAAAGTTCATCCAAACATAAAAATAAGTCAACCTAGAGCTTATTTTCCAACTGACTTAAAAATAAGCCACCTTAAAAATAAGCCACATTTCCACAAGTCGAACCAAACACACACTTAGTAAGGTTGGATCGGTAAGGTTGCATTGGTAAGGTTGTGAGCTGCTGAAAGATTGGATCAATTTTTGAATGTGGACACCTACAACGTTTTTTCTGTGATAAGGATGATTGATGAAAAACATATATTTAAAATCTAGAAATAGGAGCGGTTGGCCATTGTGGGATAATTAGATCACTTGAAATGATCAATTGAAGAGTAGGTCGATCTGTCAAGATTATTGTATGAGCACTTTGTCTAAAAAAAATCTGCATATTGCATGCATGTTAATCATGAACCGATCCTAAATTGAAGTGCAATAACACACTTAGTATTAGTGTTTATCAAGGCCGATGGATTGAGATTTGAGAGGAGGATCCAGTTCCACGAGCGAGGAAAGAAGAACATAACTAATCTTTGAAGGAATTGAAACTACTACCTCCAGTCCTAAATATAAGACTTAGTTGACTTTTTTTTGAGAGATTAAGGTTATGAAATAAGTCACTGAATCATGACATATTTGATATATTTTTACATTATCCTTTAATTTATAGGTAAAATAAACTAGTTTAAGGGGAAAATTTAGATAAATCAATTTATAATTAACTTATTTTGCTTTTTTAGGATTTTCCAAAAAAGTCAACTTGGTTTTATATTTAGGACTGGAGGGAGTATTTCATTATGACTTGATGGAGAGAGAGCCCCATCAAACAGCCCAAGCAAGTGGGCGTAAAAAGAATAAATGTTCCATAGTCTCTTATCACAACCCAACTAACAAAGGTAAATGAACTTATGGTGTCCGATTAGTTCATGCCCAAATGAAAGGGCTTTATCCATTGGCTTCCAAAGATATCGAATGTTTTTCATAGGTAAATTGAAGTTAGCATTCTTAATTGCATTGGCCACAGTTCCACAAAGATGGTGGTTAGTGGTTACTTACAATGGTTGACATATTATGTTCAATCATGAATGCCCGAGCATACCTTAAACTCTTATAGGTTAGCTGGCTAAATGTTTTACTCCCTCCGGTCCTAAATATAAAGTCTAATTGGCCTTTTTAGAAAATCCTATAAAAATGCAAAATAAGTTAATTATAAATTGATTTACCTAAATTTTTCCCTGATATTAGTTTATTTTACTTATAAACTAATGTATAATCTAAAAATATATCAAATATGTCATGATTTAATAGCATATTTCGCAACCTTAACCTCTCCAAAAAAAGTCAATTAGGTCTTATATTTAAGACCGGATGTAGTATTAGATAATATAACTTTTGCATCTTTGATAGCCACCCCTTTCCTACAAGAGTCGGAAGGCGATGAAGAGTTATTTTCCTTTCATTCCTAAACCTTAGTATTCATATTTGCACACCATTTAACAAACTAATTAGGGTGTTAGGGTGTGAGGCTTAGCACTCATATGGAATCATGCCTAACACTTAATTAATTGATTTAACAGTTATTTTGAATATCAAGCAACGTCTAAAAAAGTTACTTAATTTTGCTTCACGTAGAAGCTCAGCAAATGTGAAAAGCCAAGTAAAACAGAAATCAAATCCAAACATAAAACAAATATGAAAAACAACATTCTCAACCATACTAAACTTTTAAAACCCAACAATTGATATCCAAACACACACTAATCACCCAATTAATATCTCAAATGAGGATTTATCCCAACATCCCTAAAAATGAATAGAAAAAAAGGTGATGAACTTCTTGGGCCAACCTTGGCCCGGCCCAGCCCAGCAAGACAACATCCATCCACCCTGGGCCAAAACAATGACGTGGCCTTCTTTAATTGGTCAGTTCACAAAGAAGCCTGAAACCACAGTGAAGATAATCCACAGTCACCGCTCACCAAATAGATATGAAGTGAACAAAAGTATCTTCCATTCTTAAAATCTCCAAACTACACTTCTGCTTTCTCCTAAGCTAAAAATCTAATCTTTTCTTCTTAGCTAGTGAAAGAAAACCAATGGTGTCCACTGTTTCTCTAACAACTGGTCATATCTCAAATCTACATGCCACTAATGACTTGAAAAAGCTCAACCCTTTATCTGTTTCTCTCTGTAAGTCTTAGTTTTAGTTCAAAGTTTGAATCTTTTTGCCTTTTGGTGTGTGGAAGCTATGAAATTTGAATGATTGAATTTTGGGTCATGGGTGTTTCTTAGTTAAAAAACTCATTTTGAAGCTTTTGTTGATTATATGGTGTCTATTATAATCGTAAGCATCATGTGAACTGAGAAGCTGAGGGTAAAGAAGTTTTAGATGTATGGTTTTGATTTTTTTTTTTTCAATTTTGTAGTGTTGTCACATTCCTAATGTTAGTCATCATTTGTAATTGTTTAGGTAACTTGAATTCCAGTGTAAATTTTGTTGATATGAAGACATTATATCGGTGTGATAATCGGAAAGTTGGGTCTGAGCAGCATAGATGTGTGAGGGTATATGGACTATTTGGAGGGAAGAAAGACAATAATGAAAAGGGTGATGATGCGCCATCTAAGGTTAGCCAAGTTTGCTTACTCTTGTAAATATGAACTTTGATGGACTTTGCACACAGTGTTCCTGTTGACTTTGTCATGCATTTTGCATAACTTTCATGATGAACACAACTGTTCTTGGACTGGTTATTTGATGATGGCGTGTTTGTGCTTGTTTTGTTTATCTGTTTAAATTTTGGTTCATTGATTGGACCAGATATGTCTTGTTTTCTTATCTGAGAGAGAAATGGATAGCCTAGATTGAGTAACTGGATTGGTAAAATGTTCATAATTTGAGAATATACAGTGTTCTTTCAAAAGAGAAGGGATTATTGGACAATTAATTCTCATTCTTTGTGACAACTTCTATGATGTTTGGATAAGTTTCTTAGAAATACAGATATGCACAACCTGTCTGGAAGCTGTATTTTGCTTTTGATTTCCCCTCCTGACATGAAAATTCCCACTTATCCATATTATACCTCACTTTACCTTTTAAGAACTAAATCATGTGGGTAGGCTAGAGTTGGTTAATATTTAGGCTATGAGTTCCTGTGTTTGTGTTTCTTGTTTTATTTTGGGTGAAATTCAATTTTACAGCTACACTGCTTATCATAAATAATTGCATGTATTTCAATCATTGTATTCTAATATTTAGATCTATAGAGATCATAACTTTGTTTTGAGTTATCTTTTTAAGGTTATATACTTTATTAGTGCGAAAAAATCTGTTCCAATTCATTGTATCTCCCTTGTAGCCGGATTAATTGATACATATGTAATGGTTTATCATCTTGCTTGAAATATTTGTAACTATAACTCAAAGAGCGATGTGAGAAAGAAGAATTTATGTCAATAGTTCAGAAAAGGTTTGAGTTTGAAACTTGTTTGATTGTACTTGATTGCTTAGAATAAGGGCAGCATACTAGGTTATTTTCAGAGGGACCAACGTCATTTGTTTTCATACTGAGAGAAATTACTGTGAAAATGAAATGATTTGATGTTCAGTGAATTACTTCATCCCTATATTTCGAACAAGAAGCTTGAGTAACCTTTTAATATTTTCACTTAACCATTATCTTTATAATTTCACTTGTCGACTGAATATAAAGATTTAATCTGATTTTTATGGTGAAAATTTTATGTTCATGCTTCATGCCTATGCCCTTTATATGTCTTAAATTTGTAAAGTTTAAGCTCTATTGTGAAGCATTAATTCTTTGTGGCATGGAGATTGGTACCTACGTGATTAGGTGTCAGTTCATCCACTCACTTGAGCTTATTGTTTCAAGCTTCTTTCTCTGAGTTCTGCCATAGTATATTTGCATGCATACTTTAGCTTCCTGTTTGTTATAGATTTGGAATATTTCTTGCTGAGACTCTCAAGGAAATTGATGAGACTTTAGATTGTTAACTATGAAGTTGTAGTGTCATGATGGGTAATGCTTTTTCAGCACTGTTAAAATATCATGAATCAATACAATTCAAAAGAAATACTTTTCCCATTTTTCAATCTGATTCTGTTGTGATTGAGCCTTTACCGAGGATTGATTGATTGAATTCTCTTCACATTTGATTAATTCAAGGCTGGAATTCTTGGGAACATGCAAAATCTATATGAAACTGTGAAGAAGGCACAAATGGTTGTCCAAGTTGAGGCTGTGCGAGTGCAAAAAGAACTTGCTGCGTATGGATTTCATTCAAAAAACATTGTAGTCTATCTCTTTTGTCTGCAGTATGATTTGATTGGCAATAAGGTTATATGCATTTTATTTTGATGTGCAGAGCAGAATTTGATGGCTATTGTGAGGGTGAGTTAATAAAGGTATAATGTGCTCTCGCTGCCATTCATCTTCTCCAATTTTATCCCTTTTGTTTTTAAATTTCCTTTATTCAAGTTTAATTTTTAGGTAACATTATCTGGGAATCAGCAACCTGTACGAACAGAAATCACCGAAGCTGCCATGGAACTGGGAGCAGAAGTGAGTATGCTATAGAACCCTTGATCTAGTAATCATTTATGTAGTTTCTATGTTGTATCATATCTCTCTAGGTTATTGAATTGGTTTGTGCACTGGCCGTGCCAGAAAGCGTGATATGGCATTTCAAGATCTCCTATATTTTTTTATCCATTTGCATTTCAAGACTCATGAACAGAACCCAAAAAACATCTAGTAGATTTTCATAAATTTTCGGAAGGCATTATTAGTGAGATACATACTTGCTCCGGTCCTTAATATAAAAGATAGATAGAGGGTTTGTTTTGATTCTTCATATAATAGCTCAATTCATTGTGTCTGTAAAATTTATAAATTTCTCCCAATTGGTTCAATCAAGAGATAGTTCCAATGCTGCAATGCACATTATTAACAATGATATTTCAAAAAAGTTAACACATATGTATGAGTAGTATGACAAATAAGTAAATCCATTTCATAATATCTTCATATTAGCTATATGACTCTTGAACCACATGAAAAAACTTTTCATTCTGGATGAGGAGTTGCACGCTGATGATTGCACACTTTTGTTGTTATGTATGATGATTATGATTCAACATGCCAATGGTAAACTATCATTAATATCAGCCGTTTCTGCTTGCAGAAACTTTCACTTTTAATCACTGAAGCATACAAGGATGCCCATCAGAAGAGTGTCCAGGTAAAATTCTATATATTAAGAGAGAATGAATCTTTTTTTTACATTTTTTCGGTTGGTGAATGAAAAACTCAATCCTACGTATGTTTACAGGCCATGAAGGAAAGAATGAACGATCTTGCACAGAGCTTAGGAATGCCACCAGGTCTTGGAGAAGGATTTAAGTGAGATAAATATTATCATTTTGGAGCCTGCGATAAGTTCCAATTTTGCATACACCAACACTTGGCAAGAATGCTTATTTACTATTATAGTGAAGTTTTAATCTTTGCTTATTCGATAATGTAGGCTTAAATCCTTCCAAATTGTGCATGAAAAAGTAAAGCAAACCGATTGCCCCTGTTCTATTTTTTTGTTCAATGGAAATCATGAGTTTTGTCAAAAAAAAGTGAAGTCTAAGCTACGTTGAGATTGTCCCCTGCTTAGTTGAAAATGAAGGAAATGAGCAAGTGCGTGTTTTGGATAGTATTAGGAATATTCAAAAGTCAGTTTGTGTGAAATAATAGCTAGTTGGATGAAAAAGTTATGTTTGAAATAATGGCAGGAAAATGAGTTTTTCTTTTAGAAGTTACCTTGAGGCTGAAGTAACTCTTTCTGAGTTGACTCCCCCATTTATATATGTTCTAAAACTGATTTTTTTAATAGATCCATCCAATTAGTTCTTTTATGGAATGATGAATCAAGTATAAGTCTCATTAATTATTACACTAACTGGTCTAAAGTTAACAAAACAAAGTTCTAAGATTTTGGTATTAGAATCTAATACTTCCATTCTTAAATATAAGAGCTAGTTCATTATAAAAAAAAATATAAGAGCTAGTTGACTTTTTTTTAGAGAATTCTAGAGAAGCTCAATAAGGTAATCAAAAATTGATTTTCGTAAATTTTTTATTAAATTGGTTTATTTGACTTATAAACTAACATATGATCTAATAATATACAATGTTATGATTTAATGGTTCATTTTGCTTTCTTTGGATTTTCCAAAAAAGTCAACTAGCTCTTATATTTAGAAACATAATTAATGATATATTATAATAGGTGTTCTTGGCTGGGAATGAAACTTTCCCATTTACTATTATATAGGGCAATGCAACTGAATTCAATGGAGCTTACAAACAAGGTATTCCAATATGAATGAATAGCTGATAGTAATTTCTTATTAAGGCTGATCAACCATTAATTGCATGGCGACCAAATAAATGCAATAGCTTTTGTACTATTATAGCTGATGAAATGTTGCAATCTTTGAGCTTTTAAGATGTTGGTAGCTCCTTCCCTGCCAAGAAAGATTTGAAGAGTGTGAATGCTCTCCTAGGCTGAAATAATGGTACTTCATGTCCAGCTCCTCTCACTGTGGCAAATGTGAGCCCTTCATACACTTCTGTCCACCCGCCTACCTTTAACACCAAAAGGCAAATCCGATAGGAATTAATTTCAAGACATTAGGAACAAGAGGAGATGTTCATAAACTATCATTTTTTGTACATGTAAAAATCATCTACGAAATATTTTATAAGTTAACTAAATGAATCTCTAATATTTGATACTGTTGTTGGATTCAAACATTATTTCTATGAAAATCCGCATGGCTTAAATGTGACATTTTGTTTTAAAAGAACTAAAAGTAATTTTTACTCGTCTTAGATTGATGCAAAAGCATAGGTAAGACTGAGGTCTAAAAGAAGGGCAGTCTTAGCCTCTAAACTCATGAATTCAAATCAGCCTCTATGAATAAATCATAGGTAAGACTGTCTAGTATATTCTCTTCTCAGACACTCTCACCAAGTGGGGACTAGAATTTGGTTGACCCTTTAAGACTGATGCAAAAGATTAAAAATTATATTAATTTCTTGATTGGTTTAGCCTAAGTTATAGGCATAATATTTACCTGTCCACCTGAGTACCATGGATACCAACGAGTTTTAACGGTGAGGTTGAGCTGGTTAAGGGAAAACCTAGTTGCTGTTACTGGAACCACAGAATCTGTGTCCCCGCTGCATCATAACAAAGGCAATTGATCACTAATCACAGAAACTCTGGACCATTACCAGAAGGGAGAAACTCTGGACTAAACTTTGTTTAATAAACATAGACATAATTATGAATGTATTAGCTGCATTTCATAATAATTTCAACTTGGTTCACACTTCCCATGTGTCTCTGTGTGTGTGTGTGTGTGTTTGACTGATTTGATTTAAATTTCTTTTTTTTTTTGGGTAAGCTGATTTGATTTAAATTTCTTCAACACACTAAATCCATCTAAAATTCTTCATAGTCATAGTGTCAATTATATCAAGCTTATTGTTATGTTACCAAATGAAAATGAAAATCCTGATATGGTGCTGTTTCATACAATCTCAACCATTGATTTGTTGATCCAATTGTAAGATTTTGATGAGGAGAGGACTCTAGTCCCAAAATTTGTGATGAATCAGGGGAACTATAATAAGGTCTCAAATAAGAGATTTAATTACATGAAAGCCCAACAACAATTGAGGAGCGTGAAAAGACAAGTGTCAGTGCAAAAATAACAACAGATTTATTCTCCTCACTGGTCTTTGGGACTTGTTGGTAATTAAGTTCCTTCCTTGGGACCTCATTATGATTCTCCCTAAGATCAACCAGTAAAACTATACCTGAAAACCCATATTCTTAAACCAGCAGCAATCAACTCTTTGTAAATTGGCAATACAGAAACTGGAGAATCCTTCCAGTTTCTTAGGAGCACATTACTGTACAACCAAACAAAGATGCCTGTTAATATTTTTACTCAGAAAATTAAGTTAGAAAATTTTTATTGTTTGTCTAGCTAAGTCAGGAAGCAAACCTGCAAGCAGTCCATTTATAAGGGATGCTTGTAATATTTGCATGCATGGCTTTTTGCACTTCAGGAAGGTTATAATATATTTCTGCACGATTTTCAGTACATGGATCATACCCTGAAATCCTATGTAAGATTGTATTCTTGAACCGTATATACCTTAAGGTATTGTTATGCCAGGTTGTGCATGATGGTGTATAAATACTGTATGAGTCAATGTTTCCAAATTCATGGTTAACTGCATAACTCACTGCATCATCACATTTTTTGGAAGTATTTTCTGATGTGAAATTGCAGTATTTGAGGATAGAATTGTATGAGAGATCAGATATCAAAGCATGGCTCCACCAATATGTGATGGTTCCAATCCCATCATAGTAGTCATCAATCAAACCATTTCCCACCTGAAAATTATATTAGAATATTTTTGCGGTCATACTTACATCCAGTGCAGTACATCAAGTACAACCAGTTAACCACTAATTAAATGACACATGTACAATATTTCATACACCCACCGCACCATATCATTGTCTCTACTTTCTCCCTCTTTCTCTCTCTTCTCCCCTCCCCTCTTCCTTTTCTCTCTCCTCTCGTTTGACATGATCCTCTCTCTCGCGTTTCTGCAGCCTTCATCTTCAACATCCACCTCACCTCTCCTTTTACTTCTTGATTCCTTCCAAGTTCTTCCCTTTTCCCTCCAGACACCAACCCCAACACCAAACCTCAACATTATGTTGGGTTTTGATTTGAGTGAGAGAGGAAGAGAAGGCCACCATCTTTTCCTTCTTCCTCCCTCCACTCCTTCCCTCCTCCTTCACACTATTCACGAAATCGCCACTGTTGCGATCAGACTCTGGCGAAGCAGAGGCGGAATCCGAGGCGGCCGCCGCGTCGCGTTCTTCAGCCTCGTAGACGGCGGACGTGTCACGTTCTTCAACCTTGGAGGCGGCGATCGCGTTGCATCGGCATCCATGGAGCTAGATCTAAGAGTGAGGAAGGGAGAGGGATAAATGAAGAGGAAGGAGACCTCATCTTCTCTGGAAACAGAGTGTGGTGGGAGAGAGAGGGAAGGAGGAGGAGGAGGTTGGGGGAAGGAGGGCGGCGGAAAGCACGCCGCCGCCGCCTTGGGTGGTGACCGGCGAAGATGGGAGGAGGATGAGAGTAGAGAAGAAAGAGAGATAAGTGAGAGAGAGTGATATAGTGTGGTGGGTGTATGAAATAATGTACATGTGTCATTTAATTAGTGGTTAACTGGTTGTACTTGATGTAATGCACTGGATGTAAGTTTTTTCCTATTTTTGCAGATTATTTTTACTGACATAAGATACAATTTTTTTTTGGTAAAAACATAAGATACAATTTTGAGTGGTATAGAATGAAGATTTATGGTAATTGACTTACAATGAACCCTTTTAGATTAATGATTTGTGGATGTGCTTTGTTATGATCATAAATTTGCTTAGCCAACTGGGGAATATAATGCCCTGAAGAGAAGATGAATGGAATTATAGAAATATCAACCATTTATGATTTTTTTAGCAAAAAGGGAGAACAGTACGTTGCATGTAGTGTTGTTCATCTACCTGCATAGCTCTCTCCAGCGATGTAAAACTCTCTGTATTTATAGTGTGGAAATCTTGACATCCATTTAATTAGAAAAACAAGTGCATCTTGAGCTGCATTACCAATTTGGAATTCTCAAATTAATCAACAGGATACTTGGCACCACTACATATAAGAAAGGAAAAACTATTAATTCAACAATGTAGGTCCTTTGCATTACTTTAGTATTTGAGAGTGTAGTTTTTCCTGAACTTCAGATAATATTTAAATATTGGAAGATTGTAAAGTGATGAAAAATATCTATATAGCTTCATTGAAAATAAGGGGTAAAGAGGCATCGAACACTATGATATTATTTCCCAGTTGCTTCTAACGTTCAACACTCTAAACCATAAATAAGATAAGGGAACTCACTCACTCTTAATTTCACAGGAAAATGTTTTTCATGTAGGGAAAAGCTGAAAACAGAGAAGGGGAGGTACAAAAAACAAAAATAGAGGAGGGGAAGTGAGAGAGACTGAGAAAGATTTTTTATGAGCCATCATAATATTACTCATTAAGTTTATGCAAAAGCTATTAGGCCTTATATATAGACTAAAGGGTGTTAACCTCATGAAATTCATGTCATTTAAGCACATTTTCCTATACTTCCTACATATTTTGGATAAACTCATACTTGTTTTGAAGTACATATAATAGGAAAATGTGTCAAGTTGATATTGGAGTAAAATCATGGAATTATTGATTTACATGTGAATATTTGACCATCTACTTGTCAACTTTGGCTTGGTATAGATCTTATTGTCATGTAGGTTGTTGATGCTAAACAAGTGGGCCACATTTGAGTTGCATTTGGAGGAGATTTGAGGTGGAAGGATAAAAATGGAAAAGGAGCAAATGGAAGCTGAAAATGCACTTGGCTACAGCCAAGAATTGCAGGCAAAAATGGTTGGCTGCAGCCAATTCATGTCAGAATGGACCTAGCTACAGCCAATAAAACAAATAGAATTTTTTGGCTACAGCCAACACTGTGAAAAGAAAGGCAGCGAAAATCAGCTCGAAAAATCAGATATAAATAGACCAAAAACACACTCAAAAAGCATTCTTGACCTCTTGGGCATATTGGGAGCTAGGGTTATGCTTTTGGAAGAGTGGGTGTCTATAGATTGATCTTTTGAAGAGATTTGAAGCTTCAATTCCTTGGTTTCTCTCCTTCATCTCATTTCCCTCTCTCTTGTTCTATGATTGTGCTAGTATATGTCTATATTCTTTTGGATCTCATGAACATGTGGAGCTAAAGCTTTGATTCTAGGATTATTTGGAACCCTTGTATGGATTAACTCTTAATTCCTCTTCTTGCTTTGTGATAAATGTTATATATGTGTTTATTTTACTCTTCTCTTAATGCTTCTAAGTGTTTGATCATCATTTAAATGTTGTGTTCACTTGATTGATGCTTGAGAGGGCTAGGTTGAGTGTAGAACTTGGGTAAAATAGTGTGAGAACTTGAAGTTTGCAGGACAAATGGATGGTTTTGTTGATAAGATAGACATATACTTATTGACCTCACATAGCCACATTAGGGTTGAAGCTTAGAAATTGGGTTTTATTAGTTGTGACAAGAGATTGCATGATTAACAGAATTAAACACTTGTTCTTGACTCGACGGAGCGTTTACAAGTATTCTAGAACCCTAGGTTAGCAAATATATAGTCATTGAAAGCAATTGTGAGAGGAGACTCTTTAAGTTTATGAAATACAAGGGGGGAAAATAATATTAGGACCCATTTTATCCTTGAAGTTAAGAATCACTTGTTTATAGTTTTTCTTATTTGTTTAACTTAGTTACCCTTATATCATGACATTTGAAACACTCAAATTGAGTGAGAGTGCGATAATCTCTACTTGGCCTGGTTTTGGAACCAAATCCTCGTGGGAACAATATTTTTCTTATCACTTTATTACTTTGCACTTGCGGTGCGAACAAAGGGCAAAAGTGGTAATCTGATAATTAAGTATTTCACTTTGGGCAAAAATAATAAGTGACTGTTTCGCGGTGCATAAATAATAACTAACTTTGTGACCCGGTGCAAAAATAATAAAACCGGTGCTATGCGTAATTTTGTAGTTATGTGGAAGCTTATGAATATTATTTTCCAAAATAAAAAGACCCTTTTGCCCCTCTCACTTAAAAACTAACTCTCTTTCTTCTTCCCCCTCCCTCCTCCCTTTCCTCTCAATTAAATTCCTGAGACAGATTCATGAATCATAATTAATGTAAAAGAAGTGTGATTTTGAAAGTTAGCCAATGACTTTCATTTTCATTTTTTGGAGGCAAAGAGAAAATGTCTTTAATTAATTTCCAGTCCAGGCCTTCTTCTTCTTCTTCTAGTTCCTGCATTCCGCCACACCGCACACAAAATCCAACCTCGCATCATCGACCTCCGTTCTCCTCCCAATCTCAACCTCAAATCCAGCACTACGCAATAAACCAAATGGCTCCTCCTTCTCTCCTCACCCTCCCCTTCTTCGACTAGCATAAATCGCAAGACAGTTACTAATTAACTCCGGCGAGTGACCAGAGGAGAGGAGGTAGGCGGAGCGTTAGCGGAAGTGTATGGGGAGGTGGGAGATGCAGTGGAGGAGAAAAGGATTCTGGTGAGGTGTTGGAGAGTGAGGTTGAGGAAAATGTGAACGAGGTCTTGCTCCGATGTGGCGGCGGTGAGTAATAACCCACCGGAACATGAGACTTAAAGGAGGACCCATCAACGACGTAGTTTCCAGTAGACATAGGCATCTGTATGTGTGTGTATATATCATCTCGAAGATCGTGTGGTTGGATCTGGTGGTGAGGAGAATTCATGGGGGAAGAAGAAGGGTTGATTCCTGGTTATATTTGGTTGCTATTTGGCTGCATAGTTATATGTATGTGTGTGTATAAATGGATGTGAGTTATGGTTTTTTCTTGAGATGTGTGAGTAAAGTTTAGAACTTTTTTGTGGGTTTGGGAGTTTGTCTGAGTTGGGCGGCCGTAGATTGTGACGAGGATGACGACAGAGAGGGGGCAGAGGAGAGGAGGAAGAACTTCCTCTTCTGTGAATGAGAAGAAGAAAGGGATGAGAAAGTAGAGTAGAGTTAGTTTTTAAGTGAGAGGGAGCAAAATAGTCTTTTTATTTTGGAAAATAATATCTATAAGCTTCCACATAACTACAAAATTACGCATAGAACCGGTTTTATTATTTTTGCACCGGGTCACAAAGTTAGTTATTATTTATGCACCGCGAAACAGTCACTTATTATTTTTGCCCAAAGTGAAATACTTAATTATCAGATTAGCACTTTTGCCCTAGACTAAAAGGGTAAGTTGCCATTATAATAACAAAAAACAATGTTGCAATTTGCAAGATCATCTTGCCTAAAGACATTGAAAGTAACCACTCACAAAAATAAGATAAAATATTGAGAAATCAAATCAAGATTTCATCAAATGATATTAAAAAATATCTAAGAAATTATATATTAATATGTCAACCACAAGTGAAAGAGCATCATTAACAAGTTATGGGGCTTTTTTATACTACCTCTGGTCCTAAATATAAGACCTAATTGACTCCTTTTTAAGAGGTTAAGGTTGCGAAATAAACTATTAAATCATGACACATTTGATATATTTTTAGATTATCCATTAGGTTATAGGTAAAATAAACTAATCTAAGAGAAAAATTAGGTAAATCATCAATTTATAATAAACTTATTTACTTTTTTAGGATTTTCCAAAAAAGTCAACTAGGTCCTATATTTAGAACCGGAGGAAGTATTATTTTTAAGTTGGTCCTTTCGCTTGATTTTCCTTAAAATATTTCTCCTGACTATACCAAAATAAAATCAAACATCAATTTTTCCTACTATAAGTATTTCATATTTTCTTTCATAGATGCTTTGGGAAATAACATCATGTGTCGGATAATACTTTACCCTTGAAATTACTTTCACCTTCTAGCTTAAAAATAGAGTTCTTGTCTCCCAAAAAACAATGAGTATCAAATTCATACCTGTTCTTTTGTCCCCACTAGTTTTAAGATCCGAACTTGTATTTGTGTAGGAGAAACCAACACCAGCAGGCGATTCAAGAAAAAGGATATTTGCTTCTGAATCAGTGAAAATTTCATTTTAGATATTATCATTTTGAAAGATTATGGTTTAAATCAGTTTCCTATGTTATAAGCGATACCTCTGTTCCATGCATATTTGTTAAGATATAGAGAAGAACCAGTTTTGTTTATGCGAAATGGACCAATTTCCTCAGATGCCCCATATGCTATCGATGAACAACCAGGCCCTGAACCACATAAAACATTTACACACAAAAATAAAATTATGAAATGCAAAACTTGCAACAAATCTACAAATTATAACATTTATTATAATAAGTCGTAACCAAAGGAACTTATCTCTCAAAATCCATATAATACATAGGTCCATACATGTATTAAGTATGGTATGACAAGAACATTGCAATGGTATATATGCATGGTAGTGAATATTGCATTTATATATAGAGACAATTGAGCAAAAAGAGGGGTAGTCAAAATGAAGATATTGAGATGGGTGTGTGTCCATTGAAGAAAACTTCATATCTGTTTTGTTTACATATGTAGAAGAGTTGCAGTGGCATATGCTTAAGAGAAAGCCATAAAAATCACTTTGATGAGGTGCTTTAGATATGTTAAAAAAAAATTTGGCCGTGTCATTAAAAAGGTTTATCAAACAATATAGAGTTTGAAGTATAGGAAGACCGAGAATAACACTTAATGAAGTTATTGAGTAAAACTTTTAGCAAACAATCTATTTAAAATTTTAGATGCGATGTTGATATAACCTCATGTAATCTGTATAGCCAATTAAAACTAATAGGATAAGACTTCTTATTATGTATATATTAACTGAATAAACATCAAACTGTTCATTTGATGTTTATCATCATTTTCAAGAACAGTTAGAAGATATTTTTAGGTGATAAAAATGAATAAGCGATTATCAACCTTCACTTTCACCATATGACAAAAATGAACACATATAGACGACATGTTTAACTCAAGTTCAAACCTCCCACTGATAATTTTCATGTTAAAGGCAAGGACCAACACAGAAGAATCTCCCAAGTCCACGAGACCTCACTTCAAAGCATCTAATTCAACGAATTTCAGTAGCCCCACATGGTCATAATGTATCATGACCACCACTAGATTCTCTCTCTCTCTTTCTCTCACTCTATTCTCTCTCCATATATATGGTCTGAATGCGCATGCTATAAAGAGTGTCTGTAGTAAAAAACATCTCTTTTTGTGTTATAGAGACAAAATGAAAAAGCTACTTCTCTTTCCATCGTTGATCGTTGTTTGTCTCTCGCTTAGATTCGAAAAGCGAAAAAAAATTAAGAAAAGTAAGTGAAAGTGGGGAAAAGGTAGAGAGGAAGCATAACTTTTTGTGTTCTTTTTCTCTCCAGCTAATGAATGAATGAGCCTCTTCAAAAAATACAAACAGAATAATATAGATTTCGAAGAAGGCCATGCAAATGGTTTCAGAGTGATGGATTAGACTACACAATAGCATCACCAGAATATCTGGATTTTCATTCAAGTAATGATCTTTAAGGTTGAAACTTTTACATTGACACATCTAGTGAAAATTCTAAAGTCCAAGAAATAATCATGAATTATTAGAAGGATTTTTAAGAGGAGGGTTGTGTTAGACCCACAGTTAATGTAAAATACTGTTCAATCTCATGTACATGGATCAATGACAATAACATTGTATGATCTATGTAACTCACCTCACTTAACGAGTAGGATAAGATTTTGTTGTTGTTGAATAAAAGACCATACAACAAAATATGTAAGTTTTTCCATTTATATTGAATCAAAATTTGAATAGTATTTTTCATGTTCTGGTCATGTTTAAATTATCATGATCATATCAGCAATAATGGAAAATGTTTATTTGAAAAGAAAATAGTTGTCAATCACATTGTAAACTATTGATATGAGTACTATTATTAGCCATCAGTCTATACAATAACAAATCAAATGAATCTATAAAAAAATTGTATGATGTGAACCAGAAAAATTTTATTTGAATAAAATCTTTCTGTGTGAGTGTGTGTGTATGACTACAAATCAAGCAATTATAATGAATACATTGGCATTCGGGGGATTGGGGGAGTATAAGTTTTATTATATTAACTAAAGTATACATAAAATAATAAAAATGTTAATGAACATTGATTTTTATTAGCAATGTGTGTGTATATTAAAAAATTGTTACGCACCAAAATTGGTGAATGGGGTTGTGTGTGTGTTTTTTCCAAGCATGAGGTGTGTTAGGTAAGAGATGGGACAAAGCCATTAAAATAGGGGCGTGATGAACATGTGGGGAGATTGAATGAAGCCACCAATCAAATGGGAATAAGTCGCTTAACAACATACTCAATTGCCTGATATATCATATTCTTTATTTTGTTTTTTTTCCTTTTTATCATATTCCTCACATTTATTATGTGTTAAAACACTATGTGCCATTGTTTCCCCATTTAAGAAAATAAACACCAATCAGGTCATGAATGTATGTTGGTCATATATAATTTATATATATTTTTTATTAACTAATTTATATGTGTCATGTACCAAAATAATAAAATTGCATAATTTAATTAGCGAGTAATTTTATTTAAAAACTAATTTACCCATATAAAGTAACCTTTTTGTTTCTTTTCTTGAGATTTTCCAAATTAGGTTTCCTTAATTAATTCTAAATTGATCGCATATTGATAAAAGTCATATTGGGTGACATACCATAGGACATATATATTCCTGTCATCACCAACTAACGAAGACTGAAAAATCACCCCTTTTTCGGTACAACCTAATTTCATAGTGTGACGATAGTCTAAATCTAACATTTACTATGATCTTATTACCGCCTAAGACGAAGAGACTTGTATTGTACTGAATACAAAAAACATGCGCATATATATTACTTAATGCAATTGAAACACCATTGACTCGGAAGTTTTAAGGAGTGAGTGTAAATTTTCCTTGATAAAAATAACTAGCTACTATTCCAATGTGAGAGTTTGAACTCATTTCACTAAATCTACTAGCTATATATTATTATATTTAGACTTCTCGGTCTCATAAATCATACTACCTCCGGTCCTAAATATAGGACCTAATTGACTTTTTTTTGGAGAGATTAAGGTTGTGAAATAGGTTAGATGACATATTTGATATATTTTTAGATTATCCATTAGTTTATAGGTAAAATAAACTAGTTAAAGGGAAAAAAATTAGGTAAATCAATTTATAATTAACTTATTTTTCCTTTTTAAGGATTTTTGAAAAGTCAATTAGGTCTTATATTTAGAACCGGAGGGAGTATTACTCAAATTTGAAAATAATCAAATACCAATAGAGGAGAATGTGTAGTTAATTAGAATGATTAAGCCTCAAATTGAGAAATTGGGAATTGAACTAAATTTATTTATATAATGTTATGGGAGGTATTCATCAAACTAACTTAAATCTTTTTTTTATAGAAAGACAAACTTAAAAGTTAAAAAACACACTTATATAATTCAAATATTAAAATAGTTGAGTATACGGGGTAGCTGATCAATAATCACAATGAAAATTCAATTAGTTGAAGAAGCTATGAAACCAACTAATATAAAAAGCTAAACCAGAGAGAAGTTGGAGAAACTGCATGCAGATAGAATAATATATGCTTTCATGCATGTTCTGTACATATGGTTAAAATAACTAACAACACACATCTCATGACACACACATACAAACATGTCTTTAATTTAGTGGAATGTCAGATCATCTTGTGATGATGTGAACAAAAAAGAATTAGGTGTATGTAGCCATAAATATAAATAGGGCTAACCTCCATTGAGCCAAAGAAGAAGAGGCTTAGTGTGAGGTGAAATGGTGGATTCAGTGAGCCAGTAGAACAAAGCTCGCTCATGTTGGTGCTCCACCATGACGTAGCCGGAGAACTGGCTGAACCCCACCGGCGGCTGCCCTGGTAACTGCTTTATTCTATCATCCTCCATAAGCCATGCTGATGAACAACAACAACATGACAATAATAGCACTACTAGTAGTAGTGACCACAGAAACGAGATATAATTCTCTTTATTGCTTTCAATTCCCATAGCACTCTTCTCTACTTCACATTGGTAATAAGATGTGTGAGGATCTATCTGTGTATATATAAGGACACAAAGCTATAAAGTGCAACTTGTTAGTGTGGACCTGAGAGAGAGAGAGAGAGAGCCCAGAAAGTAACATGATGAATAAATGCTACGCATACCCTAGAGAATTCTATCTTTCTCAACAAATATCTCAATTTTTTTCATCAGAAGTCAAATATCTCAAATCAGTTTACTGAATAATAAAGTTACATAGCATGACATACAGCATGAAAGCTCTCATTTTGTTAATATATATACCACTTTTAATGGGAAAAAATGGTTAATACAATACCACATGTTCGTTTAAGTCTTATTCTATTTATATTATACATTCTTATAAAAAGGGAGTAAGTATATAGTCCATGGCCCATAAATCAACATCAAAATGAGTGGCTCCTATCTCTGACTTTCATATTCTATTTCATGTTACCTTCTCCTTGGACACTACACATACTTTTACTTTATTAGCTTCTCTATTAGTTTTGCGTCAAATTATTGTGCAACAAATAGCTAATTATGGTTCACACACACGTACACACACAGTATTCAACTGTATGTGTGTATGTGTGTATGTGTGTAGAGTCTCAGTTCAGGTTCCTGCATTAATTTGTAATTATTCATAAGCGCAGCATAGTGGCACCCAATTCTAAGTTTTTTTTTTAAAAAAATATTATACTTGAGAAAATTTCCCAACACCTTATCTTATACTCGAACATAAGACATATATGGGGATATGAGTTAGGTCCTAAATATATAAGATCTATTTCTAATTCTACTCAAATTATCATTATTATTATACTAACTAACATTGAGGTAGGATATAGGTAGATGGTTAGGGTGCATTTATAATTATTATATAATGATTTTAACTATCTTAACTAACTAGTATTTTTAATTAAATATTAAGTTAGGTAATTACATATAGGTCTAATTTTATATTTAAGGTTGGTGGAAATAGCTTGTGTAGTTAAGCCGTTTTGATCACCTTAAATCTCGTTTGATTGTTCTTGATGCAGGAGAAAATCATATGGCAAGAAACTTGATTCAAAAAATATTACTTAGCTTCAGCACCAGTCCAATCGATCAAATAATAAGGATGGATAACTAAAATACCATTAGTTAATTAAATTTAATGCAAATTGTTATGCTTTGAATTAATCACAATCTCTATATAAATATATTCACACTCTACTTGCTCCTAAATATAAAATATATTTGCCTAATTTAATTAGATTAACGCTGTTTTTTTTTTGCAAGGTTAAAAATATTAGTAAAGCTAGTTGAGTTGATAATAATGACGGTTATTTTGGAAAAGTAGACAAAATTTAAAAATATGTCATATATTTAATACCAATACCATATCAAATTGGTAATGTATTTGGTATCAAAGGGAATATAGATATGGGTGTGTGTATATAATAATGAAATGACTAAAGATAGAAGGAGCGATGGTGTGTGTATATAATAATGAAATGACTAAAGATAGAAGGAGCGATGGGGAGTTATATGCGCCATGTGATAGGATTGAGTCAGGAGTATTATGTTGTCTTTTATGTTACAAGGAGTGGTATCTTTGTAACTATTACTACTTGCTATATGTAGATATATAGGGGCATAAATTTTTGAGTTTTTAGGTCATCATCATTATTGTTATGTTGAATCTTTTTCTTAAAAAAGGTACCTCTTTCTTTGTTGTGGTTCTCGATCACTTGGGACTCTGATATTTTCTTGGTATTAGTTTTATTCATATTTAATATGAGATAATGACTCCAAAAGGCTCAATTTTATGAAATTTTATATATAAAATCGAAAAATTCATTTCGGTCAATGAAAACATATTGAAATGTCATATTCTAATATTACTGAACTTATTTCAATCTTTGGAGAAAAATTAATTATTTCATATGACTCAAAATCTTTTTTTTTATTTCAAATATTTATATACAATTTTGCGTTTTCATATGCATACTCACCTAGTCTTATTTATAACAACTTAACAAGTAATTATTTCCAACATATTTCATTGAAAACTAGCTAACATATTTTAAAATCCCATTACTCTAAGTTAAATGTTAACGATTTCTACCACAATCTGCGTGCGTATATGCATGAAATCTACATAGTAATAATTAGGATAAAGTTGGATGTTCATATATATTAAAAATCTAAATAATGTGACTTATAAATATGATAAAAAAATTTCCCTTTATCTTATTAACACGACAAGAGGGGTAAGAAGAATAATAAGTCTTGAACTCATAGGAAACAAGGGGATTGAGAAAGCATCGAGCCTATGATAAAAAAAACAGAGAGAAAGAATCGAGCCGATCGTTTCTCCATCTCTTTCATTAAAAACCGAATACTACCTCCAGTCCTAAACAGAGGACCTAATTGACTTTTTTTTTAGAGATTAAGGTTGCGAAATATGTTATAAAATGATGACCTATTTGATATATTTTTAGATAATCCATTAGCTTATAGGTAAAATAAACTAGTCTAAGAGAAAAAAATTAGGTAAATCAATTTATAATTAACTTATTTTTGCTTTTTATAGGATTTTCCAAAACAGTCAAATAGGTCTTATATTTAGGAACGGAGGGAGTAGGTTGACGAAATATAAATGGTGTAAAGTCAAAGACACATTAATTTTTTCCTTTGAAATACCACAACAATTTCAATTATTGTTTGAAAAAATAACAAATAAATACCTCTGAATGTCCAAAAGGACAAGTAAGGAACTCAAACTTCCAAAAGGACAAGTAAAGAACTTCAATAAAAATTAACAATTGCAACATAGTTATTAACATTTGGAACATAACAATTAACAATTGACTGATTCCTTAATTATCCTTTTGGAATTCGGAGTTCCTTACTTGTCATTTTAGAAGTTAGTTTGAGTTTCTTACTTATCCTTTTGGATATTTGAAGGTGTCATTTTCCCTTATTTAATTATTTCATTGACTTCCTTATGTATCAAAAAAAATTTTACCCTTATCCACTCGGTTGTCCTTCCTTCATACTCCCTCTGGTCCTAAATATAAGATCTAGATGACTTTTTTGGAAAATCCTTAAAAAAGTAAAAAATAAGTTAATTATAAATTGATTTACCTAATTTTTTCCCTTAAACTAGTTTATTTAACCTATGAACTAATGGATTATTTAAAAAATATATGAAATATGTCATCATTTAATAACATATTTCGCAACCTTAATCTCTCGAAAAAAGTTATCTAGGTCCTATATTTAGGACCGGAGGTAGTATATAATACTACCTCCGGTCCTAAATATACGACCTAGTTGACTTTTTTTGGAGAGGTTAAGGTTGTGAAATGGACTATTAAATCATGACACATTTGATATATTTTTAGATTATCTATTAGTTTATAAGTAAAATAAACTAGTCTAAGGGAAAAAATTAGGTAAATCAATTTATAATTAACTTATTTTGCTTTTTTAGGATTTTCCAAAAAAAGTCGACTAGGTCTTATTATATTTAGGACCGGAGGGAGTATATTGAATTATTTTTGATGTTTTTTCCGATCAACTTTTTCTATTTTTCAAATTTTAATAATGAAAATTGAAGAAAAGATTCATGGAATAAGTAAGGAAGGAAAGAAGGAAATATTTCTCATTAAAAGTTTTATTGGTTAGAAGTAAGAAGAACCTGCTAAATGTTTATACACAAAAGGTATGTGCATTTTATAATGGCACGCCCCCAAGAGTTATCTAATAATTCATCAGACAATAATAATTACTATTACCATGTTTTGAGTTTATAAAATCATTGAAAACAATGACGTACAACATGCATTCCTTAAGGTGATGCATGGTGTCATCACGCTACATCAACCGCACAGCCAAATTTTAAAATTGTCAATTAAAAAGTTATATATATATATTCAATAACTTGATTAAGAAATCCTTAATATTTCTGTCCATAATCATTCCATCTCCACCTCCAACACTGAAAATGAGAGTTTATGTTTGTGTGTGTTGAATTCAAAACCGTGGGGCATGCAGATGTTTAATTTTGCTGCCATATATATTTCATGCACATGCACTAATTTATTAATTCATTTTTGTATTTGGCTGGTTATAATTGCATCATGATTAATTAATCAAGTGTAATTTTATGTTTAAAACCTCTGCATAGGATCCTTTTTCAACTTTTTGGACCCAAACTTGTGGGACACTACTGATTACTACTTTAATCTTATTTATAAGGATTTACAGTATGTTTCACGTACCAACTTACACATTATTAAATTTCGTTAAGATTAAAGTATAGTTTCAGTTCTTTATATATATTTGTATATCAAGTTACTTTATGGTCATTTATGTTTAGAAAGTGTATTTTTAGTCATTTTTTTGCTAACACTGTTACTTTCAGTTCATGGAAAAAGTTGACCCATCAAATCTGAAAGATGATTTTCTATTGTGATAAAAATAATTAATTTAAAAAATATAATAATTATACTAAAAATTTAAATTCAGGTATTTTTATCTATAGAATCACCTTCTAAATTTGATAAGTCAACATTTTTCATTAAGTTAAAGTAATAGACGGTGTTAACCAAAAAGGACTAAAAGTGTACTTTTCAAACATAATGCAACTTGACGCAAACATAAACATATAGGGCTAAAAATATACTTAATAAATCTAACAACTTTCGTTCGTATCATTATTTAATATTCACTTCATCACATGAAAATAAAATCAATACTTAATAAATTAATGAATGATAATTACATTAAATACTTATTGAAGTGCTCTATAAATTAAATAAGATCAAAATGAAGTATTCTCTCTCTACCTTATAAGTAGGATTAGATGAGTATTAGTTTTGTAGTCTTTGTGTTGATTTTGATCTCCTTGTAGAATTGTTAGTTGGGGAATTTGCACTATAGTCCCTGGTAAGGGAAATTAATACTGGAAGGTCCCAATACATTCCAAAATAATTATCAAGTCCCAGGGGCCATTTCCTGCAATTGTTTGCTTATCTTCAATGACCATTTTGCCCTCATAAGATGAAAGCATAGTCCCCTATAGGGACCAGTGAGATGACAACCATCTTTAATGAGGGCAAAATGGTCATTGAAGATAAGCAAACAATTGCAGGAAAGGGCCCCTGGGACTTGATAATTATTTTGGAATGTGTTGGGACCTTCCAGTATTAATTTCCCTTACCAGGGACTACAGTGCAAATTCCCCTTGTTAGTTTGTCAAAAATAGTGACGTTGATTGTCTCTTAATTGCATTAATTAATATGATATATTAAATTTACAGCGTTTGTATTAAAATTAATATCTATTATTTCAAAACTCTTCCCTCTGATCTCTTGTAACATTTCAAACCAAATCTAAATACTACTCCAAAATGTCTTTGATTAGGTATACTTCACCAAATCCACAATATAATAACTAGCTTAAAAAATAATGTGATACTAAATATAAATCCACATATTTACTCCTCCTTCTTCTAAATCACTATCAATTTTCAACAAGAGAATAAATTGAACGTGTTTCAAAGTATGTTATTTATCAAGGATAAAAACAAAAAATGAAACAATTTTTATACAACCTTTATGTTATAACTGACTTTTCTTGGTCTCAGTAAATTGGTTCAAAGTGACTCATATATTATAGACTAAAGAGAGTGTAAGTGATGTTGGAGAATGTGTCTATATCTACACACACACATATATAAGTCACCCAAATATTGATCAAAATTAGTTGAGAAACAATTATTCTGTAGGAAAATTTTGTTTCCGAAAATGCCCTCACTTATATTTTGAGACAGAGGGAATATTTAGTAAGTTAATTATATTATTGGAATTCATTTGAATTTTTGTGACAAATTCAATTATTTTGATTGGTTTTACCGTATATGTGTATTTGACACCTTAAAAATATACTTCTTCACTTCTATACGTATCTACAGTTCTAAAATCGTTTGACGTGCAATTCGATCTATAATGTTTTAGAAGTAGAGCAATCTTATCCTCATCCTCTAGTTAATACCCTCTCTATTTTTTTTTTTAAATTCTTAATCTGGTGTCCCACGACAACCCCTATGTCACGGGAAATCCAACGGGCTCAAACTAATTCAAACCACACCGGTGACCTCCACTTAATTAAGGGCAAAGTGCTTACTAAGGGATATATTGCATCCCCAAGACTCGAACTTGAAACCATTGGTTAAGCGATAAAGTGGGGTTACCACTACGCCAACTGTGCTTAGTTATAATACTCCATTTTCTTATTATGGTGATGTGAGCTTGTTTATACACACATATAGTGCATGTATGTATAAGAAATATTAGTTTGTGAAAATTAAAGTATGACATAAGCATATTTAGAGACATACAAGAAATACTTGCAAATCTCTTGGGAATTATCGTTTCTCACTAACCATGCCCTCTTTGTCAGAGATTTTGTTTCAGTGCTCATCTCATTACCTTCTCATTACTATAAATGCACAAACACACGGTGGACCCATTAGGAGAGAGGTTTTGGGGCCCACCATGTGCTAATGTTTTTATGTGTATTTGTGGTGATGAGAAAGTGATGAACACCGTCTCCTTCTATAAACAATCCATCAACAAACTCCTCTCTCTCTCACACACACACACAAATACTATGTTTACATAGTTAACTAGTTTGTGAAAAGTATGGCATCAGCATTCAATCAAAAACAAAGGGTTGTCGAACATTTATGATGCAAAAGGGGTCAAACATCAATTATATAATGTTTGACTGATTAATGTAATGTTAAATGTATTGATGAGAAGATGTTGGCACAATTAAATTATAGGGGCCACTTGAGAAGGAAATTTGAGGACAAGTTTTGACCTGTATGCTTTGGTTTGGATCAATAATAATAACAAGAAGGATCAACTTTTGTCTCATTTCTCTCTCTTCCATCCACATTATAAGAGGTAGTGAACTATTTTACACAAACTAAAAAACACAGTGGATTTATTTATCAATTATCATGATAAAATTAATGTAATTTTCTAATTTTACCATGATACCATTTATTATACCCTCACCCTCTCTATTCTTTCAGTTACTATGCAAGGCAAAAATAGATACTGAGCATTTATCATCTTGACTTTTACAAGTTATCTCTTATGACGTGGATAAGAAAATTCTCATATTACCTCTAATATTATTGACCAGAAAGAGTATTCTCTTGATAACTATTATGAGTTACTTTTATTTGGGTCAAACAACAATATTACCAATTGACTATTATAAAAGTAGTGTATGGTACAATGAACTATCAAAAGAGTTATTCACCAATGTTTCTTTGACCCAGGGGCAAAATAGTTTGAACTGCCTATTTTATGGACATTAACCTCTAGTCAAGACTCTTTTGTGGATGTGTTTATTATTATAAGCAAAAGGCTTAAAGAGCAATTTTACTGACCAACAATTAGCAAAAACATTTAGCACAATGGGCTAACGGTTCATGTTCATAAAATAGACGATTTTAGTTATTTTGTTCCTATATAAAAAGTCCTGATTCTTTTAATAGTCAATTGGTGAAATTGTTGCTTAACTCTTTAAGTTTCAACTTCCCAGCACATATTTAATAAGATCGGCTGCTTTACTCATTCTCACATAAAAATTTCAACAATTCCTTACTTAAATGCTTCTTGTGTGCCGGCATATATAACTTCAACAAGGAGGGAGGGAGACGGGCATTCAAGGAATCAGATAGAATTCTCTTCTGGCAAATGTACTTAGCTTGTGTTAAATGTTAGGAACCATAAATTTATTTTATGTGCCTGTAACAGAGACTTTAGAGTAACATGTTAATTTTGTTTTTTTCCTAAATAATACACATGTGTTGGACCTAGCACTTACTATTAATAAATGACACTAACTACTTAAGTATTTCATATAATTTATAGAGGCACAATGGAAATAAATCACATTATTCTACTAATAATTCACTATCACCACGTAACTTTATCTTTACTATCCCTTTTATTGCTTGTTAATTATTAAAAAGTATTAGTAAAGATAAATTTGGGAAAAGTTGGGAATAGGTAGAAATAGGTTCTATACATTTAAGACCAAACTCATCTTTCTAAATAGGTCTTATATTTAGAACCGGATAGAGTATTATTCACATAGAATCAATATTTGATATGTAAAAATTTAATTCAACACATTGATTTTACCAATTATTTCACTATTTAGGAGAAACACTCATGTCTATTATCTTCTGTTAAAAGGAATGAAATACATCCACTCATTTTCATTCAACTATTGATTGTGTTTTATTTTTACTTTTTTGCTGCTGCATGCCTTCCGGCCAGGGATACCTCCTATTCCCTGACCTCCTATTTCATCCTATTCTCTACATCTCCACCGTCCATGTGATCCAATGACTCACACCTCATACTGCACCCTACCACATCATATCTCCCCCCATAACTACTTCCCCATTCTTCTCTCACGTTCTCACGTTCATTTTCTCCCCACCTTCTCTCCCCACGCTCTCACCCATCGTATCCAATCCACTGCCCCCGTCCCCGCCTTCCCTCCGCCCTACGCCGGAGTCCCGACCACCAACTCCCAACCACCACAATCCCCACCGGATTTCCGGTGGCCAACTCCCAACCATGCCGCATGGAGGATCGTTGACGGCCGATTCGAACTGTCTAACGTCAAGAATCAGAGGCGGCCGGAGTCGGGGGAAGTAGGGGATGAAAAAATGGTGTTGGTTACTTGCCGTTTTCCGGTGAAACTCGCCGAAAAATTCACCTTTGAAGTCAGTACGGGGCTTCGGTGTGGTTGTGAGAGAGAGAAGAAGGAGGATATGGTTGGGGGAAGAAGGATACAGGAAAGCACGCCGCCGCCGTCTTGGGTGGTTGCCGGTGAAGGTGGGAGGAGGAGGAAGATGAAGGTGAGGTGTGAGAGAGATAAGATATGATGTGATAGGGTGTATGGGGTGTGTATGGGGTGTGAGTCATTGGATCACATGAACGATGGAGATGTAGAGAATAGGATGGAATAGGAGGCTAGTGAATAGGAGGTGTCCCTGGCCGGCATGCCTTCCCCCCTATTCTAGACAATATGTAAACACAAATATGAGCAGTTATATATACTACCAAAAGTTGGACTATTATTTTTGCTTTGTCGTGAGAAACCAACTCCTCCTACTGAATCAAAACATTGATTATTGGTTGTAATCTTGTCTGCTACAATAGAACTGATCCATAAAGCCACAGCAAACTTAACAACACGTGACTGAAATCCCAAACCAAACCCAAAGTCTTGGCTGCAAAATTTTGTTTTTAAAAAGATGTATTTCTTTATTTTGTTTTCAAATAAGACCAAGTTTTTGGACATTCGGCCCAAATTTAATATAATGGGCATCAGGCCTCTTACGCGAAAAGACTTTGGGCCTTAGGAGGATGATTGAGATACAGAAATTGCTAGACTTGAGCGTTACTTGAGTTTCACGTTTAATATTACGTTTTTTTTGGAACATGTTTATTGTTTTTAAACTCCTTTTTCTTTAAATACAAATTAATATAGGGAAAATGACAAAAAATGAGTTCCAAATTTCAAAATCCTAAGACACTCTAACCTTTCAAGTCAACTTCGTCATATAAGAAAAGATTAATTGGTTATTCAAATGACCGGTAATAATATAAAAAAACAGTCACATTTGGGTGAATTCATTGAAATAAAAAAGAATGTCATGTGAAAGAATGAAAGAAAAAACTTGAAAAAGATAGAAAACTACTCTTATATTCATCATAGGAATAGTTAAAATAAGTCATAATATTTATCAGATGTTAATTGTACCATTCCTTATGGATTAGTATATATTATCCACATTGATTGTGAGAATTTTATTTTCTCATATTAACATATGATAAAACTAAAACTAAATGGAAAATCATATATGATATGAACAACTATTTTAGGTTATATATATCCTACTAGTACTGATAAATCCTCCTATCACATTTCACAACTCTATCTTTTTTTGTCAACACAAGTTCACAACTCTATCTAAATACGTATACATGTACTAGGATTAATTCTTTAAGCAGTCTATACATTATTAACTACTACTTTTAACCATTTGTTATGAATAAGGATACAAGCAACGCTGTAAGCAAAATAATTTGGGTTACTCTCCTTACCCCAATGGCCTAATCACCAACACAATTAGTAGCAAGAATAATTGTTGAAAAGGAGAATTTCAATAAAAGACCTTTGCAGTAAATGAATTTAAAAGAATGACCAAAATATTCTAAAACATCACTCTAGGATTTTCATTTTGAACTGAAAATTAAGTTCGAGGTTAAAAAAAAACAAAAACAATAATCATATGAACAATAAAAACTGTAGTATGAACAAGGAAAAGCCTTATATAAATAAGGGGAAAATCCGAAAATGTAATATTCCAACTTTTATTATTCATATTTAAATATAATTAGACTATGATTTGTTATAGAATTAGAGATTTAGATTATATGTATTTGGGTGTATAGATAATTTATTGGGATTTGTTGAGATCTCATAGAAGAATAATGTGAAAATATATTTCTTTATAAGATACTAGGATTTATTATTTGAGTAAAATCATATTTGAATAAACACCCAAAACTATAGGTTAGTTTGTTTTAGATTTTTGAAGTAGGGATTATAGAATTGTAGCAGGAATGTTTCACCATATTGACTAAATTAGATGAAATCAGATAAATCTAGATATAGAGTAATATCAAGATTTAAATTGTGGATAAAATAAAATTAGGATTTTCAGATTCAAAAGTTGGTTGAAATTTATACCTATTATTTCCTTTTAATAATAATAATTATAATAATAATAATAATAATAATATAATGATATTGATGACACATAAAGCGTTGGTATCATCATCTTTGTTCTCTCACACATACTTCATTGGTACAAATATGTAAAATAGTCATATGAATAAGGAAAAACTAATATAAACGAAAAAGCCAATATGAACTATATGCTCTATAAAACAAAATAACCCTCCCACAGTCTCTCCTCTCCTCTAACACAAATTTAATTTCATTTGACAACCTAAATTTTAGAGTGAAATTTCATAATCTTTTGATCCTTCTTTTAAAAGATTACTAATTGGTTAGAGAGGTCCTTATATGAAATTCTCCCACGTGAAAACATCAAAAAATTACATGGTCAAAGTGGCACGCGCAAGGTAAAAAAAAAAGCAACATCAAAATTCTCATAGTATATGATATATCCATCCGAAGCCTCATAGAAAGCGGCAAGCCGCCCAAAAAATCTTTATAAAAGCCCTCACTTTCCTTATTTATTCTTTGTCTCTCCTTCCTCCCCAATAAATATATATACACTACTTTTTTGTAATCAAAAAAACATATACACTACTTTTTTTTTTCTCAGGTTCCTCTCAACTTCCAAAAATCCCAGGTATCTTTTTTCCCCAAATTCCCTACATCTCTGCATCAAAAATCAAAACTTTATATCCAATTTCCCTCTCTTTTATCCTCCTCAACAACCCCTTTTCGTTAATTTCTCTAATTTTACTTCTATCGAATCAAGTTCTGTTCTTTCTCGATCACGCTAGGGTTTGAAATTGAAATTGAAATCGTTAATTTTTGTTTCACTGGAATGAATTTGATCATATTATGGGTTTATTTATTTTGTTTAGATTGTACAGTTTTATAATCTGTGAAATTTTTATTTTTTTAGGGTATTTGAAGGTGATCAAAGATGTTAGAGCAATTGCTCATTTTTACTAGAGGAGGGTTGATCCTTTGGACTTGTAAGGAACTTGGGAATGCTTTGAAAGGATCACCAATTGATACTTTGATTAGATCTTGTCTTTTGGAGGAAAGATCTGGTGCTGCATCATTTAATTATGATGCCCCAGGTGCTTCTTATACTCTCAAATGGACCTTCCATAATGAGCTTGGCCTTGTGTTTGTGGCTTTGTATCAAAGGATTCTCCATTTGCTGTATGTGGATGATCTCCTTGCTATGGTTAAGAAGGAGTTTGCTGAGATTTATGACCCCAAAAGGACTGTGTATCATGATTTTGATGAGACTTTTAGGCAGCTTAAGATTGAGGCCGAGGCTCGGGCCGAGGAATTGAAGAAATCGAATCCTGTTGGGAGGGGTTTAGGTAATGGTAAGAAGCAAGGTCAGGGTCAGAAGAATGGATCTGAGTGGGGGAATAAGAAGAAGAGTGATGGTGCTTTGAAAAGTGATGGTGGGGATGGTGATGGTGTCAAAGGTCGGAAGGCGGAGAATGGATTCTCCAATGGCGATGTTGTTGTTACTAAAGAATCTACTAACATGGTTAGTAATGTTAATGGTAAAGAGAATGAGAGTTCCAATAATGGAGCTTTCGATGTAAATAAGCTTCATAAACTTAGGGCGAAAGGAGGAAAGAAGGCTGAGACTGTTACCAAAGCCTCCAAGGTTGAGCCAAAGAAAAAGCCAACCAAGAAAAATAGAGTTTGGGACGATAAACCTCCTGAAACAAAACTGGACTTTACAGATCCTGTGGGTGAGAATGGGGAGGGTCATGTAGAAGTTGTGGCTGCTGTACAAGGTGAAAGTATGATGGACAAAGAAGAGATTGTGAGCAGTGAAAGTGAGGAAGAAGATGATGATGATGTTGAGATGAACAGCAAACCTGATGCTAAAAAGAAGGGATGGTTTTCATCCATGTTCCAGAGGTAAGATTCGGGACCTTGCATATTCTTAGATTTGTGCCAAGTTGACAAGTTGTTTGAACTTTGAGTTGCCTTGCTGTTATAATTTATATTACATCACTCCATATCATCACATATGTTATGAACTAGGCGGTTTCATGTAATACATGGAGATTGATAACAAAAATTATTGTTGACAATTTAGGATAGTGTGACTTAGCTTGCTATATATTCAGTATCTTATATTGATTTTTCATTTAAAGATGAGGCTTATCCAGTTTTTTGTGTGGAATTGATTGATGCTCTTATGCTTCGAGTCCTTAAATTTTTTGAATGAAATATACGTTAGGGATTGTGTTAGAAGACAATTAATTGAAAAATGCGTAAGGATGGATGAGTTAGATAATAATCCTCGAACTCATATTGCTCACTCTGGCATACGATTATTTGAGTCTCATTTCGCTATATCAAGTGATGTTATTTCCCTTCTATCTTCTGATACTTATTAATGTGATGGAAATTTCCTGGCTGTTTAGATGCAAATAACTTGGACTTCACTGACTCTATTAATAGCTATACTCATGCACTTCTTTGTGCTCAGTATTGCAGGAAAGGCTAACTTGGAGAAGTCAGACCTGGAACCAGCTTTGAAAGCTCTGAAGGACAGGCTCATGACCAAGAATGTGGTATGTATTTATAGCAAATAATTTAAATTCTTGTTTTCTTCTACACGACTTTTTATTTAACAGGTCCTTTTGAATTTTACCAGTCAGCTAATATTGATAACAATATGTGGAAATGCCCTTGTAGGCTGAAGAGATAGCTGAGAAACTCTGTGAATCAGTGGCAGCAAGTCTTGAAGGCAAAAAGCTAGCTTCATTTACAAGGATATCTTCAACAGTGCATGTCTGTTTCTATCCTTTTTCCTATCTGCATCATATTCTTTACTTTGTGTATGCTCGTGTTTATGGCTAGCATACTGATAGCTTATTCCCGAAAATCAACACAGGCTGCAATGGAAGAAGCACTTGTTCGTATTTTAACTCCGAAGCGCTCTACTGACATACTTAGGGATGTGCATGCAGCCAAGGAGCAGAGGAAACCATATGTTGTGGTATTTGTTGGTGTGAATGGAGTTGGAAAATCTACTAATCTAGCAAAGGTAAACGCAAGATAAGCTTTTCTCCCATTTTTCCATTGTGGTATCTTACCTAGGACATGTTTTCTGACTAGATGGAAATGGTCAATTTTCTTTGCCAATGTGTAGGTTGCTTACTGGCTTCTGCAACATAACGTTAGTGTGATGATGGCTGCTTGTGACACATTTCGATCTGGTGCTGTGGAGCAGCTGCGGACTCATGCACGTAGACTTCAGGTTTATACTGATCATACTCCTTAAATATCAGTTGAATTGTGCTGCACATATTCATAGATTTTGTCATAATGAGTTACAGAAAACATGGATTGATTGTTTTCTCCTTTTCAGATCCCTATCTTTGAGAAGGGATATGAGAAAGACCCTGCTGTTGTGGCAAAAGAAGCAATTCAGGAAGCTTCTCGCAATGGTTCAGATGTTGTCCTTGTTGATACCGCTGGTCGTATGCAGGTACCATTTGAGTTCCACGAATTATATCTTCTTAAAGTCTCAGACTCAAATTTTCTATTTCAATTATTATTCTTCCTGATGCCAAGAGGATTATTTCTATATGGAGTTGTTTGAACGACTCTGGCTTCCTGTTTGAAGTAAGTTTATTATAAAGCTGAATGTTTATGTGGTGTGTTGCTACTGTCTTTCAGGATAACGAGCCACTGATGAGAGCATTGTCAAAGCTTATATACCTAAACAATCCAGACTTGGTCTTATTTGTTGGAGAAGCACTTGTTGGAAATGATGCTGTTGATCAGCTTTCAAAGTTCAACCAGGTTAAGTTCTGGACACTTTGACTTTGTCCAATTGGAATCTCATTGAATTTCTGTTTCAGTTATTGAACCTTTGGCCATTTTACTGCAGAAATTAGCCGACCTATCTCCATCTGCCAATCCCAGATTAATAGATGGGATTTTGCTTACAAAGTTTGACACCATTGATGACAAGGTATGAGATCTGAAACTGCTAGTTTAAATTGAGGAATGAAAGCTTTTGTTTTTATGGGGAATATTTAGTGGTGGTGTTATTGATGATGATGGTGGTTAATCCATTTGGCAGGTGGGAGCTGCACTATCAATGGTGTACATATCAGGAGCACCTGTAATGTTTGTGGGATGTGGACAGTCCTACACAGATCTGAAGAAACTCAATGTCAAATCAATAGTGAAGACTCTCCTCAAGTGATGATCATGATGTTGATGGTTCTGGTTTTAGGCTTTTTATTTGCTATGCTGTTCACCTGTTCGGTTTGTGTTTGTGTGACCTTGTCCCATTTTGGTCTTACCTATGGATAAAAGCGTCATGGCAATACTTTGGAGGATATTTGGTTTATTAGCGTTTTTAAGTCTCTCCGTATTTCCTATTGGATTTTAATACAAGAACCTCTGTAAAATTTAGGGTGGTGTTTGTTATTAATTTGCAAATGAAACACTTCTCCTCTAACTTTATAAAAGGTTTTAATTTATAATCCTAACTCTAATCCTAATTCTATTTATATCAAATGATGGGTTTTTAATAAACAATATTTGTTATTTTGGATGGGAAACATAAAATGTTAAGGTTTGACAGTGTTTTGCTAATAACTAAATTTTAACGTGAGATTTTTTTTTTTTAAATATGGTAGTATGATCGAAACATTTTTTACAAGATTAAGATACTAGAATGAAATAGTATAACCCATTCATTATATATTTATATATTTATTACTAAGCATTTGGACTCAGCCTTTTAAGAAACTTGCTTAGTGTTATATGTGGGCTACCCAAGAGAAAAATTCTGCAACATTGATAGAATCAGGAATAAAATATTAAAAGATGAACCACTTTAGGCCTCTCTTACGAGCACACAATTAGCACTTTCAGTGTAACCAGCTCTTCTCGTCAGAGAGCTCCAAGAATGCAAACTTTCATGAGTCAGAATAACGCCTAAGTAAATTGAATTCTCATAAATATTTTTTATGTAAAAAAACAAGGTTAAAGCTGCAAATGTAGAGAAATTCTTGTGTGAAGGAGGGTACAATAGTTGGTGTATAGGAGATGTCTAAGTTGTTTCCTACTAAAGGTAGTCATTTCAAGAGAGACTATCGTATAAATAGATTGATAGGGTTGTGTTTACCTTCTTAGTAGACTTTTTTAATTACACAACCATCGCCAACAGTTCTTAGAGATTGTTATACATCATATCAACATCCAATCCAACAAATTATGGATTATTCATGTCTTAAGTCATGAAAGATGTAATAGATTTCACTAAATGGTGGAAAGTTATGGAGACCTCAAATTTATCAATCATAAGTGAGTCCTTAATTGTCCACCAAAACTTAAACCTCAAAAATCCGGTAAGCAACAGGTCCACTACTCATTGTTCATAGTATTTCATATTTATTTAGTATTATGATATTTATTGTTAAGTTTTTTGAATCATTCACCATGCTATAAAATATGTAACATAAAAGAATAAATATGAGGCCTAAATTAAATTCACATCTACTCTTTCGTCATATACATATAACATATCAACTACTATTTTTTCAAAATTAGCAATTGATAAGTTTTTCAAATCATTCATTATGCTTTGAAATAAGCAACATGAAAAATAAATATGAGCATTAAATTAAATTCACAGCTACTCTTTTTTCATATGCATATCAACTATTATTTTTTCCAAATTAACAATTGAGGTTTTTAATCATTCACTATGCTGCTTTAAAATAAGCAACATGAAATATTAAAGATTAGCATTAAACTAAACTCACATCTACAATTTCGCTATATGCACATGTATTACGTTTTTAAAGAAAATTATTAAAATTACTATGTTCCAAAACGTTGTAAATTTGTCAAAATATTTTTTTGGGTGTAATGTTGCATGCAAATAAAATAACGGAGTAATGTCACCCTTCTTTCAAACGGAAGTTAAATTTGACTGTTATGTGTGACTTAAACTCTTACGTGTTAGCAACACATGGACACCTCAACGAACATTCAAAACACTCTCACACCATCATTATTATAGCATGTGATTGTTTTCCCCCTAATTAAGTAACAGTAGAAGAAGAATGAGGCCATGAATCAAATAGCTCACACCACCATTAATAAAAAAGAGCAACCGAAGAGCCACACGCACAGTGACACAGTGTGAAGCCCTCAGGTTGAATCAAATGAAACTCAAGAGGGAATAAGAGACAAAAGGAAGAAGAAATTATGTCCTGTTTTTTTTTATGATGAAACTCTCTCCATGGCGAAAGGGAGAGAGAATACATTTGAGTGTATAACATGGACTATTGAGTCAAAACAAAAAGGTCAGCTTTAACTTGAGGCTAACATTAGTACAACATTGCACCTAAAAATACTTAAGAGAGATCTATATCTTTTTGGAAACGGATTTACATCTTTACCCAAAATTAAAGAACAACTCAATGTTGGATGCTGCAGTCGTGTAGTGGTATCCCATAGAACAAATATTTCACATAAGTGAAAGAAAGTTTGTATCATGAGTAGTTTCAATGTAACTAATTCAAAAAGGGAGCTTAGTAAAACGAACACAAATTTTTAACAAATGACTATTTTAACTAATTTTCATAATGTACCTACATTAATTGAATAGGTATTATATTAAAAATAAAAGATAGAAATTTACGTCATGAATAGGTAGAGATTAGATTAGATTAGATATCAATAAAAATGTTGATTCCTGATAAAAAAAATCCTGATAAAAAAATAAAAATGTTGATTATTATACCCAAAAGGTACTAAAATCGACGGCTTTTTCTTAACTATAATCGATTGAAATTTAAACCAAAATTAAGATAATTTCATATTAAAAGATTATATCAAATATAAAAACAAAATTAATCCCTTCTCTGTCTTTTAAATAAGATCATGCTGCCCGATTCTTAATATAAGACACACATATATTGTAACCTTAATTAGTCCCCAGATACTACTACCTTACATATTTTAATTTTTGTCCTTTATTTTTCAAATTGTTCTCAATAATGATTGGGGGGGGGGGGTTAAAAAATATGGTCGGGGTGTTTGAAAAAAAAAACAAGTGATGTATACAAATGTAACTAACATCTTTACTATAAAGGACACAAACCAAGTTTATCTTGAAAGTATGACACAAAATCTCTATTCTACTTGGGAAGGTTTTTTTTTCAATTTCACTAAAGAAATTCTAAAATGGAACAATGTTGCTTGAGCCGTTAACACCTTTAATTTTGACAGATTGGCGACTGACATGTGAACGACGCCACATAGGATTCAATGAAAAGTGAACGGCAAAAGTTAACCGTGTTAATGGTCTGAAGCAACATTGCTATATTTTAAAACTTTCAGGACAAAATTGAAACAATAAATCTTTTCATGTGGAATTGAAATTCATGACATACACAGATATCATTGTTATTAAACTTACAAGTTGACAATCAAACTTTACAGTTTTTACGCCTCTACTTAACCTAAACATATCACATGTCAATTAATTAAATTCACATTGGTCGTAAACTATATTAAAAACTCACAAATTTACACATTAAATTTACTGTTTTTAAGTTTGCATCTCATGTGAAATTGTGTTAACTTACTCTAAATCGGATGTTAATTATTTATACTAGACTATATTCAATGAATTCATATATAAATTTTATAGAAAATATCTTAATATAGTATGATAAAATATAAATATCAATAGATTTAATACTAACTATTTATAGTTATAATTTATTCAAGTTGAATTATTAATTTTTATTTGTTATTTAATTACATATTGAAATCACGTATTTATTAATAAGGTAAACTATTTTTCTATTTGATTTTACATTCACATTGCGAGTTTACTTAATCTCACAAGAGTTTGATAAGTTAGGTAATATGATATTTAACGTTTAATTAATATAATGATATCATCATGTATATAATATAAATGAGAGATTTAATTTTGGAGGTTATAGGAAACTTTTGGATTGACAGCTAAAACACGAGTAGGGAAGATGGAAAACAACAAATAAATGAAGAAATTGGAATGAAATTGGTTTGAAGCACAAACAAAGTCGTGACACGTAGCATAGATTGATAGCTGGAATAATTCATTCATAAGCTTAAATACGAAGCTCCATAATTCCCGGCTTGCTTCCTCATTGTAACATCGCAACTATTCACTCTCCTTCTTCTTCTTCATCATTATCATCATATCATAATGCCTTCCTTCTTCTTCTTCTGTCTCTTACTCTCTTCTTTCCTTCTCCTCCCTCCCTCTTCTGAAGGCCGTGATTACGTAGTGGGAGGCTCCCCTCAAGCATGGACTCTCCCTCGTCCCTCCCCTATAGCCCTCTCCCACTGGGCCCACCAGAGACAATTCCGAGTCGGCGACTCCCTCTGTATGTAGTAACAACCACGGTTACGTTTTTATTATATATGATCTTCACTTTATTATTATTACTATTATTGCCTACATATTTGCTGAATTTGATTTATTAACCTTTTGTTTCTATTTATTATTGTCTCTACTACTGGAAATATGGAACAAATCGTCGTAGTTAGTGTTTGGTCTCAAACTAATAATGCTGTATTAAGTGTAGCTTTTTAAGAGGTTAACTTATTTCACCTCCTAGTCCCTCGAGTAAGAAAAATCATCACTTCAAGTTAGCATATGATTGATCTTAACACAAGTGGCCTAGACCGTTGTTACATTTTATTTCTTAATCAACAACAAGAAGCCCTCTTATTGGGAGACGGATCAATCCTGCTTATGTTGGTAGCACTCATCCTCAAGTTCGAATTAGCGGCTGTGTTTAACAAAAACAAACAATAACAATAATAATAATATTCATTAATTTTGTTCTTCTTATTATTTTTCATTCTTGTTCTTATTTTTTAATTCCCGTTCTTCTCTTAAGCCATTTGGTAAAACTTATAATTATAATGAAACATGTTTTAGAGTTATAGTAGCTTCTTATTTTACTAGCCTCATACATTTTCCTGGATTTTTGACCAATCTTTTTTACTGTTTTTTTCCTTTTTTGCAGCGTGGAAGTAAGACCAAAAATCTGAATCGGTGCTGGAAGTGCAGGAGGTTGATTACAAAACGTGCAATATAGGCAACCCAATTGCCAAACACAATGATGGAGATACCAAAGTAACCTTCAATCGTACCGGTCCTTTCTACTTCATTAGTGGCACAGAAGGTCATTGTCAACAAGGACTAAGGCTTGACCCCGTGGTCTACGCCGCTCACAACGGTGGAAACGCGCCAGCGCCGGGAACTTCACCAATACCTTCTCCGGGAGGGGAAACTCCGGCACCGACACCGGTGAATAGCGCCACCTTTTACAGTGGTGGATTTGTGGGGGCTGTGACGATTTTAGGCGTTACGTTGTTGGGTATGGTTATGGTGATATGATGATGATGGGGTAATTATTAGCTGGAATTGCGAGATATTTTAGTCACCTTAACTTATAAAATATTTATATATCTATCTAAATAAAGGTATTATCGGCAGTGGTAATCTTTTGGTTGTTTGTTTTTGCCTATTGAAATTCTTGTTTTTTTGCAATAAATGGTTTATTCATTTGTTTGGCAATTATTTTGGATTTTCTTTGAAATGTGGCATTAAACAAGGTAGGTTAATAAAAGTGTTTTATATTTATCAATGATCAATAGCATAAGCCATAAAGTTGTTTCTAAAAGTTACACCCTAGGGTATATTATATACATGTAATTCAGGTCTACATGAATGTTTTCAACTAACATACAAATCATCTAAATTTTGAAGATTGGGACATAATTATAGAGCTTAAAAATAAGACCAAATGGAGTTGGTACATAGTTGAATATACCAATTATGGGTGGCTCAAAACCTCTTCACCTTTCTGCTGATAAATAAAAACCTCTTCACTTTTCAGTTAAAAAAAACCACTTCACTTCATTTAATCCCCAATAAGATAAAACTACATTGTTCCATTTTTTATGCAAAAACTCTAGAGGGCAGTTTCAAAATAATTAAGTGGACAATTTATTATTTAATCATATTAATTTGGTCAGATTATTTTACATGCGTGGGAAAATCATATTCCCTCCACAATAGAGAACATTGATTATAAATGGAAAATATATTTTCTAATTACGGGCTTAGGTTTGTTCTTTTTCCAATAAAGATGGATTGAAATGAATTTGTTTTTTCTCAATTCAAGAAAGAGAGAAATTACAAACCGCACAATGTAGACAAAAACGCAAAATGGGCCCGTGATTTTCTACATACATAAATACATTGGTTCTCGTTTACTTCGTTATATTTGTTTTTAGTTTAATTATCTATTATATTTTAGTATATATTTTTAAACGAAATTATTAAGGCGACTTCTACATAGAGGATCAATGTAAATAGCCCGTTTCCCGTTTACAAGATTCTATTTTAAGAGATTTATACATTCCATTTTTTTTAATCGAGATTTATACATTCCATCATGCACAATCTTTTGGCTAATTAATGGTATTATGATCAAACGGCACCTCTCAATTTTGTCACCATCTCTGTAAGATAAAAAAAATATAAACCATTCCTTACCAAAAAAAAAAAGTAAAGCATTATAAGGACATTATATAATTTTTTAATATTTAATTTTATGTTGTTTCACCCATAATATCCCTAATAAATAACAATTAAAATTAAACTATATGAGAATAAAAATATCAATTATAATTAATGAAAGGTAGTAATAAAATTTTTTAAAAAATTCAGTATATCGGGTCGGGGTATGAAGGAACTTAAATATTCCTTCTATTTTATTTACTAATATTTTGACGTAAAAAAACGTCACTGTTATGGTTGTTTCGACCTTACATGCAATAGCAGAATGTGGTGAATATTAACCTGGGGTGTGTAGTTTAATGACAAGAACTCATTCACCCTTAACCAATTGTCTGAAGTTCGATGATCATTGGCGTTGGGTATGAAGAGGTATTAAATTTCTCAGGCCAACTGTCTCATCCTTTGAGTTGCCTACAAATCAGTGGGGATTAGTCTCTCACTTATCGAGTGAGGGACACCTTGATGATGAATAAAGGAATGTGGTGAATACTGAATATGACTGAATGTTAATGGAAGTCATTACATATAGCATCGTAGAAATTAAAAGGTCAAACACTATACCTATGTTACAATAAACGTAGAACGTAGAGGAATCTCCTAAATTATTTCTTCATTAAACACTCCGAAATAACATATCTCCACTGCCGCTTGTGGATCCCACAAAAAACTACAATAAATAATCCTACATCATCCATTTGTACACAATCCCATTATTTCTCGCCCCCTATTTATTCTCACCACTCCTCGCTTCCCTTTATATAACTCAATATAATCCAAATTATATCCAAACAACAAATTCATTCATTATTTAGTTCTTACAACACCTAGGTTGATAATATCTCACATTTGATTTACATTGAAGATGGCGGTAACTGATGCAGTGGATAAAGAGCTTTATTCGTCTTCCTCAGCACGATTACATTCAACAGAGGTACTGAACCAACGTAAGAAGTTGCCTGCATCTCCTCTGAGAATGGCCATTGTCGGATTTGCAGCAACATTTGTGCTTGGTTACGCTGTTTTGTACACCAAAAAGAAGCCTGAGGCTTCTGCTCTGGATGTGGCCAAGGTTACCACCGGTTTGGCCAATCCTGAGGACACTCATCCTCGTAAATAGGACACATACGTACATAGTCGTATGATTTGATATGGATATTATATCCTATATCTATTTTAGGATTTGTATAAGAAATGAGTCCCCGGGATGTTACATATTTTGTTTGTTTATGATTTTATGTTCTGTATAAATATTATACATGTAATGGTCATGCATGATTTGGTCTATATGTGTGATCTCTCAGTTTTATCATGTCAGAGATTTATAAAAATTTCAAACTTTGCCATTACGTACCTAGGTCACCACTTATGATTCTGTTATTTATTTAGTTTTCTTTACTTTGTTCACATCCCGATCTATGCATGATCTAGATAATTCTCTGATAATGTACATTATATTATTCATTTTAACCTTTTGAAAGATCATGGCCATCTTGGGCTTAACCAATTACCATATAGAGTTCAATCAATATGTTTTCTGGTTTTTGGATTTGTTATTAACATATATATATCTCTATAGAAAAATTATTTCTTAAGTTTTCGAAGCATTGTTGTTCATTAATTATTGTCAAATTAGCGACTTTACAAGTTTATATAGGTTGTGTTTGGCTCGACTTGTGGAAAAGTAACTTATTTTTAAGTTAATTAGAAAATAAGCTCTAGATTGATTTTTTTTTGTTTCGATGAACTATGAAAAAAATGGTTTTTTTCCATTTGACTTATAAACATGTTTAGAAGACTTTTTGTTGAATGTTGGTAAATGCATTGAATGCACTCTAACGGTAATAAGCTAGAAAAATAAGTTGAATAAGCTGGGTTATTTAAAATAAGTTGGATAAAGAATAAGTACAGTCAAACATAGAAAAAAGTCATCTACCCAAAATAAGCTGACTTATTCAAAACAAGCTGCTTATTGTATAAAAAGTCCAGTCAAACACACTAACTAAAATTTTAAAATTTTTACTGCTTTATCTAACTAAAATTCATCACAAGTTATTTTAATTTGTACTAATTATAAATTTGGTCAAAATTACTATTTATTACACACCGAATTTATCGTTCCTATTTTTCTATCTTATGAATCAATCTTTTCAATTTGCTCTAAATCTCATGTTGATTTTTTAATTTGATCGTATTCAATGATTTTATATATAAATAATGTTATATAGATTATCTTTATTGAGTTTGATAAAAAAAATAAATGTTGATATATTCAATATTAATATTATGATGCAGATTGGTAAAGTTAATATAGGAGACTATATGAGAGTTAGAGAGGAAAAGAGTAGAATAAGAACGGTGAGAAGATAAGGGAGAGAAAAAAGAGAGAGGATCAAATAGAAACTTAATACTATAGTATTATTTAACTCATCAAGCGTACTAACACAAATAGTTGTGGTGATATTTATAGGTTTTAACGGCCTAACCCTAGGAATTGAAGACATAAAATTATTTTAGAAATGCAAGCTAAGTCATGCAAATAAAACAAATTGAAATAAAAATGGAACATTATGGAAATTAAATAAGAATAAAACTAGAAAATTTTAAAAATTAATAAATGGAAATCATAATTAATACTAATAGTTGCCAATATGGTAATATTCGAATCTCCATGAAATCTTCCTTATTTTTTTGTGATTCTTATCATATTAACTATTAATATGTAAAATTTATTTAAGTCAAATTATTAGTTCTTCTATTTCTGATTTAATTATATATACTATGAATTATTCATATGAGTAACTCTTTACGATGTTAAGACTAGAGTTCATGATCTAATTTTACATTCTCACACATTTTTGTCTAAATTCATGAATTTGACAAGTCTTATTGCTCTTATTATTGTAGTACTTTAACTTCAAGTTCTGCAATTGGTAGACCTCACTCTCTTGTAAATAATTAATATTTCTGATATCTAGATTTGTCTCATTTGTATCATTGTATGATAGAAGTTTTAATATGATCTCCCGGTTTGAATCAAATCAAGTATGGTGAAATACATAGCACAGACATATTTATTGGAACAATTGAGGCAACTACATTTTGTACTAACCTACCAGTCGACTAAAATTATACCGAGTCTCCAGATTTGTCTCATTTGTATGATAGAACTAGCGATATCTCCCGTGCTTCGCACGGGAAAGATATGCTAATAAAAAGACAAAATTAAACATTTGTAGATATATATTAGGCCAAAAAGATCATCATAATGTTGACACTAAAGATATAAAACTTTAAGGTAAATTAAAAAAAATATGTGACCTAAATAAATTCGCCCAAGAAAGTAAATAATACATGGGCCAAATAAATAAATAATAAATATAATAAATAATAATAAATAATAAATAATAAATAATAATAATAAATAATAAATATAATAATAAATATAAATAATAAATAATTAAATATAAATAAAAAAAATAAATAATAAATATAATAATATAATAAAAATATTAAATCATTAACAATTAAATAATTAAAAAATTTCCAAAAATAAATATAAATAATAATAATAAATATTAAATATAATAATAAATATAAATATCAAATAATTTACTCATGAAAAATTTTTTTCTTTTTTTAACTTTTTATTTTAACAAATTTGCACTAAAAGAATATATGACAAATTTTCTTTTAACTTTTTTTTTACCTTCTTTTTCAACAAATTTGCACTAAAAAAATATATGACAATTTTTTTAGCTAAAATATCGGGTGAAAAAATCATATAATAATTAAATTTTTTTAAAAAATAATAATATATTATAGACCCAAATAAATTAACCTAAGAAAGTAAAGAATACGTAGCCCAAGAAAATTTTTGAACCAAATAATACAGAATAATTACAATGATTTTTTAATTATTGTAATTATTCTTATATTTAAAAATTTATTGCTAAAAATAACTTTTTATTTTAACAAATTTGCACTAAAAGAATATATGACAAATTTTCTTTTAACTTTTTTTTACCTTCTTTTTCAACAAATTTGCACTAAAAAAATATATGACAATTGTTTTTAGCTAAAATATCGGGTGAAAAAATCATATAATAATTAAATTTTTTTAAAAAAATAATAATATATTATAGACCCAAATAAATTAACCCAAGAAAGTAAAGAATACATAGTCCAAGAAAATTTTTGAACCAAATAATACAGAATAATTACAATGATTTTTTAATTATTGTAATTATTCTTATATTTAAAAATTTATTGCTAAAAATTTGCTCATGAACAAATTTTTGAACCCTTTTTTTAACAAATCTGCACTAAATAAATATATGACAAATTTTTTTTAACTAAAATATCTGGTGAAAAAAATCATATAATAACTAATTTTTTTTAAAAAAAGTAAATAAAAAAATAATAATATTATATTCCCCCAAAACACTGCTCATGCACTCACAAAAAATATGTGACCCAAATAAATTCGCCCAAGAAAGTAAATAATACGCAGTCCAAATAAATAAATAATAAATAATAATAAATAATATAAATAATAAATAATAATAATAATAAATAATAAATATAATAATAAATATAAATAATAAATCATAAATAATTAAATATAAATAAAAAATAAATAATAAATATAATAATATAAATAAATATATTAAATAATTAACAGTTAAATAATTAAAAAATTGCCAAATAATAAATATAAATAGTAATAATAAATAATAAATATAACAATAAATATAAATATTAAATAATTTACTCATGAACAAATTTTTTATTTTTTTTAACTTTTTATTTTAACAAATTTGCACTAAAAAATATATGACAAATTTTCTTTTAACTTTTTTTTACCTTCTTTTTCAACAAATTTGCACTAAAAAAATATATGACAATTTTTTTAGCTAAAATATCGGGTGAAAAAATCATATAATAATTAAATTTTTTTTCTTTTTTAACTAAAATATCGGGTGAAAAAAATCACATAATAACTAATTTTATTTTAAAAAAAAAATTATTGTAACTATTCTTATATTTAAAAATTTATTGCTAAAAATTTACTCATGAACAAATTTTTGAACCTTTTTTTTAACAAATCTGCACTAAATAAATATATGACAATTTTTTTAACTAAAATATCTGGCGAAAAAATCATATAATAACTATTTTTTTAAATTTTTATTTTTTAAAAAAAAAGTAAAAAAAAAATATTATATTCCACCAAAACATTGTTCATGCACTCACAGAATCACTGTTCATGCTATGAACAGTGTTTTAGGTGGAAGACTCTTATAATATATATTGATGATTGATTGAGGATTAATTCTTTGGCCATTGTTCACTTCCGTAGCACACTTTAATAATAACATTATAACAATAGACTGAGTATCTTTATATCGTCAGCATCATTGAGCCGAGAGAATGAGTGAATTTCGCCGTAATTAATTTAGGGCCCGTTTGGAAGCAGGAAAGTTTTGCTCTGAATCTGAAAGTGAAATCAATTCACATTCTCAAGCGGTTTGGAAGGCAGAAACTGTAGCACTAAATTAGAAAGTTTTTATTCAGTTTCCCTCCAAAATTAAGAATAGAAATACAAATTTGGCTTCCCACCAAAATTGAGTGTGGGCCCATGTGCTAAATACCACATTGCCCTTCATTTACTCTAACCAAATACATCACAAACGTTGGGAGCTTCAGGCAAGACACGAATTTGTCAGTGAGGAGGTGTGGGTTGTCGTGGGTGGCATTTAACTCAAATTAGCTAGCTGCACATTGTGCCAAGTAAGGAGACAAAGGTAAGGGTGATCAATGTAGTTTTATATTGGTGGAGTAGTTTTATTTTTGTCTAGGCATTGATGGTGAACCCAAACATGTTTGCATTTCTTCTTCATGACCCTGTTTGTGTTTCTTTTGAAGTGTTTTGTGTGTGTGATGCGTGCTTTTTGCTTAAATGAATTGGTTTGAACTTTAAAATTGATGGGTTAGCAATGATTGGTTTCCAGACTATAGTTACATAGTAAAAATCTGCCTGGGTGTTGTTTGAAGTTGTTGATCAGGTGCTTGTGTTTAGCTACACTGTTGGGAAAAATTTGGGGGTGACGTCAGTTGAAAAGGTCCAACTTGATTAAACTGATGATGGCAAAATCGAGTTTACAATGGCCAAATCGATTTGAAATCTATTTATTTTTTGCGAAATCGATTTTAGGATGCCAAAATCGATTTTCGTAGGCAAAGTCTAAAATCAATTAAGTTTTTCAACATGTGTGTGGGTGGGTATGATGCATTTTGTTGTACGTCCTGTTGATATAGGAAAGGGGTGTGGGGTCATTTTTTGTAGGTGATGGATGAAATACATGCTCAAATGCATTATGAATTTGTGGTTGCCTGCATAGCCATACTGCTAGCTGTGAGGACGGTTGTGGTGACGATGCTAGCATGTACCACGTATAACCTAAGACGCATACCCGATAGCACATATAGGTTAGATTTCCATGTGAAGAGGGCATGCTTAAGGGCGATGATCTATAGCAACGACACAACATGCTTCAACCAAATTAGAATGTATAGGTCAACGTTTGACAGGTTATGTCACATGCTGGACACAATTGGGGGATTGAAACCAACAACTCATATGTTAGTTGATGAACAAGTGGCAATGTTTTTAAACATTCTGGCCCATGATCATAAGAATAGGGTGATCCAATTTGAGTTTAGCCGGTCTGAAGAAACCATTAGTAGGTACTTCAATGCTGTTCTAAGAGGTGTGTTGAAATTACAGTCACATCTTTTGAAATCCCCACAGCGCATACAAGGATTGTCCAACGTGGAAAGATGGAGGCACTTACAGGTAATAGTCATTTCGAATAAATGTTTGTAATGTATTCATATTGAGTGATTTTATGTGATCCTTACCTTCTTTTGTTGCAGGGTTGTGTAGGGGAATTAGATGGAACCCACATACCTGTACATGTGCCAGCGCACGCAAAAGGGCGTTATAGGAATAGGAAAGGGGACTTAACAATAAACGTGCTTGGGGTGTGCTCACCAGACGCGGAATCCATCTTTGTGTTAGTTGTAGGGCAGGATTTCAATGGGTATTACTATGTCAGTGTTTGTTTCTCAAGACTTTTGGTTTTGTCTTAACAGTTAGTTGCTGATGTTGTAATGTGGATTCAATGTATTTTGTTTGTGAACGTCAATTGTATAACATATTTTACATTTTCCCCTCTTTATTGCCATTTGTATCAACTGAAGCCTTATACAGGCACACACTCTCGGCAGTTAGGTTCAATTGACGTTCCCACATATGGAACATTTTTCAAATGTGCTGTGTCATATTACATAGTTTACACTGTTAAAATCGATTTTAACTGCTTAAAATCGAGTTCGTTCAGGTCAAATCGATTTTAACCTCTCAAAATCGATTTCGTTCAGGTAAACTCGATTTTAACCTCTCAAAATCGATTTCGTTCAGGTAAAATCGATTTTATCCTCTCCAACTCGATTTCAGAAAGTTGAAATCAATTTTAACAACTTCAAATCTTTTAACCTATGCAGCACCAGTGCAGCTACTTGCTTTTCAGTCAACCTGCTTACCAAGTGACATGGATTCTTTTTAACCACACAATTGAAAAACTCCAGATTTTACATTGGCAATTAAAACATACATGCATACTATACATTGGCGATGTTTAGTCATTTCACACTTACAACAACCGAATTACACAGAGTGCAACAGATATGTTCTATGCCTAATGCATTCCACAAACAGTACAACTTCACTGTCTTCACAACACAAACAAGTAACCTAAAATAAATTGAATTCAACATCTCCAACTCCATAACATCTAGATGCACACTGTCTTCCCCTATCCAATTTTCTGTCCATGTCGTCTGAAAAATGTAGTGTGTGTGCACTTCAATGTCCTTCCTCTGTAAAGAGCAGCCCTCACATTTTGTAAGCACCCCAAGCCAGCAAAATATACATGCAAAAGTATGTAATGGTGAACAAGAAAATTAATTACAATATAAAAGTTGACTAAGGAGCAAACACTATATTATCCAAATTCAAAGAGATTATTTAAAGAATGAGCATTTGTATATCCAGCAAATTGAGATTTTAACCACAAGTAACCATACTCCCAGATTTATAAACTCACCCATTTACATCACCATATATCCAATACCTAAAGGGAAATAGAAATTCTAGATTCTTTAACAGAATTGTTACAAACTCAAAGCCACAAATTAAAAACAAAATTGATTTACGTTAAACATAGCCAAAACGCTCTTACAAAACACCAAATCTGAGCTGAAATATATCACAAAACAAATATGATGATCATTAATTACCAATTAAACATGCAGTAAACTCAAACTACAACTACATACTTCAGTTCATACCTATCAAACAAACAGAACCCCATGCTTCAGTTCGGCCTTCACTCAAATCTCACCCCAAATCGCAGATATATTTGTTATGTGATTCTCCATGAATTATGTGTAATAAGATATATTTTCACACTATTTTTTCACAACTAAGAACGAAAAGTTTGAACCTCAAACCTGTAAACCTCCCAAACTTCGTCTCCCACAACTCAGTCCCCAAGTTTCTATCTTCCATTCTCCAGCTGGCCACCTTGGTCCTCAACACAGCGCCTCCTTGTTGGAGAGAAGAGCAAGCTTCGCAGAAAAAAGAGGAGTCTTAGTGGAGGTTTCTTTTTTCAATCAGGGGCTTTTTGGGACTGTTACAATAAGAAGGGGTATTACTGTCATTTAAGGTACACATTCATTACACTAAAAAATATGTTGTTTTAATAAAAATTCAGTTTCAGATTCTTCTATTAGCCAACCAAACAGCCGTCCATCATTTACTTTCTTGGTAAAGTGAAACACTTTCCTCACTTTCAGATTCAGCCCATTACTTTCATGCTTCCAAACGGGCCGTTAAGTGTTATTCATGGTAATGAATGCACAATGTAACCTTCCCATAAAATCAAGCAACCACCAAATTATCAATCTATCGAATGTTCAATTTAATATTAATAAAAGGATTAAAGAAGCAAATTAAATTTCCCTTTGCCTTCTTGATGAGGAGCGCGGGTGGAAGACCATATACTCTCTCATGATCTCATATGATTTCAGCATATGCTTTTATAGAATAGAACCGACTTTAAAAATGATGGAATAGAACCGACTTTAGTATTAACAAGTTTTTAACAATTATAATGCATATATTTGACTTTCAAGATTGACTAATGACATGTTATATTTTATTGTAAGGGACAATTGTAGCTGAGTCCCAAATAAGAGACTTAATTCTAAAGAGGTCACAAGGAGTTAATGACTATTATTAACACCTGCAATAGTCTTAATTAATAAATGGTAACAACTTCTTGGGACCTTTTTAAAATTAAAATTTTTATTTAGGACCTAACTGCAATTTTTTCTACTTTATTTATTACCGTTATTGCCGTATTCAAATTTCTTTTAATAGTTTGTATCAATTAAAAGATTTTATGATTTTGCAAATAGAAGTATTTCTCCAGTCGAATATAAGATCATTTTGATTTTTTGTTGAAAATAAGAAAACAAATTCGACAACTAAATCATATCATTCCACATGTAATTAAATTATATTTTAAATTTGAAGTAGAATAAATTATGTTTTTTCAATAAAAAATCACTATAGACAATTTAAAGTGATTAATGTTGGTTCCTTAATTTATCCAGAAAATCAAAATGGTCTTATAATTAGGACTAGATGATTACATATACATATGTATGTACACACACAAACATATATGAGACTCTTTAACCTTTTCGAAAGTAATATATTGACTATCGATAAGGTAGTTTATTCATCATCGTAGTTTCGTATTGATCATATTATATAAATGTCAGTATGTGTGTAGTTATATATTGCAAAGTCATAAATATAATTTTGAATCAACGTTGATCAATAATTCGTGGTTAAGTTACTTTGTATCCGTATTGGTAGCATGAGTATGGAATTCAATTCAGGGGTGACATATTTCATACCAGGATGTTGATTATGTCCCAAAAATATTTTTCCTAATTTTCACAATTTTTTAAGAACTTTTCTTGATGATAGTAAATTTCTCATTTCTTTTTTCTTTTCTTTTTTTTTTAAAAAAATGGCACGACAGAGTGTATGGCTACTGCATGTGCAACTGTTGTGTGTGCATGCTTGCAGGCAAGCTTCGTGCAGGCATCACCGTTTCTCTTAAATACTGTTTCCTTTTTTTAATAATACTTTCATATTTTCACATGCACCACTTTCTTCTTCTCTTCTCTCATCTTATGTTTCCTCTCTCTCTCTCTCTCTCTTCTTCCAATGACGTGAGCCTCCAGATCTTTCTGCTTGTTACACAAAGATCAAATCATTTTCTTCAAGGTCTGGTTTTCTTCTATTGTTACTTGTATTTTTTATGAACACTAGCGTTATTATAGCTCAGATTTACTTCATTTTATTGCATATGGTTGATATATATTGGGCTTTTGCTATTGGGAGAGTTGAACGTTGATGCATAATAAACAGTCATTATCTTTGATGAATGACTGGATTTTGTTTAATATTAAATGTATTGATTTGACTTGCCTGTTCTTATGTAGTGAGAAATAGGCGGTTTCTCTTGACCACCTTTGTTTGGTTCAGGTAAAGGGGTTCCAGGGTGTGATGTGGGGTTATGACATATGAATAGAAACTCAAACAAATAAAAATGGGATTGAGTTTAAATGGGTATTTCCTTAGATGATTAAAGTATATGACTTTAGTGGTAGGTGACTAAGTTGCGGTTGATTTTGGTTGGAGCATTTGAGGTTAAAGATAAGTTAGTGTGATAAAGTTTGTCCTCTTCATAAAATCTCAGATACATACGCATCTCCTTTCTTGAGAAAAGCATATTAAATTTCATGTAATGAAGTAACTTTATCAATAACTTGTAGGGTACAAAATGACCACTTGAATAATAGAATAATTAATATAATCTTCTAAAAATTTTATCTTCTTAACTGTATAAAGGATTTAGTCAGGATAGACTTCTTTTCTTTTTCGATTTTTCTATGTCCTAAAAGGATTTGGAACATACAATTAAGTCACCTAAATGAGATTTGTAAGTTGAAGTGGAAGAATAACTAAATTAAAGTGTCATAAGTCATTAGCTTCTGTAGAATTCCAACTAATGTATGATGGTGCTATCAATCTTTATTAAAGGGTAGATCTATTTTCAGCTTGTAAATCTTGAAGGAAACAAACAAAAATTTAAATTTCTTAATGTGTATTCAGTTTTTACAAAACTATTCTCCAGAATTTGAGTTGCAAATAGCAATAGGCCTGTTCAGGAGGCTTTTGTTGATCATTACTGAGTTATGTTTTGCTTGGCAGCAGCTTGTATATTTATCTGGTATCTGTGATCAACTTTCAAAAATGTTTGACGGTGGTTACAAGTCACAATACAAGTGTAGCCAACGGGAGAAATTTGCGAGGTACCAAATATAGTGCTACAAGTTTACATTTGAGAGATATGAATAAGAAATTTGTTAATGATAGTTATATGTACTTTCACTTTAATTCATTGGTTTCAAATTATCAAACTTGAGCATGTTGAAGTTGGAATCTTCCATTTTATTTTAGGCTGGATGACTTGGACTCTAGACTATCTTCACCTTCTGATACAAGACATAATAAATGTGGATTTAATACTTCTAAATTAAGTCATGGTGGTTATGCACGCATTGGAACCACTGGATCCTTCAAAAGAGGAATGCAAAAGGGGTCTGAAGGGCTAAAGTCAATTGGCAGATCACTTGGATTTGGAGTATCACGGGCAGTCTTTCCAGAAGACCTTAAAGTATCAGAAAAGAAGATATTTGATCCTCAAGACAAATTCTTACTCTTATGGAATAAGCTTTTTGTAATCTCATGCATTTTGGCTGTCTCTATTGATCCATTGTTTTTTTATCTCCCTGTGATCAATGACTCAATGAACTGTCTTGGTATAGATAGAAACATGACAGTCATTGTCAGCACTCTGAGAACAGTCATAGATGTTTTTTACCTGATACGCATGGCTCTCCAATTTCGCACTGCTTACATAGCTCCATCATCTCGTGTCTTTGGAAGAGGTGAACTTGTCATAGATCCGTCACAAATTGCCAAGCGATACTTGCAGCGATATTTCATTATCGATTTCCTTTCAGTGTTACCCTTGCCACAGGTTGAGAAGATTCTGTTAACCTGAATCAATCTCTATGTTTTATGCTGTAAGATTATTTTCTTTTGATTTTTAAATGATTGCTCTGTATTCACTCTTTGCCTTCTGCCCTTTTTTATATTCATGGCAAAGGAAATGTGATATGAACCTTTTTTTAGATGGTCATTTTATAGGCAAATATATTAAACTCTTAATTTTTTAGGCTTATGTAGGCTTGGATGTTCTTCTGTTGTTAATGCTGTTGACTTAAGTATAATGTTCTGTTTACTTTTTTATATTTACATTGAAGTATGTTATCTATGATTCAAATCTATATAAACCAAAACACAAACTACAAGGACCAAATTGTATTAACCTATTGGTCAAGGAACAAAAATAGTACATAACTATTCCAAGGTACAAAAATAGTACATAACTTTTTATATTTACATTGAAGCGTGTTATCTATGATTCAAATAATGACCTCTTTCTCCTCCATCAAAATTATCCAGGGTAACTAATATCTACTAGTTGATTTATCATCCTTGTTTTTGTTTTGATTGGTATCTTGAGAAGTATACCGTAGGATTCTGCTTAGGATTAGAATATCTAGCAACTATTTTCCGGCCTAATGCATCATGTATTTCTTCTGTAGCTATCATCTCTTTCAAAATTTTAACAATATGTAGATTTTTGTATCATTAGCAAGATGGTGTTTCCATATTCCTGCATCAATTTTAAGGAGTACCAGAAAACTCAACTCATAGTTTTCCTTTCTCCTTTTCTGTTTACTCATTCTGTCAATGTATTCAGATTGTAGTTTGGAGATTTCTCCAGAAATCAAGAGGTTCACATGTATTAGCAACGAAGGAGGCCTTACTGTTCATTATCTTGCTTCAATATATTCCTAGATTGCTTCGGATGGTACCGTTGACTTCTGAACTTAAGAGAACAGCTGGTGTCTTTGCTGAAACTGCATGGGCAGGAGCTGCATATTATTTGCTATTGTACATGCTAGCTAGTCATGTAAGTTTTTGTTTTCTTTTCATCATGTTTGCCTCTGTTTCATTATCAAGAAGAGTTGGTTACGAATAATGCACAACAGTGTCATGCAACTCATTTAACTGTTTCCACTTAGTAGAATGAGTCTTTGTAATTGTTACCACTGTTATGTTGACTTCCTCTAATATTCCTGAATCAATTTAGTGAAGCTATTATGTATTCACCAGTTCTAATTGCATCATTATGCTTGCTATCTAATACGCCCTTTGGTCCTTTTCATAAGCAACAAATATTCAAATCATGCAATAAAAATTGTTGTTTAAAATTAGTTAGCAGCAATAAATGTGTGAGACATGTAATTTCCCCCCCTTAACATACCCTTGTCTATGAAGATGATGTGTGTGAGAAAGAATGAAAGAGGTAAAGAGATAAGAGAGACATGTAATTAACTGCGGTAATAATGGAAAAAAGTGAATCAACTGTTTTAGACAAATCCAAAGTGAATGTTGCTTATTAATAGAATGAGAGTAATGACTTGCCTAATTTTCCAGGATTTATTTTGGGTGTTTTTCTATTAATGATTTTTACAGATGGTTGGGGCGTTTTGGTACTTGTTAGCTATTGAACGCAATGACGCTTGCTGGCAGAAGGCTTGTAGTGAAAATGGATGTAACAAAAATTTCTTGTACTGTGGCAACCAGCACATGGAAGGTTATAGTACCTGGCAGAATAGAAGCAGAGATATTTTTAATTCACAGTGCTCTGTAGATACTGATAATCCACCTTTTGATTATGGAATTTTTACCCAAGCATTTTCATCTGGGATTGTTTCATCTAAAACTTTCATCTCTAAATACTGCTATTGTTTATGGTGGGGGCTCCAGAATTTGAGGTAATGTTACACACATTCACACATTAATTTTGGAAGGTTACTTCATGTATACTTTTTCAGAATCTATGACAAGTACATTGTGATTTTTGACTTTTACATTCATGGATTTTCGCTTACTAACTTCAACTTTTCATTGAAACACAACAGTACACTTGGCCAAGGGCTTCAAACCAGCACCTACACCGGGGAGGTTATATTTTCAATATCGCTCGCTATTTTCGGGCTCATCCTATTTGCACTACTGATTGGTAACATGCAGGTATAATTTAAAATAGTGTAGACTAGCCTATGTTCATTTCAGATTGAATTGTTACTGTGTAAGCAATGTACTATAATATATTACCAAATCTGTAGAAACATAAACCATTCAACATTTTGTTACTTGCATCAAATACAGAAAGAAATTAAATAGCATTGAATGTTCCAACATGCCATCCATTTCATATGAACTGTAGTTGAGTGAAAGGTTATACTACATTGACATTTTCTATTCCTGTTTAGAGCTAATTGTGTTGATGCATGGAAAGATCCAAAGTGGTGTTGCATTAAGGATCTTTGTATGTAATTGTCTGAGGTTATATACAATTATACACAAAGGAATGAGAAGCAGATTGATGATAAAGGATACTGAGGACAAGGCTTTTGCTTTGATTACAGACATACCTTCAGTCTCTTACCATTAGGCTTGAGGAAATGAGAGTCAAAAGACGTGATTCAGAACAGTGGATGCATCATCGCTTGCTCCCTCACGAGCTTAGGGAACGAGTTAGACGCTATGATCAATATAAGTGGCTGGCAACACGTGGAGTAGATGAAGAATGTTTGGTGCAGAGTCTACCAAAGGATCTTAGAAGAGATATCAAGCGCCATCTTTGTCTGGCTTTAGTGAGAAGGGTATGCTGTGAAATACTAGTACTTAAATTTATGCCTTGGCAAGCAAGAAAAAAGAGATAGAGAAACATCAATATGAGTAAAACATTAAAGAGACCGTTTTGAACTCTCAAAGTCATCGTTAACCATCTTTTCCTAGGATTTTCTTATTTGTCAGTTGCACTGCGCATTTATATGTAGCTGTACTTACAGCAGTTCATAACTTTTGTGTGTGTGTCTCACTGCGAATTTTCTCACAAAATGTTGACACAGTATTGTAAGCTTCTGCCAGTATTTTTTTCTGAAGCCAATGGGACCTTTGTTTCTCCCAATAAACTTTGAATTAAATAAGAACAATGCTTTAAATATCTGCTATTTGAACTTTTTTCTCTGCTCATTTTTTTTTCATGTTAATAAATTTTCATCAGGCAAGAGAATTCATTGGCTTGGTAGTAAAAAACTAAAAATTATGCTATAAATCTTTATTGAATTTCTTGGCATGCCAGAGAATGTTTTGAAAACCTTCATTGACATATCAAAGTTTGGTGCCTGGATAATAAGCTTTCATTTATTGTCTGCTTCTCTTACATTACAGGTTCCACTATTTGAGAGTATGGATGAGAGATTACTTGATGCAATTTGTGAGAGACTACAACCATGCTTATTTACAGAGAATACTTACATTGTTCGTGAAGGAGATCCAGTTGATGAGATGCTTTTCATCATCCGCGGTCGCCTTGAGAGCGTTACCACAGATGGCGGGAGAAGTGGATTTTTCAACCGAACTTTCCTCAAAGAGACAGACTTTTGTGGTGAGGAACTTCTAACTTGGGCCTTGGATCCCAAGTCAGGTTCCAACCTTCCATCTTCTACTAGAACAGTTAAGACACTTGCTGAGGTTGAGGCTTTTGCATTGATTTCTGAAGACTTAAAGTTTGTTGCAAGTCAGTTTAGGCGCCTCCATAGTAGGCAGGTTCAACACACCTTCCGGTTCTACTCACAACAATGGAGAACTTGGGCTGCTTGCTTTATTCAAGCAGCCTGGCGTCGTTATTGCAAGAGGAAGGTTATGGAGCTTCGTCGCAAGGAAGAAACCGAGGAATCGGAAAGTGCTCGCAGCAATGTCAGTGGTGGTTCATATAGCATTGGTGCCACCTTCTTAGCCTCAAGATTTGCAGCCAATGCTCTTCGTGGTATACAACGCAATAGGAGTAATGCTAAGACTGCCAGGGAATTGGTTAAACTTCAGAAGCCACCAGAGCCTGACTTCACTGCAGATGAATGATGCAGACTATTATTTTAGTTGTAACTTGTGAGCCTGTTTTCATTGACCTATTTGATTTTTATTGATGGTCACAAGAGGCTATATGTAATGATTTTACAGTTGCATTTCTATGGCTTGAAAGAAATTCTTTTGCCATATTTCATTACCAATCATACAGTGAATACATCAATACAGAAAAGTCATTCCTTGCCTTATACCAGAAGCATCGTTCAGGAGAATGCCAATTTTACTTCATTTCAAGTGTTGAGGCTAGCAAGATTTATAGATTGATATGCAGAGAAGTTTTACCGGTTTAAATTTTTAGAATAGAAAACATAGAAATCACCCTGAGACATGTGAAAGTAGTTCAATGGCCAAAAATTCTCAATAACAAGTGAGTATGGATCTATTATCACGTTCTACACCAGAACTTATTATTACATATTGCTCAGTTGTTGTGAAACTTTTCAACTATTACATTTATTCTTTGGAACCACACAATGATTTTCCTAAAATCTTTTTTGAACAAAAATTTATTTGCAGCTTAAAGGTTTAAATATTTTCAAAGTTTTTTTTTAATGAAGTTTCGATTTACATTGAGGCCTTCATTGGAGGAAAGAAAGTATTGCCTCCCTCCTTGTATATATCAATGCTCGGCCAATGCATCATATACCATCTAATTACAGAAGTCTCTTTCAAATTATAGAATTATTTTTTGGAGGTACTTTTCCCCCTTAAAATTAATCAACGTTACTTTAAAGTCACCAATACAAGTGAAAGTCAATTGGATAATATATCACGCTATATTTCATAACGGGATTCCATATTAGTGCTTTGCATACCTGCAACCAGAAATATTAGTGTGATCTACGACATGATTTATATGAAGTTCTGCAGTAACTGTCCATATAAATTACTCCATCCGGTCCTAAATATAAAATCACATTGACTTTTTTTAGAAAGTTAAGGAAGCAAATTAAACCAAGAAGTACTACATATACCAAAAATAATTAGATTGTAGGTTAGCTTATATGGTCAACTTGGTTCCAGACCCCACTTGGTGGGGAAGATAATATTCTAGACAGTCTCATCCCTATTTTTCTACATAGAGACTTATTCGAACCCACAACCTCACTCGAGCTTATCACCAAGGCAAGTCAGCCTTTTTAAGAAAAAAGATGATTATAGACAATTTAAAGTGATTAGTTTTGCATCCTCAATTTCTCAAAAAAAAAATGTCAAAGTGATCTTATTGTAGTAGCCAAGGGAGCATAAACCAAATCAAGTTGGACATTGAACACTTCTAAGAATTTCTGTTGCAATATGTATCGCGGACTGCAAGATTATTCAACAGTATATATGAATATCTCTTACAAAACCTTGGGGATATTCAACAAAAAGTGGAGAATGGGGGGAAGAAGATACCTGAAAAAAATATCTATTTAAACATAAATCACACCTGGAAAACAACCTATACTGATGTTACTAACAATTCTTCTGCTTAAACTTGAACCAATGTTCTAAACTGTGCCTAACCAAGCCCACAACAATTCCCTGTTCCAAATAAAAAAAGATCTGTCCAAAAACTTTTCACATTGCCAGAATCAGTCAATTTTCACTGAGGAGTAGATGAGCCTGGTGAACCAAAAGCAGGCATAGAAACCAATTGTGCCGGTCAACATAAAAAAGGCATATGAAAGAATAAGCATGTATCCAAAGTAAAAAATCCCAGATACTGGCTTTGTAATCTCAAGTTTTGTGAAGAAGTAAAAGGCTGAGTAGAGGAAAAGATACAGTGCTGAGGAACCTGCTGTCAAAAAGGACCTCCACCACCAAAGATAGTCTTCACTACACAGCTGGAAGTAGCACAGCACAATTGAGATCTCAGCACAAGTGACAATAAGGATTATGAAGACAATAAACAGGAAACCGAATATGTAGTAAAATTGATGTAGCCAAATGGATGTGAGAATGAAGAAAAGCTCAATGAAGACGGCGCCAAATGGGAGTATTCCTCCTATTAGAATCGAGAAGATTGGGTTCATGTACCATGCTTGCTCAGGTATCTGCCTAGCAATTTGTTTTGTCTTCACAGGATCCTCAAGTGTTGGCTTTCTAAAACCCATATAGGCACCAAAGAAGACTAATGGTACTGAGATTCCAAACCATAGGAACACTAGAGCAAACATTGTTCCAAATGGTACAGCACCAGAAGATTTCTCGCCCCAAATAAGAGCATTTAGCACGAAGAATACCGCAAAGACGGTGGCTGGAAACATGAAGGCTGTCTTGAGAGTGACCTTTTTCCATTCTGTACCCTTGAATGTCTTATAAAGACGTGCTGAAGAGTATCCGGCGAAATATCCCATGAAAACCCAGAGCAAGAGCATGACTGTCATCAAGCTTCCTCTATTTGATGGGGAGAGAAATCCAAGGGCAGCGAAAATAATGGTGACAAGAATCATTCCGAAGAACTGGACACCTGTTCCAACACATACACAGAGTAGTTCTGAGTTTGATGGAGGCCTGAAAACATCTCCATGTACAAGTTTCCATCCTGTCTCTTCCAGGGCTTCTTCTTGAGACTCTAACTGGTTATACTTGGATATGTCACGGTAAAGTGTCCGCAACATTATCATCGCCACCATACCCGAAAGGAAAAGTACAATCATTAAGGAATTAATAATTGAAAACCAGTGAATCTGATCATCAGCCATTAGAAGATAGGTATCCCAGCGAGATGCCCACTTCACTTCACTCTCCTACAAGGTTAAATTCCAAATGTTACAAGGAAAACAAAACCAAAACCCAATCCTCAGGAAAGATATGAAATAATTCAGTCATATGTAAAGATAAAAGTAACAAACCTGAAACTCAACATCATATGTAAAGATAATTTCCTTCTCGTCCTCAACCTCCTGAGGAGATTCAGAGTTGGTGACTAACTTTCTTGCATGAGGATCACATGTCGTTAAGCGGGTATTCTCATTCCACTCGCCTTCATATTGATGGTTTACACTATATTGAGAGAAATAGTGTCAATTACAAGTGAAATCAACAACGGTAAAAAAACAAATCAGAAATCAAAAGATCATGATACTACCTGAAAGGCTTAACCTCAAAGCCAACAATCCTTGATGTCCCTGTCACATGATCAGGATGGTACTTAACCGTGAATGTTAAGTGGTTGTTGATGAAGAACTTTTCATCCTTTTTCTGTTTGCAATTGAGTACAGGTCTAATTAGGCTCAAAGCAACTAATACAAGCTAAGTACATTGCATTGTTACTTACTCCAGCATATTGTCCTTTAAGACCAACAAGAAAACCATGCAGGTAGACAAAAGAAGATTCCTGATCAGGCCTCTGTAGAGGAACAACCAAAGGAAGATTGTCTAAAATCCTGCAAAAGTTCAAGGACAGAATGCCAAAGTTGATTCACGGAGGCTCAAGAAACACGGCTGTAAATTACTAAAATTTAAGGTCATCATCGACTCACATGTTCACCCGATACTCATCATTTATCTTTTCCTTAAATTCATTGGCTGTCTTTGCATTAAGAGTGACACGACAGAGAACATTGCACATTTGAGGTTCCCTCATCTTAAACTGAAAGCAAAAAAATATTTTTTCAATTTCTGCGCTTATTGAACACAATAAGAAAAAGGAAGAAAGTCATAATATTGTCCACAAACCACATAGGGAGAATTTTCAATACGATCGCCACGAAGAACTTCACCGAGATTCTCCGCACTGTCAATGATTTTATCAGGTTGACAATAAGGCAGTGTATAATATGAGTACGGAAGCTGTGTTTTTGTAGAACTCAGTTTGTTCACTTTCACCATTAACGGATCCCCCTGCCACCAATTAGCATAATATTAAACCACAACAGTAATAATATGATAAGAAAACTCTTGCATGCAATAATTAAATCAGGTAAACGTGGTAGTAAGGGAGCTGCCAATCATGTCACACTAAGACCTTAAAAGCTTCCTAGGAATTTCCAAATTTAGTTAATAGCATATTCATTCACTCATGATCATAGTAGCAAATATAGAATGAAATTAAATTATTAATGCGAACAACTTGAATTATATGTTAGAGGCAGAAAGAATTACTAAAGGGTCAACTTAGTTCTAGTCCTCACTTGGTGAAGGTAATGGAGAAGGGAATATACTAGGTAGCCTAACTTCTGCTTTTTGCAGAGTAGCTTATTCGAACCCACAACCTCAGACCCCGCGACAAGCGAACTTACCCTTAAATAGAAATCATTTCTAGGGTCAACTATGTGAAGAACACATATTAGAACAATCAAAACAAACGCAACACAAAACTTCTAGTCAGCCAAGATTTCAAACCTGAATCCTGAGAATCAAAATATAACCAACAAAAAAAAATCTGATCTTACCAATTCAAAAAATGAAAAAAAGGACAAGCTCATTGAATATTAATAAAAAATCAAAACAACTACAATAAAAACAATAAAATCAACTAAAATCCCAAACCAAACAAGGCATAAAACCTACACTGATCCAAAATTGACATGAATGAATTCACAGAACCCAAAAGCAAAAAAAAAAAAAGAAAGAAAAAGAATAAAAAAAATGAAATTACCTTCTGGAAATCTTGGGGTGCAACACCAGGAAGGTAAAAACAATTACTATGAACAACAAGTAGAACACACACAAAGATCCATACTTGAAAAGAAAAAGCCTTTCTCGCCATGTTTTTCCACAAAACAAAGATAAAAAAGCTATTTTTTCTCTCTCTCTCTCTCTCTATATCTATCTATCTATTAATGTATGTTTGAGTTCTAAGATTGATTTAGTTTCATTTGGGTTTCTGGGTACGAGGTTTTCTCATTTCCTGTTCATAAAAATTGGACCTTTGGATTCTTGAAACAAAAATGGTGGGATTTGCGTGACATGTGGGAGAAGAATTTGGTGGTGTTATGGCCGTACGATCATGGGTGTTGGTAATGATGTGGGGTTGAGATTGGATCAGTTTATTATCAGATATATAACTGAATTACCTACTTACTTAGATGACTTCCATTCATTAATTCCTACCAACTCTAGTAATATTTCGGAATGAATTCCTTAATTACTGAATAATTTAAAATTTACTTAACAGATTTCTTTGACATATAAAAGAATTATAAAAGTTAGCCAATGAGAGCAATAAATTCTTGCGTGAAGCTGATGCACTATGTCATTTGTGGTGTGAGTGATGACGAGTAAATACATACGATCTTATGTGAAATTGTTAATGTGACATGGAAAAATTTAAACTAACTAATAGAAAAGTTTCAACTTGTAAAATAAAAATGTTTGAAAACATAATATTTAAAAATTTCTTTCAATGTGTTATTTAGGATTTTTAAGGGTGCCACGTCAGATTAAAATTTTCATGTACAGTAAGAGATTGTGTGTTTTCTTGTTATTGGTTAGACCACAAATGAAGTGGTGCACCGAGTTCACACAAGAATTTCTCTTATAAGATCTAGCTGGTGGGGCAATTTGTAAGCAACTTTGTAAGTGCTGGTTTTTTTAGCTGAAAGACGCAGTGAACCAAAGATCCAGCTCACCTAACCTTTTGGTTATAAAAAAAGATAATAAGCCAAGTTAGGTTATGATATGTATGTTATAACACATAGCAAAGACATTTCATAATCAGATAAAAAAAGATAATAAAATTAATTACTTATCAAATAAAAAGTTAATATATTTCTTTATTGTATCAAAAAAGTTTATATCTTTGTGCAAAAAATTTCTCAGAAAGGAATTTTTTATATATATATATGGAACAAGTGAACAAATTCTTTCATAGTTTTAGAAATATTAACTTTGATGGCCAAAAGAACAAATCATTCATCTAAAAGTAAACCTTTAATCCACTTCTCATATCTATAGTAACCTGCACAATTATACTAAAACTCGTTTGTTCTAGTTGACAAGAAAGTTCAGCTGTCATATTAATGGGAAACCAAAGGTGCTTCTCAATATTGCTATTAAAGAATCTCTTTTCTATGGTTATAAATTTATAATATCTATAACTTCTGGCCAAAATTTTTTAATCTATAAGATAAATCATATAATATTTCAAATAAACTTATATGTCCTTTCTTACAATTTAACTATAAAATTCATGACTGAGATTAAGACATGCACAAACAATTCTTTTTAAGAAAGAAAGATCCAATAAGAATATATTACTTTTTTAAAAGTAAAAAGTATACAATTGCTTACAAATATCATACACTTAAGTATATAAAAAAGAATCTCATACTTGTCAATTTATCATTAATAATAATTATAATCATAGCTTTTTGTGAGTGTAAAGGTGATAATACACGAGAAATGACCAAATTCGGTTGGTGAAAGGTTGGTAAATAGTAAGCTATAAGCAAAACGCAATCCTTGCTTTGAAGATTGAGATGCTATGAAAGATCTAAATTAATTTTGTCCACAAGCAGAGTTTAGGTGGACTAAAAAATAAATAAATAAATACACCAAACCGATTTCCAAAACTCATTATGCTGGCAAAACAGCACACTCTAGGCTGGCTGATTCCCATCTCATAACTTGATGCTTTGTCTTAAACTTCATAGCACGATTTTAGATGGTGTGTTTAGCAAGTCATTAAAGTATAAGATAATGAACTCATTTATACTTTTTCCACATAACATGACTGTGTAACAAAAACTTTTCTTGTCTGAAGTTACAATACTTGTTTAAAGAACAATTTAACAATTTGAAGTAATTTTTTTGGACAAACAATTTGGAAGTAATGAATGTTATGAAAACCCCATTCCTAATATTTCCACGCTTACAACATATTTACATAATTACATAATTGCTTAATACCTAGGAGGTCAAATTTTCATACTTCGTTTGCCTTACTACATAACACAAGCATGTGTTTCCAGGAGAGAGATAATCTAAGTGGCTTATATTGACTTCCACGAATGAAATCCATCTCCATATAATGTGTCTCTCTACCAAAAATTATAATAAAGTACTATTAAAACTGTTGACAAGTGTTATAAAAAAAACTAGTGACAAGATCACCAGTTAAAAATACGATACAATTTAGACAAGAACTAGCAGATTAAAAAACAAGTCCATTCACAGTCATATTGAAATACAAGAACCATAGGCAGGTAGGGAAAGTGTACAAATAATAAATTAATGCTCCAACCCAAAACGAGAAGCATAGAATCAAAGTTCAATACAATTACATAATGCATTACATTTTATATGCCAAAAGTCATACATATTCAAAATTCAGTTATCCTCCTGTACAGCAGGTGGTGGGATTGGTGGTGGTGGTGGTTCTAACAACCTCACCGTGCGAGGAAGCATAAATTCGGCAAATATGGGATAATGAGAGGATGGGTAGTACCCATCAATGTGATCATTAACCACTTCACATGACACAGGAATCAGAGATCTGCCTCTGAAAAGGATCCAATCAATGTGAAGATCCTGTGTTTGGCGATCCCAGCAGAGGCAAAGTGCTCTAAATATTAATTTTACAAATTCAAGAGCTCCTTGCTTGTCACCTACAAGCAAGCAACAGATAAAACTCAGTAATGGCATAGCTCAGTCATGCTCAATAGAATAGTGAAAGAAACAAAACAGTACCCTTGAATCCATGAAAAGTGCGGATTAAGGAAACGTTTTTCCTAACACGGGCACTCGGCCAAGCATCCCGCATATCCCCAACTACACCATGCTCTCTGCAAGCGAGTTTAGAGGCAATATTACAATGCAAACCACTAAATGGTACTTCAACTAGAGCTGGTACAACTTGTTTATCTTCCATAGAATTTAACAGAATAATGATAAAATACAAGGTGTTTTGTATTTTCCTTCGCTGTCTTGGATGAGGCAGGCCCAATGGGTGTGGGAATGAATATGGGAGAAATAAGAACAATGATTACTCTTGTATGAATTATTATATTCTCCATATCCTTTTCTGTGTTTTCTGTATTTCAATTCTTGAAAATAGTATCATCTACAGACTACAAGTAAAGAATAATATGTCCCGAAAATATGGATTTGAGCTCCTAAATAAATAACTCAGTATTAGAACATTTTTATTAAGGAAGCTACCTTGATCTCCCAAGAAGAAACCGTCCTGTAGTTGATTCCTTTTGTGTATTGAATCCTCCACAGTATACAACTGGCAGGCTAGGGGGCAAAGATGCAATATGCTGCCACGTGAGTAAAGCACTTCGCCTACGAGCACGAGGGCTGAATTGATCCATGTTTGTATTTACTATCTGAAATGAAAATCCTGGCGGCTCAACCCCTTTCAGGTGAAATGTGTGGACATCATGTCAAGGAACCAAGAATACCAAAGTTGTTTCAACATGAGTAAATTTCAGAACAAAGTAGTAGACTTTTGAAAAGAACAGAAAGAAATATAAGGATATAGCCCATGTTGCTATACAAGGAACTTCAGAACCCCATGAAATGCTTCCAGGTACAGAGGGAGACTCAGAAAGCCAAAAGGTTCCACCTTCCAGAAGCTCCGCCTAAAATTTAGAAGGCAGTAATGGAGATACACTATTAACTTCTGCTCTGAATAACTTGAAAACATGCCAAAGAAATAATACCAAGCTCATTCATTACCTTCTCCTTATCATAGAAGATTGTGCACTGCTCGTCAGTAGTATCTTCGGGGCCTTTTCGTGATATGCCAAACTGATCGTAACCTGGGTCATTTTATAAATGAAATTAAGTACTCCAATATGATGGATCAGGTTATACACTAAAAGCCTTTGACTGGAAGCTACTCATTGTATCATAATACGAAAAATAATATGCAGATTTCTTTTCCATAAAGATAAATATAAAGCCAAGGATTAAAGTGTTGACACTTCCACATCTAAGACAAACTCAAGGTGTTTTCATGTAAGTGGCAGCAGATGGTAACCCTTCCAACATTAGATTCAAACAAATACTCCACAAAACACTGACCAACCCCTTTTCTCATTCAAGAATCACCTTTGCTTTGAGAAGTTTGCACTTTTATGGAGCAAAAAAAAATATGAATTGTACTTGATCAAGTAAACACACCAAATCAGGACTTCACAAATAGCAGAAAACAGGATTATGAAATCTTATCCTGGTGAAGAACATTCATTTTTCTTAATACAGCTCATTTCCAATCATTACTGGATTCAACTTTTTTGTGACATAGTAAAATGAATATCATTAATCATGCTATGTTTAGCTTCTCTCAAATACCTATGAAAGCATGAGCAGCTTAATAAAACACACAATTGGAAATTATCATTATGACTGAAGGAAAGCAAGTAAATTGAACTGAAACTTTCCTAGGGAGGAATGACTACGAGATGAAAGAAGAAACATCACCATAAATACAAGATATTGTTTCCTAAAAAACCAATACACAATCATATTACTCATACTGTCATGCAGCATGGTAAGACAAATAAACTGACATTTATAGATGATTGACTCATTTTAGAATCTAATATCCAAAGATATCCAAAGAGATCTTCACGACATTCCTCTTATAAGCCCCATTTATATCAAATTGAAAGCTTCAAATGATCGCCACTTTACACATATGGCTATTTGGCACTGTTTTAAGGCGTGCTTATCCATGCCACATTGACATATTTTAATGACACATGAAACCATTTCAAGACAAGTATAAAAGATCAACTCAGTTCTAGTCCTCACTTGATGAGGGTACTGGAGACAGGAATATACTAAGCCAAGCCAATCCTTCCATTTCAAGACAAGTATATGACGCAAAAATTTAGCAGCATTTTACAATACATCATATGAAAGCTCCCAATCACATTGCCATAATAACTAGTACCATATGTTCCTTGTTCAAGACTGTGACAGTACCCACACTACATTAGGTCAGGATATGCACAATGCTTGTGCACAACCACACATACAATAGAAATAGATGTTACCTGGCAAACCCTGCTGAAGAAAATCCAACTGAGATTTCACACCTAATCAATGAATCCAAACAACACATAAGATGAATCAAACTAAATCAGAGTAATAAATGCAGAAAGTAAAAAAAAACAACAGAACAAAAAAGGATCCATCAATAGACACAAAAATGGAACATTGAAACCAAACACCAAACAATAAATCAAGGGGTAATAAAAAGATACAAAATTGAACATACCCAGATGAAAAATAAGATCCAAAACAGCATAAAAAGGAGAGTAAGAAAGAAAAGAAGGAACCTTGTTGAGTGCAGAGGATGGTGGGGGAGTAACTAGTGATGACACTAATGCACAAATCCCTCCTCTTGTCCCATGAATTGGGACTGTCTGGTGGCTCATCATCATGCAGATTGAAGGTCATGACAGTCAAAGACACACTCATCTTTACTTTATTACTGTCTCTCTTCTACTTCATGATGCAAAGATTGAAACTTTAATATTGAATGAAATCAATCAATGTGAGATGATGATGAGTTTAGTATTGTAAGGTGTCCTGTTTAAATAATGAATACAGAGAGAGTACCCAAGAGTCAGAGTGGGATCCTTTTCCTCTTTTTTCCCTTCAAAACTCAAAGTTCAAAGAGAGAAAATTAAGGCTTTCATGTCTTGAACGCACTAACTTGAATGATCATAAACAACTAAATTACACTCACTAATTTAGAAGTACTAGTATAATATAAGCTATATCTAATTACTACTATATTATACTTTTTCCCATTATTTTGATTTGTTTTTATTTCTTGAATCTTATAAGTTGTTACTGTGAGTTATTTTGAGTAATAAGATGAACCTATACACCACTAACTGAACATAAAAGAATCTTATAAGTTATAACTCTTGAGGTAACAACAAAATTCTTTTGACTTTTTTTTGAATTTAAGGAAACACATAACTTCACTAAATTATGACTGTCATATGTAATTAGATGATGATGTAATTTATGAGTAGAAAAAAATTAAATATAGAAAATTTAAATTGGGTAATTTTATATTCTTAATTTCTTGAATACAGATAAAGAGTCTTATAAATAGGATCGGAGGGAGTACATTAGTTTTTAAATAAAATAAATTATTTTAAGGACAGAAAATAAATATAAACAATTCAATATGATTTATTTTATATTTTTAATTTCTCTATATAAAAGCAAATTTGATTTTATAATTAGGAATTGAAGGGTTCTAAGAGTAGTTAGTTTTTTTTTTGTTGCATGTCATGTGATTCGTTCAACACCTTTTTATTTATTTTTATTACAATTTTTTTTTGAGAGATTTAGCTCGTTGAACAATGAACACCTTTTGTACGGTAACCTTGATGCTAGTGGTTTAAATTTTGAAGCGATGAAAATGTAAGTTAGCTCAGTTGGTTTCACTTTTCATCCGAAATATAGAACTTTTTGTTTGTATCATAGATTTACCATTTTTTTCTAATGCAATTTGTTTGCCTTATAAACTTATGTATAAAAAGAAATACGCTCAGGTTTTTCACAAATATCATGAAAAATGTATTAAAATTAAGGAGTTTAATTAGATCTTTTTAATCTCCATAAACTAGTCAATTATATTTTGTTTCGGTCAAATGCTTAATCAGATATATTAAAGATCACATGTAATACTAATATTTATGGTTATTAGATCTAGATAGATGGTTTTGATCAATCACCACTATAATGTCTTAACATAGTGAATGACGAGAGCAGAATATCAATTTAGAATGGCTAAAGTATGTTTTTGGTCCCTTAACTTTGGAGAAAGTCATGTTTTAGTCCTTTAACTTTGAAAAGTGTGTTTTTGATCCCTTAAATTTGGATAAATGCATGTTTTAGTCCCTTAACTTTGAAAAGTGTGTTTGTAGTCCTTTAACTTTGAACAAAAAGATGTTTTAGTCCTTTTAAAAGTCTAAAGTATGTTTTTGGTCCCTTCACTTTTAAAAGTTAAGGGACCAAAACATGACTTCTCCAAATTTAAGGGACCAAAATAGACGTTGACCCAAATTTGAAAGGACTTAAAACACATTTTTCAAAGTTAAAAGACTAAAAGATTACTTTCTCCAAAATTAAGGGACTAAAAGCACACTTTTCAAAATTAAGGTACCAAAACCTGACTTTCTCCAAAGTTAAGGGATCAAAAACATACTTTAGTCTTTTAGAATATACTACCTCCAGTCCTAAATATAAGACCTAATTGACTTTTTTTTGGAGAGGTTAAGGTTGCGAAATAGACTATTAAATCATGACATATTTGATATATTTTTAGATTATCCATTAGTTTATAGGTAAAATAAACTAGTCTAAGGGAAAATTAGGTAAATCATCAATTTATGATTAACTTATTTTACTTTTTTAGAATTTTCCAAAAAAGTCAACTAGGTCTTATATTTAGGACCGGAGGGAGTATATTCTTTTCTAATAGTACTTCATTTAATAGATCTGTTTATTGATTCAAAGAGAAACAAATCATACTCTATAGCTGAATGTTGCAAGTTCCAAGTGTTTTTTTTCCCACTCACTTCTGCAGCTTATAAACAAATCGATTTGTCTGACTTAAAACAAATCACACTCTTCCAAGTTCCAAGTGAATGGTTGAAAATTCAAATCCATTTGTAAATTGTAGCCTTAGGCTACTTTAGTAACTTGTGTGAGTGTGTCAATTTCTTTACCTTAGCTCTTTTTTACCATAATTTCCTTACCTTAGCTGAATCATCACTTTAAAGAGAACTCTCGAGCGAGATTTTTTTCCATTTCAAAAAAAAAATGCGAATCTCTCAAATCAACCAAAGATTCTTTAATTAACCTTAGTCCTTTTGACTGACCCGATGTTTTCTTTATACTACCACCTCCGGTCCTAAATATAGGACCTAATTGACTTTTTTTTAGAGATTAAGGTTGCGAAATAGGTTATTAAATGATGACATATTTGATATATTTTAGATTACCCATTAGTTTATAGGTAAATAAACTAGTTTAAGGGAAAAAATTAGGTAAATCAATTTATAATTAACTTATTTTGCTTTTTTAAGGATTTTCCTGAAAAAGTCAATTAAGTCTTATATTTAGGACCGGAGGGAGTATTGATTACTAGAAACGCGCAAGAAAAGTCTAAAAACTTCTTACAAAGGGGCACACTAGAACACACCATCATGCAAGTTGAAGCAAGAACTTCAGGCTGCAAATAAAAGAAACCATGAGAGGCTAATTATTTATCACCATTGAACCAGAAACCCAAAAAAAACTTGCAATCAAACCATCCTCTCAACTTTATTCATGTTCTAACAGACTTCGAATTTTTTTCTTTTAATCATAATTAGCATTTTTCAAAACCCATTCAACCAAGGTTGCGATGCCGAATCCTGTCGCAATCGCCTTCTTCTCACTCGATACCGGACCAGCCATATCAATATGCAGCCATTGAACCTTTTCATCAACAAACTGCAAAACCACAGAATTACCCAAGCATACTCAATACAGGAGAAGAACAAGACCAGCAAAGAAAGTGCAGATTGTTTTATACATCATGACATGCCCTGTTAACTGATATTAGCTGCATGGATTTCATGAAGTGATTAAACTATATTAAAAACTTTCTAGATGCATCATTCACCATGAGATATCATTCATAATTTCCTGATGTGTTTTTTTTATAAAACAAAACCCCTCTAGTCAAACTTACTTCATTGGCACCTTTAGTGGTGGCCATACTCTAAGTGTTTCCATGTTATTTTCCCAAAATGACTTCATCAAACAAATAGTTTTTAGGTTTTAACAAGAAATTTTTGTTCCAAATTATGGCATTCCATAGAATGCCAACCCATTACATATCATTCAACCATCATTTGCAGCACCACACTACTATTTTGTTGCAGTTCCCCAATCCCAGTATGTTGGCAGACAATCATGAAGCTTAACAAGGGATACATCATTTGGAGGCGCTTTCAAAAACTTGATGATTAAAGAACATACCTGTTTCAAGAAGAGAGCCGCGTTTATAGCACCGCCCTGTCGACCTCCAGTGTTCACCATATCAGCTACTCCTGATTTCATGGATTCCCAGTAACTTTCCTCCATTGGCATCCTCCATAATTTCTCTCCACTCACTTCTGCAGCTTCAAGTACTTCTTTTGCCAATTCATCACTTGGTGTGAACACACCTAAAATATGGTGTAGAATTGACAATCAGTAAGAGGTGATCTTTGTGAACATGAACAACACACCATTAGTAAAATTCGGCGGAAAAAAAAATCATTGGTATCACTGGTAGAAAAGCCAACACAATGTGGCCACTTTAGTAGCTATATGGTTTTCATGTCCTGCCTCCCACAACTCAGCTTTTACTCTCACCCAATATGTGAAAACACTAAGTTTCATTGCCACTTAAAAAGGGATTGTTCTTCTGATTATGGATGGTTCTAAAAACTGATCAGAACATCATAGAATTTACAATATTACTAGCTGATTTCAAAATTACCTGCAATTGAGGGTCCAAGTGCAACGACACAAGCTCCAGTCAAGGTTGCCAGATCAATGATCTAGAAACAGTTTATCATCTTGTTAGCACAGTTCTAAAACCAAAACATACATATAACATGTTTATATCCTGTTATAAGAACTGAACTTGAATTTCCACATGCCTTAAGAAAACTGCATAAACAAATTTAAACAGAATGACTAAATGGATTCACTATCCTCTTTTACTATTTTATGAAATGGATGGTGAAGGTGAAACATGTCAAAAATACACAAAAAGTATTACTTGTCAATAAAATCAGATCTAATATGATTTTCAGGTCGAAAAAATCTAATATGATTTCAGTGAATATCTTAGGTGCACATGAATAGTTGTACAGCCGTACCTTGTCAACACCTTGGTTACAAGCATATACAAGAGCATCTGCCAGGGTGAGCCTCCCCTCTGCATCTGTGTTGTTAACCTATAAAAGAGTGAGGTTAAGTCAAAGCCACATACTTACTCTGCTGGGTACAAGATTTCATATACTTATACTTAATGAGTCAACAAATTCAAGTGTTCATTTCTTTTATTAAGCTTCCAAAAGATGGAAAAAATACCATGATTAGCAGTACATCTTATGTGTATTTAGTACTAAATATTGATAGCTCAAGTATACTTTGAAGAGATTCTCAAAAGTTTCTAGAAAAATGCATACAATATCTTGGATCATGACTTGGCAGGAGGAAAAGGCAAAAATAATACTGCACATGAAAATTCCATTCATCAAGGGATTCATAAAATCCATATACTATGTCAAACCATTTGTCAAATCCTTTCATTAGGAAATGTCAGAAAGAAAACTATAAATAACCTGATATTATAATTTTTGAAGTATCCTCTTATAGAAGGAAATCTATCCTACTTTTCTATTCTATCAACTCCTGTTTTCACTTTATTTAGCAAGTGTGTTTGACTATTACATGTATTAAAAGGGTCGGATGTTTCCTTCATGAGAAGGAAACCTTGGCAAAGACTTCTATAAATAGACACCATGCAGCACATGTATAGACTGGGATGATTATGAAAATAGATGATATCGCTTAGCTACTCTCCCCCCATAAGATTGTAATGCAATGGTAATATTTTAATCAAAAACCAAAATTTTTGTATTCAGTACCTAATGAAATAAGTTAGATGGTATATCAGTGAGCATGAACCCAATTAATCCTCACCTCAATAGTCTTTCCATTTGAAGCTGTGACAATATCTCCAGGCCTCATACCTGTTCCACTTATCATATTCTCACAAGCAGCAACTATAAAATGAACCTGCACATGCAAGTGTGCAAACATTCATGAATATGTCACAATTATATCAACTATGAAAATATGAAAATTAAGAAAGAACTCTGCAACATTTGTCCCCAAAGGCTAAGCATAGCGAAACGATTTAGAAAAGAAAAATATGCATTGGCTGATCAATTTGCAAGAAAATCTTTGCAATAGAAAGGTCAAGGATAATGAAATAAAGAACTAACCTCTACCCCAAGAGGTCTGATTTGACCCAGAGCTTTTGCTGCACCTAACACAGCAGCTGAACCACCCATATCAAATTTCATGGTTTCAATTGAACAGCCTACTCCTGTCTTGATGTTGTAGCCACCACTAATAATTTGCAGATAAAACAATTGAAGATGATATAACTTATAAGAAGGAAAATGAAAGAAAATGCAAAAATTTACACTTCAGCAATAAAAGAAAACGTGAGAGTGAAATTTCCTTTCATAGTTATTTAAACATAAAATCCCTAAAACTTAAACCAGAATAACATTGCATACAGGGAGAAGACAAATAAAAATGCCTCTTAGTAACTGATAACAATAAGTAACCAGGTTATCAATGCTTTAAACCGTGAAAACAACACAAGGGAATATTTCATTGCAAAACCATCACTTGATTTCTAAGTTCTAGATAAAACATAGAGATTTATTTTTTTAGAAAAAAATTAATTACCTGTCAAAAGTCAAACCTTTTCCAACTAAAGCCAACTTGACTTTGACACTTCCACTAGGAGGTTTATAACAAAGATGGATGAAATGAGGAGGGTTTGCTGATGCTGCGGCAACACCCAGATATGACCCCATTTTCAATTCCTTGCACTGCTCTTCATTCAATATTTTAGCAGTTAAAACATCATCATACATAACAGCAATCTTAGCCGCCTCTTCTGCCAGTACAGCTGTGACAACCAAAGGATCAAGGATAGGTCAACTAAAGGAATAATTCATTTGTTAATACTAAAAACTAACTAAGCAGAAGTAATTAAGTATCATGAAACGAGTCTCTGATTGATGTATTATGGAAATATAAGGGCAATGGTCATATTTTGCCCTTCAAGTAACCACCCTGGATCACTGGTCACCCTAAACTAACACCGTGTACAATTTCACCCTTGAAGTAATAAAAATGGTTCAATTTTACCCTAGGCGAATGTAATGCTAACACGTGGACGATGCCCATTGGTGGGTCTGCCCAGTTAAGGGAAAATTGTACCATTTTGGTTACTTCACAGGTGAAATTGTACCACGTGTTAATTAGGGTGTGCAGTGGTCTAGGGTGGTTACTTGCAAGGCAAAATAGGGCCATTACCCGAAATAGAACTATTAAACTGGTCACCCGCTTAACCAGTGACAAACAAGAAATGTCCTATGAACCTGGTGTGAGCACATTAGCTGGAGAGTTCACAAGCTCCCTTCCAAAAATAATTGCAGAAGAAACATATTCAGCAGCCATAAGTTTTTTCTCCAAACTAAGTTCATCTCCCAAACCAACAATGTCCACAGATTTCAGGGCTGGTATCTTTGACTCTGACTTGTATCTCTTATCCTCAAATATTCCCAACATAGTCCCTACCACATTTCAACACATGCATGTCACATTCAACACAAACACAGCTCACACAAGTATGAATATCTAGGCAAAACACTACTTCAAATCCACAATACACAAGGAAAATACCAGATGCTAGAGCAGATACAAAACTAGGCCTTGATTCATCAGAAATGCCATCAGAAGAGGCAAGAACAATGGCAGCATTGTTTGCCTGAGCAGACTTTGCAGCAGCAGCAACAGTCTCACCAAATCTTTTAAAACAAGAAGTCTTCAAAGCAGACTTTCCAAGGCCAATCAAACCAACCCTCTTAAATCCAAGCCCTGATACTCTAAGTACAATCAATTGCCCAACTTTGGCAGCAAAATCCTCTTCACAAGAAGCCTCAGCCAATAAACCACCCACCTTTAAGTCAAGCTTATTAAGAATCTCATTCACAAACTTCAAGTCCCCATCTTTCTCAATATCCTTTTCATTCACACCCACCAATAGGATATCCCCTTCCCATGCAGTCACATCAATGTCCTTTACAGCAAAACAGATCTTCCAGAAACACACACAAAAATATAAAAAAATGAGAAATGAACATTAAAGCAACAAACTTTACAGAAAAGGAAATAATGGGTATGTAGATATGATTGGATTAAGTGATGATTGATTGAATAAAATAGAAAAGAGCATGAATAATGGGTAAATGCATGAAAGAAAATGAGAGAGAGAGATTAAAGAAGGACCTTGGGGAATTGGATGTTGGTGGGATGAGTAAGGCCAAGCGTGGAGTGAGACATTGGGTTGTGTGATGGTTATCTTATCACAGAAAGTGGATGAAAAGAGAGAAGAAGAAGAAGAAGAAGAAGAAGAAGAAAGGCGATGATGGCTTTGTTGGAAGTGGAACGAGAAAGAAGTAACACGTACATGTAATGTTATGTAATGCGGTTATGACTTATGAGTTATGACAGCCTTTTTTGAGGATGTTTTTTTACTGAGTAGTACATTTAGATTTTGTTACTTTTAATAAAAAAGAAAAGATTTTGTTACCAACGAGTTGACAACAAGGCAACAATCCATAAAGTAATTCTTTTTTTTGTTAATTCAGTCCGGTGATCCAGATTGACTAATTCAAATTCGAGGTGGTAAGAGTGCTGATTACATAAACAAAGTTGCGCATGAAAGGGCTCTCCGAGATTTGAAATATGGTGTAGGCTAGTAACTCACTTATAGCTCGACCAACTACTTATAAATAGTCTATTTTTTTTTATCAAAAACATATGTAGTCTATTTTGAAGTAGGCAACTGGTGGGACCCATCATCTCGCGGGTTGAGTGGCTAAGGATTGAACAATGAGTGTCGGGTTGTCCACTTAGTCGCGAGTTCGATCATAGGGAGTGACACTTAGTTGTGTCTCCATCGCGGCGTTTGGGAAGGCATATTCGCAGCGCATGTTGCCTACCGTAAAAAAATATCCCAGTTCAAGCCATAGTGTTGGGTTTGGTCAAGCTGTCATATGTTAGTTTCCCTGCCCTTGGATTGTGAGTGAGCCCAACTCCTTTCCTAAAATTTTGTTATAAAAAGAGTAGGCAACTGGTGGGTTTGATATGAGGGAAGAAAATTAGGTATAGGAAAAATTTGTGTAAAATGAGTTTAAGTAAAAGAAAATTGAGAAGTTAAATTCTAAATTAATAACTGTTATATATTTTAGGGAAAATTAATTTGAAATCCCTTACAAGGGAGTTAATAATAGAAAAGTACCAAAAGTTGAAAATATTAATGTAGGGTCCCAAGATATACTTGAAAAGTGAAAAGACAATTTTGCCCCTCCTCCTTCTTCTTCCCCACTCCTCCTCCCCTCCCCTGCCGCCGCCTCTCCCCGCCGAACCCCCACGCCGCCGCCACCTTCCCCGCCCCCGCATCCCGGCCACCGCCTTCTCCGGCCACACCCGGTGGCGGCGGCGGGGATGCGGCGGGGGAGGGGAGGAGGAGTGGGGAAGAAGGAGGAGGGGCAAAACTGTCTTTTCACTTTTCAAGTATATTGAAGTGAGGTCCCTTGGGACCCTACATTAATATTTTCAACTTTTGGGACTTTTCTAGTATTAACTCCCTTGTGAGGGATCTCAAATTAATTTTCCCTTTATTTTATATCTTATGCTTATTAAAAATATTACAACCCCACTTATTCTATGCTTAAAAATTCATGCTACACAACCCTAACGAGTTGGCGTGTGTGGTAAGTACTTGTGGTTGGGTTCGATCTCTAATACTTGTGAATAGAGCAAATTAGAAAATTCATAAGCCAACTATATACCCCTATATGAGACTTGAGAACATTAGTCTCACTTGACACGATACCCATAGAAAACAAAAAAAAATGATGCAACACAAATTTTCCTTCAAACTCCCCTTTTATCCAAATCCCTGGTACCAAACAAAGGGGGAGAATAATAATGACAGTGTAGGAGGGTGGGGCTATAATAAGGTGCGGCGTGGCAGAGGAGAAGAGAACACAGTAAGAGCAGAAGAAGAAGAAGAAGAAGAAGAAGAAGAAGAAGAAGAAGAAGATGGTGGGAACGAACATGAGGGGGGAAACGCTGACTCTGATGGACAAGCGAGCTTCCATTGAGGCAGAAATGAACGCAATCATCGACCGCCTCAATCAGCCCGGTGGGCCCGGCCTTTCCGCCAGTCTCGTCGATTCCCAGGTTTCTCTCCTTTTTCATTCCTATCAATATCATTACTATTATTATGTGAGAGTTTGTTGAAAAGTTGATTCGTTTTTTTGGCCTAGGGATTTCCTCGCTCGGATATTGATATTCCTTCTGTTCGAGCTCAACGCCGTCGTCTCTCTGGTATCATTATCTATTCTCTTCCTTTTCATTAACAATTGTATAAATCAACATGTCCCACTTTTACACAAATTGAAGGCCTACTACTCAAGAAACTAATATCCAAAGTAATAGGATACTACCTCCTCGGTTCCTAATTATGAGCCTATTTGACTTTTTTGTGTGAAAGTTGAGGAAGCAAATTAGACTACTAAATTACTCTCTCCGCTCCTAAATATAAGACATAATTGACTTTTTCTGAAAAATCTTTAAAAAAGCAAAATAAATTGATTATAAATTGATTTACCTAATTATTTCCCTTAAACAACTTTATTCACCTATAAACTAATGGATAATCTAAAAATCTATCAAATATGTCATCATTTAATAACATATTTCGCAACCTTAATTTCTCCAAAAGAAAGTCAATTAGGTCCTATATTTAGGACCGGAGGTAGTATAACAGTACCCTCCGATCCTAAATATAAGACCTAGTTGACTTTTTCGGAGAAGTTAAGGAAGCAAAATAGGTTAGTTAACTATGACATATTTGATATTTTTTAGATTACCTATGATTTTATAGGTTAAATAAACTAGTTTAAGAGAAAAAATTAGGTGAATTAATTTACAAGTGACTTGTTTTACTTTCTTAAGATTGTCCTAAAAAGTCAACTAGATATTATATTTAGAAGCGGAGGTAGTATAGCCAATGTAATTATAATATTTGTTGGTTTATAACTAGAATAAATTAGTTTTGACGAATTAAAATGATTAAGTTTGAAAATTTAACTTTTTCAAAAAGTCAAAGTTGGCTTATACTCCCTCCGTTCCTAAATATAAGATCACTTTGGTTAATTTGAGAAGATTAAGGAAGACAATAAAATTACATGATCTTCCCAAAATCTCCTCAATTACTTAACTTTAAAAGGAGGAGGGGTTTTCAATGAAAATAGAGAGTATAAGGGTAGTTTGGGCAAAATTTGAGATAAAATAGGAAGTGATCTTATATTTAGGAACTTATCCACTTCCTCAAAGTGATCTTATATTTAGGAACGGAGGGAGTAATTAGGAACGGAAGGAGTATTATCCAATGTTAGTACTAGCTAGTTGATTGTTGCGGAAAATCCTAAGGGACAAATATAAGTTACCACTTCTTCTAAATTCATTTTCCTGAATTCACTTTCAATGTAACATATTATCTAATAATTCAGAAAATACATTATCATTATGTGCCCGTTTAGCTTCCTTAGTTTCTCCATACAAAAAAAAGGTCTACTGCGTTTTATGCTCCCTCTGTTTGTAAATATAAGATCATTTTCCCTAATTTGATTAGATTTAGGATGCTAGTTAAGTTAGTTATTCATATATGATATTACCAATTTATTCTAATCATATACCTTTATCCGAACTCTCCCTGACTCCCTCTCTTGTTTGTTATTATAGATAAGTATTATTAGGATTAATTTGGAAAAAAGTTGAGAAAAATTGGAAAATATCCTATATTTAGAAACAAATTGAAATTTGAAAGTGATCTTATATTTAGGAATAGAAGGAGTATTTAGGAAGTATTAACGTGATTTGGCCACAGAATGTTGTGATGTATCAGAATGAATGGATGGATGGATGAATGAACTGGTTTTAAGGTAGCTGTAAGAGTAGTGGTGGTTTTTCTTCATTGTACTGCATTTTTACAATCATTTTCCTCTCTTTCATTGCATGCAGAGCTGCGGAACGATTACCAGGACATCAGTGAGAAAATAAATCAAAATATTCAAATTTTGCATTCAGCTAGACTTGCAAGTAAAACGTCACCCCTCAATGTTTCAGGTACTCTTCCGCCAAGCAATGAACATTGCTATTCATTTGTTTAGAGGAGGTAACTTTGGGTTCTTGTTGACTTACCTTCTGGGACTTTGTTAAGATGATTTATTTTGCACCTACTCTTGCAACTATGATTCATAGGGTGGATATTTTTCCACAGTAGGCATATGATGCTTTTCACTTTTGTGAGTGAAGATGTTGGTCACAGGATTTAAAAAAGGAAGAGATGTATGGATGTATGTTAAAAGATATATAAGATGACTCTTATTCACTTATTAGAACAATGTTGTGTGTGCACGCCTCATTTTTCTGCTGTGACTAAAATAGCTGTTGTTTGATATAACTCATTTACTACCATTGTCAGGTTAGGCCTGCATGTTTGTGTGTCTGTATTTTGATTTATGACTAGTGGTGCCCTTACTTCATAAGAGGCACAAGGAAGAAATCTTTTTAATGAAATTTTCAAGGTTCTTTTTGAACCTTCATTGATGAAAACTTCCAATCTGACTGATTTTTTTTTTCTGCTTCAGAGATACCCAAAAGTTGATTTCAAAGTTCCCATGCAATGTTTGAAAGCTAGCAAAGATAGCCGTTTCTATTTGCATTTTGTAGTTAAGTAAGCTTTTGGAAAATATATATAGTTTTATATTCAGAAGTTTACTATGCTATCCTTCGTCCCTTTTTCCATCCTATGTTTGACCTGAAAGTACTCTCTAGATAAAAATAATTAATGGCAGATGTTTTGATTGTTATGTGTTTGCCTTTCTGCAATGTACTGAAGATGGACTTGATACTCATACCTCATCAGCAGTTGATGCTGGCTCATCAATGCAGAGTGTTCTTGTAACACATTCCCCCAATCCCATGGATGTGGATGTCAGTATACCATTTGCGATGGTTGATGAGATATCTGATTCATCACCGGCTGCTGAAGATGGATTACAACTTGGAGATCAAATTTTGAAATATGGCAGTGTTGAAGCTGGGGATAATTTGCTCCAAAGGCTAGCTTCTGAGTCTCAGTCAAATATGGGTCATGCAATACCAGTTGTTATCATGAGGCAAGGTGCTACGATCAACTTAACTATCACACCTAGAAATTGGGCAGGCAGAGGTCTATTAGGGTATGTCTCCTATGCCTACAATTTTTCTTTATGACTAGCATTATTTCATCATATCCACGTTTTTATTTTGAAACATTAGGCTTAAAAACTGATTAACTTACTTTTGATTTCTCACACTTTTCCGTGTTCAAATAGTATGCCCAAATGGATTCATTGGTTTACATTTTTCTCCTTTTTTTTGACTGGAAAGGAAATTGAATTAACTGAAATTTACAAGGTTACAATGTGGTAGTCCTACAAGATGTCAAGTAGGACCGTCAAAAGTAAGAGGTAAATTACAAGAAGAGGCAGTATGGTGGACTTGGTGGCTAACCGAAATAAGTATATTTTCCGCTGAAAGAGATTCATTGAGGAAAATATTTTTATTTCTGTTGTCCCAAAGTCGCCAGATTAAAGTACCAAAAAATAGCCGCCAATGGACTCCCATGCAGCAGGGGTTGAGGTTCCACAGAAGCCAGCTTTTGAATGGCTTATCAAAGAATTCCACATGTCTGCTGGGAGGGAGTACTTTCTTCCAACAGAGCTGGGCAGTTGGGCACTTGCGAAGGATGTGGTCAAGGTCTTCCACTTCACTACTACATAGTACACAGCTAGCAGTTGTGGCCATCCCTCGTTTGCATCTCTCAGCATTGGTAAGCAGCTTAGCTTTAACAGCAAGCCAGAGAAAGGACCGCACCCTTTGAATACCTGGCCATTTCCAAATCCATTCCCAGATGACATCATGATCGTTCCAAGCATCTTCCAACATCGCTTGGTATGCAGAGCTAACACTGAATGCCCCATTTGTATTGAGACTCCAGGTGCATGTGTCTGGTTCATCTACGGTAGTGGACGGCTGCGAAAGCGCTATCTGGGAGAGGAGGTTCGTCGGGAGGAGGTGGCGGAACAGTGACCAATTCCAGTCCCCATTATTATCCATGAAGTCTTTAAGGGGTCGGTTCAACTCGTCTGTATGAAGATCTGCGAACGAGAGCAACTTGAGAGGGCCGGTGTTTCTCAACCATGGATCAGACCAAAATCTGATAGTTGCACCATCACCGATGCGCCAGAGGAAATTAAGCTCTGAGTCATCCCATACTTTGGCTATGCTACGCCATGTGTGTGAGGCCGTTTTGGTTCTGAATGCATAGCATGAAGCTGGAGACCAGTTGTACTTGGCTCTAAGAACGGCAACCCACAGCATATTCGGATTGCTGACGAGCTGATATGCAAGCTTGGCGAGGAAGGCGCGGTTCTGCCCTTCCGAATTCTTGAGGCCACACCCCCCCTTGAAGGTGGCTGACAAACCTCCTTCCATTTGACTAAGCTTGGTTTGTTGGTGGTAGAGCATGACCCCCAAACAAATCTTCTCGTGATTCTATCCAAGGCTCTTAATGTAGAGGCCGGTAGGGAGGATGTTTGCATTGCGTAGACTGGGATAGCATTCAGGACCGACTTGGCTAAAGTAATCCTCCCAGCAAGGGAAAGGGATTTTGCCTTCCAGCTCGCGAGCTTACTTTGAGTTCGTTCCACCAAGTACTTATAGGTGTCAGCGGTCACCCTGGAGTGAAGGAGGGGCACACCCAAGTATTTGCCCAGACAATCGGTGCGCTGAAACCGAAGTTGACGGCAGATTCTACTGGCATCCTCACGCAATACATTTTTGGACAGATAAATCCTTGTCTTACTTAGGTTGACCACCTGGCCCGAGGCTGCACAAAATTCAGCAAGAGTATCCTCAATAAGTTGTAGCTGCCGCTGGGTGGTACTTCCAAAAAGGACCAAATCGTCGGCAAAGAAAAGGTGAGATAAGGGAGGGCCTCTTCTTCCTAACTTAATAGTTTCCCATCGGTCATTACTCACAGCTTTGGCAATGGCTTGAGACAACCGCTCCATGCACAACACAAATATGTAGGGGGAAATTGGATCGCCTTGGCGCACCCCTCTAGAGGGTTTAAAGGTTTGCGATGGCTGACCATTCCATAGAAGTTGCATTGTGGGGGTTGTGATACAGTGCATAATCAAATTAATGATTGTAGGAGGGAAGCCGACGTCCTCAAGGGTATCTTGTATGAAGGCCCAACTCAGCTTGTCGAAGGCTTTTTCCAAGTCAACTTTGATGGCCAACCACCCCTTCTTACCGGTTTTCTTTTTCATTGAGTGGATCACCTCTTGGGCTATGATAATATTGTCGGTAATGCTCCGGCCTTGAATGAAACTAGATTGGTAAGGCAAAATCAAGAGTGGCATTAGATGCTTGATTCGGCTAGAGAGGATTTTGGTCACAAGCTTGTACACAACCGAGCAGAGGCTTATGGGTCTGAATTCTTTGATAGTGGTGGGCTGTGGGACTTTAGGGATTAGGGCAATCACAGTGTTGTTAAGGCCCTCTTCCATGGGTTCTCCATCCATCACTTTCTGGACCAGTCTGTGGAGGGAAGATCCTACCACATCCTATTGACTTTGATAGTACAAAGCGTGGATGCCATCTTTACCTGGCGCTTTCAAGGGCTGCATATCGAAGAGGGCTCTTTTGACCTCCTCAAGGGATACCGTGGCATTCAGAGCAGCAAGCGAAGAAGGGGGGATGGGAGGGAACATTCCTCTGTGTGGATAGACTAGTTGGCCTTGGCTCGGCTGTGTAAAGGTTCTGATAGTATTGACAGGCATGTTGTTGGAGGGAGCTTTCATCAGAGATCCAAGAACCTTGCTCGTCTTTGAGAGTGGTGATCCGGCTTCTGGCACGCTTAATTTTAGCTTTAGTGTGATAGAAGGCGGTATTGCGGTCCCCTGAATTGATCCATTCCGATCGAGATTTTTGGAACCATAAGAGCTCTTCTTGCAGACAGGTTTGCTCAAGTTCTTGGCGTAGCTCACCTTCAAGCTTAGTCAATGAGTGAGAGGGGGTGGCTCTCAAGAGTTTTCTGAATGCCTACAATACGGGCTTCCAATCGTCTCTTACGAACTCCAATATGACCAAAGGTTTCATGATTCCATTTCCTGGCTGATTCAGAGAAGCGGAGGATATTCTCCTGTAAGGAGGTATCATGTCGCCAAGTGTTTTTAACCAAGTCACCAAATTCAGGGTGTGTAAGCCAGGCCGCCAGGAAACGGAATGGAGGGGGGGCAGTTGAGTTACCACTGGCCAGGCCCATGAGGAGTTTCAAGGGCGTGTGGTCCGACTTAACTCTGGGGAGGTGTTGGGCCGAGGAGAGGGGGAAGTGTGTGGCCCAAGTCTCATTTGTTAAGATGCGGTCCAATCTTGCGAAGGAAAGGCCTCTCCGCCAAGTGTAACGGGGTCCAGAAAATCCCATGTCAATGAGCCCATTAGTGTTGACAAAGTGTTGGAATGATTTATCACCTCCCCTTACTGTGCCCGTACTGGATCTCCGTTCATGAGAGGCGAGGACGACATTGAAGTCCCCGGCGATGGACCAGGGCTCTGTGATGCTGCTTGCTAGGTTAGAGAGTTGCAGCCATAGTGTATTGCGAATCGTAGTAGTGGGGCTAGCATAAACAGCGGTGAAGAGAAAGGATTTATTCTCTTTGATTAGCTGTACCCGAGTATGGATAAATTGCCAATCACTATGAATAATATCCACATGAACTTCATGAGACCAAAGGAACCAAATCCCACCCGAAAAACCTTGGGCTTCAACTCTATGAGAATAGGGGAGACCAATTCTTCGGATTATTCTATCAGCCTTTGGACCTGAAATCCGGGGCTCACATAGAACAACAATTCGGATTTTGTGTAAAAAGATGAAGGATCTAAGCATCGTGGAGAAATCATATTGTGCTGCACCTTGGCAATTCCATATTAAAGCTACCATTGGAAACTATTCAGGGGAAGTTGGGGCCTCCACGCGGTTCCTCATGCTCAATGGAGTCATCCAAGAGAGGGTTATCCTCTTCGTAATTGTTGCTAAGGGCCTGGGTGATAGCCATAATGGTCCTGTCAGAGGGCTGGGATGATGTATCCTTGGGCCGGTTCTTAGCGAAGGCTAGGATTGGGCCAGTGTTAATCTTAATCCCAGGAGAGGGTTGGGTTCTGTCGGGTGGCTTGGGCTTGATATTTTCTTTGTTTGTATCTTGGTGGTGGTTTTGTGTTTTGGGCTTAGTGTTAGGTGGCAAGGAAGTGGCATTATGGGCTGAGGTTTGGGCTTTTGGGTGAGGGATGAGTGCTACAGAGTGGCTTGAGTAATCTAGGACGTGGGGGGCGGATGTGCTAGCTAGATAGGCTTGGTAGGCCTTACTTTGGTATATGGTTTGTTTCTCTGGGGTAGGCTTCTGGATGTCTTTAGGGTAGGTCCTTTGTGGGGTCTTTTTTGTGACATCTTTAGGTGGGTTGGGGGCTCGAGGTGGCTGAGTGTGATTGGTGACAGGTGGGTCAATGTGAATGGCAGGGGAACAGTGTGGGGGGAAGCTGAATTTGGTTGGTCAGAGGGATCTTGAAGATCTTCATTGTTCCGTAAAAGATCAAACCTGGAGCCAAGGTTGGTAGGCTTAGCAGGGCTACTGTCAGGGCCTTTCTTCTGATCCTTCAGAAACCGTCTGTCTCTCATCGGGGCAATCATCCACGCGCCGTACGGGTTGGTAGCATCAATCTCCTCTGCCGTTGGGGCACGCGCCGGTGGCTCCACCTCCTCTTTCCTCTGGGCTGGGGTAGTCTCATCTACAACCTGTTCTACCGCCATCGTGGTCATGGGGCATATGTCAGCTAAGTGCCCATACCTTCCACATTGGTAGCAAATTATAGGAAGCCCCTCATATTCAATCAACAGGGCCTTACCATCGACGGTTATTTTGGAGGTGAGGGGCCTTGTGAGGTCGACTATAATGGCCATGCGAGCGAACTTCCCTCTGGTGCCAGAATCCGTATTGTAGTCGACACGAATAACTTGACCGAGGACCTTGCCTATCTCTCGGATCACACTCTTGCGGTAGTACTTTGTTGGGAGCCCCGGATGCGGATCCAAGCCACCACTTGTGAAGCCATATGGTTAATGGGTGAGAACTCCGGCGACCATGGGTGGATGGTGAGGTAGTGACCCGCCACTACCCATGGCCCTTCAGTCAGGACGGTGGAGAAGTCTTTGACATTGGTGAAGTTCGCTATAAAACAACCTCCCTCTAGATCTGTTAACCTGAAAGCCCCTGCAAACTTCCAAATCTTTGCAAGCTGGTCTCGGAGACGCCCATAGCCGATGGGGCGGCCCAAAAGTTTCAAAACAACAGCATATTTCATACTTTCTTCCAGAAGGGCGTGGACTCGGCGAGAGAAGTTGATTGCTGGGAAGGGGCCTTCGTTGCTCACTTCAACGTCACCTTCCTCTAAGACAAGGTCCTCTTCCTCGGGGACTTGCTGCTCATTACTCATTAATTTCTCTTTAAATGACATAGGATGGTGGGGTGGGTCACCCGCAGTAAATGGTTGGGTGGTAGTATTGAATGACTGGGAGGTGTGGCTCTCAATAAATGAGGTGGTTGAGGGTTCCTCAGAGGTGCCCCCCATAGTGACGTCCTCCCCATTTTCAGAATGGGTGTCAGCGTGGACCATGGCATCTTCGTGGTCCTCTTGAGAGCTTCGTATTTTCACTTTTTTTATGGATCTTCGTGTTTCATCTGGGTGTGGTGGGGAGCTTTCCTTTTCGCGGAGAGAAAGGGCGAGAGAGCGTTCCATGTCTTAGGCTTTGTTTCGCAGATGTGATGTAGCATAACATCTCCCTTTTCTCCTTTTGCGTCTAGAGGTATCCCTACTTTGATTCCAACTTCTCATTTCACCTCCAATTACTTCATTTTCAATGAAAATGTCCATCTTGTTGTGTCTATTGTTGCAAGGTCTGTTTGATTTGAGTTAGCTCCTGTTATATTTAACGGAGTATTTTTTACTTTACAAACTTTCTTCGGGAAAACAACATTGCTAGATGTTTATATGTTACCCTCTCCGGTCCTAAATATAGGACCTAGTTGATTTTTTTGAAAAATACTAAAAAAAAGCAAAATAAGTTAATTATAAATTAATTTACCTAATTTTTCTCTTACACTAGTTTATTTTACCTATAAGCTAATGGATGATCTAAAAAGATATCAAATATGTCATGATTTAATAACCTATTTTGCAACCTTAATCTCTCCAAAAGAAAAGGTCAATTAAGTCTTATATTTAAGACCGGAGGTAGTATATCAGAATCCATCATTTATTTAACTGAATATAAGAAAGCTGTACCCCTGCTGATAATTAGCTTATAGTTTTCTCCCTTCTTGCTCTTCTTAGTAACACCGGTGGGCATGGCCCAATTATGGATTATCTTGTTTAGGTTATGTATACTACTTGTGCTCTAACTTTTCATAATAATCCGAACACTATTTGCAGCCGCAAAATCATCTTAGTACAAGTTATTGGTTCTGGCCATTTTAAAAAATAATGTGCTAATAGTTTTTTTATCATAGCCAACAAAGAGGAGCATGAAGAAATACTTCTTTTAAAACAAATGATAATAAGTTGAGTTACTACTATTGCCTAACATGCTTATATTTATTGCGAGGCTTCCTCTATGTTAAATGCATGCAGATGTCATTTTCGGATCTTGTAGCTTCAATGAGTTTTATATCATGGTGGTGACAGTTGGAAGACTTTTGACTTGCGGTATTCTTTTTAGCTGTGTCGTGGTCCAAATCTACCGTCTTTTATTTCAAATTCGAATGCCGCTTTATATACTCAATGCCTAACCTTTGATTTTGTGGCTGTGGAATGAGGGATTTCAGATTTTATATTCACCATTTCTGTTTAATGAATACACACCTTGAACTGTCATTGTGGAAATATAAATTACTGTTCTTTATTTCTAAAAGTTGTTTCCGTGCATAAGGGAATGGATATCTTAAAGGCATGTGACTTAACAGAAAAAGTTGAACAATGTTAGGGGAGAAACAATTAGAAGTTTGTAAACATATTATAAAAACGCTGTGTTAAAAGGGTCTTAAAATTCTGATACTCCTATTGGCCTTAGAGTTAAATAAGTTAAAAACACTCATTGAATACGTTAAATTATTTTTTTGTGATAATTGTATATTTTTTTTCTGAATCACCCCTCACTCATTTGCATTGGAAAAAATTATCACCATTGAAAACATCCTTTTATGTGTGCAATCAGTAAGATTTTGAAGAATTTTTTGGTGGTACGTATCAATCTTCTAATATATAAAATTGGTGGAGTATATCAAATAGTGTTGAGGGTCATGTTGACCTGCCCCCTGCTTTTTGAAGGATAATAAAATTATAATTAAGGACTGTATTCACAAAATTAATAACTAGTCAACCCAAAGTTAGTAGTGTATTTATCATCCACATAACAAAAGCTTGCAACTAGAAACATTTAATATTCTTAATCAAATACTACAACTATTCAAATAATGTTAAGCATTTAACTTTCTTTATTATTTGTAGTGTGGCAACAAATAATGAGACGATAAACAGTTTCTCTATTCTAACATATAACATAATTTTAATGAATTAAGGATGATAATTAAATTAGTTAAAATCATATGATATTACAAAACTACTCTATCCACTCACCTATATCTCACTCCACCACTCACTTATATTTAAAAACAAGTTCATCTCTCCAGATAGGTATACTTAAAGTGTAGAGGTATTTAAGAATAAAACATATTTAAATTTGGTCCTAAAACATAACCTTCACTTTTTTCAATGGTTTTTTTTGGGGAGAGGGGGAACAGATGTATGGGTATTGAGGTGAAGACAAGTGTCGGAGTGACTACAATAATGGGCAATCAATAGTGTAATGGTTGGGGATCCACAAACAAAAATGGTGCATGCTTGTCTATCAACAACTCACTTCTCTTTCGCTCTCTTGACAGACAAGAAAACACAAATCCCCCCACACTCTCCCCTCACTCTGTTTTATCATTCCCATCTCTTCCTCTAGCTGTCCAACACGCTTTCATGTCTTTCATTTGCCCCACTTTCTATCACTCTCACCTTGTAGTCTTGTACCATACTCTTACCTCATCATTCAATCACTAATATCATCTATCCCACATGTTTCATAACTACAATTTTTATCATCTTATATATTTACTTTCCCACCATTAAAGTCATCATGTTAGTAAATGATTCACATAGGCTTGTTTGGAACTTTGGATTAATGTTGGTGTAAATAACTTTATTTTTCGTCGGTCTAAGGTATCCATGCACCGTAGGCTTTTTCATATGAGCCATGAAACTCTCCTTAGACACAATCAAGGATTGAATCCTTTACTAGTTAGTTGTTCAAGGAATCCAACTAGATACCGACTATGTTAAAGCCTCGTGTTTGCTAGAAGTGACTTTTATTATAAATTCCTGCAAAAAAAATACTTTTATTATAGATTGGATTTAGATTAAACATTAGGTTGTACTCCTTCCAATCCTAAATGTAAGATTATTTTACTAACTTTTTTTTATAGAAATTAAGGAAGCAAACAGACAACTTAATTTTAATGTATCTCACATGTAATTGCATTATATGACAATTTATAAGGTAAGTTAGTTATGAGGAAAACAATATAACTTTAAGTATTTTAAAGTGATTCATTTTGTATCCTTAATTTCTCCAAAAAAGAATAAAGACATCTTATTAGAATCGGAGAGAGTATAATGTGATTATCTTGTTTTGAAATCATTTTGGTTGGGTGTTTTCGTAGTTTTAGCTTTTGTAAAAAGACCTTTCTTTCAGTGTCAGGGTCATTTTCCTCTCTCTCTCTATCCACATTCCACATCCAGTTCTGAGGCAACTAGACTAGAGAAAGCCAAAATAAAGTGACTTCAACTTGAGAGTTGTTACTTCTGAAGCGCTTACAATTTACCAAACAAAATATAAAACCCAAAATCTGCTTATAGTTCATGGAAGGCAATTTGAGCTTACCTACCGCTATCCTAAACAAAGCCTCAATCTTCATTAGCTAGCAAATGTTTAATCACACTTATTTTATTATAATGCACATTGTAAGCTAAAGATAATTCATTAAATTAAGGAGATAGTAAGCTCCCGAAATTCTTCCTCGTGAATTTTTATCAGTTCATTGCATGCAAGAAGCGATTAAGAATTTGTGCACTCATCTCAAAACAATGTGTAGCAGAGAATTTGAAAGAAAAATTTAATAATTCATTTTAACTGTACAGAAAAAAGTAGACCAGATTAAAAGCTTCACACAACACTACAGGTACAGGATTGCTTTCATTCACTTGAGCCTTTAGTAAAAATCTACAATCTCAGAATCCATCATCGTAATCAAGTTCAGGGAGAACATGAAATTTTATACACAAATTCCCCACCATCATTACTCAATCTAAAAAAGGCTAAGTAATCATATCAGTGGACAGGAAGACACTGCTGATATAACCCGGTGGAGGCATTATCAGCTAAAGACAGTAGTAGCAGAACCATCATTCTGAGGAGAAACTCAAATCATCAATGGCAATGGAAATATCTGATTCTATCACATTATCACTCTCCTTTTGTTCATGAGCATTGCTCATGATGATGCCATTATTCTCTTCCTTCCCTTCTGCTGCAGCTATACACTCGTGGAATCTGAAGCAGCCGGTGAGATGGTCATTTGTTAAACCGGCTACCTGCATGAAGGAGTACACAACGGTGGGTCCCACACCGCGGAATCCTCTTCTAACGAGGTCTTTGCTTATTACATCCGCTTTAGGCGTTTTCACAGGAACCTGTCGAGGATATCGGAATTTGCTAGCTATAGGCTTGTGGTTCACAAAACTCCATATATACTTGTCAAATGACCCAAATTCATCAACAACCTGCCATGAGCAAAACCTGCAAAAAGTTAGGTAAAGAGACAATAATAGCCACAATGCAATAATGGCAGTTCAATTAAAGAGAAAAGAAAAAAAGGCATTGTGGGGATTGATGGTTGGAAAAGTATCACAGAGGACTTGGGTCACACCAGCAAGGCAAGCTGGCGGAAAAAGAATCCAAATAATTAGGTTATATATCACTCTTGTAAACTAGATTACCAAAGGCACAGGATGTACGAAGTATTATACGATAGTTTGTCCCATCTGGGTCACAAAAATTTAAAAAAGATAAGGTCCACCCTTTCAATTACCTTTATTATCTAACCTACCAGATTAAATGATAACTGGATAGCAATATTAAGTCATACATTTGATCATTAGCCAAAAAAGTTTCATTCATTTGACTATACTGAGAATCCAAAACATCTAAGTGAGACTACAGTTGTACAAGTAAAAGCGACAACAGTACTGTTATACTGAAGGTCAATATGGAAAAAATAAAAAAAATTAAAGTCACAGCAGACTTAAAAAGGCATTAATATAGTACCCTGGGATTATGGCTTATTTATTTTCAAACTTTGAATAAAGAAAGTATGATTCACAACCTAGTTCAGCTGCTAAAGTCACAATACTAAAAACCTATATTATATTGTTCTTTGTTTCCAGTGGTCCAGGAAAAATGATTGAATTTGCCAACCAACCTAGGAGCTATACTTATTCTGAGCCAAGGTTTTGTAAATAAAGAGAAAATAATAATCTACCTTTGTTATTTGACGAGCATTCTCAATTATAGCACGCAATTTAACTTCTGAAAGAAGAGAGCTTGCAGTAGTTCCTGGCGCAATCATCTTCTTTTCATTCAATTTCGAGACAGCTACTGGATCAAAGTCTAAGAATACTTCCCTGCAAAAGCTCTTATTAGCAACAATTAAAAACGGAAATGTGAAGAGATAAGCCTAAAGCCAAATTAAAAAGTTTGGGTGGCAGCCACTTCACTTTTGAAGCTAGAAGTAAATGGAACTATGGAAGTAATATTGAACTTCAATGAGGCAATTCAATACCTAAAAATATGCCTTTTGTTCAGAATAACTGGCCAAGCGAGTTCAGATAGAGCACTTGAAAGTACAAGAAGTTCAAATAATTTCCTACAGGAGATAGAGTGTCAAGGAAAATATCAAATGAGAAAAGGTAAACTAATAACATAATCAAAATTGTATTTGCATACTTGTCGTCATGTACTGGAACTCCCCATTCTTCATCATGGAAGGCAGCATAGCACGGCTCTGATTTCAATTTTCATTAGGTGAACTCAGTCAGCAAACAACTTTTGAAAGCTAGTCAAGTTCAAAAGCAACAAATCAAATTATGTTGGAGAATTTTCTAGTAAATGTGGGTCGATAGCATTCAACTGGCTCAAATCCAACAGCTGCACTTCCATAACAAGGCATATCAGGTTCATTGCTTTCATTCAGAATTCCCAAGTTTCTCTTAAATGGGCAAATCGTCAACTGAAATCTATGGAGAAGGTACATATTGAATGGAAGTATTTTAACTACTTTCCAATTGTGGTTACCAATCTGTGTAACACGTGAATATTTAATGTGACTGTTTTGGAACATATACATCCCACTAGATGTATGTTTATAATGTGTAATGCATAATCTCTTCAAGAACTGAAATTTATAGTTATTTGAGAATAAAAATATCAGCTCATACACATCATAAATTCTTAAATGAAACAAAATTTGTACTCACTCATGAGAGTCATTTATAATATTTAACATAAGCCCATATTTGCTCCAAAATAAGAAAGCAATGCTACCTCAAGGACCTAGCAAAGTCAAAGGAGATAACTGACCAGTATTAGGAGTGACCCAGGCACACCTCTTCTTTGACTGTGAACCATCAGGTAGAGATTCAAAAGAGCCATCAGAAGCAACACTTCTTGGCTTTGACACAAATGGCTTCCTTCTACCAACTAAACTATTCGACCGAGTCAATCTGCCAGTGGATGCTCTACTACGGAACGAATCCGTGGAGGCATCAGACGAGCAAGAAGCATTCATAGACAAATTAGAATGCAATATCTGTTCATGCCTGCGGAGTACGGAAGGAGCACTAATAGAATGTGACTTAGGAGAGGAACTCAAGTTTGAAGACACTTGATGTGAGTTTTTCTCTTTGGTTGTTGCAACAACCTCATCCCTCAATTTCTCTGCCTTCCTTAGTGGCTTAGAACTAGGTTTCCTAGAACTCAATGTTCCAGCCTTGTTTCCAGTTGGTCCAAGCACAGGCCTTGCCTCCGAATCCGCAACATTCGTTGACCTCAATCTAGGAGCTCCAGACATTTCTAAATGAAATATAGTAGTACCCCAAGTGAAATTCCAACACCACTCACCCCACAATGAGTATTTGAAATTCTTTCAATGCTCCATCAGTTGATACTAAAATTCAACATAACCTTCATTCTTCATTCAGCTAAACACTCAAATACAGCAACAATGACAAAAGCCAAAGTCACTAGCAAATTGCAGCCAACACAGTGAACAGTGTGCAGTGACTTGCCACCAACCTCTTTTTCAACAGATCTCAGATTTCTACCTCCAAAATGACTTACTTGTACTCAAGGCTACTTGGGGTAATCAATCAAAATCCTAAAATCAACATGACATCATCAAAAACTTGAAATTTAAAACCAACTAAAACACCTAACCCCATTCTAGTCATACCACAATTCAATACCACAAGAACAAAGCAAATACAAAATTAATCAAAATGACATCATCAAATTCAGCAAGATATTCTCACCTTTTGACCAAAGCTAGGGTTCAAAATTGCACAAACATATAGCTACATTCCACATTAATGCTAAATTTTTCAAAAGAGCCCAAGAAAGCTAAGAAATTTCATGACCATTGTTCAATGAGGAAAAGAAGAAAGCTTTTCAAGTTCAATGCAAGTGTTGAAGGTGAAAGATTGAATTTTTCAGAGACCCCACATGGGAAAAAGGGCTGACACATACATTAATGTCTTTGTAGTTCCCATGCTAATGAAATTACCCAGAAACAAAGGAGAAAAATTTGTGGGTAATGTGAGGGAAAGGAGGTTCCTTTAGGGGTTAGAAATGAGAAAAGGGTTGAATGGAGAAATGGGTTTGATGATCTAAGAAGAAAGGTTGAAAATTGGAAAGAAGGAAGAGAGTAATGTGTGAAGTGAGAGAATGAAAGAGAAGAAATGAGTGTAATGTAAAGATAGATAGAAGAGAGAGTGAAAAAGATTGGGTTTATGTTTAACCCATAAAATCCGGTTTCTTTCTGTAGTAATTTACCGGCTTAGCCGGTACATTGGATTATTTGAAAAGAAATACTGCCTCCGCTCCTAATGTAAAAGTTAGCCGTAAAAAAAACGCTTCTTAAGAAAACATGTGAATGTTAGTTGGGTGTCTAGAGTTAATGTTTCTTTTCAAAAATTGCTCATATTTATTATGGTACTTTTAAGAGAGAGAAATATATAAGCATTAATAAATATGAAAGAGAGTTAGGGGTAAAGTAGGAAAAAATGCATTAAATGAGGAGAGAATATGGGGTGAGCTCTTACATTAAGGACCGGAGGGAGTACTTCACTGGTCTTAAATATAGGACCTAGTTGACTTTTTTGAAAAATCCTTAAAAAAGTAAAATAAGTTAATTATAAATTGATTTACCTAATTTTTTCTCTTACACTAGTTTATTTTACCTATAAGCTAATGGATAATCTAAAAAGATATCAAATATGTCATGATTTAATAACCTATTTTGCAACATTAATCTCTCCAAAAAAATTCAATTAGGTCTTATATTTAGGACCGGAGGCAGTACTATAATTTAATGTTGTTATTATTAAAAACATAGTTTTCTATATTTTGATCCATGTAGCCGACTCCACTTAGTTGGGATAAGGCTTTGTTATTGTTTGTTTGTTATAGTTTTCTATATTTTAGTTGAAAAACAAGTCCATCATAGTACATATTCATGTTGTTGTTGTTGGTAAAAACATAGTTTTATTTTCATAAAAAACAATTCACCATAAAAATTGAATCATAGTTTTAATTTTATCGCACTGCTATAAGATCAGCAGTATTATATGATAGTGAATGTTAGGTTGTGAATGGATAACATAAACATAAAATTCGGGTAGCTGAAATGAAGATGTTGAAATGAATGTGAGGTCATACAAGAAATGATAAGATTCAGAATGACCATATATGAGAATGAGTTGAAGTGGCTCATATTATTGAGAAAATGGTAGAAAATCGTTTGAGGTGATTTGGACATGTTTAAAGAAGACCAATAGATGCGCCAATGAGGAGAGTGAAACAAATAACTTAGTCCAATTAAAAGAGGAAGAGAGAGATCAAGATGAACTCTCGAGAAACTTATAGAACGAGACCTATTGGTTAATAATATACCTAAAGAGTCTATGAATGATAAAGTACAATGACGTCGTATGATCCATGTAGCTGATCACATGTAGTGGAATAAGGCTTTGTTGTTGTTGTATAGTTTTAATATTTCAAATTTAAAAATAAGTCCACCTTTGTACATGTTTGAACTAAATACTATAAAAAATTACTAATTTAATTAATTGTGCTTTTAGATAAGTTTTGCGTATTTATTTATTTTTCTTAGCTTAAGTCAATAAATGTAAACATTTATTTTAATATATGAACTCTATTTGGTCAAAAAACACATTTGGTAGAATTGACTTAAGAATTAGTTCTTAAATGTAGGTCATATTATGTATTGTATTAACTAATTATGTTTTCAATGGTAGTTATAGAAGATTCCTCTAAGATTTTTAACTTACCTAGATTGTTTTTTAAAACAAAGATAATGCATCTCACCACCTAACACTAACACAGGCAACAGAGCTATGGAAAATAATTAGTTTTTGTTGTATATAAAAAATTAATTGTGAACAAATGATTGTAATTTAACATTAAAGCAATATGATAAAATCTAAACATGATTTCTAAAACATTTTAATGATTGATATATCTATCGTTATTACTAACAGCTCATCTCACTTCTTTTAATATGTTTAGTTGGAAGGGCATCAAGGAGAAGCCGAGATGATAAGGCAGGAGAAAAAAAAATAAATACTAACATCTATTCAATGTCTATCATCTTTTAAAAAATTGGTTGCTGTTATTTTACTCTTTTTTTGCCGTAGGTTGTTGTTGTTTTCTTTTATCATATTATTTTGACAATATGATTAGTATATCCTTAATAATAAATGAATATTTTATAATTTTATATTTAAAACCTTTTTAAAGAAATGGGACACGTTGTGAATCTTAAAAAAATGTCTTCACATCATGTACCTAGAGAGAGGAATATTATCATAGATCAGTTAGCAAAACACTCCTATAATTTAGATAGTAGCTTTTGTATGTTCTTTCAACCCTCTTCTTTCATTGTAGGGAGGGATGTTGGTCAAATTTAGGTTATTAAGTTGTTTTGTCTAGAATTCCCGGTATCCCGCACCCTTTGGGTACAGACTGATCCGGAGTCGCTCTTGATTTGAGATTCCCTAGTGTTCGAATGAAAGACCTAACGAGTATACAACGTCTTTGCTGTCCCTTTTCAACCAACGTGTTAATCCCCTAGACGGTTATATGTTAAGTTGTTTTTTACATTTGTTCGTCTCATTTGAGATATGTCTTCCAACTTTGTTAAAAAAGTGTCTTCACTCATTTTATATTTCATAATGTCATTCAGGATATTGTAAATAAGTGTTTGAATAATAATTAAACTTAAGAGTTAAAGTAGTATATGGTAGATTAATGAATTGTACAAGGAAGTCAATGGTGATGGGATCATGGGAGTGGCGCGGACATGTGATGTTGAAATGAGGAATGCTACATTTGCTACAAACATCAGAATGAGTGACAGAAAGCCATTCACCAACAGAGAAATTTCCCAAACTTTAATCTCCCAAAATCACCGAGAAATTTCATTCTTCAAAACTTCTCAACAAAATTGTATTTCAACAAATCTTTGGTACTTACGATGTTTTTAATGTATCTCCTTTGCACAAGCTATACCTGTATCTTTGAATAATTTAATAGAATTTTTTTCAAACTTATTCACAACTAGTTATAGGTATCAATTCTAACAGTATCTTATACTTTTTTACTACTCACCCTCTCTCTCTTACCATCTCCATAGATGTTTTTAACAAGTTGCATTTTGTACTTTTTTGTGGCATTTATTCAAGTTTAAACAACCTTTTGAATTAGATAATGTTGTTTTTGGTATCTTCTAAAAAAACTGGAGAGGCAGTTAGTTTTAAGACTAAACCACATGACAACAAGTCTTAATTCTTATCCCATTAGATAGCATCAACCATATAAATTACTAAGTGTGATTATGTCATATGAATAACTAAATCCTTCATTAAATAAATTGTTAGCCAAAATGTTCTGCTCAATCACTTTACCAAGTATTTTCTTCAATCTTTAATCTATTCATCTTTAAAGAACTCTACACTACCTTGTCTACTTCACAAATTCTTCTAAATTACAAGGGTTTTCATAAAATTTGAATAATGTGTAATTGATGTCATAAAATTTGAAGTATGTGTGAACTCACCTAAACGTGTTTCACTACTATAATATGATGTGCTATCAATTAAAAAAACCCCATTAAATTTGTGCTAATAATTTTCTTCAAGTTATTGCATAGCTATCTAGATCACTACTTACATTAAATCATGTGGATGCAAACCTTGTTCTCTTTTCTCCCTTCGAGAATATATTCATCAACCCATCAGCCATAACTCATGGGCTCCCAAATATTTGTGGTTGGATGAAAAGTGAAGAATCTATTGTTTTCAAAAGAGTAATGTTCTTATTCCCGTTTGGTTTTTCTTTTTCGCTTTTTCTATTATTTGACATTTTAATATTTTATTCTATCCTCTTTGTAAACATCGCTATTACGAGTGCTAAAGAAATAATAACAATAATGTTTAGCCAATTTTAATAATCATAGACACTTGAAATATAAGTCTTGTTTTATTTTATGCGGAAACTCAAAGAATGACTCCGTATTATCTCCATTTATTAATTTTAAAAGCCACATCTCATAATCAAGTTCAGGACCCATTTCTCTACTATTTAAATGCAACATCTATATTCATTTTTTTGGAAAAAAACAGTTGTCAATCAATGTTGTATTGTTAGGCAAAAAAATCAATGTTGTATTTATTTATTAAATGACTGCTATTTTTGAAAGTTACGCTTCAACAAATCTAATGATCTATCCATTATCCAACTTCCTGAACATCTGGCAGGAAATATAAGCTAAACAAATTTTCAAACATCAAAATAACAAAGTTTGAGGACCACAAGTTGTTGACCAAAACTATGAAAAGTTTATTATTTCCATAGCCACCAAATCATCCATTCTATGGTTCTTAAATAAATATTTTTCAAAAAATAACATACTAATCGTACATAGTTTTATAAATTTTGAAATTAAAAACATTTACCCAGGAATTCCATTTCCATTCATATCCTATCTATTTATCTTTGCACTCAAAGAAGAGCAAAGAAAGTAGGAAACACAAACAAGAAGAGAGCATGCCAAAATTTTTGTTAATACATAAGCCTTTGAGTATATATTATATGATAAGTCCATTGGAAATTTGGAATCAACTCTATATTCATTCCTACCACTACTGATCCGTTTCAAACTGGTTAAATGACCACACAAAAAAAATGTAACACATGTTATGTTAAGAGACTACATGGAAATTGAGAGGGAAAAGGACAAAAAAATGGGGTTGGTGGAGAAATATTTTAAACCTATCAAATAATGTTTAGAGATACAACCACCTGATACCTGAATGATGTATTCAGCAAGGCTTAATTTCACCCATGCTTAAAAGAGTTCGAGCTGACTCGATCGCTTTCTCACCTCCAAGATAGGCGGCATCATCAGTTAATTCGTCATCAGAGTCTGCTGACCACTGAGCTGAATTTTCTTGGTTATGATGTAAACCAGTGATCATGAGTTGCAGATTGTTTGACGGGGCCGGAACAGGGGCAGTAGCAGCCACACGAGGAGCACTCGGTGGGCTGTGTCGTTTCTTGGGAACGGGCGTGTCATGGTTATGTTCTCCTTTATATGTGATGATGACAGCATCAGGATCATCAACTGCAGTCTCAATTTGCTTGCGGACAGGACATCCCGAAGAAGTGCATCGGTAGTAATTTCTAAAAATTTAAGAGAGAAAGAGGATTAGAAACAGAATTTAGAGAAAAGAAAGAAACGGGCCGGGGGAATTTGAAGGCAATGAAGCAAATTATAAAATAAGAGCATTCATTGCTTCAAGAAAACATTAGTTTAGATCAATGTTGCTTCATCACTTGATTTATTCCTTCTCTCATGACAACTAGATAGCAGATTCACTCAGCAAAGCAGAAAGTAATGGACCACACCACCAAAAATACCACTGAGTCCATAAGATAAGAAATCTTGTATCCCCCTGTCTTAAAAGGGATCAGCCTCTCATTATTCCCACCATAGGATCCAAATGATCATTGAGAAGGTTGGAAATGTAACCTAAGCATGCAGAATACTTTATCATAATAAGGGTTAATATCATTATCAGTCAATACAGTTTGATTGAATTTTTGTTTTTGTCCCTATAACTTCAAATTATTTGTTTCGATTCTCGCATTTTTATGACGGCTTGGTCTGAGTTTAACTACAAGAATTAAAATAAAAACTTGTTAAAAGTAGAGACTTGCCATCAAACTAAAGAATAAATCCTTCTAAAACTATAGGGCCCAACATCAACAATTTGAAACTACGTGAACTAAAACAAAAATTACTTAGCTTTTGTTTTTTAGTGTAACGATCAATTTAGGTGATCACATTATTTTCTTGGAAAATTTCCAGGTGTGCAAATTTTCTTGGTTCTCACTTTATTATCTTCATTAATCGTATTTACAAAATAATTTCAAGTACTTATTATGGCTGCTGTGTATACATATGAAGCTGCCATGGCATGGCAGCATGGCTACTTATATATGCTTGCGCACTATTTGTTGTCATACACAATCCATAACACTGGCAGCAAACAACTATAGTTCTTTAGCCTCCTTGCATATAACTGAATCTACATGTAAAGCATCCTATCTTTCAACAAAAGAAAAGGTGTGAAAATTTTCTTGGTTCTCACTTTCTTATCTTCATTAATCATATTTACATAACAACTTCGAGTACTTGTTAAGGCTGAAGTGCATACACATGTAGCTAGCTCCCATGCCATTGCAGCATGGTGACTCATATAGGCTGTCACTATTTGTTGCCACACCAAATCCACAACACTGGTTGCAAATGACTTTAGTTCTTTAATCTCCTTGTATATAACTAGTTCTACAAGTAGAGCATCCTATAAAGGCCAACTCAGTTCTAGTCCCCACTTGTTAAGGGTACTGGGGAAGGGAATATACTAGGTAGTCTAACCTCTACTTATTGCAAAGTGACTGATACGAACCCACGACCTCAGACCCCACGGCAAGCAAGCTTACCGTTGAGCTAAGCCGGTCATCCACAAGTAGAGCATCCTATCTTTCAACAAATTAAAATGTGTAAACCTGGTTTTTCCAAGAATGGTTAACCATAAGAAAATCCCAAACACATAATATTCATTAGTAAAGCTCAGTGGTCAAGAACTTAGATCCTAGCTCACTTTTCAAAAGGCTGCTGTGACGAAAATGAATGCTGGTTCTCTAAGACTTAAAGTACTGGCTTAAGGTTTCCAACCCACTTCTCCACAAACATATGCCAAAAGAGAAAACATTACCAAAGGAAATTAAGAACAAATACACCATATTCAAAGTAAAGCAAAGAGACTAGCCATTTCTTTGACATTCACAAAGATACTCAAGCCATGAAATATGTGAAAGAAGAATATAAAGACAAAACAGAACCGAAAGGTATCCAAATGTCGGCATGTACCTGGGATGGGAATTTCCCCTGACCATTTTCTGTCCATATTTGCGCCATCGGTATCCATCACCTGATATCCCAACATCACCAGATGCATGTACAACATATTTTGATGTATCTGTAGGTTCTACATGCGAGTCCAAGTTTGTTAAGTCACCATTCTTCACTCTGGTAATCAAATTAAAGATCATTAAATCAGCTGCTAACAATCCTTTTAAAAAATAAGATTCAAAACAGAGCTTAATGCCTACAGTTTGAACATGTAAAGAAAATTATTTGATGTGCAAACTTGCCTCCTTTTCACCTCTGGTTCATCAACATGCTCCACCTTCAAACTAACTTTACCATTCTCACTGTGACCAGATAAATTTTGCCGTTTCTTATCAGAACTACAAGGTAAAACTTGTTGAGGTTCTTTTGTAGAAGAGGATGGTTCTACATCCCTAACCACTTTAACGGGCTGTTCTAGAAGATTGGTTTCACCAGGAGGTTCATCGGATGGAATGAACTTAATTTCTCCACCAGTGTTAGTGGTATTCTTCCGAAGTGCTTCATGACTATGGTGACCTTTATAAATTATCTCTATCATATGCCCTAAATGATCACAAAATTCAATTTTCTTTGCAATACACTCTGAATGAGTACACCTATAATAGCTTCGAAAACCAATTGGACTCTTCACTTGCTTCTGACCATACTTGCGCCAGTTGTATCCATCGGATGCAGATGCCCTTGCAACATTGACAGCAGAAAAAGCCTTACCACCAAATGAATTTTTCTTGCCTGCTCCAATCATATGTGCATTATTAACACTCTGAGGAGATACTGCAGACAACGGAGTTGGACATATAAACAAGGCAAGTCGATCTTCTGTCTGATTCTGTGCTCCCTGTACTGTTTCTCTTACAACAATTTCCATGTTTGAATGTCCATTTGGCTCCTGAAAAAATGTCAATTCATGAACTGGCCAATTTTAACAGCTCAATAAACTAGACATAAATACATTATATGGATGTGCTTTATAATCATGCAAACTGACTACAAAAGCTATCTTTAATTAGGCTACACATGGATCATCAAGAAAGCAAACAAATGACCAATTGCTCATACACTCAGGCCTCCCAGCATTGGCATTGAACAATGACTATAACAAAAAGTTATTCTCAATATAACAATTCCTCTAACTTATTCCACAGGGACCTAACTAAATATAACAATTCTTAGAGCAAGACAAGGAAGCACATTTTGTCTGTCCACACAGTTAGGCTTCGCCCAGCTGTGGGAAAACCACCACACTTAAGTGATACTCCATAGGAATCTAAGTCTTGCCAAATGGTCGATAGTCCAACCCTTTCGCCAGCTAAACCCACATACGATGGATGGTTACTCTAAATAGCACAAAATTGAATTCACAATTCGATATGTAGACCATTTCAACACACCATGACATTCCACAACAACAATAAAGGCTTATGCCACTATGGTGAGGTGGGCTACATGACCATCCTCATAAGGTAAAATTTTTAAAAGTCCATATTGTAGTAGAGCAGCTAGTAAACCACACACACACACACACACACACAAATCTAAAATTAAGTAATAACCAGAGAAAGTGCTCTAACCTTACTTTCATCTCTATCATCAACCCATGTAGTGGCAGTAGTAGAACCACCCTGTAAATCTGTGACACAAACAACACATCCCACCATCACAACCTACAAAAACAACATATAAAAGCACCAAAAATCCAAAACAAAAAAAAAGACTGAAACTTTAAAAAGAAACTCACTAGAACTCCAACTGGGTACCACCACCCTATGAACCAAAGAAGACCTATCTAGGGTTTCACAAGAAGATTCTCTCAACTCCACCTTCTCATCCACACTTCTACAATCACTAGAAACCTCTTCACACACTCTCTTCCTCCTCTTCTTCTTTTCCTTCTTCTTCCCATCATCAACAACATGATGTTGTGCATCACCTTTATGATAAAAGCCTTGTCTTTGATCTTGGGTGTGAAGATGGTGAGGCATGGTAATAGTAGAAGTATAAGGGATGGTACGAAAGAGAGAGGAAAGTCTTTTTATAATAGGGTCTGATGTGTTGTTACTACTTTGAAGCGGCATGGTTCAAAGAAAAGAAGCAACGAGAGAGACACTATATGACCATGTTGTGTTGTGTTGTGTTGTGTTGTGAGCTTCCTTTCTTTCTTAGGACTGTGGAATGTGACTTTCTCTTTATGTGTCTTTGACTGTCATTGACTTTCTCTCTCTCTCTTTCACATGAAGCTTTGTTTTGTTTTGTTGAATGGGTCAATGACGGTCCTCGTTTATTTTGCCGTTTCTTTTAACGGAATAAGTGACTGGGTTTACTTTTTTGTCAGGTGTTTGATTGTGGGTGTTGACTGTTGACTGTTGACGCCTGCATGCATATGTTTGACTCTGCCACGGTGGCATGTGCTAAGATGGGAAGTGGACATGGTGATGAAAGTGTCAAATTAGGGTAAGCCGGCATCTTATTCTTAGCCATGGAATTAGTTTTAGTGGATACTGGACAGTTGACTTTGGATGACAAGATATAATAATCCGATGGGTTGCTTACCGAGTTTTTTTTTTTTTACCATGGTTGCTTACTGGGTTGAATGATGAAATGTGTTAATGTTTTGTTATCATTCATCTATTTAGGTTTTTTTTTTTTGTTTAATCACCTTCTGGTAATATAGTGTCTATTGACAACCAACTAATCTAGACTCGAGGGGCATGAGTGTTGTCCACATAGGCAAGGTTGTCCCCTCTCCCAATAAGAGTGTTTCATGGGATTCAAACATGTATTCTTATCCTTATGAGATGCATCTATTTAGGTATTTTTATGACTACCGTATGGTTTTAGTTCCATAAATTTTTTTAATTCCTTAACTTTGGACAAAGTGATGTTTTTTTTTTGGCCAGTAGAACAAAGTGATGTTTTAGTCCTTTAAAAAAGACTTAAGTATATATTTTTGGTCCATTTTCAAGGTTAAAGAACTAAAACATGACTTTGTGTAAAGTTAAGGGACTAAAAACACACTTTTTAAAATTAAGGGACTAAAAGATGACTTTTTCCAAAGTTAAGGTACTAAAAACACATTTTTTAAAATTAAGGGACTAAAACATGATTTTCTCCAAAGTTAAGGGACCCTAAACACTCTTTAACCTATTTTAATTGAATAACATTTAGTGATTATTGGTTTTGGTGTCACTTGAGAGTGGTGGGATGATTTAAATTATAATATCGATATGTTATAATAACATTGCGACGTTAATATGCCTTTTCTCGTCGCGTACTCTAAAAAGCAGCTTTTGAGTTCTACGGATTGTGGATATTATGTGATTAAGTACATGGAGGACATTGTTCGTTCTGATCGTGTCACGAAACTTGCAAATGTATGAATTCAATTACTTATCATACAATACCTAATGCACACATATATGTATGTTGATTTTTGTAACTTATAAACCATTGATTTTTGTGTTGCAGTTCTATGGTTCAAAGCGGAGGTTTGATCAAGAAAGTGAGATTGATACAATTCGTCAACATATTGCTGGCTACTACCTTAATCATGCACTTGATAATGATGAGTCAGATTAGATTGTATTGGGGTGTTTTTGAACATTGTATATATGACAGTTGGACATTACTTGTGTTTTATGATTTTATCTTTTTATGTTTAGGATAAATGATTGTATTAAAATTGATTTGAACTATTGCATTATTATTTTCACGTGAATTGACAACTATATCTGTTTGTAGGATTGATTATAAGCAATTATATATATATATATATATATGCAACCAAATTCGAAAGAAAAACATTTTATGTCGCCTTTCTCGGAATTGCGACGTAAAAGAGGGTATTCATGTCGCTAGTTTGACATTTAGCGACGTGAATACTACCTATTATGTCGCTTTTATGCAGCTAAGCGACATAAAAAATAGTATTCACGTCGCTAGTGTCTCTTTTAGTGACGTGAATACAACCTTTCATGTCGCTTTTTGGCTCACAAGCGACATAAAAGGTTGTATTCACGTCACTAAAAGAGACACTAGCGACGTGAATACTATTTTTTATGTCGCTTTAGTGCACGAAAGCAACATGAAAGGTGTTATTCACGTCGCTATTAGTTAAGACTGGCGACGTGAATAGCAAATGTTATGGCGCCTGTTTAAAAACGCGACATGGTAAGTGTAGTATTCACGTCGCTATTTGTTAAGACTGGCGACGTGAATAGCAACTTTTATGGCGCCTGTTTAAACATGCGACATGGTGAGTGTAGTATTTACGTCTCTTTGATAATATAAGCGACGTAAATGGTGACGTTTTTGCGTCGTTTTTTTCAGCGACGTAAATAACAGACTTTTCACGTCGCTCGTATTAATGTCGCTTAAAAAAGCGACGCAAAAAGCCTTAAAAAAGCGACATAAAAAGCTATTTTTGTAGTAGTGATGGTTGCTTACTGGGTTGAATGATGAAATGTGTTAATGTTTTGTTATCATTCATCTATTTAGGTTTTTTTTGTTTAATCACCTTCTGGTAATCTGGTGTCTATTGGCAACCAACTAATCTGGACTCGAGGGGCATGAGTGTTGTCCACATAGGCAAGGTTGTCCCCTCTCCCAATAAGAGTGTTTCATGGGATTCAGACATGTATTCTTATCCTTACGAGATGCATCTATTTAGGTATTTTTATGATTACCGTATGGTTTTAGTTCCATAAATTTAAAAAGTGTGTTTTTAATTCCTTAACTTTGGACAAAGTGATGTTTTAGTCCTTTAAAAAAGACTTAAGTATATATTTTTGGTCCATTTTCAAGGTTAAAGAACTAAAACATGACTTTGTGTAAAGTTAAGGGACTAAAAACACACTTTTTAAAATTAAGGGACTAAAAGATGACTTTTTCCAAAGTTAAGGTACTAAAAACACATTTTTTAAAATTAAGGGACTAAAACATGATTTTCTCCAAAGTTAAGGACCATAAACACTCTTTAACCTATTTTAATTGAATAACAGTTAGTGATTATTGGTTTTGGTGTCACTTGAGAGTGGTGGGATGATTTAAATTATAATATCGATATGTTAAATAAATTGGAAACAATGTAAGATAAATGTAGGATGACCATGTTAGTAATTCATATTTCATGGTATAGAGTTAATATTCAAGGTGTAAATTATTTTTCAATTTTATGTTCCATTATCGTATGACTTCTGGTTGACTTTGAGATAATACAATATCCTTGACCAACTACCTTAATTGGTATAGAGACGAGCAAATATATGGTAACCTCAATCTGAAATGATGTGCACTTGAAATTACATTTAAACTTGATACAAGATTAATTTGAGTAATTATGGATCACCAAACAAGTCTACCTAAAATATTTTGTATTCGCCAACTAAGTTATGATATGTATGTTATAACACATAGTATAGAGTATAGACATTATGATAATCAGAGGGGAGAATATTTTGTATTCATTTCAAGAAGTTCTTCGATCATATGCGATTATATATCTTATTTGTATAAATCCACATGAAATAAATAGCACACATGACTTTATGTGATTTTATTTGTGAACTGATTGATATGAGGAATTTGATGTAAGTAAAATATTTTTAAAAAAAATCAACAATATACTTAATTAAAGTGTACATTACATTATTTTTGTAAAATATCTGTGTATCTACAGATTAGATACCAGTTTATAAGTAGACAAATTAATTTGGAAAAACAAAAATAAAATAAAAAGATGTATGTCCCCAATCAAAAGTCAACTCCGAGCCAGCTACTTCTATCGGACCTCCGGCTCCCATGGAGCATTTCGAATGTAATCTTGTTGGACCAATTGTTTTTAAAGTGGTTGGAGTGAAATGAGAACCACTTTCTTTAATTGGGCCAGTGTAGCCAACTTTAATAACAATGGCTTATAGGAAGGTGATTCGTTATCATTGCGTCCCCTCTCTTTGGTGCAGCTTTATTTTAGGGCATCTGACTATGTAATCTATAATTCTAGGATACATGTGCTTCCCTTTTTTATTATAAGAAACGTCGAATTGAATGACCTAAATAAAAAAGTTAATTATAGATGATAAATATATAAAAAAGTGTAACATTTTCCCACAAAAAACCGTTATTATTATTTACATTGTGAGGGGAGTTGAGGAAGATAGTAAGTATCTAAGTTATAACAAAAAGTGGGGGAAGAACGCGTGAATATGGAGAGAACTGAGAAACTTACATTGATTAGATGAGGTTAAAATGAGTAATTGAAAAAAAAAAACTAAACATTTATGCTATTTATAACAAAAAAACATTTATACTTTTTTTTAATAACAATATATAAGACACCTCATTAAAGACCTATTGAGCCATTACAATTACAAAGTTCCAAACTCATCTGGCGACTTTGTGATGTTGTTGAACAATAATTGTCTGGTGGCATCGATGCTCCCCAACCCTATGTCTAGGAGCAGATTGTGATCAGTGTGTAACTAACAAGCAATAGCTTGCCTTGTCATATAAAAAAATTACAAAGATCCAAACGTAAAATCTTCATAAGCTCCGAAGACACCTTCCATACCTTATAATTCTCTGAAACAAGGAGCAACTAGAGGTAGGTTTTTTATTGAGAACGGTTGTTTTTATATTGTTTCTTCAAACATTCATTCCCCAAGAACATGGTAGGTTTCTGTGGTTTGGACAAGAAGACAAAGATTCGTGGTTAACCAAATACAGTGTTGGGATTGAATGAATGAAAGAATAATATATACATAAAAAATAATTGTATTTTGAAAAAAAAACAGAAGGAAAGAAACTCTCACACCCATTCACCCCACTCCTTTCCTAGTCATCAAATCATCTTATCATGATTAACGATGTTAATTATGATGATTGTGAAGGTGAACGAGAAGGGAGTGGGGTGAGGGTGAGAGTTTCTTTCCAATTTTTTAACTTTTTAAAATATAAAATTTATATTTTATTTTGCCACATCAATATCTTAGTCATATAGCCATGTCATCATATTTAACATCGTTAGTGGCATGTCAGCATATTTAACATCGTTAAACCATATTCAAGTCCTTATTAAACTATAGGGATTAACTGTGCTAACAGTATCAAACTTGAGGGACCAAAACCTCTCGTTTTAAACTACAGAGACTAAAACCAAAATTGAAAAAAAACTATAGGGACCAAAATATAAATAAGAATAGTATATGAGGTCAATATGCAATTTCATGAAGTTTTTAAATGGTTAAATCATAAATGTCATTCACCGTCAGGTGAGGGTAAAATTAGACCACTTTGGTTACTTCAAGGGAAAAATTGTACCTGTTATTAATTTAAGGTGTCCAATGATCCACAGTGGTTACTTGAAAGGGTAAATTAGGGTCACTACCCTATATATCATGTTTTTTTGATACATTTTTTTTTGATACATTCCCTATATATCATGTTTAGCTATAAAAGGGAGTATAAATTATATAACAGGAGTGGGACACATGGTCATGTCTGTTTTGGTTTTTGATGTGTGGCCTAGATTTAAAATAGTTGTAGCAGTTGACAAAATCCACGGAATCTAAATTATTTATTGAAAGAGAACAAAATCGGGTTTGTTGACTTTGTTAAAATGTGCCTTGTATTTTTTTGTTAGCACACACAAAGCCACAACTAATTTTAGGCCACTGTTTTCCAAAAAAATGGACCACTTTTGACATTTTTTATACTACAACTCTACAAGTATCCAATTCGAAATCTAGTGGGACTGTGTTTATTATTTGAGAAAAGTTGTCCTCATGTAGTGAGTTGTATTCGAAATCGGTCTATGAACATATAGTCGGGAGTGTAGGGCATGATATATCTAGGCAATGGATCGGAGATCAATCTAGAAATTAAGAGTACCTCAGACATATAGAGTATTTTATGGTTATGTCTTCACAATAGAGTTTTCACTAATATGGTGTGCTAGGTGAGAGGTTTGGCAAACTCTGGAAATTTTGAATTGTGTCACGCTGAGCAGGTGTGTCTGCTCTATACCTTACGCGATTGTCCCCGTAGTGCACAACTTTGGAAGAAGCTGCTGCCTATAACTCTGTCTTCTGTGTTCTGAGATCTTAGATACTTTTGTTTGGATTTTGATGGTGTTTGAGCAAAAAGGAAATGGCGCAAGGCTTTGAATGGTATACGTTCAATTGTTCATACTTCATATCAATTTATCTTGATATCATTAATTAAAAGGAAAGAAAAATAAAAGTTAAGTTCAATTTTAATCCGGTAATCCCTACTTAGTAAAGGTGTTAGTGAATGGAATATACTACCTATAGCCCTTACTCATGTTTTTTGCAAAGAGGTAGATTCAAACCTACGACTTTAGATCCCATCCCAAGGGCCACAACAATTGAGCTTAAAGTTGACTACAAATGGGTCCAAGAAAAACAATATTGTTATAATCCTAATAATATAAAATTAGAAGAAATAATACTATTAAGAGAAATTGCACCACTTCATGACAAGGCTTCAATCTCCATGTCTTTGAATCCATCTTATATCAGAAATAAAAGGGAAGAAATTGATACAATAAAATCTTAATTTTTAAAAAATATTAGAGGAAGAAAAGAGAAGCTTTACCACAAGGTATCAATCTACATGTCTCTACGGTACAGAAAAATCAAGTCTTGAGGAATAAAGAAGTAAGGTTTCTACAATAAAGTGTCAATCTTCATCTCTCTACAATACTAATTATATTAAAATAACATTATTTTCAGAAGTTTAATTATTTGAAATCTCCCTCCATAATTTTGAGTGCTTGGTGGCAGTTAAAAAACACGAGTACATAGCAAACATTGCTAACTTTCCGGCGTTTGAATTTACACTACAACGTTTAAGTAAACGCCAGAAAGTCGTGTTGTCACGGTGCATTTTCGAGTGTTTAAAATAAATGCTGTAATGTATTTCTATTATTTAAAAACGCCGGAAAGTAGTGAAAATAGCGCTACATTACAAGGTATTTTTTTAGTGTATTAGAATGTGAAACCTAAAAAGCAAGGATTCAAGATACTATTGTTCCAAAATTTTTATGGGACAAATTTTAAAGGGTTAATATGCAAATCCCCCCCGGAAGTATACCGAAATGTGCAAATCTGCCCCTGATATATTTTCATATGCAAATTTCACCCTAAAGTACCAGTTCAATGCAAATTTACCCTTCTGTCAGTCAAAAAAGTTAACACCGTTAGTTTTAGTCCACGTGGCTGATAAGTTGCCACCATGGCATGCCACATAATAAAGTGTAAAAATAAAACATAAAACCAAAAAGGAAATAAAGAAAAAAAAAAAGAAACAGAATCGGCATCATCATCTTACGTCTTCTGCGCTCAAGATAGGAAAATAGAAACAAGCCCTAGTTTCTCAAAATTCATCCTATAATCATCTCTAATCCCACACCCATTGAATTCAGCCAAACCCAACCAGCCCCAAATTCGAAATTTGTTCTTGTAAACCTAGCCACTCCCAAATTCAAGATCTGGATGAAGGCTTCTAGCATGGATTCTCTTCTCTCAAACTTAAACGGTTTGTTCCTTCTTCTTCCCTTCACTTGTTCTTCATCTTCGATCACGATTACTGACATATTATTTTTGGAATTTCGGAACTCATGACTAGTCTCATAATTGGGTTTTGGTTTGACTTCTCTGATTTTGATTTTAAATTGTGACCTTTTCTTTTTCGAAAGATCAAAAATTGATGTTGGATGAAGATTTTAAAGAACACTCTTTTTTATTGTCCTGCCTCTTTTTCTTTAATGTATCTAATTTATACTTTATCCAGCAAGCACACCAACGACAATGATGTATCTAATTTATACTTTATCTTTACTTTTTTTATTAATCGGCAATGATGTATCTAACAACACACACTGATATATACCAAGGAAAACAGTAAAGATAAAGTATAAATTAGATACATCATTGCCGTTGGTGTGCTTGCTGGATAAAGTATAAATTAGATACATTAAAGAAAAAGAGGCAAGACAATTAAAAAGAAAGGGTTCTTTAAAATCTTCATCCAACATCAATTTTTGATCTTTCGAAAAAGAAAAGGTCACAATTTAAAATCAAAATCAGAGAAGTCAAACCAAAACCCAATTATGAGACTAGTCATGAGTTCCGAAATTCCAAAAATAATATGTCAGTAATCGTGATCGAAGATGAAGAACAAGTGAAGGGAAGAAGAAGGAACAAACCATTTAAGCTTGAGAGAAGAGAATCCATGCTAGAAGCCTTCATCCAGATCTTGAATTTGGGAGTGGCTAGGTTTACAAGAACAAATTTCGAATTTGGGGCTGGTTGGGTTTGGCTGAATTCAATGGGTGTGGGATTAGAGATGATTATAGGATGAATTTTGAGAAACTAGGGCTTGTTTCTATTTTCCTATCTTGAGCGCAGAAGACGTAAGATGATGATGCCGATTCTGTTTCTTTTTTTTTTCTTTATTTCCTTTTTGGTTTTATGTTTTATTTTTACACTTTATTATGTGGCATGCCATGGTGGCAACTTATCAGCCACGTGGACTAAAACTAACGGTGTTAACTTTTTTGACTGACAGAAGGGTAAATTTGCATTGAACTGGTACTTTAGGGTGAAATTTGCATATGAAAATATATTAGGGGCAGATTTGCACATTTCGGTATACTTCCGGGGGGGATTTGCATATTAACCCAATTTTAAATGTCTAGAAGTTTTTGATAGGATAATGTGGGGAAGTATAAAAAATTTGGTAATGTTACCCATCCATATTAAGATACCTAACCGTCAACAATTTATTTCCCAAACTATGTTGAGTTGTCACGCCTATACATTAAATTTACAATATTGAAGCAAGACAAACGGGTTTATTAAGCACAGAGTTTTTTGTTCACTAAAAAATCATGTTAACTTGCTCTAAATTTCACATTATTATTTTAATTTTACCGAGTTCATTGAATTTATGTATAAATTTTATTGAAATGCCTTTATTGAGTTTGATAAAGTAATGTAAAAATACTAAATAATTCTATTTAAAATATGTTTAAGTCAAATTGTTGTTACTTTTATATTTTTTATTCAATTATATAATGGAAACATATATACCATTTAGTAGTAAAGGTAAATGATATCCATAAAAATGTAAAAGGCAAACACTAGTTTTTGTAGATTCATTATTTATTATTACCTCCGGTCCTAAATATAAGACCTAATTGACTTTTTTTGGAGAGATTAAGGTTGTAAAATATGTTATTAAATCATGACATATTTGATATCCTTTTAGATTATCCATTAGCTTATAGGTAAAGTAAACTAGTGTAAGAAAAAAGATTAGGTAAATCAATTTATAATTAACTTATTTTGCTTTTTTTTAGGATTTTTCAAAATATATAGTCAACTAAGTCCTATATTTAGGATCAGAGGGAGTATTTGAGTTTACTATTTGACATCATATTCTTCACATCATGAGTTTGACAATTTACAACTTTGTACGATAAAATCCAAACGAAAAATATTAAATACATGGACCAAATCAAACCATAATCTCGGGGAGATTTAATTATGTCCTTTCTTTGTCTTTGAATCTTCTAAATCAATAAAGACACAAAGGTAACAACAAATGACAGCAAAACTTAGGGCCTGTTTAGTACATTTAAATTAGGAAATGAAATTGAATAATAGAATTGAAAAATATCTCGAGGTCCACAAGGCCACAAGTTTATTAGTGGTGCTCCATAATCTCACACTTTTCTTGATTTCTCAAGGGTATCCCACCCGCGAGTCAAGTGGGACTAATCCTTCGCTGTTCTGAAGTCCCATATATGGGGTAGACATCTGGCCTGTGAATTTGCTCCATTCGCTAATCTCACACTTTTCTTTTTTTGATACAAAAATTTTAGGAAGGGGTTTGGGCTCAACCCAATCCAAGGGCAGGGCACCTAACTCATGATTCACTGGGGCCTGTCCCTGTGGGCTCTGGAGCATGACCAGCAAGCCCTTTATTTCTGTCCACACAGGTAGGTTACTCCCAGCTTCACTTAGCTACGGAGATGCCTCCCCAAGCGCCGCGATGGAGACACAACAAAGTGTCACTCCCCAGGATCGAACTCGCGACGTGGTGGACAACCCGACGCTCATTGTTCAATCCCTTCGCCACTGAACCCACAGACGATGGGTCTAATCTCACACTTTTCTTGTACTCCATAAACTTCACTTTTTTCATTATTACCTAATTTATTTCTACTTTTCTTTTCGTTTTTACCTCTTACATTCATTTACAGATTCAATTTACTTCCAAGGAAGCTAAAACTCCATTTAACTTAAAGCCTGACCAATCACTGACTCATTCATCTTCGTCCTTCACCCTACCCCACCACTTTTTCCCATCTTCCTCTAAAAACCCAGAAACCAAATCATTCAACAATCATATCATATTCATCCCAACATATTATAATACTAATATCATTTCACACATTTTCAATTCATTCAAATATATTATTATATTATTACACACCCTTTCGCGTCAACTTCACCACCATGTAATTTTTTCCACCCAACATTAAAAAAACAAAAAAAAAACCTTTTTTCTTGTCATGGCCGTAAGCTTTCAGCAACCCTTTCTGGAACCAGGTACTCTCTCTCTCTCTCTCTCTATATATATATATATATCTGTGTGTGTGTAACACTTTTTCTGTTGTTTAATAATTTCAAGTTTTGATTTTTCTTTGCTTTTAGAATGGGGGGAAATTTCCCTTGTTGTAAATTTTGATTGTGTTTCCTGATTTTTATGAAGTTATTAGATATTATTGTGTGATGTTTGGGAGAATATATTTCTGTTTGCATTTATGTGGTCCTGGTTTTTCCACTGACTGGATAAAGCTGTGATAATTTGCTTTGAATATGTGGCCTTTGGATCCCAGTGGATTGGTTGATTAGTAGATTTTATATACTGAGATGCTTGAATTGTTTATGGGTTAAGGTTTGAGACCATTTCTTTGTTGTCTCATTAAGAAATAGTACTATTTATGTGCAGTATTTATTGGCTGGTCTGAAACCTTCTGAACAAGCTTGCATTATTCTATTGATATTGTGGGGTTTTTGTATGAATCTGTAGTCATTCTGTAGAATTGATTGGGTAATTGGAGCGAAAAGCGAGGATGAGAATAGAGGATATGAAACTGGCTATGCATGCTTTCAATGTGGGGTTCAAATTCTGCTTTTCTTCTGCCATGAGTTAGTGATGATAAATTGGTATGGAAATGTGACAACTTTAGAGAAATATGTTCTCAGATATTTTGCCATATAGTAGAACATTTATGTATATGTAAACATCAACGGGAATGAAGGGCTGGCTTGGCTTGTAGGGTCTGAGGTCGTGAATTTGAATTAGCTACTTTGCAAAAAAGTAGGGGTTAGGCTGATTAGTATATTCCCTGCCTCATCAGTCATCACCTTCATCAAGTGAGGATTAGGATTGAGTTGACTTTTTTTTAAACATCAATGTTAATAAAGTCTCATGAATGAGAGAATTATTCCCAATGAATGCTAACTAAAGTTATAATGATGATGATGATGAAGATGATGATGATGATAATAATAATAATAATAATAATAATAATAATAATAATAATAATAATAATGAAAATGTACAGTAAACGCTTTATAATTCCCAGGAATCTGCACATAGTTAAGCAGAACCTAATACAAACCTAAACCGATTGTATTTATTTATTCATTTCAAGCTTTTTGTTCTCTGTGGCTGAATGTCGGTAGCTGTCTTTGTTGACTCCTTATTCATGAGAAGAATGCTTTTGTTTGAACATCAAAGTATAACAGCCATGTTCATTTCTTTATAATATTGTCCTAAGTCCTGAGAAACTATTTGCTGTGTTTTCCTGATAATCTTTGATCCTATCAGCTGAAGCTATGGAGGACGAACCAATCATTGCCCCACCATCTCTATGGAGTCAAATTTGCTTGTTTAAAACCCAAACCGTGGAAGCATACAAGAAAAAGCCAATCACGTATTGGATTCTTCTTGTTCTAAGCATCTTAGCCATGCTCATAGCGTTTCCAGCATCAAGCCTTCTATCTCGTGTTTATTACTCCAATGGTGGGAAGAGTAAGTGGATAATTTCTTGGGTTGCTGTTGCAGGGTGGCCATTAACTGTTTTAATGTTATTCCCTACATACTTGGCTCTCAGAATTTTCCCTACTCCTCTGAACTTTAAACTCACTCTGTCTTACATTGTGCTGGGATTCTTAAGTGCTGCTGATAACCTCATGTATGCTTATGCCTATGCCTACCTCCCTGCATCCACGGCTTCGCTTGTAGCATCATCATCTCTCGTGTTTTCTGCGCTTTTTGGATATTTACTTGTGAAGAACAAGGTCAATGCATCAATCATAAATGCAATTTTTATCATAACTGCTGGAATGGTCATCATTGCCTTGGATTCAAGTTCAGACCGATATGGTGACATCACGGATAGCCAATACATGTTGGGATTCATTTGGGACATTCTTGGATCTGCTCTTCATGGGCTAATTTTTGCACTCTCAGAATTGGTCTTTATCAAGCTATTACCAAGAAGATCTTTCCATGTTGTGCTGGAGCAGCAAGTCATGGTATCTCTGTTTGCCTTTGTGTTTACCACTATTGGTGTCATAGTGAGTGGTGATTTTAAAGAGATGACAACTGAAGCTAGATCTTTTGAAGGCGGTAAGACGGCGTATTATCTCGTTCTCATTTGGAGCGCGATCACTTTTCAGTTGGGAGTGCTAGGTGGTACTGCTGTGCTTTTCTTGGCTTCTACTGTGCTAGCTGGTGTTCTTAATGCAGTAAGAACACCAATCACAAGTATTGCTGCCGTTATACTATTGAAAGATCCTATGAGTGGTTTCAAGATTCTCTCTTTGGTTATCACCTTCTGGGGATTCGGTTCATATATATATGGAACTTCTATGCCTGAGAAATCATCATGACACGATCCTATATTATACTTGCTTGAATCTAGAGCCTCTCAAGAAACATATATGTATGCGTGCTAAATGTAAATTTTATTTGTTCATGAATTATTTTTTCACGTCTTTGTTTTGATGCTGAATTTCTGATACAAGCTTTCATGCAGTCAATGTAGCTCAAGACAAAACATATTGCTAAATTTTTGATATATTGTAATTTATGTGTATGATTATGATTAAATATATATTTCTTTTTCGTCCAAGAGGAATGTTGAACAGAGTTTTCCAAGGGTCGAAGGTGGTTCAGTTCAGTTTTAGATTTCAAGTTAAGTGTTGTATATATTTAGTATTAAATGTATTTGCTCATCCTTTATGTCCTTGTATGAATTTAATAATAAAGTTAATACCCAACATTGCTGGAATGATCTCGACATAGACTAAGAATGCTGTTTATTGGGGTAACATGTCGCTTTAGATGACCATTCTCTTGTCACTCATCAAGAGTTCAAGACCTTCTTGATCGAAGCATGCAGTATGCAGTGGTCATTAAGCTCTTGGGCAGATGTATGTATCAGGTATGCCACTCTTGGAGATAAGCTTCCATATCTCTGGAACACCACAGGTCTCTGCTGGCTGATAGATTGTGCATGAGGTTGTTACATAGTTAAATTCAACAACCAAGATTACCAAATGGAAACAAGTTAGCATTCTTTTGTCCTAAAATCTAAATATGCCCATATATTATTCCATACTATTGGGTAAAGGGATCCCTTCTATTCCCTTCTCCCCAGTCCTCTCGTTTCTACAGTCTATTTGATCTAATGGTTCTCACCTCACACATACCCCTACATCCACCCACCGTATCTCTCCCTAATTATTGCCCCCTCCCTACCCCAAAATCGTCACCGCCGATTCCACCGACTCCTCCTCCAAATCTCCCCTCTTCAAACACTCTGTCCACCTTCTCATCGTCCTCTCCAACTCTCACGCCGACTCTCTCTCCCCTCACTTACCTAGAACTCTCTCCATTGTCATCAAACGTCTCCGTGACAACGACTCCGCCACCAGATCGGCCGCATGGAGGCCATCACGACGATGTCGTCGCAGATCACAAGACCTCCCTTTACTGCGTCGTTTATATTTGATGCCGCTGATGGATGTGTTAACAAAGGAGCAGGATGTGAATGCGCAAATCAGAGCCGCGTTGTGCTTGGTGGCGGCGATTGTGGCTGTGCCGACACCATAGGTGTTGAGAAAGAATGTGTGGCTAAGGTTAGAGAAAGGAAGTTAAGGGGGAGAGAGTTACGTTAGGGGACGGGAGGGGAGGGGAGGAGAGGAGAGGGAGAGATAGATATGGTGGGGTGGGGGTGTAGGAGTGTGTGTGAGGTGTGAACCATTAGATTGAATAAACAATGAAGACAGGAGAATTGGAGGAATAGGGTATAAGGGAATAGGAGGGATCCATGCCCATATACTATTTGCTAACAATGTGTTTCTAGTGTATATGTGACAATCTAGCAAATAAATTGAGTTGTCTTGGACTTAGCTGAAAACATTTTATCTCACTATTTTACAAGGGTTATATAATGAGTGTCGAAATTTATTCTTTTACTTGCCCCATGCACCCATGCACCCATGCTATGTAAAAGCTAGAATTGTCCGTTTCTTCTATGAACAAAAACTGCCTATAAACTTTTGATGAAAAAAAATGTCCATAAACAAAAGTCCATTAAAATTTAAAAAGATTCAAACTCTACCAGTTAAATAGATTAACACAATTCTTCAATTTTGAATATTTTTAAAATATGCTTTTTTGAAAAAAAAAGCTTTTAAAACAATGATAATTAAAATTAAAGCATTGGTCTTATTTGAAATTCTACATATACTTTTATCCAATAAGAAGAAATCCTACACACACACACACCATTTAAAACATTCTTAAAAAATTATAATCTAAAATATTCAAATATAAAATTTCAAGATCCTAAATGAACGATCTAACAATGTTTAGCAAAAAATTAGGAGACCCGCGGTTTCATCTAAAAATTACTATCTAGCCACCTAAAGCAGAGCTCATGCCAAATTCATCTCATCAATAACAACATTCTTCTTAATGAAATAGTAACATGCACCTAGCTAGTTCTCGCTATATTCCCTATGCCACTATCAACAAATATTACGGTTCCCAAAACTTGGGATCCGCTGCTTTTTAGGATTTTCAATGTCATGTTTATGCTAGCCTTCACTGTCATGTTATGCATTTTGGTTTGGCTAGCAAAGAGTGATAGCATTGAGAACAGGTGTACACAAGATGGAACTGTGTCTTGCATTGTATTTCTTGTGTTCCTTATAGGAATATCATTGTTAGGCTTGTTGGCTGATGATCCAAAGAAACCCTACCTCCTAAGCCTTTTCCTATTCATGTTGTTAGTGGTAATCATTGTTCTCATTATTTTTGTTGTTTTTGCTTTCGTTGTTACCGTCAAAGGGGCTGGCAAGGAGTATTATCTTGGCGATTACTCTCCTTGGATTCAAAAAGGAATAAGTAATTGGAACAATATCAAGAACAAGTGTCTTCTCTCCAATGGATTCTGCTCCAATAACAATCGTTATGTGGAGGAGATCCAGGTAACCTACTTGTTTTGTATTGAAATGTATACACGTCTGACTCCCTTTAATTGCTTTATTAATTTTTGTGTTGTTTCGGAATTATATCTAGCCATAATCCATTCTACTACTTTAATTTGATCTCTTTCAATGCTATAATCATCTACACATACGCCGGTATATTGTGGGTACTCCAGTACTATAGTCAATTAACTATTAAATTTTTAGATTATGTTAGACTCTTTTCACAAATATTAGGGTATTAAAATTAACTACTTTATTTCTATATAGATATTTCTTTTTCCCTAAAACTAATTTATAGATACATAGAATCAAGTACTCAAGTAGCTTATTTTGAATCTCAATATTCCACATAAAGTTAATTAATCTTATATTAAAGGCATGGTACGGTATTTTTTATTGAGACTCGTGTCACAATTTATATTATTGAACTATGATTAGTTTAACTCCTTTTATTCTCACATTTCTCATTATTTGCATGATAAATGTGTAGTCCCAATATCTATGGGTTTGTACGCTAACTCCCTAACTTCATCCATAATAAATTAAATAATATATTCCAATGATTAATTAGTTTCCGCATTGGTTTTTAAATGTGTGGTTACTATTGGTTGCAGTCTGGTTGTTGTAAGCCTCCAAATGAGTGCAACTTTGTGAATCAGAGCCCAATGGTGTGGAACAGGCCAATGACAACTAGTGGAAATTACAGTAATAACCCAGATTGTGGTGTATGGGATAATGATCAGAAGAAATTGTGCTTTAACTGTGATTCATGCAAGATTGGATTTCTTGAAGACATGAAATGGACCTTGAATGGAGGGGCCCGTTTTATTCTATTATACATTATGCCATTTTTTATTTTTTGGTATGTGATAGGAGTAATAACCTTCAAGGAAAATTCGATAGACTCTTTCACGCTCCCTAAATAGAGTGGGTTACCTCGTAATTTAATATTTTAATTATATAAATATATCTTGTGCATTAAGGTCTTGTTAATTGGCCCCCATCTTTCCTAAATATATATAAGACCACTTAAACCTTTTGTGGTAGTTAAGCAAGTAAATTAGGCTTCTAAATTGTAGAATGACAAGTTTAATTAGAATATATACTATCTTATAAGTAGAATAAATTAATTTTGATGAAAATATAACTATAGACTATTTAAGAGTGATTGTTTTTGCATCTTTTATTTCATCATAAAAAGTCAAAAGAATCTTATAATTAAAGCTAGAGAGAGTAATTAGTTATGCTCAACCAAACATTAGTCTACAAAATAATAATACAATATTGGTGCATTGGGCTCACTAAGAATTTCCATTAACAAATATGTATCTCACCTGTTTTATTGGGTAAATATTCAATTAAATGAGTTTGCACTTAATATAAAAATGCTGATCGGAAAAAAAAATATTCAGTACTCCTATTTAAGGGAAAATCAGGGAGAGGGACAAAGGGGAAAAGTAATTACTCCTAGTAACCACCGCTTCTTTTCATGAAGTTGATGGAAGAAAATGCCGTTGAAGGATTCCATTTATACTTTGCTAAATTTAGACGTCCAAACGATGAGATATTCTTAATAGCTACAATTTAGTGATGGAATTTCAGTTCAAAAAAAAGTGATGGAATAGAAATTCATTTTTTTTTTCATGCTCCTATTTCCAGGCGTTGCTGTTGGAAAAAGTTTATGTTTTATGTTGTGACTTGTGAATTTTGAGTATACTTTTTTTTTTGGTTTTGTCGGAGTTTGAGTGATATATTGGATTAGATGTGGAGTCGAGAATTGAGATGAGGGGAAGAGGAGTGAGAAGGAGAGAAGTAAAGAGGAGGGGTTCCAAGTTTCAACGCAGATAATTGCTAAGAAATTCTTAAAAACTACTCCCTCTCCGTTCCTAAATATAAGAGCACTTTGACTTTTTTGGAGAATCCTAAGAAAACAAAATGAACAATTTAATCATAACATATTTTAAATATTATTAGATCATATGTAAGTTCATAAGTCAAATAAACTAGTTTAGTGAAAAAATTTGGGAAAATCAATTTTTAATTACCATATTTTGCTTTTTTAGGATTCTCCAAAAAAGTCAAAGTGCTCTTATATTTAGGAACGGAGGGAGTATCTACTTAATGAATAAAATAAAATAAATATATTAAATATTGAAAAATTTAACTTTCACATTTTTATACTCATCAAATGTCAATGTGTTCATACAATAATAAATATATACAATAAGTGCAAAGAAATTTTTAGGTGAACCTGTTTGGTGGTGTTATTCATGGTCTCTTCCAACATAAAAACAAACACATTTAGATTCTAGAGTGCTAACTCAGAATATAATATGTGGAAGCATACAAGAAAAAGCACATCACCTATTGGATTCTCCTTGTTCTCAGCATCTTAGCCATGCTCATAGCATTTCCAGCTTCGAGCCTTCTATCTCGTGTTTATTACTCCAATGGTGGCAAATGTAAATTGTATCTGTTCATGAATTATTTCTTCACGACTTTAATTTGTTTTGATGCTAAATTTATGATACAAGTTTTCATGTAGTCAATGTAGCTCAAGACAAGACGTGTTGCTAAATTTGTAATATATTGCACTTTATGTGTATGATTATGATTGAATATTTTTCTTTTTCTTCCAATAGGAATGGAGACAGAGTTTTGCAGGGGTCGAAGGTGGATTGGTTAAGTTCTAACTTTCAAGTTGGGTATTGTATATATTTATTATTAAATTAATTAATGTATTATTTTCTCGACCTTTCTATACTTGTATGAATTTAATAGTAAAATTTCAATATCCAACATTGCTGGGATGATCTTAACATAGACAAAGAATGGTGTTTATTGGGGAAACATGTGGCTTTAGATGACCACTCTCTTGTCACTCATCAAGAGTTCAAGACCTTCTTGATCGAAGCTTGAAGCATGCGGTGGTCATTAAGCTCTTGGGCAGATGTATGTATGAGGTATGCCACTCTTGGAGATAAGCTTCCATATCTCTGGGACACCCTACCACTGGTCCCTGCCGGCTGATAGATTGTGCATGAGACTCTTGCATCATTAATTTTAACAACCAAGATTACCAAATGGAAATAAGTTAGCATTCTTTTGTCCTAAATATGCCTGTATACTACTCCCTCCGTTCCTAAATATAAGATCACTTTGGCTAATTTGGAGAGATTAAGGAAGGCTTTCCAATGAATTAAGATTACATAATCTTCCTAAAATACCTCTCACTTAAATTTAAAAGACAAATAGGGATTTGAGAGAGAAGTGAGGGAACTAATAAGTATAGGGGTAATTTGGACCAAAATTGAGACAAAATAGAAAGTGATATTATATTTAGGAACTTATCCATTTCCCCAAAGTGATCTTATATTTAGGAACGGAGGGAGTATTTGCTAACAATGTGTTTCTCATGTACATGCTACAATTTAGCAGATAAATTTTGAGTTGTCTTGGACTTTGCTTTTTTGAACTGAATTGTCTTGGACTTACTTGAAAACATTTCCTCTCACTCTTTATTTTATAAGGGATTATTTAAAGTGTCTCGAAATCTATCCATTTTATCTCACTCTTTATTTTATAAGGATTATATAATGAGTCTCGAAATTTATCCTTTTAATTACTTGCCTCATGCAGTCATGCTATGTACAAGCTAGAATTGTCCATTTTTCTTTGAATTAGAATGACAAGATTTCTCTTGAGAGGGTTACATAAATGTTATTCCACGACAATATATCCTTGACCAAATCTTAGCTTAAATCAGCTAACATTTGGTCCGAACAAAAACTGGTGGTGTTTCCAAAATACTCAGCTCATTGTTCGAGCTAATATAGCACGTGTTGCCTGAACATCTACATAGTAGGTTACGTTCTCCCTACATGCATGAGTTCTCTCCAAATCCCAATCTGTGAAGATGAGCGTTCAAGTAGATTGAACTTCCTCGTCCAAGTGGATGGTATTGACCTTGATCACTCAACAATATGTGTAGTGCTTCAACGGAATCTGAGTACATTTTGATCTTGTTGAAGCCTTTGGTTTTGCATACCTGCAGGCCATGTTTGATAGCTAGTAATTCTGCCATTGTTGAACCTATTGAGAAACCCAATCTCTATTAAAAGCCACAAATCTAGTTTTCCTGCTATCCTACATCAAGAATTATTAGTTGTAGGATTCCGGTGGTGGAACCCATTTCTCATTAAAACATGTGGTATTCTCTGTCCATATTTTTTATTAGACATATATGACTTAACTTATTATTTTTAATTTGATGTAGCACCCTAAAAATAAAAATTAATTCATAAAAATTTAAATCTCATGTTTTCAATGTTTTTTGTTTTACAGCAAAAATAAGATTTTTTTCAAAGTCAATTGAGTTTTTCTATGGTGTCATGTCAAATTAAAAATTGCTAGTCAGACGGTATGTGTCTATTTGTAATTGGTCTAACCACAAATGACATGATGCACTAGGTTAACGCAAGAATTTATCAAATTTTCAAATAAAAATTATGCTTTTAAAAAAATGATAACTAAAATATTGGTTTTGTTTTTCTGATAATAAATATTGGTTTTATTTGAAAAGCTACATATACTTTTATCCAAAAAAAGAAATCCTACATATATACCATTTAAGACATTCTCAAAAATTATAATCTAAAGATTCAAATATAAACTTTCAAGATCTGAAATGAACGACCGGCGGTTTCATCTACACATTTTTTTGAACACATTTTTCAGACCAAACACAACAACAAAACCAACTAACGCGGTTGGCAAGCTGAGGTGCGAATGTCCTACTTATATACTCACACACACACGCATTTCTGGTCGATGTGGGACTAAGAGATCCCACATGGACCCCCCCAGTACGGCTCAAGCACCACCCACACCAACATTTCATCTACACATTAAAATCTAGCCCACCTAAAGCTCATGCCAAATTCATCTCATCAATATCAATATTCTTCTTAATGAAATAGTAAAACCTAGCTAGCTCTCGCTATACTCCCTATGCCACTATCAGCAAATAATAATACGGTTCCCAAATTTTGGGACCTGGCGTTTAGGATTAGCAATGTCACGTTTATGCTAGTCTTCACTTTCTTGTTATGCGGTATTGTTTGGCTACCAATGGGTGATAACATTGAGAACAAGTGTGCACAATGGCAAACACCGTCACCGTCTATCATTGTATGTAGTGTGTCCCTTATTGGAATGTCATTGTTAGGCTTGCTGGCTAATGATCCGAAGAAGCCCTACCTCCTAAGCCTTTTCCTATTCCTGCTATTAGTGATAATAATTGTTCTCATTATTATCGTTATTTTTATTTACGTTGTTACCGCCAAAGGGGCTGGCAAGAAGTACAATATTGGCGATTACTCTCCTTGGATGCAGAAAAGAATAACTAACTGGAACAATATAAAGAACAAGTGTCTTCTCTCTAATGAATTCTGCTCCAATGACAATGATAATTTGGAGAAGATCCAGGTAACCTATCAGTTTTGCACGCACACACATATATTCACCTTCACTTTAATTGCTTTAATAATTTTTGCGTTGTTTTAATTTGGAATTATATATGGCCAAGATTCATTCTGCTACTTTATTTTTTCTCTCTTTTAATTCCATGCTACAATCATCTCCACATACGCTAGTACATTGTTGGCACTCTTGTACTATAGTCAATTAACTATTAAAATGTTTTAGAATATTTTAGACTATTTTCACAAATATTAAGGTATTCAAATTAACTATTTTAATATGTAGATATTTCTTTCTTCTCAATCTAATTTTTAGACACAGAATCAAGTACTCAAATAACTTATTTTGAATTTCAATATTCTACATAAATCTAATTGATCTCATATTAAAGGCAGGGTAGGGCATTATTTATTGAGATACGTGTCACAATTTACATTATTGATTTAAATTTAAATCATAAAGATCAGTTAAACTCCTTTTATTCTCATATTCCTCATTATGATAAATGTGTAGTCCCATTATCTATGGTTTTGTACCCTAATTTCATCCATAATAAACAAAGTACTATATCCCAATGATTAATTAGTTCCCGCATTCATTTTTTAAATGTGTGATTATTATTGGTTGCAGTCTAGGAGTTGCAAGCCTCCGAGTGAGTGCAACTTTGAGAATCAGAGCCCAATGGTGTGGAACAGGTCGATGACGACTAATGGAAATTATAATATTAACCCAGATTGTGTTATATGGGATAATGATCCTAAGGAATTGTGCTTTAACTGTGATTCATGCAAAGCTGGATTTCTTGAAGACATGAAAAAGAATTTGAACGCAGGGGCTTTTTTAATTCTATGTTACATGTCATTTCTCATTGGTTGGTTTGTGGTTAGATTGAGAACCTTCAAGGAAAATTCGAGCGACTCTTTCACGCTCCCTAAATAGAGTGGGTTACCTAGTAATTTGAATATTTAAATATATATTGTGCATTATGGTTTTGTTAATTGTTCACTCAATCCTAAATATAAGACTACTATAACCTTTTGTGGGAGTTAAGGAAGCAAATTAGACTTCTAAATTATATCATAACAAATGTAATTAGAATATAGACTAGTTTTTAAGTAGAATGAATTATTTTTGACAAAAAAATATAACTATAGATGATTTAATAGTGATTGATTTTGCATCTTGGTTTTGCACTTTATGTGTATGATAATGATTGAATATATTTCTTTTTCATCCAAGAGGAATAGAGACAAAGTTTTTCAAGGGTTGAAGGTGGTTTGGTTCAGTTTTAAATATCAAGTTGAGTGTTGTATATACTTATTATTAAATGTATTTTTTTGGCCAACACTCCCAACAGTATTAAATGTATTTGCTCGTCCTTTCTGTCCTTGTTTGAATTTAATAATAAAAATTTAATATCCAACATTACTGGGATGATATTCGCATAGACTGAAGTAGGGGTGGAAATGAGCCAGACCGTAAACAGGCGGCCTATGACTCGGCCTATTTAGGGCCCGGCTCGACCTAGCCTTTTTATTAAAAAGGCCAGGCTCAGGCCTATTCACAAGCCTTTTTAGCTAAAAAGGTCATACCTATTTAAGTAAAGCCTGGCTCGAAAGCCCGCAAGCCTGACCTATTTAATATTACTACTAATAAGTAATAATAAAATAATAATATTACTAAAACTAAAACCTACATCATTTATCTACATCAAATTACTCTACCCTAGCCTCCGCTCTCATTGCTCTCTTCTCGTTACTTACAATGGTGGTGTAAAGTTTGTGATAAATGTGTCACACTTATGGTACTTTTAAGCTTAATATGTAGGCATTTAATAGGCTCAAAGTCTTTTAAAGACCTAAATTCGAAGTAGGCTTTTAAAAGGCCTGAAGCCTTTTGAAAGCCGGCCTACATTGTAAATAGGCTTTTAAAAAGGCTTTCAGACCTTTACAATTTTTCGCAGGCCTAGGCTTTTTTTTAAAAAAAACCTACAACCAGGCCCAGGCCTAGGCCTATGTTTTCTTATTGCATAACGGGCCTAGGCCTATTTAGGCAAAGTCTGGCTCGACTCGGCTCATATCCACCCCTAGACTGAAGAATGCTATTTATTGGGGCCTTGGGGGAAACATGTCGCTTTAGATCACCACTCTCTTGTCACTCATCAAGAGTTCAAGACCCTCTTGATCGAAGCATGTTATATGCTGTGGTCACTAAGCTCTTGGTCAGACGTATTAGGTATGCCAATGTTAGAGACAAGTTTCATATCTCTGGAACACCACAAGTTGCTGCTGAAAAAGTTAGCATTCTTTTATTCTAAATTCATTGTGCATGAGACTGTTAAATTTTACAACAACCAAGATTACTAAATCGAAAAAAAGTTAGCATTCTTTTGTTCTAAATGTGCCCATATACTATTTTCTAAGAATGCGTTTCTCATGTATATGCGACAATCCAGCAGATATATTTGGAGTTTTCTTGTACTTAGTTGAAAATATTTTATCTCACTCTTTATTTCGTAAGGATTAAATAATGAGTCTCGAAATCTATCCTTTTACTTGCCTCATGCAGTGATAGATTATTTTATTGAACAAAAAGTGTCCATAAACAAAAGCCCATTAATATGTAAAAAGATTCAAACTCTACCGGTTTAAATAGATTACATAATTCTTCAAATTCGATTATTTTAAAATAAATTTTTAAATACAAATTATGCTTTTAATTAAAACAATGACAATTAAAATATTGGTTTTAATTGAAATTCTACACATATTTTTATCCGAAAAGAAAAAGAAATCCTACATCTATATATACCATTTAAAAAATTCTTAAAAAATTATAATCTAAAATATTCAAATATAAAATTTCAAGATCCGAAATGAAAGATCAAAGAATGTTTAGCAAGAAAGTAGGAGACCGGCGGTTACATCTAAAATTACTATCTAGCCACCTGAAGCTCATGCCAAATTCATTCCATAAATATCAATATTCGTCTATATGAAATTGTAAAACAAAGCGAGTTCTAGGTTTATTCCCTATGCCAATGTCAATAAATATTACGGTTCCCAAATTTTGGGACCTGAAGTTTAGGATTACCAGTGCCGTGTTTATGCTCATCTTCACTATCATGTTATGCAGTTTTATTTATGAAGCAACAAATGATAGCATTGAGAATAGGTGTACACAATGGGAAGCCGTGCCGCACATTGTATTTACAGTGTACCTTCTGGGAATATCAGTGTTAGGCTTGTTGGCTAATGTTCGGAAGAAACCCTACCTCCTATTCCTTTTCCTATCCATGCTGCTAGTGGTAATCATTGTTTTCATCATTATGTTTATTTCTGCTTTTGTTGTTACCGCCACTGGGGCTGGCAAGGGGTACAAACTTGGCGATTATTCTCCCTGGATTCAGAAAAGAATAAGTAACTGGAACAATGTCAAAAACAAGTGTTTACTCTCCAACGGTTTCTGCTCCAATGACTATTCTGGCTTGGAGGAGACTCAGGTAACCTATCTGCTTTGCATTGAAATGTATATAATACATACATCTCCCTCCTTTAATTGCTTTATATATTTTTGTGCAGTTTTGGAATTATATATCCGCTTTGAATTGTACTCTACTATTTTAATTTTTTCTCTTTCCATGCTACAATCATCTCCACATACACCATCAAATTTTTTAGATTAAGCTAGACTCTTTTTCACAAATATTATGGTATTAAAATTAACTACTTTGATATATAGATATTTCTTTGTTCTCTGAAACTAAATTTTAGACACATATATATAATCAAGTACTCAAGTAACTTATTTTGAATCTTAATATTCAAAACAAATATAATTGATCTTCTATTAAAGGCGTGATAGGACATTGTTTATTCAGACTGTGTCAAAATTTACATTATTATTGATTTACATTTAAATTATTAAGATCAGTCAAACTCCTTTTATTCTCACATTTCTCATTATTTGCATGATAAATGTATAGTCCCATTATCTAGTCCCATTATCTATGGGTTTGTACCCTGATTCCATCTATTATAAACTAAAGTACTCCAATGATTAATTAGTTCCCACATTCATTTTTTAAATGTGTGGTTATTATTGGTTGCAGTCTGGGTGTTGTAAGCCTCCGAGTGAGTGTAACTTTGAGAATCAGAGCCTAATGGTGTGGAACAAGTCGATGACAACTAATGGAAATTACAATATTGACCCAGATTGTGCTGTGTGGGATAATGCTTCTAAAGAATTGTGTTTTAATTGTGATTCATGCAAAGCTGGATTTCTTGAAGACATGAAAAAGAGCTTGAACACATGGGCTATTTTAATGTTATGTTTCACGATATTTCTCATTATTTGGTATGACATTGGAGTGATAACCTTCAAGGAAAATTCGAGCGACTCTTTCACTCTCCCTAAATAGAGTGAGTTACCTCTTAATTTGATCATATAAATATATTTTGTGCATTATGGTCTTGTCAATCTGCCCATCTATACTAAATATAATACCACTTTAACATTTTGTGGGAGTTAAAGATGCAAATCATGCTTTTAAATTATAGAATGACATGTGTAATTAGAATATAGACTAATTTATAAGTAGTAGAATAAATTAATTTGATGAAAAATATAAATATAGACGATTTAATTTGAACTACCCTATGTGTGGCTAATTTCCTTTTACAACCAAAGGTACTATGAACTTATTTGTGACTTAAATATTTAATTCTCATTATTTAGTTATGGTTAATTTGATCAAGTTTATTTAATCTTGTTGTTAATGATTATTTTTAATTTTTAATCACCATTATACATGTTTAGGAAATTTAAAATTGGACTCAGAAAGAAGGAATTTCAAATAGATCATGAGATTGAATTGAATATTGTAGGACTAAATTTTTAATTTGATTTGCAACTAGGATTAACGTAGCTAAAAGCCTTTCATAGTCAAATTAGAGTGATGCTAGTATAGATTGTTCCTAGTAAATTATTGCAGAACATTGCATAATTAAGTTAAGTGAGGATATAAGTGAACCGAAAGACATTCATAGACACTAGCTAGTAGTCTAGATTAGCTAATGGGTAATGACCATATTTTGCCCTTCAAGTAATCACCCTAAATCACCGAGCACCCTAAACTAACATTGGGTTCAATTTTACCCTTGAAGTAAATAAAGTGGTCCAATTTTACCCTCTAGCGAATGACCGAATGTAATGTTGACACGTGAACGACACTTGTCAACATTACATTCCCTAGAAGGTAAAATTAGACCACTTTAGTTACTTCAAGGGTAAAATCGTATTCGATGTTAGTTTATGGTGCCTAGTAGTCCAAGGTGATTACTTGAAGGACAAAATAGGGTTATTACCCTGTAGCCAATAAATTAATTCATAATCAATTTAATGGGAATAAAATCTAAGAAGCAAATAAGGAATTATTGGTTCTAGCCTGTTTGTTTGACTCTTGATTTCTTAATGCCTAAATATAATTTTATAATTGGTTAGAGTATGTGGGATCGACCATAAATTGTCATTTTACTAATTTGATGATCTTTACACTTGCGGAATTTTTATCAAATTTTTGGTACCATCAATTCTCTATTTTTTATTAAACAAAAATTGTCCATGAACAAAAGCTCATTAAAATTCAAAAGATTCAAACTCTACCTATTTAAATATATTAAAATAGTTCTTCAAATTTCAATAATCCCTCTTTTACCTAAATATAATATCATTTCCCTAACTTAATTAAATTAAAGATGTTAATTAAGTTAGTTGTTAACAAATGATATTACCATCTTATCCTAACCATATACCTATATCCCAATGTCATTCTCTTATTTATTTTTATAGATAAGCATTATTATTATTATCCTTAATTTGGGAAAAAGTTGGAAAAATTAGAAAATGATCCTATATTTAAGAATTAAATGAAATTTGGAAGTAATCTTATACTCCCTCCGGTCCTAAATATAAGATCTAATTGACTTTTTTGAAAACTCCTAAAAAAAGCAAAAATAAGTTAATTATAAATTAATTTACGTAATTTTTTCTATTAAACTAGTTTATTTTACTTATAAACTAATGGATAATCTAAAAATATATCAAATATGTCATGATTTAATAGACTATTTTGCAACCTTAACCTCTCCAAAAAAAAGTTATCTAGGTCCTATATTTAGGACCGGAGGTAGTATTTAGAAAGGGAGAGAGTTTTTTAAAATATCAATTCTTAAATACAATTATCTTTTAAAACAATGATAATTAAAATTTAGGTTTTATAGTTATACATATACTTTCATCAAACAAAATCCTACATTTTGATAAAAAAAAACAAAATCCTACATATACCATTTAAAACATTCTTAGAAAATCTTATCAAAAAAAAAACATTCTTAGAAAAAATTTATAAAAAAACATTCTTAGAAAATTATAAACTAAAATTTTCTAATATTAACTTTCTAGATCCAAAATGAAGATCTAAAAATGTCTAGTTTAATAAATAAATAAAATCTATGCGATAAAAAAAAATAAAATCTAAAAATGTTTAGAAAGAAAGTAGGAGATCAGTTTCAACAAGTCCGATCCATCCGTGAGCGAAAATCTATCACTACTGCTGAGATTTGAGGAGAATTCCTATTTTGTTTTTGTAATTTAGGTAACCGAATAAGTATTTTTACTACTGCTTATGCTATTTATATGCGTTAGATTTATATTATTTTTTACCAATAAATTACATACCGTTTAATTTTACAAAAGATGGCTATATATTTTAGGAGTTATTTGTTTTATGGAAAACTATATTTTAATCATTGAGCAATTCACATCACATTTAATGAGAAATTCTTGTGTGAACTCATTGCTCCACATCATTTGTGGTTTAACCAATCATAAGTTTTTGATAAAAAAATAACCAATCATAAGTAGACACATATTAACTGATGTGGATTTTTAAGTTCATGTGACACCATAAAAATAGGAATTAAAGAATAAAAAAATTTTAAATATCATGTTTTTATTTTAACAATAATGTAAATAAAAATGTTTTCAAAGTTAGTTGAGGTTTGTTAGGGTGTCAACAAAATTGAAAATTCCACATCAGATATTATGTATCTACTTATGATTGGTTATACCACAAATGACTTAGTACACCGGGTTCACTCAAGAATTTCTACACATTTAACCACTTCATCATTTTTGAAACTCTCGCTGACCATGCCCTCATCATTATTGGAATTAAATTGATTTCCTACATTTTTTTGCACAATATTGACTTCTTCCCGTTTCTTTGTGATCCGAAATTAATGGGATGATAACTTGGCTCTCACCAATAACTTGAGCCTTTAACTAACTTCTCCCAATCATGCTCATAATGGTTATCCTCCCTGAGTTTTCGCAACAGTAGGGTAAATCGATCACTATTTATTGCATGATATATACTAGCCCCCCCAAAGTTCTTACCCAATTCATCTCATCAAATATCAATATTTCTCTTCATTGAATAGTAAAACCTAGCTTTTCAGACCAAAAAAAAATAGTAAAACCTAGCTTCAGTTCAAAATAAAAAAAAAAGTAAAACCTAGCTAGCTCTCGCCATACTCCCTAGCTATGTCACACTCAATAAATTATCCGGATCCCAAACCGTGGTACCAGTCATTTAAGGAAAACAATGCCGCGTTTATTATCTGCACTAGTGGCTCGTTATGCATGTCTATTTGGCTACTAATGCGTGATAGCATTGAGAACAGGTGTGGTACACAATTCGGAGTCGCGACTCTCATTCTCTTTTCTGCGTTCATGTTGGGAATATCATTGTTTGGTTTGTTGGCTGACGTTCGGAAGAAACCCTACCTCCTAAACCTTTACAAAATCATGTTGTTAGTGTTAATCATATTTCTCATTATTGTGATCATTTTTATTTTCACTGTTACCGCTAAAGGGGCGGAGAACAAGCTTGGCGATTACCCGCCTTGGATGCAGAAACGTATAAATAGTAACTGGAATAATATCAAGAACAAGTGTCTTCTCTCCAATGGTTTCTGCTTCAATGACAATGGCTTCGACGAGACCCGGGTAACCTATATACTTTGGATTGAAATGTATATATGTTCCCCTCCCTTTAATTACTTTATCTAATTTTTGCATAGTATTGGAATTATATATGGCCATGATGCATTCTAATAATTTCTTCTCTTTCCATGGTATAATCATCTACACATACCCGAGTACATTTTGGGCACTCCACTGCCAAAGTCGATTAACTATTTAATTTTCAGATTAAGTTAGACTCTTTTTTACAAATATATATTAAGGTATTAAAATTAACTACTTTAATATATAAATATACCTTTTTTAATGTGAAACTAATTCTTAGACACATAATCAAGAGCTCAAGTAGCATATTTTGAATCTCATTCCAAATAAATCTAATTGATCTTACATTAAAAGGCGGTGTAAGGCATTAATTATTGAGAAATTCTTAATAAACCGGTGCACCTTGTCATTTAATTTGTTTTCCAGCTAATAAAACCAAAACATGTAAGGTCTCTTTTTTTATTTGGACTCGTGTAACAATTTACCTTATTGATTTCAATTTAAATTATAAAGAACATGTAAACTCCGTTTAATACTCACATTTTCTCATTACTTGTGTGATATATATATAGTTCCATGCATTATCTATAGGTATATACCCTAATAAATTAAGTATATTCCAATAATTAATTTGTTCTTACTTTCATTTTTTAAATGTGTGGATATTATTCGTTGCAGTCTAGGTGTTGTAAGCCTCCAGCTGAGTGCAACATAGTGAATGAGAGCCCAATGGTGTGGAAAAAGCCAGCTACTAATGGAAATTACAGTAGTAACCCAAATTGTGATTTATGGGATAATGATCATAAGGAATTGTGCTTTAATTGTGATTCATGCAAGGTCGGATTTCTTGAAGACATGAAGAGGAATGCAAAGCCTTTGGCTTATTTATTTCTATTTTGTGTGATAGTGCTTATTTTGTGGTATAGCTGCGGAGTGCCAACAACCTTCAAGGAAAATAGGAGCGACTCTTTCACTCTCCCTAGATAGATTGAGTTACCTCATACTTTGGTTTATATGTGTGTCTACACACACACACACACACACACCTATGTCTTAAATATATAAGACTCCTTAAATCTCTTTGTGTAAGTTAAGGAAGAAAATTAGACTTCTAAATTATAACTTTTATCCCATGTAATTAGAATATAGACTAGTTTATAAGTGAAATAAATTAATTTTCGTGAAAAATTAGTTATAGACAATTTAATAGAATTGATTTTGCATATTTATTTTCTCTAAAAAAAGTAAAAGCGATCTTATTATGGGTTGAAGTAATTAGTTTTGCTCAACCTAGCCTAACATTAGTCTAGAAAATAATAATACAATATAGGTGCATCAGGTTTAATCTTGTTTTGAATGCCTTAACTACAAGTATACAGGAAGAAATTCCTAAGTGTATGCTTTTCACAGATGATATAGTTATTCTGAGCAAAAAAACAGATGATATAGTTATTTTAGGGGATTCAAAAGTTGAAATTAATTGGAAATTAGAGTTATGGAGGAGGACTCTAGATCAAAAGGTTTTAGAATAAGTAGAAGCAAGACGGAATATATGCACTGTAGTTTTAGCTATAGACAAGTGCATGAGGATATAGAAATTAAATTGGGTGATCATGTTATACAACAGGTAAACAAGTTTTGATATTTGGGATCAATTATACAAGAAGATTGTGAAGTAGATGGTGATGTTAACAATAGAATTCAAGCTGGGTGGTGTAAATGGAGAAATGCTTCCGGATAATATGTGATAATAAGGTTCAAGATAAAATAAAAGGAAAATTTTATCGAACAGCTATTAGACCGGCAATGTTATATGGTAGTGAATGTTGGGCAATTAAAAGACATCAAGAACATAAGATGGATGTGACAGAAATGAGAATGTTGAGATGGATGAGTGGGTATACAATAAAAGATAGAATTCGGAATGATTATATTCGTGAAAGAGTTGGGGTAGCACCGATTTCGGAGAAAATGGTAGAAAATCGTTTAAGGTGGTATGGACATGTTCAAAGAAGAGAATTAGATGAGCCAGTAAGAAGAGTAGATCAGATAGTAGAAGATCCATTTATTAGAAAAAGAGGGAGACCAAAGAGAACTCTTGATGAAGTTGTTCAAAGAGATCTTTTAGCAAAAGATTTATTACCAGGTATGACTTATGATCCTGCAAAATGGTGACGTATGACTCATGTAGGCGACCTCACTTGAGTGAGATAAGGTTTAGTTGTTGTTGTTGTTGTTGTAGGTGCATCAGGTTTACCAAACATTTTCAAAAACAAAAGGGAAAATTAAATACAAGTCCCTGGTAAGTAGGGGTGGAAATAGGCTAGGCTTTAAACAGGGGCCTACGGCCTAGCCTTCAAAAAGCCTAGCCTAGCCTATTTAGTAAATAGGCCAGACTCATATACAGGCCTATCATTTGGCCTATTTAACTAAATAGGCCAGGCTTTTTTTCACAAGGCCTAGCCTACAAGCCTACAGGCCGGGCCTATTTAATTATTTTGTGATTTCTATTATAATATTGTATAAAATAAATAAAATATATAAATTAATTATAATAGTATCAACTTATTTGTGCATCTAAACTTCACATCTCATAATTTGTATACAAGTTTTAATAGGTGTAAAGACTTATATATAAAATTAGAAGTATAAAATTTCAAGCCTATTAAGAGTCAACATTTTAAGTAGGCTTTTAAATAGGCTTTCAGGCCTTGTTAGGCCTTTTGAAGGTCTAGGCTCAGGCCTAAAATTAAAATTACAAATAGGCTCAGGCTCAGGCTTACAATCTAGATTTTTAAACAGGCTCAGACCTATTTTAACTAAGCCTACCTAAGCCTAGCCTATTTCCATCTCTACTGGTAAGGGACATAATACTGGAAAAGTCCCAAAAATTGAAAAAATTAAATTAGATTCCATTGGGACCTCACTTTAATTATTTCTGAATGTGTGGGCCCCACGTTTAATAATAAAAAAATCCAGCCCACCATTTAATGAAGAGGAAGAGAGAAGAAGAGAGGAGAGAGAAAAGGTGGGTGAATTTTTTTATTATTAAACGTGGGGCCCACACATTTATAAATAATTAAAGTGAGGTCCCAAGGGACTCTACTTTAATTTTTTCAATTTTTGAGACTTTTCTAGTATTATGTCCCTTACCAGAGACTTGTATTTAATTTTCCCAAAACAAAATATGCATCTTTCTTATTTTATAGGGTAAATATTCAATTAGATATGAGTTTACCCTTTGTACCAAAAAAGAAAGATATGAGTTTACCCTTGTTAAAAAAAAAGCATATGGGAAAAAAGATTTATGTATTCCTTTAAGAGGAAATCAGGAAGAGGGACCGAAGGAAAAAGTAATTACTCCTCATAACATTTTAAAAAATAATTATTTAAACTTTTAAAGAACAAAAAATAAAATAAATATATTATAAGGGCAAATTTGCACTTTCGCCTTTTTATAAACGTCAAATGTCAAGTTGTTCATTGACCTCACATGTGGTGTTTACGTCTTATGTAGATGTGCCATTACCATATATTCTTTTCATGAATTTCATCATCATCATCAAAGTCTTATCTCATTAAGTGGGGTCGGTTACATGGATTACACGGCGCCTAAATGCGTGTGTCCATACTCAATAGATTCGACAAACTTTTACGTTGGCTGTCGAAGTCTAACACAACCTTACTCCTTTATCCGGGCTTGAGACCTGCGATAAATATAGGCGGAGTATTCCGGACGTCACGAACTTTTTTCTTTGTAATTCTCTCGAAAATTCTTTCTCTGAATATACTGCTCCTGAAGAGGGCAACATGATTGTGTCTTCTTTTCATAAATTTCATGGAAGATAATAATTTTTTTTTTCAGCATGTAAAATGAAAAACATTGCAAACATGTAATTAATAAAAGGGCAGCGAAGGTGCAAAAATGATACTTAACTTTACCCGAAATTGCGTTTATAATATTAAAGTTTCGTGAGGTCAAAAAGAGTATCCAACTTGGAGTTTAGGTGCAAATATAGTATTTTCACTTGATAGAAATAAAATTTCGATATGAAAAGACTCTTATGTCCTTATTCCTTCCTCATTAAAAAATTTAATGAAGGGTATAAGAGTCTTTTCATATCTAAATTTATTTCCTTTAGTGAAAATAGTATATTTTTACTTAAACCCTAAGTTGGTACTATTTCCTTGCGTGATGTGGTCTGACCAATTACGAGTAGATACATATTATTTTATGTGGAATTTTTAATTTGACGTGATACTCTAAAAATAGGAATTAACAGATAAAAAATTAAAATATCATATTTTCAATGTTTTTTTATTTTACAATGTAAATAATTTTTTTTTCAAAGTTAGCTGAGTGTTTTTAGGGCGTCACATAAAATTAAAAATTTCATATTACACATAAAATTAAAAATTTCATATTACAAAATATGTGTTTACTTGTGATTGGTTAGACCACAAATGACGTGGTACACCGGGTTCACCCAATAATTCCTCTAACTTTTATGAAAAACGAAATCTTCCATATACCGAGAATTTCTCACATATACCATTTAAAACATTCTTAAAATATTATACTAAAATATTTCTGATATTCACTTAAAAAAATATTGCTAATAAAAAAATTCAAATTTAGCTTTCTATATCCAAAATTAACGTCTGATATATAAAAAACATATCCAAAATGAACGATCTAATTTAGCAAGAAAGTATGAGATTAGTTTCAACAAGTCTGATACAACCGTTAGGGTAAATCAATCACTATTTATTGCAGGATACTAGCCGTTTAGCCCCTTAAAAAGTTCATGTCCAATTCATCTCATCAAATATCAACGTTCCTCTTCATTAAACAGTAAAACCTAGCTAGCTCTGCTCATCAATTCATCTCGCCATATTCCCTATGTCACTCTCAACAAATAGTACGGTTCCCAAAACGTGGAACCATATATTTTGGGTAATCAATTTGACCTGTATGATCTTCTCCATTTTCGTGTTCTGCGTATATGGTGGGTTTGCGATGCATGATGCCATTTACAACAGGTGTGGTATAAAATATCAATTGGTGTCTTTCACTATATATGGTGTGATCGGTATGGGAATATCATTGTTAGGTTTGTTGACAGATGTTAGCAAGAAATCCTACCTCCTAAGCCTTTACCTACTCATGCTGTTAGTGGTAATCTTTGTTATGATTATTACCGCTATTTTTGCTTTTGTTGTTACTGCTAAAGGGGCTGGCAAGGGGTACAAGCTTGGCGATTACTCTCCTTATATTCAGAAAAGAATAAGTAACTGGAACAATGTCAAGAACGAGTGTCTTCTCTCCGATGGATTCTGTTCCTATGATGACTCTCCTGACTTCGAGGTGACCCAGGTAACGTATCTTTTTGTATTGAAATGTATATGCGTCTCCCTCCTTTTAATTGCTTTATCAATTTTCGCATGGTTTTAGAATTTTATATGGTCGTGAATCTGACGCATTCTTTTTTATACAAATCATCTCCACACACACCATTATTACATTGTGGGCAGTCAAGTACTAAAGTCAATTAATTAACTATTTAATTTTTTAGATTGAGTTAGACTCTTTTTCACAAATACTCCCTCCGTTCCTAAATATAAGACCTAAATAACTTTTTTTTTGGAAATATTAAGGTTGCGAAATAGGTTATTAAATGATGACATATTTGATATCTTTTTAGATTATCCATTAGCTTATAGGTAAAATAAACTAGTTTAAGAGAAAAAATTAGGTAAATCAATTCATAATTAACTTATTTTTTGCTTTTTTTAGGATTTTTCAAAAAAGTCATCTAGGTCCTATATTTAGGAACGGAGGGAGTATTAGGTATTAAAATTAACTATTTAATATATAATTGTTTCTTTTTCTCTATTAAAACTAATTTTAAGACACATATAATCAAGTGCTTTTTTGTTCAATATTCCAAATAAATCTAATTGAACTTATATTAAAGGTAGGGTAGTGCATTTTTTATTCAGACTCGTGTCACAATTTAAAATTTAAATTATAAACTCCTTTTATACTCACATTTCTCATTATTTGCATGATAAATAGTCTCATCATCTATGGATTTGTATCCTAATTCCCTAAATAATAAACTAAGTATATTCCAATAATTAAGTAGTTTCCACATTCGTTATATTCCAATAATTAAGTAGTTTCCACATTCTTTTTTAAATTTGTGGTTATTATTGGTTACAGTCTGAGTGTTGTAAGCCTCCGAGTGAGTGCAATTTTGTGAATCAGAGCCCAATGGTGTGGAACAAGCCTATGACGACTAATGGAAATCACAGTAATAACCAAGATTGTGGTGTATGGGATAATGATCACAAGAAATTGTGCTTTAATTGTGATTCATGCAAGGTTGGATATCTTGAAGATATGAAGTCATCCTTCAAGTCATGGGCTTTTATTGTTCTATTTTACATGGCATTGCTCATTATCTGGTATGTCATTGTAGTGTTAACCTTCAAGGGAAAATGTAGCGACTCTTCAACTCTCCCTAGATAGAGTGGGTTACCCATAATTTGATTGTATACATATATTTTGCATTATGGTGTTGTTAATTGGTCCCTTCGTCATAAATATATATGACCCCTTTAATGTTTTTATGTTTTTTGTGGGAGTTAAGGAAACAAATTAAGCTTTTAAATTATAATGTTATGTCACATGTAATTATATTATTGAGTTGTTTATAACTGGAATAAATTAATTTTGAGGAAAATTATAACTATAGATGATTTGATGGTAATTAATTTTGCATATTTAAAAAAGGGTCAACTCAGTTCTAGTCCCCACTTAGTGAGGGTGCTGAGAAAGGGAGTAGATGATTCGAACCCACTACCTTTCTATAAAATTAATCTATCATATTGACAAATTTAATTTGCTCTTTCACCTTTCTATAAACGTCAAATGCCAAATGCCTATGTGTTCATTGAATTGCCCACGTGGCGCTGAGTTTACACCAGTTATGTAGATGTGCTATTGCCACCTCTTGTTTTTCATGAATTTCATAGAAGAAAAACCCTTTATAGGATTGCATTTGTATTCCGAAAATATTCTAATAGCTACAATTGAGTGAAATTAGCAGAAACTCCTGTGTGTTGCACGGAAGAATTGACTATTTAGAAGACTTTAAATACAATAATGTAAAAATGGAGATGCATAATAATAGGAGTTTTATTGGATATAGATGTGTTTTGGAGCACAAACAAATGATTTTTTTTAGGGTTAAGATGCATTTTTAGTACTCTAGAATATAGCAAAGTGCACCTAACATAATATACAATATTGTGGTCCATTTGTGGTAACCAAAAATTATTTTCGTGGCTTATTTAGTAACGACGTTAAATAAGTTAAGTTTGACCGTTATGTGTCAAATTTTGACCGTTAAATTGTGGGGTAAAGGAGCATTTTCAGTACTCTAGAATATAGAAGGGGCATCAAACATAATATACAATATTTAAACACCATAAACAACTAAGTCACAATATTATTCAAAGTGTCAAATAATTAAACACTACAAAGTTATAAAGATCCATAGACTATCCTAGTATCATGCATGTATAAACTAATAAGTCATTAGTATTTTACATATATAAAAAATATAAGCAAATAATCATAAACTAAACAGGTTGGCCTTACTGAGTTAAAACGGGTTGGTCATATTGGCTCGACACAAATTAAAACGGATTGGTCATACTAGCTTGACCCAAATTAATGACCCTATGATGTAATAGAAGAAGAGTTACTTCTCTCTGATTACATAGTTATAAACTTAAAATAATGTTCGTTAAATTGTCATTTCAATATACATATATTACATCATTATGTCACATTAGATTTTATCTTACAAAAGTGAGTTTTAACTAACGAATTACTAGATAAGCAATGAAAATAATTCTTTGTTATCACAAATGGACCAAAATATTGTATATTATGTTTGGTGCTCCTTCAATATTCTAGAGTACTGAAAATGCTCCTTTACCTCATAATTTAACGGTCAAAATTTGACACATAACGGTCAAACTTAACTTATTTAACGTCGTTATTAAATAAGCCACGAAAATAATTCTTGGCACAAATGGACCACAATATTGTGTATTATGTTAGGTGCACTTTGCTATATTCTAGAGTACTAAAAATGCACCTTAACCCTTTTTTTTATCAGGACAGAAACAAATTATTGAAGTGACGATGAACATAATACAACCAATCGAAGTAAGTGATAAATATAATAAAGAACAATTATAATTTACAGCAGCAAAACTATATGGTTTCAATCTATATAATTCATTTAATGAGCAGATTTTATGCCTATGTTTTCAACGACGAGCTGATTGTATATACTTTATAATGAAACATAACATCTGGTTATTAACTGCATCATACCAACATAACAGTTAGTGTAATCAACAAATTACTCAAAGATCATTCTATGAATTCCAATCCTGAAAGTAAACTATATTACAAAAATTTGAAGTCAACGCATAAAGAAACATGATCTACATGTGGCAATGGATTTTTGGTCTTCATGTCCGACGACAGAGTCTCTCCTTAAGCAATGTCAATAGAGGTTCCAAGTCAGCTGCAGTCCTACACACAACATAGCAACAAAACATATATGATTATCAAAAAACAAAAAAATGATTTAGATGTCTCGCATCAGAAAAACAGTGAATAGAAATGAAACAATAATATTCAGCCTATTAAATATTTAGTAATTTAATAAAACCATAGGCTACCATATCAGGTCACATTTTTTTAGCTCTTTTTTAATAGGCAAATCGTCACGGATAGAACCTTTTGCCTCTACCCACACCCTACTCTTTGCTCTTTACTGACCTTTGAGCAAGCTCTCCAGTGTTAAGGTCTTCCCATGGGTGTGATTAAATAAAGATCCTTCTTTTAGAAATGTTGAAATACCAATAATCATGTTAGTTGTCAGACATACAACTACTATTGTCGCCGAAATCATTCCAATAACATAATAATTAAAAGGGCAATGACCCTATTTTGCCCTTCAAGTAACCACCCTGAACCACTGGACACCTTAAACTAACATTGGGTACAATTTTACCCTTGGGTATACGACACATGTCAACATTGGTTAGAGGGTAAAATTAGACCACTTTGATTACTTAAAGGGTAAAATTGTACTCAATGTTAGTTTAGGGTGCCCAGTGGTCCAGGGTGGTTACTTGAAGGGTAAAATAAGGTCATTGTCCTAATTTAAAAGCTCAAATCCTTTGGTAAAGGAAAAAACACCTCTCATGCTGATCACATAAACGACGGCTTTAGAAAGAAAGACATGAGGAACCATGCTGTAGGTCAAGCCAGTCATATGCCTGGGTACATTTAATGAAAGAGGGTCATCCTTTAACTTCAGAATGAAGTCATTGCAAGCCGAAGCAATTTGAGCCAGATGTGTAATTATAATTTCTCCATCTTCATTATCTAAAACTTTGATAACATCCATTTTACTACCAGCTTACCAGACAAGTATGCTACATTGAGAGAATTACTAAAAAATTAAATGAATTGACGTAAAAAAACTAATTAACAAAACATCAAATTGCTAGGTTTATACAAATAAATTAGCACAAAATTTGAGTCTAAGTGTTACTCAAATTGTTCAGGATGACCAATATCAATATTCATAACCTATAGAAAGTGACACCATATATACTCTGACTAATGGTGGATCACTTAAGATTCTATGAAATGCCAACGTCTAGAGATACTGTCATTCACAATAGGCAATGAGAAAACTGACAAAAATATCAGAGCAACACATAATGCTAGCAACAAAATAATTTTGTCATTCAGTAAGCATGTTAGTATTATCATTCCAGATTTATAATCATTCAGTAAAGCAAATTAAAAGATTCAATTTCTGATGCCAAAAGACCACTACATGCTTTTGAAATAAAATGAGAGCAGCACTTAATAAAACCACCCAACCACATAGCATAACTTTCGTCATAAACAGAGCTATGTGGCGACCCAGAATAAAACACAAAAGTATGTTTCAAAATAGTCAATTAATCAACATGAACAAAGAATTTCATAGTTTTCTTCAATCCTTGCACCAAAAACTATTTCATATTGAACTGTTGCATTTAGAGGGCCATAATCCAAATACATAATCCACTTTTTTTGCAACTCGGAAACCAAAGATAAATTTTAATCCTTTAAGTTCTTCACTCTTCCACATCATAACACCAACAATTCACTGGGTTCTGCTTCCCTTATCTCTTTTTAAGTTCCAAGATTTGCATGTTGAAGAAATAACACAATGCACAACATCTCTTTCCTATATTTAAAAAATCTGTAGTGGCAACACCTGAATTCATGGCATAGCAGGTGCAAGATGAACTTTTATTGCTGCCATTGAAAATTATTATTTGGAAGCCTTACCACTTTGGTCACAAGGATGCAGATATCACATGCATTGTTTTTTTTCTCCCAATAAATTCAAAGGCTGCTTTAGAAAATGAGGGTCATAAGTTGTTCTTCTCATTTGTCACCAACAAATGACCTATATCTCACTTGTTCACATTTAACTCACACTTGTGTGTGTCCATGCCCCTTTCAAAATAGGAAATCCAGTATTAATTGAATGGGGCACCACAAAAAAATGGATGATGATCATCACTGTACTGTCATTAAAATTTACATATCATTTATTAAATTGCTCACTAAATGGCTACATCTGTCAACTTGTATAATGTCACAATAAAAGCAGCAGTTATGCTATTACTGAAAGCAAGTATTGTGTGGATCAGTTAATAATGAATGACCAAAAATCAGGTTATATTAGGACAACACAAAGTGTCCTTAATTTAAAACCACATGTATGCCACTGCAAAAGATAACGTTTAATAATCCATGGTACAACTAAAAGTAAAAAATTTGAGAACCATTTCGTATGTGTAATGTGCATCATAGGCTAATTCTATGTCACCCACATTGTCCAGAAGCATCAGTAATAATGACATAAATATAACATGTAATCCTCACCATTGAGACAGTTTTGAAAGTAAGGCAGGTTAGTGAATTGAACTCATCTCCAAACAGGCAAAAATTGTAAATCTTTAATACTCCCTCCGTTCCTAAATATAAGACCTAGATAAATTTTTTTTGGAAAGATTAAGGTTGCGAAATAGGTTATTAAATGATGACATATTTGATATCTTTTTAGATTATCTATTAGCTTATAGGTAAAATAAACTAACTTAAAAGAAAAAATTAGGTAAATCAATTTATAATTAACTTATTTTTTGCTTTTTTTAGGATTTTTCAAAAAAGTCATCTAGGTCCTATATTTAGGAACGGAGGGAGTATAAATATCAACATCAAAATGAAGACTCAAACATTCCTATGCCGAGAAGTACTCCAAAGACAATTACTTGTGTCGATAAATCTGCCAACAACTAACACAAGGATTACCTTGAGCATCCCACATTCATATAGTATTGCCCCAAAAGTTTATCAAACAGGCTAGCTTAAAATGTGAGGGTTTAGCATGTTCTCTCTTCACTCCCTCTCTTTTTCTTCCTATAATCTTTTCTGCTACAATTTTTGTCCTTGAACTCTCCAATCTTCTTTCTTTATGGCCTATATTTAATTCCTTCTTCACATAATATTAAGTCTATGAAACATTATTATTAGCAGCATCGCTGTTGGAAGTATAGATAATACTCCAGCTGAAACAATTCAAAGAAAGCAACACCACTTCATTAGTAAACGGTTTAATAAAAATTCTTTAAAATATGGAAGTATTTGGGTGCTATCGTCACGGAAAAATCAACTTAGAATGGAAGCATTCCCCTTTGGGATCAAGCAGCTTAGCCATCTCCAACGCATATATGAAAAGTGACTATAATATTAGGACATTAAAGGAGAAATGAAAGCACGAAAAAGAGTGTCAAAAGATGAATTCACACAATTAAGATGTTCACTAGTTAGACATAACCTACTTAATCAAATTACAAAATCAATATACTACGATGCTATAAAATATTCATGAGTTGTGTTTTTCTACATAAAGAATGCCAAACACCTTTCGTAAGGTAAAATAAGCTGATATTCGATAGAAACATTAAAGGTGGGAGAAAAGGAAAATTATTCATAATACATATTTACAACCAATATGTAATATAAACAATTTTCATGGGCAAAAGCACACAATTAACATGATAACCTGCTAGAGAATCTGCCTGGTTCAGTAAATACAACTCTTCTGACTTAACTCCCTTCACTGTGATCTCTGCAATGATAACACAAGAACAAAAGCCCTCAAGTCATAAGAATTCTGAGTCTAAGCGACCAAGAAGTAATATAAAGACTAAAACAATGGTTGATCTGCATTACATTAGAATAGACAATTCACTTTTTCAATTTTGAAACATAACAAGAGTTCGCACAGTAATCTTAGCATACTCATTTGATTTTCTCCATGCATCACAGAAAAATAATGACTGTTTGATTGAAATGTAGTACATTACAAACAGATAGTGATAAAAGCCCATTGCCTTGACACCAAGCCAGAATAACTAAAGAGTTTTCAGATGCACAAAAAACTAGAAGAAGTTACTTTATACATAAAGGTGGACTATATATCTCATTTCTTTCTGTCAGAGTTCACCACCATATAATACACCACAAAAGTACTTAAATAGAGGTCACTAAATAGGAAAACTCCAGGAAGTCAGAGTTTACAATGAGAAGGATTGTGGACTCATCAAACTAAATAAGCATATAATCAAGAAACTATAAGAAGCCACATAGATAATAATCAGTATAAAAAATAAAAAAGTTGAAACAGCTTGCAAATAAAAAATTGTAGTGTCTCTCCGCTTCCTAGATAGAATGGGTTATCTGGTAATTTTATTATTATATTCATATATCATATATATGTTGCATTATAGTCTTTTTAGTTGGTCCATTTTAGATATATAAGACCCCTTTAACCTTTTGTGATATTTAAGTAAACAAATTAGATTCTAAATTATATTATATTTGTCACATTGTTTGGTTGACTTCTAAGTTCTAAATATATTAGATTAATTTATTCCTCAAAATATAACTATATAGACGAATTACTAGTGATTGAATATTTTGCATCTTTAATTTTTCTAAAAAAATTAAAAGGGATCTTATGATCATTAGATGTTCCATACCACCTCTTCTTTTCATGAATTTCATAGAGGAAAAACCCATGTGTGTTATGAATTTCATGAATTCCTAAAGTATTTAGATTAAGGATGTTAGTTGAGCTAGTTATCAATAAATGATACTTCTTTCGGTCCTAAATATAAGACCTAATTGACTTTTTTGAAAAATCCTTAAAAAACAAAATAAGTTAATGATAAATTGATTTACCTAATTTTTCCCTTAAACTAGTTTATTTTACTTATAAACTAATGGATAATCTAAAAATATATCAAATATGTCATGATTTAATAGACTATTTTGCAACCTTAACCTCTCCCAAAAAAAGTCATCTAGGTCCTATTAGGACCAGAGGTAGTATTACCTATTTATCCTATCCATTTACCTTTATCCCCAATCTCCCTCTCTTACTTTTTATTATAGATAAGCATTATTATCTATCATTAATTTGGGAGAAAGTTGGGAAAAACTAGAAAATGATCCTATATTTAAAAACAAATTGAAGGTGATCTCATATTTAGGAAGAGAAGAGAGTATTTTTAAATATCAATTTTTAAGTAAAATTGTTTTTAAAACAATGATAATTAAAATATTGGTTTTATTTGAAATTCTACATATACTTTTATCATAACAAATATGCTACATATACCATTTAAAACATTTCTGAAAAAAATACATCAGTTATCTGCTCAAAATAATGAAAAAATACATTCTTTTTTTGTATTATATTCGTCTGATCATTATCAAAAGTGTCGAAATACGCTGAGATTTTAGAGAAGGAATTCTATTTTGTTAGTGTAATTTAGGTAGCCAAAAAAGTATTTTCACTACTGCTTATGATATCAATATAGGTTGGATTTAGATTTTTTAATGCATTGGAAAAAAATTAGATACCATCTCTTAATTTTACAAAACATATCAGTCTCAAATTTTACAAAACAGATGCATCGCTATATTTTAGGAGTTGCCAAGTCAATTTGCAGTTAAGAAATTAGATATCCTTCCCATTATTTAATTATATGCATCGCCATATTTTAGGAGTTGCCAAGTCAATTTATTTGTAGTTAAAAAATTAGATATCCTTATAGTTAAAAAAAAGGGCTAAGGAGCAAAACTAGCCACCGTAAATTTCCAAATGGACAACTCTGGCACCCGTAAATTGGATAGTGCAAAACCGTACATTATAAATAAAAATGGGACAAATTTAGCACTGTCAAACAGAGGTGTTAAGTTTGACCGTTAGTTGACTGGGAATGCTGATATGACATAATGACGTGACACAATGAGACATTATGTGTCGGGCGAAGGTGCAAAACTAACCACCGTAAATTTTCAATTGGACAACTCTGATACCCGTAAATTGAATGGGGCAAAACCGTACATTGTAAATAAAAATGAGATACATTCAACCCCACCGTTAAGTAGAGGCAAACAGACGTTAGTTTAAACGTGGGTCTCACCTTCATTAAATGACGTGGCAATCCAGCATTGCATCTGAACCCTAATTCCTAAGGGGGTATTTGCACTTTAGTCCCAAAGAATCATATAATTATTATTAGGTCTTGACTCTCCTTCACCCTCTCCTCCATCCCTCCTCCCCAACTCTCCCTCCTTGCACGCCGGACGCCGCCGCCGCTCCTCTGGCGTCCTTGCTGGCGGCGGCTTCTGTAACACCCCAATTTTTAAATTAGAGACAATAAAGAATTAATTAAGGTCTTAGGATATCATTAGAGAATTAGAAAGCAACTTAGAAACATTAAGTGAGGATAAATATATTTCAAGACATTATTATACCTATTTTCTTTAGAAATTAAAGAAAAAATAGTTAGAGACTAAATTATTCATTTGAAATTTTATGAAAAATACTTTTAAGTCTAAGCATCATTTTGGTCAAGAAAAATATATAAGGTGATGTATGAATTTAATTTACATAAATTAACTTTGATTAGGGATTAATTTTAGAAGTAAATAAAATTCATATGGGGGGCTAAAATGGTCATTTCACAAGATCCACTATTTTAACCCATTTTTTATTCTTCACCATCATATTCACTCTCATTTTCTCTCCAAAAACGTGCTCCTCCCACCCTCCTCCTTTCTCCTTTGATTCTTTCTCTTTTAGTGATGATTTCTAGCAATTTAAGCACCCAAGGTCACATGCAATGATGGATTAAACTTCAGGTGATCTTTCTCTTCATTTTTATACCATTTTTCCTTCGTTTTTGTGGAGATTGAGAGAGAATCCGAATTGGGATTCTTAGTTTTAGGCTTCCACAGTCTATAAAATACAAATTAAGCTTTGATTCTTCATGTATGTGGGTGGGTTTGAAAGTTACTTGAAGGTTTAGTTAAGTTTGTGAAAAACCCCAAATTGGAGTGCTCAAATCCAATGGATTTAGGGGTATTTGAGGTTTGAAACTTTCAATTTGTTGTTGTAGGAGTTCATTTGAATGTTAATATGATATTGCATGTTTGTTTGATTAATGTTTAATTTTGTTGCTTTACAAGTTTTAGTATTTTCCCATTTCTATGATCAAACATATTTTTGATATGAGAGTTTGAGGTTGATGTTTTTAAGTGTTTAAATGGTGTTTTGAAATTGTTGGGAAAGAGTATTGACAATTGGGAAGTTAAAAATTAATGTTTTAATATCATTGCACATAAGGTGTTTGTTAAAATGCCTAGAAGAAACTTTTAGTAAGTAGTGATAGTTATCCTTTCTTTTGTGTATGATTCTACATGGTTTATGATTTGGGAAAGTGAGATGAACCTTATGTTGATTATTTTATTGATATTGTGTGGAGTTCTTAAAATTTGTTTATGGTGATTTGTTAGTTGCATGTGTAGCTAGAGTTAAATGTATTGTTGCATGTGAGATTAACAAATTTTCTGCAATTGTGTTGTCATGACTGAATGGTTATTGGTATTTTGGAAGGTTAGTTGTGGTCTATGCAATATGAAAAGTAGGGAACATTGATGTAAATGGAAGGGTGTTATATTGTGCAAGTAGAGTTGTTATATGTGGGCTGCACTTGGTTATAAATCTAATATGAATGCATCATTTATGAAATCTTATGTTTGATGGTTTGGTTTAGTCTCTTGAATTGATTAGTTTTTTTTTATGTATTGGTGTGGTAAATTAGTGGAGTATCATATATTGTTCTTGCATAATAGAGTGGAATTGATCTACTATGACTTTGAGGTTATTTGGGTATGTCTTGTATATGTTTCTTCATGTGTTGTACATATGTGTTGATTGATTGATGGGGTATGTTGATTATTGAACTTGTTTTTCTCTTGATTGCCTTGTTCTTGGACTGCTTTAATTGAGAATTTCTTATGAGTATTAAAGATACTTAGGCTAAACAATAATTAAAATATTCCATAAGTTAATGTAAATGAGAAAGGTTTGGGTAGTAATATAGATTTGAGAAACGTTGCTTATTATATAGAATAGTTATTTATAGTCATTATTATTATGTAATGATAGGAAAAGGTAGAAGGCAAGTGTTTGAGAAGCAGCAAGAAGGAAAGGGGAAGTATTAGTAAAGTGAAGGACAGGTAACAGTTTAATTCAATAGCAATAAGCGTGCATGAATATTTTTTTAAAGCATGATAATGTTGATCCTAAGAGGAAAGAGGTATATTTATCTCAGATAGATAAATAAGAAAGTAGAGTACTCTAGGCATCAGGTGGGTCGCTCCCCCTATGCCAAACATTTTCAGAAACCCTGCAGGTAAAGAATACCTCCATTAATTAACGAACATATCGTTAAAAATGGTTGGTATAGTGAGGCAGGTTCCAATAAGAGATTGGAAAGAGGCAGGTTCCAATAAGAGATTGGAAAGAGGAGAATATTATCATGATTTAAAGGTAAACTATTGAAATAAACTGTTATTGGGATTCTTTGAATCTCACTGTTTTTCAAAATGTTTTTACAGATAAGCAGGGAGAAGTAGATTCTGTGGGAAGCTTTAGTGGAAGGTAGGAATGATGCTTGTTAGGTCCGAAGCTCAATAGTGAGATATATTTGTAATATATGTTAGTTATTGTATATATTTCTATACAAGTTCATAGCTTGTGTTGTATATAGGTATATGCTATCACCTGTGATAGCCAAATTATATTTATATAAAATTGAAATACTTAGACTTAAATATGTTAAGTATTTAGTTACATTAGATAGTACATGTCTATAAAATAAAACTAAGTAATAGGTACTAATTTAGCTATTTAATTAATTTATAATCCGCTGCATCTTTCAAGAAACAGTTATAATTTCATAAATTGTTTAGAAGCCCAAGTTTATGCAGGAAATTCTTTTATCTAGTCATTGAAATAAAAAAAAACAAGTTTTAATTTATTCATATTTTTGGGCTTCTAACATTAGAAAGTGATTATAAATTGATTAGAAGGCTATAATAGAGCTATAAAAAGCTAGGATTTTACAGCTTCCTCCGCCGCCCCTCACTCACACCTCACTCCATCTCCTTTATTTCTTTTAATAAATAAGCATCATTTAGATCTCTTTATACGTTCCATCATCAACAAGCTCCTCCATGAATTTCAAGTACTTAGGAACAATTTTTTTAATACTCTCTCTATTGCAATTTTTATATTCTTCAACTTTTCTAGTGATTTTGTTCCTCCTCTGGCAGGTACCAATTAAATCTCTTATTTCTCTCTCTCTTCCCTGCAGTTTTTCCTTCTTCTACAGATTCCCACTTCAATTCTGATTTTGTGGAGGGTCATTTTTTTGTTGAAATTTTTGGGGAATTGAATTGTGCCCACGTTTAATTTTAGATACAATTGATGAATAGTATTATTCCGTTTTTTTTTTTGTGTAATCAAGCATAAGTTATGAGGAAGCTGTCGCCGGCAAGGACGCCGGAGGAGCGGCGGCCGGCGGCGTGGAAGGAGGGAGAGTTGGGAAGGAGGGATGGAGGAGAGGGTGAAGGAGAGTTGTGACCTAATAATAATTATATGATTCTTTGGGACTAAAGTGCAAATACCCCTTTAGGAATTAGGGTTCAAATGCAATGCTGGATTGTCACGCTTAAACTAACGTCTGTTTGCCTCTACTTAATGGTGGGGTTAAATGTGTCCCGTTTTTTTTACAATGCACGGTTTTGCCCCATTCAATTTACGGGTGCCAGAGTTGTCCAATCGAAAATTTACGGTGGCTAGTTTTGCACCTTCGTCCGACACATAATGTCTCATTGTGCCACGTCATTATGCCATATCAGTATTCTCAGTCAACTAACGGTCAAACTCAACACCTCTGTTTGAGAGTGCTAAATTTGTCCCATTTTGATTTATAATGTACGGTTTTGCACCATCCAATTTACGAGTGCCAGAGTTGTCCATTTGAAAATTTACGGTGGCTAGTTTTGCCCCTTCGCCCTAAAAAAAATTAGATATCCTTCCCAAAACATATGCATCGCTATATTTTAGGAGTTGAATCAAGATGGTGTAAGCATTATTGAAATTTGAAAGGCATTATTATGCTTGTGCTTAAAAAAGAAAAAGTAAAGCATTACTATGCTTAATTTGGGGAAACTTGGGATAAATTGGAAAATGATCCTATATTTAAGAACAAATTGAAATGTGAAAGTGATAATATATTTAGGAATGGAGTGAGTATTTTCAAAATATCAATTTTTAAATAAAATTATGTTTTTAAAACAATGATAATTAAAATATTGGTTTTATTAGAAATTTTACATATACTTTTATAAAAAAATAAATCCTACATATACCATTTAAAACATTATTAAAAAAACTTATAAACTAAACTATTCAAATAACTTTTTAGATTCTAAATGAACGATCTTAGAATAATAAGCAAGAAAGTTGATCAGTTTCAACAACTCTGATCCATCCGTGAGAGTAAATCGAACACTACACACTACCACTAAAGCTCACGCTCAATTCCTCTTCATTATCATGTCACTCTCAATAAATAATACGGTTCCCAATAAGTGGAACCGGGTCTTTTGGAGTTGCAATCTCTTGTATATGATCTTCTTCATTTTCATTTTCTGCATTAATGTTTGGGCAACAATGCATTTTAGCATTTACTCTAGGTGTAGTGGCCAATGGGTATTCATGTCTTGCATTGTGTTTGCCGTGTTCCTTTTTGGGCTATCATTGTTTGGCTTATTGGCTGATGATCCGAAGAAACCCTACTTCCTCAACCTCTTCCTATTCATGGTGTTAGTGTTAATCTTTTTTCTCATTATTATCGCAATTTTTTTTGTCGTTGTTACCGCCAAAGGGGCTGGCAAAGAGTACAAGTTTGGTGATTACTCTCCTTGGATTCAAAAAAGAATCAGTAACTGGAACAATATCAAAAACCAGTGTCTTCTCTCCAATGGATTCTGCTTCAATAATGATGGTTCATTGGAGGAGTTCCAGGTAACCTATATGTTTTGTATTGAAATTTATATATGTCTCCCTCCTTTAATTGCTTAATTAATTTTTGTATAGTCTTGGAACTATATATGGCCATGATGCATTCTACTATAATTTCTTCTCTTTCCATGGTACATTCATCTCCACATACACAAGTACATTACTAAAGTTAGTTAATTATTTGATTTTTCAGTTTAAGTTGGATTCTTTATCACAAATATAAGGTATTAAAATTACCTACTTTAATATATGATCCATTGTTTGGTTGGTGTTTTTTTTGGAGAGGGAGAGGAGAGGATCGGAGAGGAGAGGAGATAGGGGGAGGGGAGGTTTAAAAGTGAGATTATCTCAATTTCGCACCCTTGAGCTTATCTAAAAGTAGGGTTTTTTGGAGGTTCAAGATTAGAAAACATATCCTCCCTTCACTCGACGCCCTCTCCACCAAAATAAGATTTCAATCCTCCCCTAACCTCACTTCATTTAACCCCTCCACGAAACCAAATAGCGCATAAATATTTCGTTTCCTATCAAACTAACTTTTAGACACATATAAGCAATTGCTAAAGTAGCTTATATTGAATCTCAAGATTCCAAATAAATCCAATTGATCTTATATTAAAGGCAGGATAGTGCATTATTTATTGAGACTCGTGTCTCATTTTATATGATTGATTTAAAATTAAATTGTAAAGTACAGTTAAGCACCTTTTATCCTCACATTTCCCATTATTTGCGTAATAATTATATAGTCCCATACTATCTACGTGTCTATACCCTAATAAACTATGCACATTCCAATCAATAATTAGTTACAACATTCGTTTTCTAAATGTGTGATTATTATTGGTTGCAGCATGGGTGTTGTAAACCCCCGAGTGAGTGCAACTTTGTGAATCAGAGCCCAATGGTGTGGAGCAGGCCAAAGACAACTGATGGCAATTACAGTAGTATTAACCTAGATTGTGGTGTATGGGATAATGATCATAAGGAATTGTGCTTTAACTGTGACACATGCAAGGTTGCATTTCTTGAAGACATGAAGCTCAACTTGAAGGCAATGGCTTATATGATTTTATTTTTCATATTATTTCTCGTTATATGGTATGGCTTAGGAACATGGTATGACTTAGGAACGACATCCTTCGAAGAACATCGAAGGGACTCTTTTACTCTCCCTAGATAGAGTAATTTACCTTGTAATTTGATTATCTACATATATATTGTGGATTATGGTCTTGTTAATTGGCCCTTTATCCTAAATATATAAGAACCCTTTAACATTTTTATCTGAGTTAAAGAAGCAAATTATACTTCTAAATTATAATTATAATTAGAATATAGAGTTGTTTATAAGTATAATAAATTAATTTTGAGGAAAAATATGACTATAGCCAATTTGATAGTAATTGATTTTGCATTATAATTTCTCCAAAAGATGACGGGAGGGAGTAATAGTTATGCTCAACCAAACACTAGTCTAGAAAGTAATAATACAATATAAGTGTATTGGGTTCACTGAAAATTTCCAATAACATATATGCATCTCACCTGTTTTAATTTGTTGAGTAAATATTCAATTAGATATGGGTTGGTAGTCATTTAAAAATGGGAAAAGGATTTTCTCATGGCCTGGCAACAGCCCTCAGCGGCCAAATTGGTCCATCCATTCATTAATCATCCATTTGATCCAACAGCTTAACAAATGCCACGTTAGACTTCCCTTCACACCCTTCCTTCTTCTTCCTCTATTCTAATCTGATAATCCCCTCACTGATATTCCTTCCCATCTCTATTTCTCACTGCCTTACACATAAGAGGGAACATATATTCCTTCTTCTTCGTCTATTTGAAAAATACTATATTTGCACATGAACCCTAAATTGGTAATATTTTTGCACCTCAAAAATTTTTAGTATAAATCTTGCTGCCCCCTTCATGCACATGAGAGTCATGTGAGTCTTTTGAATTCAAAGATTCCCTTGCCCAATGTAATGACTCCTTTGCCCTTATTAATACTCCATGTCATTCTCACGTCCTTTCCAGTTTCCCCACATTTGATAACATAACTTCCTCATATTTATTTTTATTATTCATTTGGCCCACCTTAGTAGCTTCTTTAAATTTTGTCCCAACTGCAATATTCTTCTCTTTTTGACTCATTCCCTTGCTTGATTTTTCAGTCACACGCACCCCCACATTATTTGGCAACGTTTGCTTCAAATTCTCCCCAGTAACCCAGTTTGTTTCTCTTTCAAAAAATTATGATGTGGCTCAACATTGTTATAATTTCGGATCTCATTAACCTCCTCCACATTCAAAGCACTAAATCTTGACCCACTCCTCTCCTCCATCCTAGAATTTCGGTGACAGTTACTACCTTCACCTAGTTTCGCCCTGCTAGCTATATATCGATGTGGTCTTTGCACCACCATCCAATTCTCATATCTCACCTCCGCGCTTCCCAACTACGGTGGAACATCTTTTTTTTTCTGGCACACCTTGTTTTTCCTCCTCCCCCTCATTCCTTTGTTTTGCCGCTTTGTCACAATTCTCCCTCCTATGACCATACCGAGTACCGACCACACTTCATGGATAAGAACGTTTTAAATGGTATATATAGGATTTGGTTTTTTTATAAAAGAAAGAGTTTGCGTAAACCGGTGTACCATGTCATTTGTGGTTTAACCAATCACAGGTAGACACATATTTTATAATATGAAATTTTTAATTTTATGTGACACTCTAAAAAACTCAACTAACTTTGAAAACATTTTTATTTACATTGTAAAATAAAAAAACATTGAAAATATGATATTTCAATTTTTTATCCGTTATTTTCTATTTTTAGGATATCACGTCAAATTAAAAATTCCACATAAAATAATATGTGTCTACTTGTAATTGGTCAAACCACAAATGACGTGGTAGATCGGGTTCACGCAAGAATTTCTCCAAAAATGAATGTCTAATAAAAAAATATCCAAAATTCTAATAAAAAATATATCCAAAATGAACGATCTAAAAATGTTTAGCAAGCAAAAAGGAGATTGGTTTCGACAAGTCCTATCCATCCATTAGGGTAAATCGATCACTATTTATTGCAGGATACTAGCCGTCTAGCCCCTTAAGCTCATGCCCAATTCATCTCATCAAATATCAATGTTTCTCTTCATTTAATAGTAAAGCTAGCTCTCACCATATTCCCTATGTCACTCTCAACAAATAGTACAATTCCCAAAACGTGGAACCAGACATTTTTTGAAATCAATATCGTTTGTTTGTTCTTCTCCATTGTTGTCTTCTGCCTTTGTGGTTGGTTTGCAATGCATGATAACATTTACAACAGGTGTGGTATGAAATGGGAATTAGTGTCACTCACTGTATATGGTGTGATCGGTATGGGAATATCATTGTTAGGCTTGTTGGCAGATGTCCGCAAGAAACCCTACCTCCTAAGCCTTTACCTACTCATGTTGTTAGTGGTAATATTTGTTATGATTATTATCGCTATTTTTGCTTTCATTGTTACTGCCAAAGGGGCTGGCAAGGGGTATAAGCTTGGCGATTACTCTCCTTATATTCAGAAAAGAATAAGTAATTGGAATAATGTCAAGAACGAGTGTCTTCTCTCTGATGGATTCTGTTCCAATAACCTATCTGACTTCAAGGGGACCCAGGTAACATATATATTTTGTATTGAAATGTATATATGTCCCCCTCCCTTTAATCGCTTTATCAATTTTCGTATAGTTTTGGAATTTCATATCTATGAACCTGACGCATTATACTACTATAATTTCTTCTCTCATCTCCATGGTATAATCATCTCCACATACACCATTACATTGTGGGCAGTCCAGTACTATAGTCAATTAATTAACTATTAAATTTTTTAGGTTAAGTTAGACTCTTTTCACAAATATTAGGTATTAAAATTAACTACTTTAATATATAATTGTTTCTTTTTCTCTACTTAAATTAATTTTAAGACACATCTAATCAACTACTTTTTTGTTCAAAACATATAATCAAGTACTCAAGTAGCTTCTTGATATTCCAAATAAATCTAATTGATCTTATATTAAAGGTAGGGTAGTGCAGCTTTATTCAAACTCTTGTCACAATTTGAAAATTAAATTGTAAAGATCATATAAACTCCTTTTATACTCACATTTCTCATTATTTTCAGGATAAGTAGTCTCATCATCATCTACGGATTTGTACCCTGATTCCATCAATAATAAACTAAGTATATTCCAATAATTAAGTAGTTCCCACATTCGTTTTTTAAATTTGTGGTTATTATTGGTTACAGTCTGGGTGTTGTAAGCCTCCGAGTGAGTGCAACTTTGTGAATCAGAGCCCAATGGTGTGGAACAAGCCTATGACGACTAATGGAAATCACAGTAATAACCAAGATTGTGGTGTATGGGATAATGATCACAAGAAATTGTGCTTTAATTGTGATTCATGCAAGGTTGGATATCTTGAAGATATGAAGTCATCCTTCAAGTCATTGGCTTTTGTGATTCAATTTTACATGGCATTGCTCGTTATCTGGTATGCCATTGTAGTGTTAACCTTCAAGGGAAAATGTAGCGACTCTTCAACTCTCGCTAGATAGAGTGGGTTACCCATAATTTGATTGTATACATATATTTTGCATTATGGTGTTGTTAATTGGTCCCTTCGTCATAAATATTTATGACCCCTTTAATTTTTTTTGTAGTTAAAAAATTAGATATCCTTCCCGTTATTATTAATTTTTTTGCCAGAATCCATCCCGTTATTTAATTATATGTTTACTATATAGTTTGCCAATTATTTATATATTTGTGCATTATTTATGTAGTTGCTATTAACTCTAAGTTTCTATATAAGGTGGTCATATCTGTCAATATTTACCTCCCCACCCAAATCAAACAACTATAACCTCCCCTCACCTCACTTTACCTCCTCTCCAACTAAACAAGATTTTATACCTCCCCAATCTTACCTCATTTAAGCTGTTACTCATGTCAGCATTCTCACTTCTGATATCTCCAGGTGTTGTCACCAAAAACCTTCCCCGATTGACAGAACGTCCCGCTACTGACACTTGAAAAAGCAACTTTCAAGGTCTCGTCGCTT